>OY482672.1:43074100-44274100 GCA_960531455.1 Urophora cardui | reverse complement strand
TTGAGAATTAAGCGAGACAAAGCTGGCGGCGGTGGTAGCTCAATGGAATGGCATTGGATTACGAATCGAAACGACTTAAATTCGATCCTCGGTTGAAGCCGCCTGAAGAAGTCTGATGAGGCGATGTGGTAGTCTACGAAATGGATTCGTGACTTCTACCAAATAAATTTTTTAAATTTTTCTTAATGAAAAACTGGCCAATAGCTCATACATATAAAATTCACAAAATCAAAATTTTGTTTTTTGTTTCTTAAAAAAAAAAAAAAACATATACAAAAATTTGATTTTTTCACTTTCTGAAAGTACTTTCTTGCCTCGTCTGGCTGTACCCTAACTTAGGAATATGTTATACTGTTTTCAGCAATTTTTTTAACCCTTAAATATGACGAGAGCTTTAAACAACAGTTTCATATGTTTTATAGTTCAATTTGATTGACGTGGGTTAAATATTTGACCTTTCTGTTGAATGATAATTTTCTGAATGCAACTTTTGACTGCTTTTTTGAAGTAGTACGAATCAAATTGCATTTAGCAGGTCGTTGGAGGGTTAAAAATATCAACAAATTAACTCGCATATTTGATTTTTTCTTATACAATGCACTGAACTCTCTCTCTCTCTCATTACTTTAAAAACACATACCTTGCTATTTGATGCTTTATGCAAATGAGTTTATGTTCATAAAAAGCAAATCACATAAATCTAATAATGATGACTTCATAAATATTTATGAATTATGCATTTTTGAAAATTCTTAATATGCACACATACACATGCAAACAAAATGCAGCTAAAGCGTAGATTTAAAACGATAAAAGCAACACATTAATCAGCCAGCATGTGAAAAAGTTATAGGTATGCACTTTCGAAAGAAATTCACTTTAAATTCTTGCAAAATTTCTCAAAAGCACATAAGAATTGGCAATTTACTCCCACAAGCGCAATTTAGTCGCATTTCAAAATTTAGTGAAAATTTTTGCACATTGAGTTAAATATGAATTTAAATTTAGGGTTATAAATATGTAAATACAAAAGTTAGTCTTTTGCTTGTACATATGTATGTATGTAACTATGTTAGTTTGTATGTAATTTCGCAAGTGAAACTAAATATGAATATTTCATATTATATGTATGTACATATGTACATTATGAACAAACGAGCAACATTATCAGATTATTTATGAGCCTCAATGGCGCATTTCCCCAAAATTATAATTTTTATAATTAATTTGTATATCTATGTATGCACTTTCGGCAAGATAAAAATTCTATTGCGCTTTGTATGAGTGAAATGTGGCTTAATAACCCTGCAGTAAAAATCCGCAATGAATCCTTAATGAATCACTGATACAATTCACCTATGACGAGGAGGCATCAGTGAATACTTTCATATAAAGACTGATGAATTTTTCATATAAATGGTTTGCTTTCCTCAGACAAAAAAACAAAAACAAATAAAAATATACAGAGTTATGACGACAGTGATGAATATTCAAGAAAGAATCATCACTGATCCTTCAGCAGTGAAACAAATTTACTGCAGGGAATGACATATACATACACGTGTGGGTACATTTGTATATATAGGCCTGCCTATGTATGTACATACATATATGAATATTTATCAAAATATTGCTGCTGCTCATAAGCATATTGATGTGTTTGCGATATCGTACATACCCTGCAAAAAATGCGATTAATCCGGGACGTGTCCGGGATCAATCGCAAGGGAGCATGCGACTAATACAATTTTACGTCCCTTTATATGGAGTGAATTGATCGCATTTGTTCGAGCATGTCCTATGAAGAGACTAATTGTTCAACTTGTATACCCGAACGGGCACCAATGTAGAGCAATCGCTTTCATCCCCAACGGGTACAAATGTAGATCAATCGCTTTCATCCCCAACGGGTACAAATGTAGATCAATCGCTCACATCCCGCATGGGTACAAATGTAGATTAATCGCTTTCATCCCCAATGGGTACAAATGTAGATCAATCGCTTTCATCCCGAACGGGTACAAATGTAGATCAATCGCTCACATCCCGCATGGGTACAAATGTAGATTAATCGCTTTCATCCCCAACGGGTACAAATGTAGATCAATCGCACACATCCCGCATGGGTACAAATGTAGATTAATCGCTTTCATCCCCAATGGGTACAAATGTAGATCAATCGCTTTCATCCCGAACGGGTACAAATGTAGATCAATCGCTCACATCCCGCATGGGTACAAATGTAGATTAATCGCTTTCATCCCCAACGGGTACAAATGTAGATCAATCGCTTTCAGCACGAACAAGTACAAATGTAGATTTTTCCAAGTTGTTAGCCAAGGCAATTTTTAATAACAATCTTTAAAAAATTGGAAATGTTCATACATATTTAAATAAAGATTATATAATGTTTTACTTTTGTAAAAAAATCTCAATAAATAAATAAAAAAATTGTAAGTTTTGAGTATGCATTATATGAGCGTAATGTAAAGGATTTTTTCATAGAATATTTTAGGCAACATTTTGTTAAAATTATTATTAATCATTGTTATTAAAAGAAAGAGTGTTCAATTCGTTTTACCGGTTGTTCTACAAATTTTTTAAATACATTGCATATTTTTGTAAAATTTGTACATTTAAGGAATCTAGATTTTTACCCGTTCGGAATGAAAGTGATTAATCTACATTTATACCCGTACGGGAACAATCGGGGACTAATTGTGGACCGATTGTTCTCGAAAGAGATCAATCCGGGACAAATCTCTTTCGGGATTAATCGCACATTTTTTTGCAGGGTACATATATATACACATACTTGCGCACAAACATACACATATGCGAACTTATGTATGAATGTTTTATGATTTTCATAACACAATTCACACAATTCAGCATGGTTATTGGGTTGTGTGTGCGACATGTCGTATGAGCAACATTTCTAATATGCGTACGCACTAGGGTAAGTAGTACTGTCCCTGTGGGGAAAAGTTCTAGTTCATGGTGCGCAGCTAATTAATTTTTCGACACTACTAGTGCGTGCTCAATATATTTTGCATGTTAGCAACTGGCGAATTTAACATGGCGATGTGATTGGCGGTGTCAATTATCCACCTCTGCATTACCTATTCGATAGTTCTGAACTAGTTTAAAATTCCTACAAATTCTACATTTTTACATTCTGCCACTAAAGTGCAGCATTTAACACGCTTAAAACGAGTGGCCTGATGGCGCAGTGGTTAACGTGTGTGACTTTCGATCTGGCGAGCGCGGGTTCGAATCCTGTCGTTGTCAAGGCGGATTCAAATTTTTATTTATTTTTTTTTTTTAATAATTTTTATTTTATTTATTTGTTGAATTAAAATGTAAAAAAAATATTTCAAAAGTAATAAAATAAAAAATTAAAAATAAGCCCGAGGTATCGAAAAAGCATAATTAGAGAAGCATTTCATTTCATTAAATTGTGTTCGCAGTTATAGATTTCCCTGCAGGGGTAGTACTGGAGTAGGTAGAATATACATAAATACATACATATGAGTGTTTTGCATGAATTTGTGCATGGTATTTAACAACTGAACAGCAAATCCTATAGAGCGATTGTAACACTTGTTGCTATAATGTCAAAGTATCTGATTATGATGTAGATTTTGATTTTGATTGTATGCTAGAAATTAACATATCTTAGCACATGCTCGAATGTACATACATACATACATACTTGCTTTTGATGTCGAATGTGGGTGAAATGTTTACTCAGTTGTTCAACTACAATCAGCAGAGAATAGAGTTTACGCCAGAGATGTTAAGTATTGCAATCATCGTGACTTTCAGCCCTTGAAGTCCCATTCTTTTTCTCGAAGTCTTGAATGCAGCCTTTCAGTCCTTTTTTTGACTGATGATTTAAAATTTGAAGTCCGCAGTATTTTTGGCAAGTATGACTGACCATTAATTTTTTTCATTCATTGATGACTGGCGATTTTTTTTAAGCAGTCATTTAGTAAACTAGTACCAAAAATATGCTCTCTATGTATTTTAGCTGTAATAGTATTTATTTTGCATATACCTAAAATGGTCAGTTTATAACAGGGCTGCTCAACGCTCTTGTATTGAAAGTACAAAGCTCAATACATCTACAAATTTTGTATATGCACTGAAAAATTTTTTTGCTCATTTAAATTTTTTATGAATTCCAATAAAATATTATTTTAGAATTTATTTTCAAATGGTAGTATCACATACATACAATTTTTTTTATTTTTTATATCAACATTTTTTGAATACTAATTTTTTACAGTGCTTTCATTTTTTCAATTTTTTTTTCATTACACATTTGTTATTGTAAATTTCGATTTCTTACGGCAGTGCTCGAGCTCCTATACAAAGTGCCTTTGCTATGCACATTCAATATGAATCATAGGCACATACATATAAAAATTTTTTATATCTCAGTGCTTATGGCAGTGCAAAGAAAATTTTATTTTCATATTTGAAGTGAAAATATGTATCTGTGCCTATGATTCGGTACAAAACAAAAACAATTGTGCTTTGAGTGCCTATGAGGTGAGCAGCCCTGGTTTATAAAATCTTTGAAATACATATCGCTAGCTTGGAGTGCAAACTGTGTAAGTCCATTTTTATGAAAAAGTGTATTTGTATGTACAACGCTAGAAAAATCAAATACGCACTGCGCTAAACAAGTCTGTGACACTTGTCATATTTCTACTCGTTGTTATTCAGTGATGCGCAAATTGTGTAAGTACAAAAATCGAAGAAAATTGTGTAAGTTCAAAATATTTTCACGAGCAGACAATTTTTTTCATCTCGAAATTTTTTAATTTTTTGTTTTTTATCTCTCCTACAGAATTTTGAAAAAAAGGGACTTACACAATTTGCACTCTAAGCTAGCGATATGTACACTAGAGCGTATCGAGAAAAAAGTTCGCCGTACGCCCCCATATGATCTCTTTTTCGAAAACTTTTCCGGAAAAATTTTTTTTTGACGCCGCTAAATGTCGCTAAAATTCAATTTTTCATATCTTCGGTTTTATGGGGGGTTCCTAATTTATAATTGTATTAACCCTATGTGTGCCATTGGGGTCACTTCCACCCAGTACTTAGTTTATACCACCTTAATGTTAAACGTCGTCAAAAAGCATTCATTTTTTTCAAAAGAGGGATTTTGATCGATTCAGTAGAACCGCAAATAAAACACATTTAACGTTCCGAGGAATATGCGCTTTTCGCTCTCTGTGGTTTTTAGCTTAATTTTATAAAGTCTTTTTCTGAAGAGACTGCTACTGAAATTTTATGCCGAATAATTTTCTAGAACATTTTAACCATCTATCACACCTAAGAAATTGTTATTTTGACGCCTTTTTATACAGTCAGGAAATATAGTGTAGTATTTTTAAGGTCGCTAGAGGGCTAAAATGTTCTAGAAAATTATTCGCCATAAAATTTAAGTATGGGTAACCTTCGAAAAAATCTTTTTAAAATGAACATAAAAGACCACAGGAAGCGAGAAACTTATATTCCTCTGAATGTTAAATGTGTTTTATTTCCAGTTCTACTGAAGCGATTGAAATACTTCTTTTGCAAAATATTAATGTTTTTCGACGACGTTTAACATGCCGGCAAAAAAATGTACATTAAGGTGGTATAAACTCAGCACTGGGTGGAGGTGACCCCAATGGCGCATGTAGGGTTAATACAATTATAAATTAGGAAGTTCCTACTAGGAACCCTCCTCTCATGCCAAAGAGATTGGTGGATCAAACTTAGGGATCGAAACTTTAAAAACCTAGTAACCCCTATGAGAAGAATGGCAAAAGACGGTAGCTGCAATCATTTCATGATTGCAATCAAATGATTACAGTAACGGGGTGGATTGCAGTCAGGTGACTGCACAGTTAAAATTTACCAGTCAGAATGAAGGCTTATTTTTTTAATTCCCAGTCATGACTGACAAAAAATGAATAGCAGTCATTTTTACCCCAATCAAAAGACTGCGCAGTCACAAAGTACTGCATTACTTAACATCTCTGGTTTACGCTTTGATGACGAGGAAACATGGTTTTGTGATATACTCATGTACATTTGTCTACATATTTGTTATCTTTTTCCGGCAATGTTAGGCAATGTTATCACTATCTTGGTAAATGCTTTTGAATGTTGGCCTACTTAAATTTTAAGTTCTAACAATGGTATTTAATGCATCTTTTTCGTATTGTTACATAGGGGCTAATCCTGAAAAAGTCAACCAAGAGCATGAAATTGAAAATGGTCCGAACTTTTTTTTTTGGTATTTATTAGTAAAGATAATACATGTATTTATTAGAAAAACATAAGCATTTTCTATTCGTTCTTAAACTCGAGCTGAGAAAAATCGCCAAAAAATAATTTCCACTAAGGCTTTTTTATTAGCAAAAGGATCATGTTTTTTCTTCGCGGGTTTAGTTTATTGGAAAGAGAGTTATATTATTGTTACACGCTCTAATTATTCTACTTAGATCGTAATTTAATTTAAGAGTATAAAATTTGCGAAGCTAGTAAGAATAAAGGATTTTTTTACTTTAAAATTTTGCTTATCCTTTTGTCGCGTGCGTTACCAAAAAACTATATAAATAGTTATTAAATCTAGGAAACCACTTGAAATAAAAAAAAAAAATTTCAGTGACAAAGTAAGCTTATGTACCTTTTTCCAAAAATAAAATCAGTGTTGTCCGAAAGCTGAATGTTACAACTTTATGTGTGTTTTAAATTTGTCGCGTGCGTTACCGTAAGTGCAAAAATTCAATCTATATATATATAAAAATGGATCACTATTTCTTTGGTCATCGCATCACGCCTGAACGGATGGAACGATTTCGATAATTCTTCTTTTGTTGTGTTTACTATTGTCTGGAGAAGGTTCTATTGGAAAATAATTTCAAGAAAGTTAAAAGGGCGTGGCACCAAACAAAACAAACAAAACGTTTCATACTGTATACGCATTTCTGAAAATATTCTTTGTAAGGCTTCGAACTTGGGATGATATACTAACGTGATGCCAAGCTCACAAATAGAGATGAGCATTATTACATAAAGGGGTGTGGCACCTTCCATATAACTCACATTTTTTATACTCAATATCTCTGGAAGTGTTCATGGTTGAACACTGGCAATTGGTACATAGATAAACAATATCAATACCATACTTACGAAAGTAAATGGAAGCTATTTGAAAAGGGGGCGTGGCATCTCCGATACAAACTTAATCTGCCTAAGTTATGGAAAAGTGTTCCAAACATTATCGGAATTAAAAGTTTGCATTGATTTTCATACATCGATAGCGACTTTATTGAGGTTGCTCGATCAGCTTATTCGCCGAAGAAAAAAGTTAAAGTACAACGTACTTGGTTTTAAGTTATTTTTTACTTATTCTATCAAAATACTTTAAATGTACTTTTTTATTTATTCTTTGCTAAAAATTCATTAAAAATGAGAATTAAAAAAAATTTGTTTTATATTTTTTTCATTGGGAAATGTTGTCGCGTGCGTTACTGTCGCGTGAGTACTACTATTATATTTCATAAACGAAATTAGAGAAATATTTTTAAAATTTCGTAAATCTACGAACCTAAGGTATTCTTCGAACTTCATTTCCTCATTTGACGCAAATATGTTATCGTGCAAAATTCGCTAAATTTTGCATTCTTCCAGACATATTAAAAAAAACTTTTATTTTTTGTCGCGTGCGTTACCCCGTGTATATCCGAACTTAACTGTTTCTACAGCTAAAAATTTTCTCGTGAATGTAGTACTCTGGTAGTGCTTTGCATTAGATAAAATAAACATGTAGTCCTCTCGTTGTTTCCCTCCTTTAGCATTGATTATATGCGTACGAATTTCGCGTGCGTTACCCAGGATTAGCCCATATGTATGTATATACAAATGTACACATTATTAAATTCATTCTCCTTCAAAGGCTACTAAATATAATTCTTATGATACAAATATGCCTTACACACATATGTATGTATCTGCATATACACACACACACAACCCACATATATGACTATGTCCATGCAAATTACTATATAAACCGATTAAAGTTGTTTTAAATCTTGTTAAATATTTATTAAAATTTCCAAAAGCATACACACATACAGACATACATATTTTGTATGTATATATCATCATACATTTTATAAAAGCTAATCACTTTCAATGTAAGTGTGAGTGTGCGCGCATATTTTGTTTTGGATTTATGTTGCAAGAGTTTATAAGGAAATTTTGATGCTTATTCCCTGTAGGGAAAATATCTAGTTCCGAACTAGGTCGCTTCTAGTGCATTTTTCGACACTTCTAGTGCGAGCTAAATCTCTTTTGCATGTTATCAACTGGCGAATTTAACACGGCAATGTCCTAGGCGGTGTCAATTGTCACCCTCTGCACTATATTTTCGATAGTTCCGAACTAGTACTAAATTCTACAGTTTACACTAGTTCGTTTATTGGCACAATTTCGATAGTTCTGAACTAGCTACAAGTACCTACAAATTCTACAGTTTTACATCTGCCGCTTAAGTGCAGCCATTGACACACTTCATGCAAGTGCCGCGATGGCCGACTGGCTAACGCATGTGGCTTTCAATCTGAGGGGCGCGGGTTCGAATCCTGTCGGTGTCAAGGTGGATGATAATTTTTTTTTTTTTTAATTTTTTTTTTAACTAATATTTTTTTATTTTTTTATTTAATAAAAATTTACATCAATATTTAAAAAGTAATAAAATAAAAAAAAAATTAAAAATAAGCCTGAGGGATCGGAAAAGCATAATTAGGGGCACATTTCATTTCATACAAGTTAAGATCAAATAGAAAATTATTTATATAAAATGCTTCACTAAACATCTGAGAATTGCAGAAATATACAAAGCCGACGGCAATTGAACGAACGAAAATTTTTCATAGAATTTTTGTCACTTCAAAATTGCATACAAATCAAAGTCTGTCTTATAATGGTCACTCAATTCACTCCTTCTGAACTGGTGAGGGTCTAACTATAATTGATCTAGTTCCCTTTTTACACCTTTTCGCTAGTTCGGAACTAGAAATTTTGCTCACTAGTTATTGATTTCCCTGCAGGGTTTATATAACTACATACATATGTATGTACATACAAGCGCACTTATTTATATTTATATTTTGCTGTAACCTAGAAAACCTAATTGTTGCAAAAAGCTATAAGCCAATGAAAATATGTATCCATGTATCCATGCAAATAATATTTATGATTTTATGACGCTAATATAATATTACATATCGACATACATGTTGTTATTTTGTGTAAATGATCAGTTGGAAATGGACAACTTTCTGAATGGTTCAAGCATAACTTGACAAGATCAGCGCTATTGAGTTGGAAAGCCTGTACCCTTTTCAAGTCCCATCTATGCTAATGAATATCCAGGAGTTGGTAATCGTTGCAATTTCCCTTCGTTATAAATTTAAAATCCAGCGCCTGCTTGAAAGAAAATTTTAATGAGGTAGTGCGTTTTTAACTTTACACTACGGTAATATGTAGAACTCAAGTTCGCTTACGAGAGTGTTCTCAGTTCGAAAGCCATTTTCCAGCATTCAACAAAATACATATATATATATATATATATGTAATATCTACCCAGCTAACAATTTTACCCGAAATCTGTTAGATTTCTATCAGATGACTTCTTCAAGAGAAATGTATGTAGACGTTGGCAGGAATTCTTACAGACATGTCTTGGGAAATTCTTTATTTTTTACCGACGATTCGTACAGATATCTATCAGATTTCTGAACGAACAATGGGGGGAAATTCTTTGTTTTCCGACGAATTTGATGGATATCTTACAGATGTCTGAAGAAAATCGTGCAGAATTCTGATATATTTGCCGACGAATCAGATCGATATCTAACAGATATCTGTAGAAAAATCGTGAGAATTTCTGATTTATTTGAAGAAGAATCTGATAGATATCTTACAGATATTTCAAGAATTTTCATGCATATATGTACACGTAGTAGCAAATTAATTAATTTGTAATTATTTATTATCGTATATGTAAAAATTAATTTGCATAGATATATATAAGTACATATATATGTATGTATGTATACATCTGTACTTAGTCTAAGATCTATTATATTTAAAATGCTTTTCACACGCTTCGCCATTGACCCAATGCTGAGCCTTTGTTTTCGACAAATGCCTCAATCGGTTCGAACTCGGCCAAACTGAAATTACCTGCACGCAATTATGACAATTTTTTCATGCGGCCATTGGGTGACATTAATTCAAAATTGGCACACACACGCACTTCGAATAGGAGTTCGCACATTTTCAGGAATGTTTTAACGGACAAGCAACTGGCTTTTTCGGGTAGCAAGATTTGTACTTCTTCGTAGGGTTGATAAAGGACAGCATCGTATCATATCCTGTTTTGATTTGAGTTGTTTTAGTAATTCAAAGTTTTATGCCGTTTTCTGGAAATTGAGAAAACCTATGTACGAGCAAAATTTTATTGCAATTTTCTTTATTTTCTCACACAACAATTGTTATTACTTATATATATTTCCAGCAGATGAGCTCAGCTTACAAAATTTTTTTTTTCAAAATTGAAGTGATGACAAACAGAAATTTTCTGGTAGTAAAACAATTTAAAATATTTTTGAATATCTGTACGAAATCGGTCCGATATCTATAAGATTTCCCCAGATATTTCTGATAGAAATACCTAAGAAATCGGAAAGAATTGTCCAAATACTCAAATTTTTACTCAGAATATTTTCAGAATTGTCCAAATCAGAAATTGTCTGGTAAAATTGTTTGCGGTACTTATTGTTATGCATTTTCCGACTGGGCATGTAGTGCACTTCATTATTGAGATTTATTGTATATTTGTATGCAAACGACATATTATGTTTTTGCCTTTTTTAATATTCTGACTGATCTTTATCGGCTGCTGTGTGACGCAGCAAATAAATTATTTCATATTTTATCGTAACTAATTAGAAACTAATTGCCTTAAAATTGCCTCGATATATTTTTTGACAGCAAAACTTTGTATTAATATTGTTATTATGTATATTTAGCTCGAGCAGCAGCAACAAAATGTAATCAGTTATACGTGTGTTTGCATATATTTTGGCTACAAATAAGTTCTAGAATGAATTCTTTGACGTATAAAAATAGTCAATGCTCTTTCAAGAAAAAAGTGTCTGTGCTGGGCAGAAATTATTGAAATTCTTTCAGCTCAGCAAACATTTTGCGCACGAGCAGCTCTTTATATTGTGGAAGATGTGCAGGGTCAGGAGAGACATCAGGCGCGGATCCAGGATTTCGGCAAGGGGGGGTTTTGAAAGTTTATTTTTTTGGAAGATGTTTTTTAAGGGCAGACGCTGCTCATAGGTAGATTTTACGAATTTATGCGGCCAAAATTGAAAATTTTAAAATCGGTGCAAATACAAAATCCAAAATCGCTCTACGTTTATAATAGACCGGGCGATAATAAACCGGTCTTCTCGGCTTTTATAGACAACGGGGGTGTCCCTGCCGCTAGTCGAAACTTATTATTCTCTCACTTTTTCGATTTTTTTTTTTACGTATTTTAAGTAACCCATTTTTAAACGCCAATATTTTCAGTTTTAAGACAGTTATCAAAGTAAACATCATGGATTCGGGTGCTTCAGCTAAATATCATTATTTATTGAAGAAATCGTCAACCTAGCATAATAAAAGACCCACCATTTTGAAGCTTTCAAGCATATCGGCCTTTCTTGAAAAAATATTGTTAATTTTTTAATTCAAAAGCAATTTAGTTATATTATCGCCTCCGATCGATTACCCGTCAATTTCTCTACGGAAAAATGCAAAGCCAGAAATTATCAACAATGGATTAAAAATTGGCCTATTTGGAAAATTACCTGCTTTCGTATTTTTGCTATTTCCAATTTTTCAAAGTCAAGCAAATACTTATCATAAAAAGGGCTAAGCATCCTAAAGCTACATTTTTTAGAAGAGTTTTGAGTATGCAATTCTGCAGCTCATTCAATTTTAATATAACAATATGCAACATTCAACTTTTTGAAAATTTTCATTGGCTTTTCGGAAATTTTAATTGGAACGGTCTCACCCTACACCCTACAGAAAAAAAACTTCTAAAATTGACGGAATTGAGAATTTCACCTTTTACACTAAAATTGGTTGGCTACATAACAGTACACTTAGAAATCTCCTCAAAATCTTCTATAAATTATGGCCTTGCTTTGAAATTTTTAATCACTTTCAGAAATTTCTACGATTTTTCAGATTTTTTCCATAAGCTCAGAAATCCCGCTTAAAACGATTTTTATTGAAAAATTTTCTATATTTTTAAACTAAAATAAGAAAGTAAAATTTTCGACAGAACTCTTTGAAATAAATTTAAAAACTTTGGCGTATGATTTTTTTTTGAGTCACTGTATATATTTTTCAATAAAATCGACTTTTAACTCAAATTATTAAAATTTTGCATTAAACAAGCAATTTGGAATAGATGTAGACAATAAAATATTTTTGGCCGCATAAAACTTGAAAATCTACCTATGTGCGCTGGTGAAAATATGGACTAATACCACCTACTATTATTATTCTATATACTAGTTACGCCATTTCCCGCACCTTAAAAACACCAAACTCAAAACCCTCAAAATTAACAATAGGTTTGTTTCTTATTAAACTAGAAACTAGCTCTGAAGTGAGCAAAACGGAAAGAATTGCGCTAATAAAGAGCGAAACGAACAGAAAATCAAGAAACGGAATAATAGTAAAAATTAGCGATTAGTAATTTGAATGCCTTTTTTGACTGTTAATGGTTTTTATTTCTATTTCAAAAATTCAGAAAATTTCAAAAGTAATAAAAATCAAAAGTATTCGTTTGTTTATTTTTTCAACAGCTGTTTCTTACTTTGGCAGCAAATAATTTCAGCTAGGGAAAATTTTACTAGCTGAAATTTGGAGCTGTCAATGGCTCTCTTCTGCTATTCTTTTGACTCAAGAAACGATTTTCCAGCCGAAACTTGGCTAACTGTTCATAACTAGCTAATAATAAACGGACCTAATATGTATGTCATCACATAAAGTGCAGGAGATTTCAATTGAAGTTCTAAATAACATGTATAACGTATGTATGAATATTTTTGCATTGGTACGTGCGAATGAGTATCGTATGGTATTGGTGGCAAATTGATCATCAATTTCACTTACCCTTGCATTTAAAGCCAAAATAAATAAGAATATATGTATGTATGTAGTACTTTTTGGTTATATTTATATTTTTAATAGAATTTTTACTTTATTGAAGTTCTTGTGTTTATATACTCAAATTTTTAAAAGATCAATTTAAACAAGAATTGCGAAATGCCTCTGAAAAAGGCAATTTCTCCAACGATTCAGACATTTCTGACCAAATTAATTCTGTACAATCCCGATAAAAATAACGATAAGAAAGAAAAGAAAACAAATTTGCTATTTGGCAATTTGCGAATAGCATTTGACAAATTTGATTTTATGCACGTGCGTCCAAAGGTACCTACATGAACTTTTTTCGCATGTAGGTACATTTTTTTGGATGTTATATGGTCCAACCATTGCTTTTGGAATGATAGTTTTCCTTGATCAGTTTGGGAAATTTGGGCGCAGAATCAATAAAGGCATTAATTTGGGATCAATGATAAACCACAAGGGGGGGGTTTGAACCCCCCCCCCGTGGATCCGCCACTGATACATATATTTATATTTACATGTTTCCACTATGGCATGTTTTTTTTTCTTGCTAAAAGCAGCAACAGTAGATAATTTCTGATGTGCTGTCATCAATAAGAATTGTAAAACAAACAAATAATTCCGCTTTCGATTTTAGCTGCTATTTTCAATATTATTTTATGCAAAGTGCCGAGTGATAAATCAGCAACAAATTTGTAAGAAATTTATCACCACAAAATGTCAGACAGAGGACTTTGAAACAAATGTGCTGGCTTGTATGTGTGTACGCATATCAGAAACATAGCCTTAAGTTAGCTTGAGGAGGGTTAGGACATTTGGTAAAGTTTCGTTTGAAGCAGAAGTTCGCCTAAAGCTCTCCATATGTTGTAGAGACATGCAGATGGATTGCAAGTGTTTCGTAATATATGTGTATATATTTGTATGTGCAATGGTGACATTATCCCCTGAAAATAGTCCTGCCTATAGCAATGTAACTGATCATAGGACATCGTTGATATCAATTCATTTGCTACCAGGCTTATGCAATGGGATTTTTACTTTAACATCTGTTCGACAATTTTTCAACAGACAATACGATTTCAATCTAATTTGTCAATGACTTTGTTTTGCCATGTGTACGGTATTAACACATACTTATATAAATACATATATACTGACATACATATATATATTAGCAAGCAAATACTCGCTAGTGCAACTAAAATGTCCTTTTGTCTTTGTCTGTGCAAAATTTGTTCAATAAATTAATTGTACACACTTGACTGGACATAAATAAATTTTGGGGAAAATGGTGACTGGAATTATGCATGAATGTGTGCTCTTGGATGCGTAGGTTTGTATGCAAACTGAGGGGTGGTTTAAGGCGGAAAATTGTTGCACATCCTTCGGAAAGTTGTTATGACTACAAAAGTGATTAATTTTCAATAAAATTTTTATGGTAGATGATATAATGGAGATTGGAAAGTGAATTATGTGTGTTTGCATAAATGCAGCCCCCAATTTTCTTTACCAAATACATATGTATGGGAATGAGAGTTTCAATTATATTTTTTGTTAGCTTTAATATTATTTTAGACTATAATAAAAAGCTACTGTTTCTTCTTGTACCAATTTTCCGTGTTTTCTGCTTTTCTACTTCTACTTCTACGTCTACTTCTATATCTACTTCTACTTCTACTTCTACTTCTACTTCTACTTCTACTTCTACTTCTACTTCTACTTCTACTTCTACTTCTACTTCTACTTCTACTTCTACTTCTACTTCTACTTCTACTTCTACTTCTACTTCTACTTCTACTTCTACTTCCACTTCCACTTCTACTTCTATTTCTTCCTGTACATCTACTTCTACTTCTATTTCCGCTGTGTCTGCATGTGTTCATATGTGCCTTCAAATGCGTCCAAAACAATTAATTTGTATGACACTCAACCTTAAATGCTTGCCAATCACTTAAATTCAACCTTTCCTCCCCCCCACAATAGACAACTAATCCTCAATTTCCTTTTATTTCGCACCGATAAAAAGTTGTTTTGTTCGTGAACATTTTTCTTAATTTTATGTGCTTATCTAATTTTTGCTTCCTTTGTACTGCTCATTACGAGATATCTCAGCTAAGCAAAGTTAAGGCAAAAGGAGCGCAAAGTTAAAATAATAACATTAGAAATCCATAGGGACAAATCGACAACGGCAACAACAACAATGACAACAATACGAATTGCTAATGCCTTCAATTTAAGAATATACATATATCAACAAGCACAAGTGCCCTTACGTCTTTTTTTTGGTTTTTTTTTGGTCGCCACTTGCTTCTTCTTGTTCTTCAATTACACGCAATTTGGTCATGTTCATGTAGGAGTATATAAGGACACCATTATCGTCGGTGTTTGACATTTCCTTGCGTCAAGCTGTGATAGGCTTTTTGGCATTGGTTGTCGTTGTCTTGGTTTTTGTTTTTGTTTTTGTTTTTGTTTTTGTTTTTGTTTTTGTTTTTGTTTTTGTTTTTGTTTTTGTTCTTATTGTTTTTTATTGATTCAGCACTCACACTGGAGCAAATGACACTTGACACTTTGACCTAAGGCAGCAAAGTGCCACAGTCTGAGGAGAGAAAAATACTCAATAAGAAAAGATGAAGTTCGAGTGCAATTGGGTATTTTATACCCACTTTCAGTTTTTGCTAACTTTGCACATACATACTTAATTGCTTTTCTAACTTCTATAAAATGTATGTATGTCAATGCTTTAGAATTAAAAAGAAAGCGTCTTCCTTGCCCTCATACAAAAGGCTTATGCTATATTTAGATATGAATCTAAGAGACCACTAAGAGCCATTTAGCGATTTCCAGCACTAAATGAGCTCTATTTTACATAGAAAAACGCAATTTATTAATAGTCAATTAAAAACAAATGTAACTCAAATGGAGTAAATTTCTCTCAATACAGAAACCATGAAAGGATGTGTTCAGTGAGAAAAGGAAAGTTCCATTTCAAGGAAATGTCGGATAATTGAAATGTCAAATTCAAAATTCAGGGAAGCTAAATAGACTCAACTAATTGACATTATCTGAACACAGTGTTGAAAATAGGAATGAGGATATCATATTAAAGGGACAGGAGTGCAACAAAGAGAAACATGTAGGAAGGTAAGAATAAATGAGAAGAGAGCTTGAATAAATTATAGGAATGAAATTGCGAAAGTCAGGTTTGCAGTGTCTAACGGAAGAAAGGATGAATTACGGGATAGAAATATTAGTGTAGAGATGAAAATACGGTTTGTTTAAAGGACGTGCGAATAGGAGGAGGATTTGAAGGTTGAAAGCCCTTTATACATATGTATTCTCTCTACTTATATAGGTACATACATATATTGTCCACAAAAGAGATCTATATAAGAGCCTCAAAATTGGAAAATAACTAACAAATTGTGTTATATATCTTCCTACTCATTTTTTGTACATATGTGTTTGTATGAAATTGTGTGTGTGTAATTATGCATGCATGTATGTATGAGTGTGAACGGATTTATTGTTTTGGCTTTGCTAAGCTTGAATTGATTCGATTTTGCCGCGAGCGCAATAATGAAGTGTCACCGAAAATCGTACGACGAACAAGTGTTGTGGCAAAAAAATCAAAAACGATGACAAAAATAACAACAAAAAATCGGTCACCTTATCAGCGCACAAAAAAGTGAGCACAAAAAAGTACAAAACACAAAAATCGCCTAATCGAAATGGCAGACAAAGCGCGTATGCGTATAGCCAAGTGGGGGAGGGTGAACTAACTAGTGTGCGTGCTTCTGCAGAGGAATGGTGGCGTTGGGGGTCTACTTCGACCAGCGCAATCTAAAGCTTAAGCAACTTAATATTCACAAGGCAACGCACTTGTGAATATATCTCCTTGGCTTTTTTTCTCTACTTTGTTCTATGCAAACAATCATCTTGCTCATCTGCCCTGTGGGGGTTGGCTTAAAGTCTTAAAGCTTCATGTGCAACACTAACGCAAGCACCACAAGAAGCGAGCAAACGCAATCGGTGGAGCCATCGGAAGTGCGGCTTGTCTTTGAGCCCTAAACCAACGGTGGGTTGGCTGAAAATCAAAATCACGAGCAAAAAAAAAAGAAAAAATGTTCAGCTTGGATTAACGCATTTGATTTTTTCTTGCATTTTTTTTATTTTTCTTGTTGAATTAAAGGCTTTTTTTGCTTTTGTAGCCAATTCAATTGATTTAAGCCGCTATTTCCTCTTGCTATTTACTTTGGTGTTTTTCTTTTGCTTTTCTTTGTTTTGTTTTGTTTTTTTTTTTCGTTTTTATACTCAGCTGTACTAGTACACAGAGTATTATAATTTCAATCACATAACGGTGGATTGTAACAGAATGAAATAATCGAGATAGATATAGACTTATATATATCAAAATGATCAGGGTGAAAAGAGAAATCGATTGAGCCATCCGTCCGTCCGTCCGTCTGTCCGTCCGTCTGTAAACACTCTAACTCGCGCAAAAATTGATATATTTTGATGAAATTTGAAATGCAAGTTGGTATCGAGACTGGGACGGTTGGTATTGAAAATGGGCGAAATCGGACCATGACCACGCCCACTTTTCCTATATAGAAAAAATCGGAAATTTGGTATCTCAGTCACTAATATAGCTGGAGCGATGAAATTTTACCCACGTGTTGAGCTCAGCCCCTAGGAAGAAATTTTATGAAATTTTGGAAAATGGGTGGTGCCACGCCCACTTATTAAGGGTCAAACCTTGAAAGTTTTATATGTCATAACTCAGAAACCATTAAAGATATATCGATCAAATTTGGTACGCGTGATATACTTACTTAGGCAAACGTTTGGACGAAAAATTGTTAAAATCGGTTGACGGCCACGCCCACTTTTATATATGGGTCTTATAAAGTGACCAAATAAACCCATTTTAAGCGATATCTCTGTCAAATATTAAGATATATCATTAAAATTTTATGACAGGAGTCTAACTATGAACATAAGACAAAAACCGTAAAAATTTTGGAAAATGGGCGTGGCACCGCCTTCTTTTAGAAGCAGGAATATACGAGATTTCTTAGCCTATAACTCCAAAAATAATTGAGATATTATGACGAAACTTTGTTTATACGCTTTTATAACTTGTGGTAATATACACGCAAAAATTTATTGAAATCGGTTTATGACCACGCCTACTTTTTAACAAAAATATTTCTGGAACACCCTTTACGAATTTGTAACGTGACATCTTTGTAACTAGAAGTCAAAAAGGAATGAAATTTTGCACAAAGAATTGTCAAGCACATAATTCCTCCTAAGCGGCAACCCTGAGTTTAGAATGAGCAACGACCACAAAGATACTGGGCGAGAAGAGTCAGTCGACATTCCGCGCTCGTGTTACACACATCAATTTCGTCCACTTAACTTGCTAATATATATTACATATATACCTATGTTATATATCAATATTTTTATAAAATATTAAAACTTTCAAATCATTTTAATAATTGAAATAATTAATCAGCCGTCTTGACTAAATGTTTTCTATGGACATACATACATATGTATAGGTATATACATATGTCGGTAAGTGCGAGTGTTGATCAAATTGTCAAAGCATATGACAATTTCAGAAGTAGGACGAACTCAACCTACAACGTGAACGATGAAAAAGTGAAAAAAGTGTTGATTTAACATAAAAAAAAATACAAAAATCGCTTATGTTAATATATATACATACATACGCATATGTACGCTTTCACATTGTATGTATGTATATGCGCATATTTTATTGAGACTCTCATGAACGTTTGCATGTGAGACTCCGTGGACATGTTCATACACGTGTATGTATCTATACTTTTCGATTGAACTTGTCGTTTTGTTGTTCTTCGTTTGAACTAACGTCTCGTATTTTGTAACCAAGCTGTTGTGGACATACGCTTTGTCCATCGTGATTGCAGTTTCGTCGCGCATAATTTAAAACAACGTCGTTCAGTTGTCGCAAAACTGTGGAATTAGCATCGTTTAAGCTACATAAACTTCGAGAAAACGCATTAGTTATCGTAAATTTGCATTACATGCAAATTCGTGGACAATAACGCATGTGTAAAACAAAGACAACCTTACTATCCGTACGAAAGTAAGTTATGTATACATGTGCTATCGCTCTCTTACATGTTTGCAATGAAGCAAAACAAATAAAGAAAACAAAGCAAGTGCGCCTTCTCTTGTGTCGTTGTTGCGTATTCGTTTGTTGGGTATATTGAAAACCTAATAAAATCAAAGAAATAACAATAACCAAAACAAAATAAAAGAAGTGTAGTGTGCTATTGCTACCCTTCTCACTACAGTGTACTAGTTAGTTGGTAAATCCAATTAGACCCATACGAATAATCATAATCAAAACAAATAAGTATCAAAATGGAATTGCATAGAAAGAATGTGCAAGAACTACGAAATGAATGTACGAAATTTGGATTGTCTACGGCGGGGCGGAAAAACGAACTTATTGAGCGTTTAACACAATATATGAATGCAAATGTCAACGAAAGTGAGGAACAGACATTAACGCGAAATAATTTTTCGGTAATACAACGCATTACAAATTTAGAAAAAACAATCACGGAATTGAATTTGCAATTATCCAATCGTCAACAGCCGACGATGACGTCAACTAATTTTGAAAATTTGATATCGTCGTCCCCTGTACCCGCAGTGTACACTACCGCATCAAATGACATTCCGCCGGTTATGTCACAAGCAATCTCTTCGCAATGGGAATCGGCTAATACGGGTTTTGCAACAAGTGCTATGCCAAATCAAAATATACCAAATAATTTGATTTATACGAGTGTGCCAGTGTCCTACAGTAACGTACCTAATGCTGTACCACAAACAAATATTCCATATGGTTGTGGTCATTGCCCCCCGGTGTTGAATTATAATAATCTGTCTTATCACGGCCATGTTCGTGATGTAATTGAGCTTTTACCAATTTTTGATCCGACCTCGGATAAATCGTTAAATTCGCAGCAGTTTGTTCGACGTGTGGAACTTTTAAAAAATACTTATGCGTGGAATGAAAGTGTATTACTTTTTGCATTGCAACAAAAAATGCGTGGCTCAGCTAAATTGTGGATCGATTCGCAACAGTGTGTTTTTACATCGTGGCCACAATTCGTAAACAAATTTTTATACGATTTTCCTTGCTTAGACAATGAAGCCGACGTGCATTTAAAAATGTCGCAAACCAAACGTCAAAACGCAGAGACACCAACCGAATATTATTATCGAATGTTAGCAATCGGGACAAAAGGTGGACTACCGGAGTCTAGTATTGTGCGTCACATTATTAATGGAATAAACGATATCGACTTGAAAAGAAAAATTTCTAACGAATACAAATGTTGTCAGGACTTACTCCGCGATATAGTAAGTTATTGTGTTTATAATGAATCAAAATCGTTTGGACAAAAACCGAAAAACGACGTGCAACCGCCGCGAAATTACACAAATATGCGTGAATCGAAAATAAACGAGAAACAACCAATAGCAACGCCGCGTACAAAGGTCGAATTGGAAAACATAAAATGCTATAATTGTGCAAAATTTGGGCATTATTCGACAAATTGCCCAGAGCCACAGAAAAAGCCGCGTTGTGCTAATTGCAATCGTACGTCCCACACTACCGAAAAGTGTACATCAAAAGCAAAAGATGTTAATAAAATTTTAGATAATACGGCCAAACGCAATAATGCAGAAAATATAATAAAAACGATTTTAGTGAACGGACACGAAACGAAATCAATTGTGGATCCGGGTAGTACGTGTACTCTCGTAAGAAAATCATTCGCAGATAAAGTCGGAAAATGTGAAGCATATAATACCACTCTACACGGTTTTGCAGGTGGTGAATATATTTGCAAAGGAAAAGTAAACGTTTCGCTTGTAATTGACAACAACAAAATATCTTCCGATTTACTAATAATCGATGATAGTTTAATTAAAGAAAATATACTCTTGGGTAAAGATGTTTTATGCCGTGACGATAAACGATTAGTAATTGTGGGTGATAAATGTACAATCGAGCGAGTTCAATCGATTAACACATTTGAAAATTTGAACGAAAATTTGAACGGAAATGAACGTAAATCACTCGAGAAACTTATAAACGATTATAGTGACGTGTTCGCCAATAAGATTTCCGAAATCGGTAAATGTTCTACCGCTAAAATGAGTATCAAAGTGAATACTGATATGCCAGTTTGCATAAAACCGTACCGCGTGCCGTTCGCGAAAAGACCAATTATCTCCAAAATAGTTTCGGAATTACTTGAAAATGATATTATACGACAAAGTGAGTCGCCATATTCTTCGCCGGTTGTTCTCGTCGAAAAGAAGAATGGTGAACATCGACTATGCATCGATTATAGATGCTTAAATAAAATAACGATCAAACAATCATATCCCATGCCCAACATGGAAGAGCAGTTTGCTCAGTTAGCAGGAAATATTTATTTTACAACCCTTGACTTAAAAATGGGTTACCACCAGATAGAAATTGAAGAAAACTCAAAAAAATTTACCGCGTTTGTCACTACCGAAGGACATTACGAATTTAATAGAATGCCTTTTGGTCTCGTTAATGCACCGGCCGTGTTTCAATGCGTAATGAACAATATTGTGTCGAAAATGCCGGCTAACGAAGTGCTTGTGTATTTAGACGATGTAATCATACCCAGCAAAACGGTTGAAGAAGGACTTATTAGATTGAAAAAGTTTTTGGCTTTGTTAAAAGAAGCCAACCTAACGTTGCGTATTGACAAGTGTAAATTCCTCGAAAAGAAAATCGAACACTTAGGACACATCATAGACGAAAACGGAATCACACCTGGTAAGTCGAAAATAAATGCAATATTAAATTTTCCAACACCGAAAAATGTAACTGAGGTGAGGAGATTCCTTGGTCTTACGGGATTTTTCCGTAAATTTGTTGAAAATTATTCCCTAATCGCCAAGCCGTTAACGAAACTTTTACATAAAGAAAATATCGAAAATTTTATCTGGGGTGAAGATCAGCAAAACGCATTTACTCAACTCATTAATATACTGACAGATGAGCCAATTCTCGCTTTATACGACCCAAATGCGCAACATGAGGTTCATACAGATGCAAGTAGCGTAGGGCTTGCTGGTGTGTTATTGCAGTCAACAGATGGGAAAAACTGGAAACCCGTATTTTACTACAGCCGTCATTGTACTAGTAGCGAAACTAAATACCACAGTTATGAACTAGAGGTTTTAGCCGTTGTTGAAACTTTGGAGCGATTCCGAATATACCTATTAGGTAAACGTTTTCGTGTGGTAACAGATTGCTCTGCCATTGCACAGGTTAAAGAGAAGAAAGAACTCAAGCCACAAATCGCTCGGTGGTGGTTTAAGTTACTTGAATACGATTTCGAATGTACTCATCGTCAAGGCTCTCGTCTCCAACACGTTGATGCGCTTAGTCGCATGCCGAACGAACCCGGTAGGGAAATCGAGCCAGCAGGTTTAGTCCTCAAGGTAACCGCAGACGTAGATGATTGGTTACTAACAATGCAGTTGCAAGATAATAAACTTCGTGAAATCATAAACATTTTAAATGGCTCTGTTAACTCTGCAGAACTGAAGAACCTAAAACAGGAATACCAATTACACAATCATCGTTTGTACCGAAAACAACCCGAAGGACTGAGGTTCGTAGTCCCAACAGCTGTACGCTGGCGAATATTACAATACTGCCACGATAAAACAGGTCACCAAGCAGTAGAGAAAACATTAGAGCGTCTTAGGCAGAGTTATTGGTTTCCACAAATGCGAAAATATGTTAAACAATATATAACAGCGTGCATCGAATGCTGCTACAAAAAGCAACGTTCAGGAAAGACTGAGGGTAGTCTACATTTCAGCGAAACTAAACCAATCCCCTTTCATCGTATACATATCGATCACATGGGTCCATTTGTACGAAGCAAACGAAGAAATTGCTACGTTCTCGCGATTTCTGATGCATTTAGCAAATTTTTGGTGGTTAAAGCGGTTCGAGATACCAAAACAATTAACGTATTAAAAGCACTAAACGAAATGACCAGCTACTTTGGACTTCCATCAACGATCGTATCTGACCGAGGTACGGCGTTTACGTCCAAAGCCTTCGAATCCTATTGCGACAGTAACAACATTCAACATATTAAAACTGCAGTGCGCACTCCAAGAGCTAATGGTCAGGTGGAGCGCGCCAATCAAGTAATACTTTCATTTATCCGAACTACAACTGAAGAGCCAAAAGACTGGGATTTGACGCTTCGAGACTTGCAATGGACCGTCAATTCCCAGAAAAATTCAACGACTGGTTTTAGCCCGAATCAACTGGTGTTTGATTTTAATCTTCGAGATGTTATCCAAAATCAAATTATTGCAGCAATTCATGATGATATTGAAAACGAATCGACAACAAACATCAATACTAAACGCGAACAAGCAGCATCAAATATAACCAAAGAACAAGAAAAATGGAAGCAAAGATTCGATAATAAACATACAACGCCAAAAACGTACGCCGAAAATGATTTGGTGGTAATTGAGAACGAGCCTGCATCGGTTGGCGAATCTAGAAAACTTGAACCGAAGTATCGTGGCCCATATGTTATTCGAAAAATCTTGGGAAACGATAGATATCTTATCGAAGACATACCTGGTTACCAAGTCACGTCAAAGAAATTCTGTTCAGTTTACTCCGTGGATAAAATGAAGCCATGGTGTAACACCAGCCCTGACTTAGATGTTGACGAATCCAACGACGAAGACATCGGCGAAGACATCGAGGACGATATCTAGTCAGGAGAGGCCGAGTTGTCAAGCACATAATTCCTCCTAAGCGGCAACCCTGAGTTTAGAATGAGCAACGACCACAAAGATACTGGGCGAGAAGAGTCAGTCGACATTCCGCGCTCGTGTTACACACATCAATTTCGTCCACTTAACTTGCTAATATATATTACATATATACCTATGTTATATATCAATATTTTTATAAAATATTAAAACTTTCAAATCATTTTAATAATTGAAATAATTAATCAGCCGTCTTGACTAAATGTTTTCTATGGACATACATACATATGTATAGGTATATACATATGTCGGTAAGTGCGAGTGTTGATCAAATTGTCAAAGCATATGACAGAATAATATTCATATGCTTAGTTGATCGACTGATAAAAATGTTGAAAATGGGCGTGGCTACGCCCACTTTATGCAGCACTCGCTTTATATAAAATACAGCGTGTTTCCATCAAACGCAAACAAACAATGAAAGCATACAGCTGAGTATCTAATGTTCGATTCCACTCGAACTTAGGCTCCCTTACTTGTTCTACTTTATTTTTTGTCGGGCTTTGCTTTTATTGCATTTTTTCGAGCTGAATAACTAATCCATTTTCCGTTTACTGTTTTATTTTTTGTTTTTGTTTTTTTTTTTTTGTTTTCTTTTGGCCTTGTTGCCATTTGTAGACACTACTTTTTTTCTGACTGTTTATAAATGTTTTCCACTTTACTTTTGCTTGCCCTCAAGGACTTAACTCATACCAACCAACAACAAGTGTGCAGAAATTCTTTCTTTATTTTTTTATTTTTTTCTTTTATCTCCTTTATTTGTACTTAAGCTTCACTAGCCTTTTCTCGTGGTATTTTCTTTCTGCCCTTTTTTCTTTTTTTCCTGTGCAGCTGTTGCTTTATCTACAAGTTTTTGTTTTGCTTGTTGACAAGATAAAAATGTCAGCGCGTGTCTTTTTGCTGTCAATTGGCAGTAATAATGAAATAATGTCAAATTAGTAGAGAAGAAGAAAACGGAACTCGACAATTTGTGGGCAAGTGTAGGATTATTGTGCATTAGATGTGAATATGAACGTTCTATATACGAATGCACATATGTAGGTATGTATGTATGTATGTATGTATGCATGTATGTATGTATGCCGCTATGGAATATTTTTTCTATTTTTCCTTCTATTCTTTTCTTTTACCATATCGCTAAAGCTTCGACCGAAAATATAATAGGCTTTTTTGAAGTGCGAATAAAATAATATGTATGTATATACATAAATTTATGGGTTACATACCCTGCAAAAAATGTATGCTTATCGTTGACAAATCAGGTCTAAAAAAGAAGTACGCTGGCAGCGCTGCTTCTGTTATGCACCCACTCTCTCTGCTCCTAACTTTCTAATACTTATTTCGGCCTTATTTCGCATGACGGAAAAGCCTTTGGAATAAGGTGTGCTCTCAGAGAGAGGGAGAGAGTACTCCTTATGGCCTGATGACATCAACACAATAAAATCAGCCTTATCTTAAGCCTTACGCCATACAAATTTGCTACCCTTATAATTTTCAGGTCCTATTTCGTACGCCTTTAAATCTGCTGTTTTAATTCTTAAATAAGGTTTAAATTTTTTGGTGGGTATATACAGTCACGGACAAAAGTATTGGCATCTTGTTGCTCGTGGTGTTATGCCGCCCTAAGTATTCACCAACGCGCACGTGCATGCAGTGGCACAGCTCTGTTGTGTTGAAAAGACATTTTTCAAAAGTCAATTGTGAATTTCGGACGAATTTTCTAAACTGTTTTAATGGCTTCTTCATATAAATACCATTCCAATGATGTTTTAGAAATGGTTCAGTAGAATCGCCACCGAAAAGCGTGGAAAAAATTTATTTTAGCGTATTAATACTATATATATAAACAGTTAGCTGTATTCCTTTACTTTTGGTCGTATTTATTTTTAACCCTTTGCTTAATTTTGTACGATATATCGACCAAATTTTTCGTGTCCCTTTACATGATTTTTTTGTTAAAACTAAGCACTATTTTTGCCAAAGAAAGCAATATTATATTAATTTGAACTCTTCCCTATCTAATACAGCCAGAAATTATATAATTTTTGTAAAAAGTTTCTCAGAAAAAAACATATTCTTCACATGCTCCCTTTCAGGAATGCAATTGTTCTAGGAGTCACCATAAAAATCGATTTTTATAAATTTAATAAAAGCAAAGGTGCCCAAAATTTATGAAGTTTTGTGTATACAATGCCCTACCGAATATAATAAAAATATTAAATAAAATAAATATAATTGTTGAATTACACTGTGGAACAAATTTAGGTCAACAAAAGTTAACTCGGTTCTGAAAGTTAGGGGTGAAAATAGAGGCTAAATTAGAAGACCCGTATTGCGGCGTTTGCTTAGGTTAGTTCGAATTTGTTTTTAATCGACCTTTGAACTTTGCAGGCAAATGCCGATTTTCAGCATATTGTTTGTATGGTTTTTTTGCTATAACTCGTCGACTAATTGAGATTTTTTTGTTGGAGTGACAGCAAACGAAAGAAAATTAAATTTCCTATACAAGGGGTCTATAACATTTTTCTCTACCTCTTATAGTTTCTGAAATATTGATGATTCAATTTGAATTTTTTCGATTTTTCAAAGAAAAAATTGACTTTGTCAGGCAATATCTTTAAAACCAAAATTTTCACCTTCGGTTTTACTCCCTTGCGTGAAGCTACATTCTATTAGCAAAAAAATAAGCTATCAACGAAGAAAATCCATGGTAAAATGGAAAAGTTATAGGCGATCATGTAAATACAGCCAAGTCGCGCAATGCCGCAATTAGTCGACGAGTTATAGCAAAAAAACCATACAAACAATATGCTGAAAATCGGCATTTGCCTGCAAAGTTCAAAGGTCGATTAAAAACAAATTCGAACTAACCTAAGCAAACGCCGCGATACGGGTCTTCTAGTTTAGCCTCTATTTTCACCCCCAACTTTCAGAACCGAGTTAACTTTTGTTGACCTGAATTTGTTCCACAGTGTTATTGTGTAGGTACACAGAAGATTTTTAATTAATTTTATTTAATTTCATTTCTACCATCGCTGGTAATACGTAGCTTTGAACTTGTTCGCTTTTCGCCAAATAAAATTAATTAAAATAAATATACGTAAAAATTAATTTGAGACCTGCGCAAAAAAAGTGTACGATTTATCTTACAAAATTAGGTAACTCAAATGTACGATATATCGTACATAATTAATTTGGTCGATATATCGTACAAAATCCGCGAAAGTTGCTGCTCAGTGCTGCTTGTTACGTTAAATTCAAACGCAAATTTTTCGACGTTGCGTGGCACGTAGCTGCTTTAGATAGTTATACACAGCGCAAAATGAAGTTTCAGAATTTGAACAAACTCAAAATTTTTAAACTAAAATGTTAATTGAATTACAAATAGCCATAGGTTGCATGCGACGTGGTAGAATGACAACATTTTGGTATCCTACGATTTCAATACAGATTTTTAAGGATAGGATGTCACTAAAAAGCTTCATGGTGTTACGACAGAATCTACACTCAAAAAAAAAAAAATTACTCAGATTGTGGAAAAGTGGGAATTTTGGTACCCCGAAATAAGTCCCAAATGAAATAAGTCCCAAAAAAAAAAATGAAATAACTCCCAAATATTTTTCATACAAATTGGGACTTATTTCATAATATTTTGTTGGGACTTATTTCATAATGAAATAACTCCCAAATGAAATAACTCCCAACGAAATTCCGTTGGGAGTTATTTCATTATTTTCCAGCTTTGGGAGTTATTTCATATTTGTTGGGACTTATTTCGTTTCTCTTAAAAATGCATTGGGAGTTATTTCATATTTCTTGGGAGTTATTTCATTTCTCTTAAAATTGCAATTTAACAAGCTTCGACGTTTTTGTAACGTTATAAAGTAACCGAAAGCCGGGATCCGTACGATAAATCGAAAAAAATGTCGAATCTTAAAAGACCGAATTGAAAAAAGCCTTATTATACATTTTTGACCGAATTAAAAACTGTCGAAATGAGGAAAATGACCGAAAAAGGCCGAAATTTGTAGACTTACATTTTTATCGCCGCCGCTGAAGGGTGTACCACGCATAAGGATATCACCGTGGCGGTAGCCACGGTTAGGGTACACGTCCGGACGGATGGCGTAGCCCAGGGTTATTTTTTATAAGCGCGGCCGAAGGCCGCCAACGCAGAAAAGTGTTCGGTGCAGTGAAATAACGCCCGCGGGCCAAACCCCATATTAAAAAAAAAAACGAAAAATTGGAATTAAAAATCGCGCGATTTTTTATTCCAATTTTTCGCCTGCGGCGCTTTTTCCAATAAAATAAACACCATATTTAAAACAAGTAAGGAAGCCTAAGTTCGAGTGGAATCGAACATTAGATACTCAGCTGTATGCTTTCATCATTTGTTTGCGTTTGATGGAAACACGGTGTAGGTACTTTATATAAAGCAAGTGCTGCATAAAGTGGGCGTAGCCGCGCCCATTTTCAAAATTTTTATCAGTCATCCAACTAAGCATATGAATATTATTCTTTGTGCAAAATTTCATTCCTTTATGACTTCCAGTTACAAAGATGTCACGTTACAAATTCCCAAAGGGTGTTCCAGAAATATTATTGTTAAAAAGTAGGCGTGGTCATAAACCGATTTCAATAAATTTTTGCGTGTCTATTAACACAAGTTATAAAAGTGTATAAACCAAGTTTCGTCATAATATCTCAATTATTTGTCGAGTTATAGGCTAAGAAATCTCGTATATTCCTTTGTCTAAAAAGAGGCGGTGCCACGCCCATTTTCCAAAATTTTTCTATTTTTTGTTTCCGGTCTATTGTGGAACTCTTGCCACAAAATTTCAATGAATTATCTTTATATTTGACAAAGATATCGCTTAAAATGTTCTTATTAGGCCACTTTATAATACCCATATATAAAAGTGGGCGAGGTCGTCAACCGATTTCGCTAAAATTTTCAACATGTATTACCACAAGTAATAAAAGTGTACACACCAAGTTTCGTCATTATATATCAATTATTTGTCGAGTTATGGGCTCAGAAATCTCGTATATTCCAGCTTCTAAAAAGAGGCGGCGCCACGCCCATTTTCCAAAATTTTTGTGTTTTTCGTTGTATGTTCGCAGGTGGACTCCTGGCATAAAATTTCAATGATATATCTTTATATTTGACAGAGATATGGCTTAAAATGTTTTTATTAGGTCACTTTATAATACACATATATAAAAGTGGGCGTGGCCGTCAACCAATTTTAACTATTTTCCGTCCAAACGTTTGCCTAAGTAAGTACATCACGCGTACCAAATTTGATCGATATATCTTCAATGGTTTCTGAGTTATGACATATAAAACTTTCAATGTTTGACCCTTAATAAGTGGGCGTGGCACCGCCCATTTTCCAAAATTCCATCAAATTTCTTCTTAGGAGCCTGAGTTCAACATGTGGGTAAAATTTCATCGCTCTAGCTATATTAGTGGCTGAGATACCAAATTTCCGATTTTTTCTATATAGGAAAAGTGGGCGTGGTCATGGTCCGATTTCGCCCATTTTCAATACCAACCGTCCCAGTGTCGATACCAACTTGCATTTCAAATTTCATCAAAATATCTCAATTTTTGCGCGAGTTAGAGTGTTTACAGACGGACGGACGGACAGACGGACAGACGGACAGACGGACGGACGGACGGACGGACGGACGGACGGACGGACGGACATGGCTCAATCGATTTCTCTTTTCACCCTGATCATTTTGATATATATAAGTCTATATCTATCTCGATTATTTCATTCTGTTACAATCCACCGTTATGTGATTAAAACTATAATACTCTGTGTACTAGTACAGCTGAGTATAAAAAACGAAAAATTGGAATTAAAAATCGCGCGATTATAGATAGATAGATGTCCTTCTGCGTAGTACTTTTTGGGAGATATTTCATATTTCTTGGAATTTATTTCATTTGGGAGTTATTTCATATTTCTGGGACTTATTTCATTTGGGAGTTATTTCATATTTTTTGGGATATGGGGCCTCATTATGAAATAAGCCCCAAATATTGGGACTTATTTCATTTCCTTCTTTGGGAGTTATTTCATTTCTAAAAGTTGGGAGTTATTTCATTTTTATTGGGACTTATTTCATTGGGAGTTATTTCATTGGGACTTATTTCATTTGGGACTTATTTCGGGGTACCGGGAATTTTCATTGTTTTGATGTACAATTTTCTTCAAATCAAGGAATAAAACCATCGTTTTAAAGAAAATTGTACATCAAAACAATGAAAATTTTCTTTAGCGCCGAATCATTCCCACTTTTCCACAATCTGAGTAATTTTTTTTTCAGTGTACATTTTATTGACAAATTCTATAAAGTTCGTCCGTTAGTCGAATCAGTACAAAACCGTTCAATATTCACTTATGTATTTAAAAAAAACACTAGAAATAAAATCTTTTTTCTTTCCTATCGAATAAATACATGCATATGCATACACTAAAAAAACTTCTCACGATCTAAGATATATTTTTTTTATTATTTTGAACACGCGTTCCAATACATTATTTTTCTTTGTTTTCAGTAAATTATCTTAAAAATATTCAAACATATTCGTTGCAATGGTGATTTGTTTGAAAATTCAACTTATCAAATTAAGAAAATCAAATATTCAAAACAAGGACAAGTTGGGAATGGAATGACGCTTAAGAAATTTTTCCTTATTTTGATGTATGAATTTCTTTAAAACAAGTATATGAAACCATGTAAGTAACTTTATTTCATAATCCTTTTAACATGTTTTAAGGAAAATTTGCTCAAAACAAAGAAAGTGTTCAATACAGGGAAGTCACAATTTTTATACTCAGCTGTACTAGTACACAGAGTATTATAGTTTTGATTTCCTAACGGTGGATTGTAACAGAATGAAATAATCGAGATAGATATAGACTTATATATATCAAAATGATCAGGGTGAAAAGAGAAATCGATTGAGCCATGTCCGTCCGTCTGTCCGTCTGTCCGTCTGTCCGTCTGTGAGCACGATAACTCGCGCAAAAATTGAGATATTTTGATGAAATTTGAAATGTAAGTTGGTATCAAGACAGGAACGGATGGTATTGAAAATGGGTGAAATCGGACCATGACCACGCCCACCTCCCCTATATAGTAAAAATCGGAAATTTTTTATCTCGGTCACTAATAGAGCTAGAGTGATAAAATTTCACACACGTATTGAGCTCAGGCCCTTATGAAGAAATATGGTGAAATTTTGGAAAATGGGCGGTGCCACGCCCACTTATTAAGGGGCAAACATTGAAAGTTTTATGAGTCATAACTCAGAAACCGTTGAAGATATATCGATGAAATTTGATAGGCGTGATATACTTACTTAGGCAAATGTTTGGACGAAAAATTGCCAAAATCGGTTGACGACCACGCCCACTTTTATATATGGGTATTATAAAGTGACCTAATAAAAGCATTTTAAGCGATATCTCTGTCAAATATAAAGATATATCATTGAAATTTTATGGAAGGTGTCCAATTATGGACATAAAACAAAAAATACAAAAATTTTAGAAAATGGGCGTGGCACCGCCTCCTTTTAGAAGCAGGAATATACGAGATTTCTGAGCCCATAACTCGACAAATAATCGATATATTATGACGAAACTTGGTCTATACACTTTCACTACTTGTAGTAATACATGTTCGAAATTTTAGCGAAATCGGTTGACGACCACGCCCACTTTTATATATGGGTATCATAAAGTGGCCTAATAAAAACATTTTAAGCGATATCTTTGTCAAATATAAAGATAATTCATTGAAATTTTGTGGCATGAGTTCTACAATAGATCGGAAACAAAAAATAGAAAAATTTCGGAAAATGGGCGTGGCACCGCCTCTTTTCAGACAAAGGAATCAACGAGATTTCAGAGCCCACAACTCGACAAATAATTGAGATATTATGACGAAACTTGGTTTATACACTTTTATAACTTGTGTTAATAGACACGCAAAAATTTATTGAAATCGGTTTATGACCACGCCTACTTTTTAACAAAGATATTTCTGGAACACCCTTTGGGAATTTGTAACAAGACTTCTTTGTAACTAGAAGTCATAAAGGAATGAAATTTTGCACAAAGAATAATATTCATATGCTTAGTTGGATGACTGATAAAAATGTTGAAAATGGGCGTGGCTACGCCCACTTTATGCAGCACTCGCTTTATATAAAATACAACGTGTTTTCATCAAACGCAAACAAACAATGAAAGCATACAGCTGAGTATCTAATGTTCGATTCCACTCGAACTTAGGCTTCCTTACTTGTTAAGCTTAATATTAAAAATATCTTTATTTCGTTGCTTTAAAAAATGTTTGTTTAAAAAAGTCTAAACAAATTATAAAAGCAAAATTTGCAAGATTTTGGCTCATTTCACGAACTTTGTACGATATATCGTACAAATTTCAAAGGGCTGTAAAACCTAAACTAATTAATTTTTTTTTATTTTCTTACAAATTATGCTTATTTAGGACTAAATGAATGAAATATGTGCCAATCGATTTTTTTCCTCCACGGGTAAAGAAATTGAAAACAAAGGGTTAAGTCATTTCTGTTAACTATTGTCGAAATGTTTGTTTCTAATGAATGAGAAATATGGCGGAATGTTCCGAAAATAAACGCTGTTGTTGTTGTTGTTGTTATAGCAGTACTAAGCCCTGCTTAGCCGGCGCGATAGGCTCATAGATCGTCGTCGGGCTCACTTAACGGGAGGCCCAGGAATGAGGCAGCGCTTTTTGGGCTAGTCCATAAGGACAGGGGGGTTAAGTGAGTAGGTTTGAGTGGACATATGAAGAGATGCTGTGTGTCATGCGGCGTCTCTCCACATACCGGACATGTATTAGGTATTTCAGGATCAATTCTGGCCCTATATGAATTCAGGCGACTGCAAAAGCCTGATCGTAGTTGCGCTAGGGTGACGCGTGTTTCTCTTGGCAGCTCCAATTCTTCTTCTGCTATGGGGGGTGGTTGGTCTCTTAAAATTCTGTATGACGGACGGACTGAAACGAATGTGGTGATGGTGTCGGTGTGAATCTCCTTTAATGCCTGCCTGTAAGCCGTTGGGTCTAATGGTTGTTTTATGTATTTTTCAACCTCAGGGGAGAGGTCGAGAAGGTGTCTCCTGATGTGCCGGGGAGGCGGTTCCGGTTCTAGCAGGTGGCTATTAGGATGGCCCCTGCGGTGGCATCCCAGCAGGAACTGTTTACTGAGCATAGTGTTGTGTTCTATGACTGGGAGAATATTGGCCTCATGGTGTAGATGGTGTTCCGGCGCCATCAGGAGATTACCCGTGGCTGTTCTGAGGGCTGAGTTTTGGCAGGCCTGGAGTTTCTGCCATTGTGTTCTTGAAGTCCCCGGTGACCATATTGGCGATGCATAGTTGAGGACCGGCCGGCCGATTGCTTTGTATGTAGATATTATTGTTTCTTTGTCTTTACCCCACGTGCTGCCGGCTAGCGATTTGAGGATTTTGTTGCGGCTATGGGCCTTGTTAATAATCGCGGTCGTATGCGCGGAGAAGGAGACAAGACTGTCGAAGGTAACACCCAAGATCTTTGGGTTGTTTACGGTAGGGATGGATATATTCCCTATTCGTATGCCTAAGTCCAGTCCTACCTCCTTCGTCCATGTCGTGAATAGGGTCGCGGAGGACTTCGTGGGCTGTAGCTCTAGTGAACGGGACGCGAAGTAACAGGAGAGATCAGAGAGATAATCGTTGACTAGAGAGCGCATGCTATCTATGTCGGTGCCAGTGGCCATGATCGAGCAGTCATCGGCATAGGAGATCAGCTCAACTCCTTCAGGTGGTGGAGGGAGGCTGGAGAGATAATAGTTAAAAAGCATGGGGGATAGTACGCCGCCTTGTGGGACTCCCTGCTTTATTCTCCTAGGTTTGGATATCTGATTTCTAAAGACTACCGATGCCTGCCGACCACTCAGATAATTTGCGGTCCACCTCATTAGTCTCTGAGAGAGGTTCGAGTTGCCTAGGTCCTCCAATAGGGTGGCATGATTGACCGTGTCGAAGGCTTTTGACAGGTCAAGTGCCACGAGGACCGTTCTCTCGCAGGGGCGTTTTTGGTTAAGACCACGAACTATCCGGGTGTTTATGACGTTTAGTGCTGTTGTTGTGCTGTGCATTTTGCGGAATCCATGTTGATGTGTCGCAAGTCGTAAACGTCCGTTGTAGTATGGGAGTAATGCGGCCTCAAGTGTCTTTACTACCGGGGAAAGGAGAGATATCGGTCGATATGAGTCTCCTTTGTTGGCAGGTTTCCCCGGTTTAAGTAAGGGGACCATCCTTGCCGTCTTCCAAATATTGGGGATGACAAGGGTGGTCAGAGACAAGTTGAGTACCTCCGTCAGGAATTTTACCCCATTCGGTCCTAAGTGTTTTAGCATCAACATGGATATGCCGTCAGGTCCGACTGATTTGGAAGCCTTAGCATTCTTTATAGCCTCCTGAATCTCCCTGGTTGAGAGAGCAAGTGGCGCGTCATTGTTTGGCTTTTTACGCAGCCGTCTGAGGATTCGACGTTTGGCCCTATCCACCGAAGGATGCGGTATAAACTGCCGGCCAAAGAGGCTCGCACATCTCTTCGGGTCCGACTCAACATTATCTCCAAAGATAATGGACACTTTGTCCTTATGTTTAGTCGGGTTGGATAGGGCTTTTACGGTATTCCAGAGCTTGCTCGCCCCGCCAGAGAGATTACAAGTGCTTAGGTGCTCTCTCCACTTTTGCCGTTTGTGCTCATCCACCAATTTCCGGATTTCCCGGTTGAGGTCCTTTATGCGGGGGTCTCCCGGGTCGGATTGGCGGATCTGGTCTCGCTCCCGGGCCAGAGCAGAGGCTTCACCCGGGAAGTTTGGTCGGATCACTGGTATCCTTCCTGCCGGGATGAAGCGTGCTGAGGCTTTGGCAATGACCTTGCGTACTTTGTGTTCTCCACGAAGCACATCGGTTGGGGTGGGGAGAGCTCCAAAGATGCTCTCTGTGTATTTTGTATAATTGTCCCAGTCCGCTTTCTTAAAGTTTATGTACGTCTGTTTGTCAGTCGTAATGAAGTCGGCTGGCGTCTCTATTGAGATGATTATGGGAAGATGGTCTGATGATAATGTCAGCGTCGGTCGCCAGTTAACGCTGTTTATCAGACTTGCGCTTACGATGGTGATGTCTGGCGAGCTGCTGCAGTTTCCCATAATCCGAGTGGGGGCGTCGTCATTCATCGCACTGAATGTCGACTCGTCTATCTGTTCTGCGAGATAATGCCCCCTCCGATCTATAGGCAGATATGAGTGCCAAAGATCGTGATGTGCATTGAAGTCACCTACTATCATGCGGTTATCCCCATTCAATAGCATGCTAATGTTGGGTAGATAGCCCGCAGGACAGCAGGCGACAGGGGGTATATAAACATTGAAGATCTCGAGAACTACATCGCCGGATCGGATGGCTATGCCCTGACATTCAAGAGTAGCGTCCCTGCGGTCGATGTCCGGTTCGATAAGACGATATTGTACCGTGTTGTGCGTGATGAATGCGAGGCCCCCACCGTTGCCTCTAGCGCGGTCCTTTCGATGGATGTTATAGCCAGCATGGCTGACTAGAGCTGAGTTTGAAGTCAGCTTAGTTTCTTGGACCGCGGCTATAGGGACGCCATGCCTATTCATGAAGTCCGTAATCTCTGTGATCTTTCCTGTTAACCCGTTGCAGTTCAATTGAAGAAGTTTGAAGCTGCGAAGGGGGGTGGGAGTAACCCTCGGGGTGAGGGACTGCTGCACATTGCTGACAAGGGGTGCTTGTGGCACTTGGGGAGGTGGTTGGGTCCCTGTTGTAGGTTGTGGCTGTCTGGTTTGGCAGCATGGGGCAATGAATGCAGCAGTCCATGCGCTCGTCGTGCGTAGTCCGGAACATCTTCGAAAGTGACACCAGCCTAAGCATAAATTGCATTTGACTGATGTCACGTTTCTTGATATCCCGGACCGGCACACCGAGCAGAGGGTTGTGGGTGCTGCAGGCTGGGAGGTGTTAGTGCCAGCCTGAGTCTGCCCAGGTCTGTGAGGTGGTGGTGGTTGTTGTATGTTGTTGCCTCTGCTACGCAATGCATAGCTATGCTGTGTTTTTGCCGCCGGTGCCGGTTGCACATGAGGTGCTGAATGCATAGGTGGTGCAACGTGTACTGGTGGTGCTGTGTGTATCGGTGGTATTATCGCCGATGTTGTTGGGCGGGCGCAGCACGGGGCAATGTAATTGGATGACCAATCTTTGTGACTTTTAAGACCTGAGCAGCCTCTGAGGTGGCTCCACCCATTGCAGATGTTACATCTAACTGATGTTGCATTTGGGTGAAGTCTTTTCTGACACACGCAGCATGTGTATATGGGGCCAGGGTTCTGTTCAATACCTGCTAATATTAATAATATTTTGAGCAATCCTGCTACGAGGTATTGCTCCAGAGGACTTAATCTATGAGTTTTTCGCGCCGGTCTAAACAGGGTTAGACCGAAATAACAGCCCTTGGTCGGGGAAACCCCGAGTCATTCCGGTGCGTAGAACCGGCTGTCGTGGGAATGAAATAAACGCTCATTTATTTTGCTAATTGGGTATTAACTGCAGCTTCACATTTACGCGGGTTGGATAGGGCTGTTTGTTAGAGAAAGCCAATTTATAAAGCTTTTAATTAGCTCGCTGAAAAAAGGCATGATTCTCGACTTATTCTCATTCGCTTCTTATGTGAAATTGACCTTAGTGTTGAATGAATTTTTAAGAAATCTGCTTTTCGCTGAAACCGGTTATCACTAAGAAAATTTGTCAAACGTGATGTGATAAACCTACCGAAATTCAAATGGTGCTACCGTACTACCAACAGGAAAAAACCTAGCAGTTTTGATAGGAAAAGCCCACAAACGATATCGTTGTATATAAACCAAATTTTCCAGGTTTCACTATTAAAATAACGTTTTTAACATTGTTCTTCGCCCTCAGCACAATTTCTAGAGAAGCGAAAATTTCTTTAAAAGAACATCTTCTAATTGTTTCTGGTGGCTTTGGAAGCAAATCTAACTGCTGCTTATAAAAGCGAAAAATTCAGTTTTAGCCATTAGCTGATTTTTAAAAGGAAGACCGTGTCCTTTATTGACAATCTATTACTATAATTGATAAAAGCCTTTAGGTGTTATTATTCCAATTTCAAATCAATACCCGGTTATTGATATTACAAAAAAATTCGGTTTTTCTTTTCTTGAATGTTAATGAACCAACTACGATTAAGAGCAGCAAGCCACCACTTGCCAAAATTAAAACCAAACCCACCACTACACTATTTATAAAAAAAAACGCCTCTCAGCTAAACGGCTGTAAATGCTATGCGTAAGAAATTAAATTGTTTACGCTCGTGGGCTTTATAAAAAATAGCAAAACTTTTCTTTTAAATTTTCTTTAAAGTTCGGAAAAGGCTTAATAAATTTCAAATGTGATTATTTTCTCATTAAAATTTTTTCTTACTTGTTTTTTTTGTATTTTAAAGTTTTTTGTTTTTATTGTTTATTTTGGTACGTAAAACTTTTCATCACATACATACCTAACCAACTGTAATCCTAATTGTATGAATATTTGCTTACAACACGTAATGCAACCCTTTAAAAGCCGCGATGACATGACTACATAGCCTTTCCTTTGTTGACCGATATCATTTGTCTTGTTATTTACGAAAATAAAATTTGCTTTTGTCTGCCGTTCGGTAGCAAATTTCTCAAAAACGGCAAAAGTTTATTTTTAAGCCGCTGGCTGCCGCCAAACATTGGTTTTCTTATCGACCTTCTTATTTTCTATGTAAAGCCTAATTTTTTTTTTAAGTAATGTCATAATTAAAAAATTACAACAACAAATTGAAAATGCACCCAAACCAAATACACTGTTTTTTTGTGTGCTTTTTTTTAGCTGTGGCTGCGTTGGCGGCAACGACTAATGACATTTCTATTTGGGAATATTGTGGCATGGTTGCCAACGTTAGCAAGTACTGCCTCGCAGCTACACGCGAAATATTAATTAGTGGAATTTTCAAAACTTAACAAGCTGTTTATGAAGTAAGATTGAAGGATTGTCCATATATTATGCTATTTATAAGAAAAAATTTTAGTTTTTGTGTTCTTTAAAATAGAATAAAAATTTTGAGTTATGACACTTTTGTGCGATAGTACAAAAAATCATCTCGCAGTGGTTTGAGTGAGTAAAGCCGAAAATTTGCATGCAATGAATGAATCTTTCCATTGATGAGGACACACCACAAATCTGATTCAATGCCATCATTACTAATGACGGATTAGCCGATGCGCGTTGATGACAGCAGCGCCGCCGCCGATTTGTGGTGAGCGCGCGCGTGTCAATTTTGATAAAAGTTTCAAATTGGCCAAAAAAAGACACGTCAATGACAAGAATTTTTGATGGCCAACAAAACGCCAACAATGCTAACCACCGCTAAAGTGAGGCAGAGGACTGCGTAGTGATGACTGACAATCCGGCAACGTTGCTGGCAATTCGATGTGAAGAGCAGCAAGTTTAAACACGTCGCGACGTTGGACGCATCGGCAGGACGTCAGCGCGATGGATTAGATGAATCAGGGCATGCAAACAAGTATTCGTTAAGGTGATTTGTGCACATTTTCACCTCTCACATTGACTGCAGCGCTTCTGCAAAACGTCTACTAGAAAATGATGAGCGACGCCGTCAAATTATTAAGTTGTTGCAAGTATGCAGCAAGATGAATGACTTGAGAGATATGCATCAAACTCAATGCGGTCGCGTGATGGTGTGTGTGCTTTGAAGTGGCGAATAAGTAGTATAAGTTAATGGTGAAAGGTGGTGAAGTGTGTGCGACCAACACGATTGACTGCAAAGGGCACTGCGCGCTAAATTGACGATTAAATTGGCCATGTTGAACGTGAAGAAAAGTTGAAAATGATTTTGGATTATTCGGTCGTTTGCGGCATTGCAGTTTTCAGGGGTTTTTCTTATTTTTTTTTGCTTTTTATTTTTTTTTTTTGCAACTGGCAAGGCAGATCTGCCTTGGCAACTTGTGAATACGTACATACATATTTCGTGAGGTATTTCGATTGCAGTTTTCAGTGAGTGAGTGAGCGCGCAAGTTTGAAGTGAGAATTAGGCGAATTACTTGCTGTTTGCTGAAGTTTTTTTTTTGCTGTTGCACCGGCACTTGCTCTTCTTTGTTGGTTTGTGTGGTGGGTGCTGGTGAATTTTTTATGAGCACTCCAACAACAACAATTTCGTGCAATCATATTCAAGTGAGTTTGTGTTGCTTGTGTGAGTGAGCGTTCTTTTTTTTTTTTTGGGCGATGAGAGTTTGCTGCATTATTGCAATCAAGTGAATGACGCGCAATAACGACGGCAAACCGAAGAAATTAACAGATCAGAGAAATCAGAAAATGTGGCTCCATCGAATTGCGCTGCACTTTAACCTTTCAATTGCACTTATCTTCCTGCTTCCACTCTCTGCCACTTGCTTGAGGCACGCCAAGGATTTGTACAAGAAGTTTAGTTGGGCAAAAAGTTTTTGCCGGTGAAGTTTGACGTTAAGTTTGTTGTTGTTTGTTTTTGTTGTTGATGTTGCTCTCTAGCGAGTAATTTGGGAAATTGATATTCGATATTAAAGCCTTGGTTGTTTTTTTTCTTTATTTGAGGTAGTTTGTTTTTGAACGGAAGGCAGTTTTTTTGGGTAGCTTATTCGGTGAAAATATGTTTGCATGCCCAGCAGGAAATTTTTGGCAGCAGAAAATAGCTGTGATGGAGGGATTTCAAAGCGTAAACATAAACAACAACAAAAACACAAAACAACAAGCACCTAACACCAAACAACAACAAAAAATACAAGAAAATCGTTGAAAATACGAACAAAAAACAAATAATTTTCAAAATTTTCATTTCAAATTTGAATTTCGCACCATCAACCATCAATCAAGCAACACCTTGCCCTGGGTGTAGGATTTCATTTCATGTGGTTTCACATCAAGAATCGCACCTCATGAATAATTCATTTGCAATCAGATTGTTTTGCGCAAACTTTTAGTGTTGCTTTAGCTTGGCCCCGTAAATTTGTATGAATGCCTGCGCCGCCCTGCCTGCCAGGCAGAGGCACTCAAATCATGTCGCACACAAACAAAAATACAAAGTTTTGTACACATCTACATATGTAGGCATAAGAGACTTGAACGTTGCCGTAGCTGCACATTTGCTTTCGCTAAGTTTGTTTGTAAAAGTTTTTGCGTTATTTTGCGCAACAAAAAAGTCGTTCTCTGCTACCTCATCTTCATGCTACACGATAACAGCGAGTTTCTATACAAAATTTTCATAGCACTTATGTACATTTGTATGCATGTACATATGTATTGGGCAGAGCTGTAAAAATTTAATATCAGTTTTCTTAGCAATTAATCCTTGTTCCACCAATTTTATATAAACAAAGAATTATTGCAATTTTTTTTATAGTAAAAAACTCCAATAAATTGCAATTAAATTAATTCCAATTCAATTTATTAAAATTTTTATTTACAAATTTATAATCAACAGTGGTTTACGTTCTGTCTATTGCAATCAATTTGATTGCAATCCAGTGTGTTGTAGTTTTTTTGATTTTAAAATAATCAAAATAATCAAAAATAATTTGGGTTTTGTTTAGTGCAAATTCATTGCAGTCAAATTTATTGTAATTTTCTGGTTTTAAAAATTTGCAATCAACAACGATTTATGTTCCATCTATTGCAATCAAACTGATTGCAATAAAAGTTATTGAAATTTTGTCTTTACATTGTATCTTTTGAAATAATAGTGATTGCAATCAAAGTTTAAAAATTCACAATCAAAAATAATTTACATTCCCTCTATTGTAAATATTTGTTTTTAGAAATTTGCAATTAACAATAATTTACGTTCCATCTATCGATATGAAATTGATTGCAATTATATTTATTGCAGTTATTTGTTTTTAAATATTTATAATCAAAAATCATTCCATATATTGCAATCAAATATTTACAATTATTACAATCCATTTTTTTGTATCTAATATCCAAAGTTGGCAATTATATAGTCGGTTGGAGGTAGTTTCACTGGTGTCACACATGCTAATCGAATCAATGTGATTTACAAGGAATGTAAATTACGGCAAGTATAATTTTTAGAATCAAAATGATTTACGATAAAAGTTGATTGCAATGACATTTTTGTAAATTGTTGCAATTGCAATAACTAAAATCAAAAATTTACATTCAGTAGATATGATTTTTTGCAATCAGATATTATGAAGGTTTTATGATTGCAGCACAATTTGATGGCAATTTTTTGCAGCTCTGGCATATGTACATGCAAGTGCAAGTAAGTATTTACATTTAGCCTTGTTGCACACATCACTGCCTTCTAGCATTCTAGCATAGCATTTTCGCCGAATTTGCGGCTCGTTTTCCTGCATATTTAACTACAATCTGATTGGGTGTGTGATTTTAAAATTCAGTTCGCAGCTCCGCTGCACCTCCACCTTGACCGACCGCAAGAATGTTGTACGTTTTTATTTTGCTGATATTGTTGTTGTTGGCGTTGTTTTGCATTCTTTTTTGCTGCAGTTGTTTTTGTTTTAGAATTTGTTGCTTTCACTAGCATTTTTGGCAAAAATAGCCGGAAATTTTTAGCGTTTTTCGGTGCACTCAACCGCAAGCAATGGGAATTAGCCATTCGTTTCGTTTTTCGCTATCGGGCACTTGACTACTCTCGGCTCTGACTTGTACTGTGCTTGTTTCGCTCAATGCCAATCATGTTGCTTGGTTTTTTTTGCTACCTTTTGCCATTGTTTGCTACCCTTTTGCTGCTTTTTTGTAATTTTTTGCGCTTTTTACCCTTTGTTTTGTTTTTTGCCCTTTTTTCACGTTTTTGAGATTTTTTTTTTATTATTATTAATGACAGGAAGGCATTTTTTGTTGGTTATGAACAGCGTGCATAATTATTTTGTTTGTAAATTCTAAAATATTTACTTGTTGCGGTGAATGTTGAATGAGTGCATGTCGTAATTATTTAGGTGAGTATTGCTTAAAATTTAGTAGAGAGAATTAAAAAAAAAGAAAGTGTGAGTAACGAGTACTCATGAACATTGATGTGTAAACAGTTTCGAAATCGGATTCTATTCCCTTTCCCTTATTCCTTTTTCCCCTGGTTTTCTATGGACTAAAATGCGACTATCGTTTTTATAATTTTTTGTTGTCATTGTCACGGCTCCATTTTGTTGTTTTTGTTTGTTTTGGTGTATGGTTTTTGATTTTTGAATTCTGATTTTGATTTGTTTTGTTTTGGTCAGAAACATGCAAGATCATTCGAGACCACGTTTGACCCATATCTCGGGGCTCTGTGCAGAAGTCCTGCTCAAAACCTTTCATTTGATACCAATATTGCTCAGAAACATGCAAGATCATCCGGGTCCTCGTTTGGACCCATATCTCCGGACCCGACCTAGGAATCATAAAGAATAGAGCTCCCTGTAGAATCCCTGCTCAAACCTTTCATTTAATACCAATATTGCTCAGAAACATGCAAGCTCATCCGGGTCCACGTTTGGACCCATATCTCGGGACCCGACCTAGGAATCAAGGAATAGGGCTCCCTGTAAGAGCCCTTCTCAAAACCTTTCATTAGATACCAATATTGCTCAGAAACATGCAAGATCATCCGGGTCCTTGTTTTGACCCATATTTCGGGACCCGACCTAGGAATCATAAAGAATAGGGCTCCCTGTAGAAGGTCTGCTCAAAACCTTTCACTTGATACCAATATTTCTCAGAAACATGCAAGGATTATCCGCGTCCTCGTTTTGACCCATATCTGGAGACCCGGCCTAGGGGTCACAATTAAAAGAGCTTCGTATCGAAGTCCTGCTCAAAACGTTTCATTAGATTCCAAAATTGCTCAGAAACATGCAAGATCCTCGTTTTTACCCATATCTCCGGACCCGACCTAGGGACCATAAGGAATAGAGCTCCCTGTAGAATGTCTGCTCAAAACCTTTCACTTGCTACCAATATTTCCCAGAAACATTCAAGGATCATCCGGGTCCTCGTTTTGACCCATATCTCGGGACCCGACATAGGAATCATAAAGAATACGGCTCCCTGTAGAAGGCCTGCTCAAGACCTTTCATTTGATACCAATATTGCTCAGATCAAGGATCATCCGGGTCCTCGTTTTGACCCATATCTGGAGACCCGGCCTAGGAGTCACAATTAAAAGAGCTTCATATCGAAGTCCTGCTCAAAACGTTTCATTTGATACCAATATTGCTCAGAAAATTAGATAGGTAGATGTATGTAGGTATGCATATCCATACATTTGCATACATGTTCAAACAGGTCGGTCCTTTTTATTTTGTCTATTTGTCGCATTGTTGCACAAAACAACAACAACTTCGCTTCGCTTCGTTGCTGTTGTTGTTGATATTTGCATTTGCACGACTATACATGCAAGCGTTTGTAAGTATATGTGTTACTACCACTGACAATGCCAGGCGATTCACACGGACACAGCAGCGCACTAACACAAAGGTCATTTACGTTTACGCGTAAACTTTACCTGTTTTTCGAAATTACTCGTAGCTACAGCAAAGATGTTTACACATCAAAAATAAATTCTTTATTATGTTCTCTAAACGCTCACAGTTCATGGAGACAAAGAAAGCGGTTAGTTAAACTTACTTTAAACTTTAAGAGAACTTGCTGCTGTTGTTGTTATTGTTATTGCTGTTGTATTAGCAAAACCACTCTCCACAGATTCTGAGGTGTAGTTACAACCGGAGTGTCAGGCCTAGGCCGGATATAAAGCGTTACAGTAATGTGGCCCGACTATCGAGGCAATGCGAAACTGCTGACCTAAACGTCGGACAGACTTTCAGTTCTCTCGTGAATTCCCTACGCAGATCTATTCATCCGACTCTCTATTTGTTCGATCTCCTTTTTATTTCAATGTTTCTTCCTCCAACCATCTGTTATCCTCTCGCAAGCACATTACATTGAATGTGTTCTAAGGGTGTAATAAAGCGTTTTCCTGATATTGATCTTCGCTCGAAAGTTATGATTATTTTGAGGAGTGTAAATAAACTTAAAAAATATTAAATTTATAAATTTAACTCTTTACGAGTAGCCTGCACTATCATACCCCCAAAAACCATGCCCAACTCTAGCATCATCTTCGTGTTCTTTGACTGTAATGGAAAAATTTGATAATATTTCCAAAGTAATACAACTGTCGCCACTCTATGAATGTGTGTATGTATGTATCTAAATAACCTAATATACTCGCACACACATGTATGCACATGCCAACAAAATCGTGTTCATTTCACAATATTCACGATAATTTGTCGAATGCTCTAAGATACGCTTGAATGGTTGGCTGGTTTGTTGGTTCGTTGGTTGGCTTGATGTCTGGACGGCACGGCGTGTGCTAGCCAAAAGTTCAATGGCCGGAACCCTTGATAGTGTTTGCTCTGCCACACACAAAGCGCATCCAATTTGGCTGTCATTGGAGTGAGAGCAAAGAGAAATAAGAAAAAGCTTACAAAAATTTAAATAAAATTCAATTTTAAATAAAATTTAAATTTTTGCCACAGAATGTTTGAGCTTCTGCGTTTAAATTTTTGCTTATTATTTAACATACGATTATTATTTTTTTTTTTTTTTTTGCACAAGCTTAGCCTAAGTAGTACGTAGGAATACTGTGATACAGTGGCATCGAGGGAGGTTATACTTATAAGGGTGCGACCAAGCAAGTCCTTCCTGACAAACATTGATTACAACAGAGTCCAGGAAGTCGGATACCAAGACCGGAATGGGATCAATGTGATCTCGTTACATACGCACACGAATTTAATGGGAGTAGTCACTGGCAAACATACAAAAATCACGCGCTACGATACGCTCATCGTTCCATACATGAGTAGATGCGGCGCAAAAGCATAGACGACGACGAAATCAGATGAGGCGGCACTTGGAGTATTCGAGAGAAAAGTTCTTCGGAAGATTTATGAACCTTTGCTCATTAGCAATGGCGAGTATCGGAGGAGATTTAATGATGAGCTGTACGAATTTAAGCATACATCGACATTGTTCAGCGAATAAAAATACAGAGAATGGATGAAGGTACTTCGGGTAAGAAAGTGTTTCTATAGAAACCCGCTAAGGAGAGCAAAAAGATACACCCCCATTGCATTGAGAAGATCAGGTGAAGACTGAATTGTCCTCCTTTGGTATTTCCAATTGGCGCAAGGCAGCATGGGACAGAAACGACTGGCACGCTTTATTGGACTTGCCCAAAATCGTCTAGATGGTTACGCGGCAATTAAGAAGAAAAATAAGTCACTGGGCACATTTCGTTGGAAAGCATGCGGAGAGGTTAGGAAGAATGCTGAGGAGGAGGAAACGTTCGAGCGCCCCAACTGTAGCTCAGCTTTCAGTGACGACAAACGCTCTTTGGACTTCTGTCTTTTGGTTTTATTGGTCTTCGGAGTTCCTCTGATCTTAGCGGCCTTTTAATTTTCCGTTTTTTTGATTACTGTTATTGTGATTTCTATTTTTGGAAGCGGGACGGGTATTTGCTAGTAAATAAATAAATACTTATTCCATTGAAAATATATATGTGTATATATATGTCAATGTAACAGCGTGTGACATTTTTGAACTCCAGTGCGACGTTCGACTCCGTTGGGGGAGTCATGGCTGAGTTGATGTTAAAATGATGTTAAGAAAATTTGAAGGCATATTTTTAAGTATAGTGAGTAATATACATACATATACAGGGCCGCCGAGAGAAAATCCGGGCCCGGGGTCAAAATAATTACGGGCCCCTATACTAAATGAACAAATTCTCAAAATCAAAATTCAATGAATATATAGTTACGAACTTTAATTTATCTATAAATTAATACAGATCAAGTAAATATGTTTACATAGAAATATACATATTAGGGTGGGTCAAATGTATTGTCAAAAGGCACATCCAGTTTCGGAATCCATGGGTCATACTGAGTAATATTGTCCAAGGGACCATAGGTCTGAATGAATTCTGTTTAAATACATATTGCTTTATTTGCATGAAATAAATTTCTTTAAATTGGAATACAAATATTTGTTGGTAATAATTTAGTATATCAAAAGACTGATTCTGCTGAACGCTTTAGTGAAACAGCAATCGAATTCAACTGTACGAATCACCAAAGCAAATTTTAGCTTCGCAAGCTTTGTTTGTTTTCGGCGTATCGCTGTTTACATACATACATACACGTACATATGTATATGAGCATTTCCTGGGCGTTTCGGACGGTATGTTCGCACGATTTTTTGAACTTTTGAGGCGGAAATATCGCGAAATATTGTATAGTTTTATGATAAAGGGAAAGATTTATGCCACGGATAATGATTAAAGTATGTTAGCGACAGAAATTTAGTTTAATGCCTCTGTTTTAGCTACTTTTATAATATGGACGTGTTTTTGTAGCGTCCGGAACGCAGTTTAAGTGGCTTACACAGAGGCATTAAAGAGATTCCCCTCTAAAGCCCGGGCCCGGGGCAATTGACCCCCTCAGCCCCCCCCCCCCCCCCTCGTCGGGCCTGTACATATACAATGTATATTATACATAAACACATATATGGTAATTCAAACACGTATCAATTTGAGTGTATGTAGATTAGGGTGGTCCCAAAATGTATGGAGACAAATTTTATAGCATATTTCTTCCACCTCACCCCCTAGATCGATGCTAATAATGTCGGAGATACCACATATAAGTTTTCGTCGCGATCGGAAAGGGTTAAGTGGTGTCGAAGAGGGGTAAAAGTTCAGATTACCATATAAATACCAAAAAGATAAATTAAATTTTTTGTATTTAATGACCAAACGGGGCAGTTTTGTACTGAAGGATATCAAATACACCAAAAAAAAAAAAAAAAGTTAACTTTTAATATAAAATGTAATTGTATAAATCTCCTTATTGTCGATTACTCCCCTTCTCTCACTCCTAACCTCTCTAACTCTTCTTTTCTCACTCTTTTCTATATGCGCATCTGTTGCAGAGCTAATAGTTATACCTTTAATGTTCTTCTTAACTAATAGTTCGCTCCTTGATATCTTTCTTGTTAACGATATGTCAAGCGTACTTTTGTATGACCAATTGTCTACGCCAGGCTTTTCAAAACATGATCTAATTTTTCTTATATATGATTTTAACGTATGCAAATGCAGCCACAACTCACACTCATATCGTGATTTTGGACGCCTGTGCTATGAACAGCTAGGTAGGGCGATTGAGACCATTGATTGGGATCCAATATATACTATGACATCAACGGATGATCAAGTTAATTTTATACAAGGGCATATAAAAACTTTATTTAATATCTATGTCCCACTTAGGAAAACATCAAAAACACATACTCATCGTCCCTGGTTCAATCGTGAACTTAAGTCCCTCATAAACAAACGTAACAAGGCGTATAACGAATGGAAACAAACTAGGCTGGTAACATCTTTTTTTCAATATCGTAAACTGAAAAATGAAGTTAAACAATCTATTAGAGTACAAAAAATGAACTATTCGAACGTAAATTCAATCTAGCAGTGGGGTGTAAGAAAACTTGGAAAGCTATCCGTGAGATAGGTATAAACAACAACAAAAGTACCCCCGTTTCAGGTACCGTTGATGTAAACGAGCTGAATGCCAAATTCACAGAACGTAGTCTGAACTGTCCACGGACAATATTAACTATGCAAATTATAACAATCGCTCTGTAAATCTATCACATAAATTTGAATTTAGTTGTGTCGATGACTGTGATGTAGTGGAGGCAATACTCGCCATTAAGTCTAATGCTTTAGCTCTAGATGGTATTCATCCTAAATTCATCAAGTGCTTTTTGCCGAAAATTTTGCCATATATAACACACATAATGAATACAATTTTAACCAAGTCTGAGTTTCCTGACAGCTGGAAACAGGCTAAAATCATACCAATAAAAAAGTCGAATGGCGAGCTTAGACCGATATCAATTCTGCCATACTTATCCAAGGTAGCTGAGCAATTAATGTATAGGCAATTATACAAATTTCTTAATGATAACTCCCTCATAAGTGAATGCCAGTCAGGGTTTAGGGCAAAACGCAGCTGTATCACGGCTCTGCTGAATGTTACGGAAGATATTAGGCAAAATCTGGATGAAAACCACGTAACATTTCTGACACTCCTGGATCACTCCAAAGCCTTTGATACAGTTGACCGTCGCCTGTTGTGTCTAAAGCTTGAAAATTTGTTCAATTTCTCAGCCTCTGCTGTAAATTTAGTGCAATCTTACCTCTCACAGAGGTGTCAAGCAGTATGCGTGGGTGACTCTTTATCTCGACTGCTTCCTGTAGTCAAAGGAGTGCCCCAAGGTTCAGTTCTTGGTCCCTTGTTCTTTGTTCTCTATATCAACGACTTGCCTAAAAGACTTGAGCACTGCAGCATTCACATATATGCCGATGATGTGCAGCTGTATCTCAGCTGTCCAAGCGATTCAATCAAGGTGTGCGTTGACTATCTTAACAGCGATTTAGAACGTGTTAATGAATGGGCTAGTAACAATGGTCTAGTTATTAACCCCTGCAAATCTCATTGCTTAGTAAGATGGAAGAAGCGATTTCAAATCGAATTATATGACAATGTTATTATAAACAACTCTCTGATACGCTACGTTGATTCTGCAAAAAACCTTGGTGCTATTTTCAACAGGAGTTTAACCTGGAACAATCATATCCATTGTGCTATTGGTAAGGTCTATGGTATGCTTCGGTTATTATGGGTAACCCAATATTTTACTCCACTAAAAATTCGTCTGCTCCTTGCCAAAACTTATCTGATACCAACACTGTTATACGGCTCAGAACTGTTCGCTAACTGTGACAATGCATGCAACAAAAAACTCAATGTGCTATACAATAATATTGCAAGGTACATATACGGTATTGGACGACGTGACCATATATCGCACTATACTGCACAAATTTTCTCTATATCGTTCAACAATCTTTTAAAAGCAAGGTGTCTTGTGATGCCGCATAAAATTGTTTATACAAATGAGCCCCAATATTTGAAGCGCAGACTACACTTTATCCGGTCAAATAGATCTCCTCAGCTTTTATATTCCAGATTCAATACCCTAATATCTGAGCGCCAATTTTTTATTTATGCCATTCGGATTTGGAACAGTCTCCCATTGACTCTGCGGCTAATTGTAAGCACCAGGCGTTTTAAATTCGAGCTTTATGGATTTTATGAATAATTTAATATTGGTATAACTAAATTTATATATATTTCTATATGTATACACATATCTACACAACTAGCTGTTTTTACCTATCCTTTATTTTCTACCCTGCCCTTCTTTATTCCTACTTCATACTATCTTAGTTTAAGTTATATAGCTTTCTGTCATTTAATTTGTAATTAAACTAAATTTAGTGAATTATGTAATTGTATATTCACACATCAACGCTGAAATATAACCTATGGTTGTTGCGTTGAACTATTATTATTAAATAAACTATTATTATTAATTGCTTTTCCTTCAAAAAAAAAAAAAAAAAAAAAAAAACAATATGCGGAGAAAATCGTCTTTATTACTGGCATTTTTTTTTTGTTTCCGTATCGTTAACTGTCAATCATGCTTCTATGACATTTAACGTTCGCGTTGCCTCTCCTTCCTAATTGTTTCATGTATGCCGTGGTTATGGTTACCAGCAAAACACCGATGAAATTCGGATACATTTTCGTCATCGGTGAGAGGTTGTTAAATCGATGATTAGAGCGCACATACACATCATAACACATTATTACCCCGAAAACTAGGCGTGCTGGGTGTTTGTTTCACCAAGCAAATTTGATCGATATGAGAGTCCGAAAATTTTCTCACTCGTCGGAGTGCACAACAATAATTGCACGTTGCTCTTCGAGTATTGTCGTAAGCATAACCACGGCATTACAAACGTCGAATGAAAACAGTTGGAAAATTAAAAACAGTGCAGGGTGATAAAAATTATTTTTTTTAGTGTCGGCTAAAAATCAGTACAAATCAGTACAAAATCCAAAAAATCAGTATTGCTTAAGGTTTTTAAAACCATCAGTACGGGGCAGGAAAAATCAGTACTGTACTGATGAAATCAGTACGTCTGGCAACCCTACACAGGAGTCACATATGGTTGTCTGAAATTTGACACCTCTGCGAAACCCTTTATCAATCTGCGATCGGGCCCAAAATTTATATGTGGTATCTTTGACCGTGCTGTTACCGATGTAGGGGTGGAGACCGGAGAAAATCGTTAATTTGATTTTAAGGACCACCCTAATGTGGATACTTTGGAAGTGCCATATTCCACAACTGACTTCGCTATGAGGCAAGAAAGGTTACATGTTCACCAGCTGTCTCACGGTTTTTACATGTTTGTTACTTACTGTTGTTGTTATTGCTGTTATATGTTTTTGTTGTAACATAGCTGGGCGATAAGTGTTTAGCGTTGCGCGAACATGTCACTTGTTATGTAACGCATTTATGGTGTGTGATTTTAGACATTTTAACGTGTGTCTTCCAATTTACACTCGTACATAGCATATGTTTGTTTTTATTTACATTTTATATGTAGATGTTCACATATTTACATACATTATAGTGGAACTTTCCACATTCATAGATGTGTTTATAGTGAAAGATAACTTTAGGCATTTCGCGTACCAGCCAAATTGAATGACATGTTAATGAAAGCTCGAAAACGACATAAAACGACAAACAAGTCGCGACGGCGCGCCGCTTTTTGGCACTTGTAGATACATAAGTAGATACCCACTTAAGTGATTTTGCTGTAGTCCCTTGGGGGTTAAAAGAAGTAGGTATCGTACCTGACATCTAAAAAGTGTGAAATGTGCGCGTCGTGTGGAACAAATCAATCTTCATGAATGTGTACAAGTTTATTTACTCGTTTGTGCTTTTTAGTATTTTGTGCTTTGGATAATTTTTCATGGTATGATTTAGTAGTTAGTGCAAAAGTTATCACTGCTCTACCAAGACCTCTGTGGGTGTTATATATACATATTCAGTGAGCTTTTTCTGCACGTATTACTCTAATTGCTATCGACATTACTTCATCACACATTTGTATGTATCCACTTACGTGCCACAAGGCAAATAGGTACTTCATACTGCTTTAAAATATTCATAGAAAATTTACATACAAAACATTTTACGCACGTATGATTTATTCAGAAGAATGTTCAAGATGAGGCCACATTGATAAAATCCAATTAAATTGCTGATTGTTATCTGTTACATTTTCGAGAATCGTAAACTCACAAAATATAAAAGATGATTTCCAAAATTTGTAATTGGCATGTGTGGTAGTAAAACGCCGACACCAACGTCCACCCCAACAGCTCATTTATGTTCAATGATTCATTAAAATGTTTGTTGAGTTTCGCTGTGACTTTCTAATAACATTTAATAAGTATTTCTTGAAGAGATACATATTAAGGTGGAGTGAAATCATATGGAGATTTTTTTGTTCTTTTTTTGAACGTACCAGCAATGAAAAGTTGCCTTTATACGAGTTAATGAACCCCACAAACTTTTATGGCGATAGGATAACGTTTTGAACTGCCCCCAGACCCGCAAAGTTGAAAGCAGTAAGCATGGTCTGGTACAAATATGAAATTTTGAAAATTATAAAATCAAAAAACAAAGTTCGAGGATTGATAAAGACGGCTAAGCTGAGTATTAAAGTGAATTTTTGTTTTTTGGATACAACAACAACAAAAGTTATTATAGGTCAAGGTTTATATTATGTATTTTATAAATTGCAATTACTTCAAAACTACTGAACCGATTTCGAACATTTTTATACCATTCGATAGATATTTTGATTCCCTTTAATTTTATATATAATATGGATATGGCTACCGGAAGTAGCATACTGTTTGTTAGGGTTTGTGGCTAAAATGAGCATCTTTTGTTTTGGCTACAGGGTATCGTATATTCCCATTGGGTTTGTAGCATTTTTTGTTTGTGGGGTTTGGGGCTGCGATGAGCATCTTTTATTTTTGGGGCTACGGTGTAGCATGAGCTTTGGCAAGATGGAGTATGGCTCGTTCCAGAGCAGTGGTGTACTTCGTGTGCCTGGCATAAGAGGTGCGGTGTACCGCAGGGAGAAGCAACCACAGTTGGAGACGGCCACTGCCTTTGCTTGATGTATTTATTGGGAGCAGGCAAGGCTCCTGGGCAAGACAATGAAGATTGTCACCCTTCCAAAAAAGGCATCCCATGAGTTAGGGATACTGGGGGAAGACTTGTCAGTGGTTGGCGTTGATCCAACCAATGAGGCGTGCAGGACTTTTAAAGAAGCCACCTCATCCCGATTGCAAAAATGACCCTTATGGGAGGATTGTCACGTCCCGGCTTGGCGTATATCCAACCCATGAGGAGTGCAAGGCTTTAAAGGTAGCAACCTCATCCCGAGTGAACCCATACATAATTTTTCAGCGTCACATTTATGCTACTTAAGCAGAACATCGCTTGAAACGGTTGAGAATTGCTGGCATGCTTCCACGCAAACAACGATCAACGCACGAAAAGCTAACCCTGCAGGGAACTCAATAACTAGTGAGCAAAATTTCTAGTTCCGAACTAGCGAAAAGGTGTCAAAAGGGAACTAGATCAATTGTAGTTAGATCCTCACCAGTTCAGAATGAGTGAATTGAGTGACCATTATAAGACACACTTTGATTTGTATGCAATTTCGAAGTGACAAAAATTTCATGTATTTTTTTCGTTCGTCCATTTGCCGCCGGCTTTGTACATTTCTGCAATTCTCAGATGTTTAGTGAAACATTTTATATAAAGAGTTTTCTATTTGCTTCTAGTATGAAATTAAATGTTCCCCTAATTAAACTTTTCCGATCCCTCAGGCTTATTTTTAATTTTCTTTATTTTATTACTTTTTAAATATTATTGTAAATTTTTATTAAATAAATAAATAAAAAAATATTAGTTAAAAAAAAATTAAAAAAAAAATTATCATCCATCTTGACACCGACAGGATTCGAACCCGCGCCCCTCAGATTGAAAGGCACATGCGTTAGCCAGTCGGCCATCGCGCAACTTGCATGAAGTGTGTCAAAGGCTACACTTAAGCGGCGGATGTAAAACTGTAGAATTTGTAGGTACTTGTAGCTAGTTCAGAACTATCGAAATTGTACCAATAAACGAACTAGTGTAAACTGTAGAATTCAGTACTAGTTCGGAACTATCGAAAATGTAGTGCAGAGAGTGACAATTGACACCGCCTAGGACATCGTTGTGTTAAATTCGCCAGTTGATAACATTCAAAAGAGATTTAGCTCGCACTAGTAGTGTCGAAAAATGCACTAGAAGCGACCTAGTTCGGAACTAGAGATTTTCCCTACAGGGTAATGCTTGCGCAGCATAAGTGTGTAAGCTGTGAGCTACTTATACATAGTGTAAGTGCGTGTGTTCGCTCATACGTATAAGTGCGTAGTCGCTTATACAAAATTCAGTAATTTAAATTTAAAGTGATTAAATTTTTTTTTTGTTATTTAAGGTTTTGTTGTTGTGCGTGTGTGTTTCTCTTACGTCAATTTATATTTTTTGTACGCGGCGTCCAGCTCTGTAATCTATTTTGTTGTTTTTGCTGCTTCAGTTGTCATGTAATTCGCGCTTTATTTGTCACAGTTTGTTTTTATGTCTTATGGAATTTTTTATAAATGCTTCCCCGCTGCTTTTTTCGTTGAATAGTGGCTGTGTCTTGGTGTTGAAATTTGCGTCTTATTTCTATTTCACGTTTTTTTTTTGTTTGCTTAAATTGCGTATTGGCTTTCTAAGTGTTTACGCTGTGATTTCGATTATTTTGTATTTATTTAATAAGTATTTAAATTGGCTTTATTTATTTTTTTCTCTTTTCTTCTAAACATTTCCATTAGATTCTTTTGTGGAAACTCAACCTTGAAGTATCTAGGGCTCTGTTTTTGACACTAGCAAGAAAAGCGCTTGTGGTTTTTATCCGTAATTAGAAACTTAAATTAACCAAATTCTATCAAATCATCAATTAACATTATTGGTTTATTTCTTCAGAATTAGTTTGAGTAGAGTCCACTGAGCAAGAGCTCAGTTTTCATGCATAAGGGCCAATATATTTTCTACTGCATGTCATATTCACTTGAGTAGTCCACTTTCAAAACTGGTTATGTCAATTTTTTTCCATATTGAGTTTTTGATGGATTGTGTACCTGTATTTAAAGGTGTAAAAGGTAGTATATTAAAAATTTGTTGCTAAATCCTGGCGTATTCTGCAAAAAAAATTAAATTCATCTATACCAGTGTTGAACGAAAGAGCAATACCCCAGTTGGAAAAGGTAATGTATGGTCATCTATAAATGGATATAAAGGCCATAGGATCTATACATTCCAGAATGCATGATTTTTTTCATTGTGATGTCCTAGGGAAGTCATGCATCCACTTTTCCTGCCAAGGTAAGGCAAAAAGGAATGTTTGGATGAGAGTCGCTCTTGCCGTGATCTCGGTGTCGGTTTATTTTCTCACTTAAAAATAAAAAAATATTTTTTTTTTGCATTTTTCTCTTCATTCTCTCTCCATCCGATTTCCAACTAGAAATATGTAACTTCACTTCAGCTTGTTCTCCTCTGCTTCTCTCATTGTCGCACCATCTTCCCCTTCACTGCTTCACCCATGTGGGATATTCAACATTATATTGATCTTTAGTGCCGCTTTTATGCGTCCGTTTGTTAAAATAGACTCTGTGAATTGTTGTCGTCATTTTAAAAAAGCAAAACTAGAGAAAACCTGATTCTCCTAATTGTTTTTTTTTTTTGCTAGATTCAATATTATAGCTGAGAGCCGATGACTGACCTCTTCGCTTACCTTGGGTTGCATTCTGGTATGTATCCGATTTCCTATAAGTTGGAAAGTATAGCTGAGAGCCGATGACTGACCTCTTCGCTTACCTTGGATTGCATTCTGGAATGTATCCGATTTCCTATAAGTTGGCAGCCACACAACATAGATTTTAAATGAAATCATAGTTTTTTTTGGAATACATACTATAATGTAAATTTTTCGTACATCTTTTCATGCGTCCGCAAGGTCATGCATGACCACCTTTCCAACTGGGCGGTGGTGTGCATCACTGATCTATACACTTACAAAAGTGTCTATATAAAATAGGTCACTCATACGCCTTGGCACACATTGGAGTCACCTCATATAAGGAACGCTCAAAATTCTAAATCATATTATTTTCACCAGAGTCGCTTAATCTATACTATAAGCGTAAATTTTAAGCGCCTTAACCCATTAATGTCCGTGTTTTAACCCATTGATGACTCTTCATTTTGAAGAAGTTTTATAAAATATTCTTCTTCTTATTAATAGGCGCGTAAATGTCTAGAAGATTTTGACCAAGTCCAATAAAACGTGACATTCGCATTTGTTGCATGATGCCCTGCGCCAATTGCAAACACAATACAAAGCAAAGTCGCTCTCTATCTGATCTTCTCAACGTAGTGAAAGTCTCCCTTTTGCGTCGGTTCCGAGCGTTTTTCTGCGCTAAGAGAGAGGGGAAGGCATGCTCTGTAAGAAGAAATATACACCAACACGGAAAAGTGGCTTTTCATATTCATATATACATACATATTATTATGCGTTTCAATTTCAAAAATACTGTGTCAAAACAAGCTATGTGAACTCTTTAACATTGAATTTGCAAAAATCTGTCTTATTGCGGTTTTATATTTTTACGTATATAGTTCAATTCATTATGGGATAAGCGAATAATAAAAAATGTAATCATAAAAAAAAATATTGAAATAAAATAGAGCTTGAGGATGAAGTGGTTTTTTTTCTAATTTGTGGCTTAATATGAAAAATTCACATAGTCACTTTTGAAAGTGAACTATACACTTTTAGAATGTCTGACACAGAAAGGAAAATTCAAAGTTCGTTGAATAGAAATAATCACAAAAGTAAATTTCATTTGTTAACTATTTATAACAGTAATAACAAAAATTTTGCGGTTTTGTAAGTAATCAACTATAACGAGAAAATGGTTAATGTACCGAAGTCATTATCACAACGCTTAAATAACAAACAATGCAATGGTACATACAAATATATCTATATACTAATTTGTGTACACATTTCGTTATGACATATAAAATAAGTTATACACGTGCGAATAGCAAAACAAAAACCGAGCTCGTAAAAAAACATCCAACTCAAATAATAAAAAATCTCATTATTATGTGAGAAAATTCGCACGAATAGCAAAAGGAAACAATGAACAAGTACGCGCAAATATTTCTAGAAATGAGAAGCCCAATAGCAACGACGCACAAATTCCAAGTAGGTACATAAAATTATGAAAATAATAAAATGGAATAAATTTGACACGGATGATAATAATCGAAAAGACAAAATAATATAACATAACATATATATTTTAATAGAATTTGAGGCAGATGGTGACGATGAATAAGAACAGAAATAATGGTAGCAAAAAAAAAAAAACAAACAATAAACACTTGTACAGCAAATATAACAAAAACAGTAACATTTAAAGTACAGAAACTTATCAAAAGGCAACTGTTGTCGCTGAACTTCGCAATAAACTTGACTCATTACGCATTTCAAGCTCCACAGTGTTCGGTGACAATTAGGCAATGCTTTGTAATCATGGATTTCTGTATTTTTGTTTTTTGCATGCATACGTCGGTCGTTCGATTTCTCGCTTATGGATTTGTCGTTCTTTGGAGTGGTACACAGGGTTGCCACTTTGAAATTTTTTTTCCGACCAAATTCGTCTCAAAAACCTACCAAAACAGCTTTCAGCCGACCAAAATTTTTTTTTCACAAAATTCGTCATTTCAGCTGGTACATATATAGGAACTTATACATACATACATATCACTCTTCAAGTTTTTTCACAAGTTTTTAGATTAAAATAATAAGGTACGAATGCGTTTGTACATATGTATGTACATTAATTTGTGTATGTAATTTATGGTTAACATTTTAAAATAGTTACGACTATGGTTTAACAGGTCTCCAAGTAGGTATACAAATCAGATCAGAACTTTAATTAAATATATCAAAATTGAATTTAAGATATTTTTCAGATGACCACACGTAGTGCGTGTCATTGTTTTTGTTTATCAGTTCGGTGCACATCATTATGTTGTTTGTAGTGCATATTTGTAATTTGTTTCTGAGTTTGGTTTTTATTAAAGTGTAGAAAATTTGCGCAGAACTGTGTGGAAGCATAAGCAAATTAAAAATAAATTTTGTAAGCTCGCCAAAGCAATTTTCATTAAGCGCATTTTTCATCAAACTAAAAAATGAAGAGGGTTTTCATGCGTATGCGTTCACCTTCTTTTATCTACTTTACACAAAACTCTGCCGAAGAGAAACACAAAAAGTATTCAAGCAAACTGTTGCTGTGAGAAAGAGACATGAATACATGAACTTTCAAACGTCCTTTCAACAGTGTTGTGGCAAAATCTAGCAAATCAGTGATGTTACTTGAAAGAAGGTAAAAACCTACCAAAATTCAAATCGTCCGACCATCCGACCAACAGGAAAAACCCGACCAGTTTTGGTAGGAAAAGCCCACTTATCACATCCCTGGTGGTACATATCATTTGTGGTAAATTTAATTGCAAACTCTTGTAAGTCTAACTTGTCTCCAAACTGCCTACATTAACTTACCAATTTATTAGCTACTTTTTGGAAAATCTGAAAATGTAACTGCAAATCGACTAGTTTTATGCACATCACATCAATTTCCATTTCCCATCGCAGAGTTATCAGCGGCGCTTGACAATAAATGCGCGTATGAATACAAATGCGACAGATCCGATTCATATTCCAACTGACAAGGTTAATAAATGCCTTGACGTGTCACCCATTGCGTAGCCATCACATCGTTTTTTGGTGACCAGTACCAAATGGAAACTTTGACACACCGCACGACCCATCATTTGGCATATACGGTATACCTAATCTGTTATATGTATGTATGTGGCATGTCAAGTGCGTAGATACATTGTGCGTTGTCGTGGGCAGCGAGAGTTACTAGTTTGATGATTTCGAAATGATTGAGTGTCGCATTCGCAGAACATCAATCACATGTGTAGGTGGTAAAAGACAATAAAGGCGGAGAAGGAGAAACGAAAGAAGAAATTTGTCAGAATTGTTTATATGTATGTGTGTGTTCATACAAAGAAAAAACGTATGTATGTATCAGTTTGCGTTCATAATTGGCATTGGCCAAGTGAAAGCACATACGAGTTGGTTCCAAAAGGCTGGACAAACCGGCGACAACAAATAACGACGATGACTTTGATGATAACAAACAAAAGGAAATTGCTGCCAAATTGAAATCATCAAGAAGATTTAGTGTTTCTCATTTGCGATTTTTGTTTTTATCCGAATGTTTTTTCTTTTATTTTTATATTAGCTGTCATATAAGTAATGTGTGCTAGACAGACGCTGTTGGCGCTGAGCTGGTAAGTAGTTGTGTTTTGTGAGAAGGAAAATTGAAATGATAACGACAATAAATATGAATCATCAGCATTTGTTAATATATAAATTTTATTTTACCTATACCAGTATACATATGTATGTAAATGCACATAACTATTTTAAAAAAAAACGTTGTAAATACAAAGACTTTTGCCGTTAAATGAACAACTTTCCACAGTTGAAATGTGCCCAACAACGCTCCGTTGTTGTTTCAAAGATGCGAGCGATTTAAATACTTTTCGTATTTAAGTTAACAACGGAAACTGTTAAATGAAATACTTTTACATTTAAGTTAACAGTTTTTACTTTTAAATTAACAGCAAAAATTTTTAGTCCAAATGCGAGCACTGTTGATTCAAATACTGTTCGTATTTAAGCTAACAACTTTTGCTTTTGGATTAACCGCAAAAGTTTTTGGTCCAAAAACGGGCACCATTAAAGCAAATACTTACGCATTTAAGTTAATCTCAAAAAAATTGTAAACAATAGTATTTTTTTTTTAATATAATAGATATTATTTTATTTAGTTTTTTTATATAATATATGTTTACATAGTAATATTAATACTAAGGCTCGGTTTCACCAAACAAACTTTTTCCATTCAGTGATGGTCGTTTGATGCATCATTTGAACAACACGATGTGTGGAAAGAGACACGGCCACAAAGGTTTGCATCACATTTTCACACCGCCAATATAAAGATTATGGAAACTTGTAGGCAGTAGTGGCACAAATATCCATCAATCCTGCACCTCAAATGATATATCAAATGACAATCACTGTCTGTAGGGCTTTTTACACACACAAACACATAAACACAACTGATTTTATTTTATTATTTCATAACACATTCTTTATATTAACTTACATTATTTTCCGACCGCCAGATTTGTAGGTTTCTGCGCAATCATCGCCGACAAGTTTTACCTCGATTGCTCGCTATCGGAAAATGGGATAATCAAACATATCTAATCTGAAAATATAAAATATATGTATGTATTTTTAAACGTACAAATGTACACCCAATAAACACAAAAGCGAGGATGATATCGTGGCGAATTCGAGAAGAATTCGCGGAGGTGAATGTAATTTTTCGGACTCGTATCGAGTTCGAGATGGACTCGAGAAAACTCAATTATCGCAATAGCATTTATTAATTTTATTAAATCTTGCTTTACACGAAGAAATTCCCTGTTGGGCTTTAATTTACCATTTAAAACTCTACTCAAGAGATCGAAAAGCTCAGATGATATCGTGGCGAATTCGAGGTGGATTCGCAGAAGAAGATTTTCTAGAATGTATTCGCCAATGGGCATAAATCTCGAATCGCCAACGATCCGAGAATATAAAAATGCGCGAATCGCTAATGAGGGGTGACTCGCCTGGGAATTCGGATTCGCCGATCTATCGTCGCGAACTATCGCCGCGATAATATAATCCGAGAAGCGAATTCGTCTCGAATTCGAGGCGAATCCGTTGTGTTTATTGGGATATAATATTAATATATTATAATAATATTTAAATATTATTATTGTGACTTACCTTTATTTGTATTTATATATTGCATATACATATGTATATGTATGTATATATTTTTCCCGAAAATTTAAGTTTGACAAAAATTGTTTCTATTTTTTATTTACTTCAAAATTTTTCAACAGCAAGGGAGTTTTTGAATCAAAAACTCCCGTCTTTGAATTAACTATGGAAAGTTGTTGAATCAACAACTTTGCCGTTAAAGCAAATACTTTTGCTGTTGAATCAAAGACGGAGGTTCAACAGCGGAAAGTTGTTGATTTAACTACGGGTATTTTTTTCAGAGTATGCATGCATGTATATTCACATGCATATTTTTATACCCTTCATGAACGTGAATCGTTATTATAACGTTGTGCCGAGACATATTTACGTTCTCTTGAGGAAAATTTTTGTTTCACAGCTTTTTTTAAGAACGAAAACAATACAAAACTAGTTTTTTTATTTTCTATAAAAGCACCGATTTGGAAAAAAAAATCCCTTTGAGGGAAATTTTTAAAATTAAGTAAAATGCAAGCGAAGACAATTTTTGGCTGTTTTACTTGCTAATAACGCGATTACAAAAAATCCCAAAAAGGGAAATTTTTTCAAACCAAAAAGGAATTTTAAAAAACAAATAAGAAAAATGTAAGTTTTCACAAATTTTAGGATCATTCTTGACTTTTTTACTTGAAAATAGTGCGTTTTATAAAAAATTTCAAACAGGGAAATTTGTTAACTAATATTCCTTTAGAGAAAATAAAAAAAAAAATAAGAAAAATGCAAGCTTTGACAAATTCTTGACTTTTTTTTACTTAAAAGTAGTGCGTTTTACAAAAAATTTCAAACGGGGAAATTTTTTTAAATAATATCCTTTGAGAGGAAATTTAAAAAAATAAGAAAAATGTTAGATATGACTAATTTTAGGACAATTATTGCCTTTTTTACTTGAAAATAGTGCGATTTACAAAAAAATACCAAACAGGGAAATTTTTTAAACTAATATTCCTTTAGAGGAAGTTTAAAAAAAATAAGAAAAATAAAAGCTTTGACTAATTTTAGAACAATTCTTGACTTTCTACTTGAAAATAGTGCGTTTTACAAAAAATCTTAAACAGGGAAATTTTGTAAACTAATTTTCCTTTAGAGGAAATTAAAAAAAAAATAAGAAAAATAAAAGCTTTGACTAATTTTAGAACAATTCTTGACTTTTTTCACTTAAAAGTAGTGCGTTTTACAAAAAATCCCAAATAGGGAAATTTTTTAAACTAATGTAATATATAAAGGAAAATTTTAAAATTAAGTAAAATGCGAACCAAAAAATTCCATTGAGGGATAAGTTTAAAATTAAATAAAATGCAAGCTATGACTAATTTAGTAACGATTTTTTACTGGTTTACTTGAAAATAATGCGTTTTACAAAAAATTCCATAAGGTAAATTTTTGAAACTTATATCCCTTTAAAGAAATTTTTTAAACTAAATAAAATATGGCGAACAATTTAAGTACGATTCTTGGCTGTTTTGACTTGAAAATTGTGGTTATCACAAAAAATCCCAAAAGAGGAAATTTTAAAACTAATACGGATAAAAGCTCCAAAGTTTAGCGTCTAAACTATTGGTGCTCAACCAATGGCTCTAGTGGCTCCGCGTGGCTCCCAACAACATCACTGTGGATCCGAGTTGCTCCCAACAACAAGCAGATTGATTTCGGCAGAATAACGCGCATTTCTTTTTTCCACATTAATCGATTTACCCAGTTGTTGTTGGCAAGCCACAACGATATTTAATCGAAGAAACTTCCTCTTCGAAAGGCGTCTTCGTATACATTAAGTCTCTTGTAGACTATCTATCTATATTCAGAATTTCCTTCAAAAATATGTCACTTATTTCTTTCATATAAAAGGACAATTGCAAAATTGACACTTTAAAAGCTGACCAATAAGTTTTTGTTTCGCTTTACATATCTACATACATTTACTTATGTACATATACCCTTTAGAAAAAATTTCGACTTGAAAACTATGAGTACATTTCCTTTCCACTAGTAGTACGGAATCTATATATTAATAGGCTAACATTTTTTCCATACAAACAATTTCCAGGCTGTTTAGCACATTTAACATACTCATATCTACATAAAATTGATATGGATGTGTTCGTATGAGTCAGGAGCAGTGCATAGGCATATAATTTTTTCTATAGATTACATATTTAATTTGTTTATAATTAATAAATAAAATTTTTAGTTAAGAGAAATAGATATCGTTAATTTAAAAGCGCTCTCTCTTTTTTATATGCAATGGCCCAGTTTACGCTCAGATCAAAATCAACGTGGCCAAATATCTCCTATTGCTTTTCCATTAAATGAGAGAGAGGGCGGGAGAACACACTGAGTAATTTTAATTTTGACCAAGGCATATCTAACAAGTAGGCTCGGCGTCGAATTGAAAAACTTCTTTTTTTATTTACAAAGGTAGAGTGTAATGTCAAAATCAAAGTGAATTCACATCATGGCCAATAGGAATGGACGAGCCCCAAGCGAATTCAGCTTTTAACCACGGCGAAATATCATTTTGACATTACACTCTACCAATTACAATAACAAAATACACGGGAAATTTCTGAATTCGCCACCGGGCCTACCTTCCTAGATCTGCCTTGACTTTGACCATAATTTCGCGTCGGACCGTGATCAAAAGGGCAAATCAGTGGCGCTCTCCGCGAAAAGGAATAATTTTTGTACCAATACAAAGCTGAAAAAATAAATTACATTGTCGAATTTCGAGCACCGGCGATACGAGTACATATAAATAACTCTTCTACATACCAAGAACTCTATAGTCAATTGCTACTTCTGTCCCTACACAAATACGCGCTGTATGATCTAACCAACAGAAATTTCGTTAACTAACTAATTACTGATTTCCCTACAGCAGTGTTGAACGAAAGAGCAATACGGAGCAAAACGGAGCTGCTCGGCTACACATACGAGTCGTGTGTGTGCTGCTAGCAAGCAATTGCGACGCCTACAACCAATTAGTCTGCGCTTGAATTTCATGCTGTGTACATCGATCGCGCAAAGAATTTTTTTCTTTTTTCTGAGCAATAGGTATGCGACATCTGCTTATACGCGCATACTAATGCAAAAATATGTTGCGCTTGTGTAAGTAGCGCAGTCGGCGGTGTGCATCACTGCCCTACAGGGACACATACTCGTATGAATGCAACTCTGCTTAACCGTGTGTTGTGTGTTGTTTTTGTTTGGCACCTGTAAACAAAAGCCAACAACAAAATAGCCGATTGGATTTGCCGCTTCGTTTGTAATCGTTTATGTCATGCTTCCGCACTTACAAATGCTTGCTCCACTTTTACATAATCAGACCATGTACGCAAATACAAATACAAACACACTTATACCATGTCTCCACATAACGTGTTTCGCTATTTTTTTCTGCATTTTCTCTCTCAATCTTGTTTCGACACGGAAACCAGTGCCGAAACTCGCCAATTTCCATACGAAATTTCTGAGAGCGAGTGAAGATTGAAACACTGTTTCATTCTGAATCATCTTGCCAACCTCGATGATATCGATGTCTTCTCTAATTTTGTATCAAAAATCTATCGAAATCTCACACAGACCAAAACAAAGACGCAAAAATAAGCAAACATACAAACATTTAAGAAGAACAAGAAGGAGAAATGTCAAACTGAATTACGATTAGCCACGTGGAGACGGGTTATTGAGCGAGATGTTTTGCTACATGTTTCTCTGGTGAATCAAGTTATGTGGAGACGGGCTTTAAAACCCTTTTCTCATGTGAGAACCCAGCAGGGCTTTCTCTTACATGTAATGGGTAAAATCATCGAGAAATCTTGATTAATCGCTTACACTTTCGAATACGGATTGCATTACTTTAACATAGGCATGTCATTGGCGGTATTGTCTTACAATATTGTAGACAATAATGCATTATATAATCGCTACTAATATTGGAAAAAATAAGTTGTTACAAGTAATAAGTTCTTTCACTGGTATAAGTAATTGCATATTTCACACAATCCAGTATAGTAATCTATAATGTATTATAATAAAAACTGGCAAAATAAACGAGAATGAGCGTTAATTGCTTTACAAAATTGCTATTTACAAAAATTTAAATCAATGTAGGCTTTGCAAAATATATCGGCAGTGGTCCAAATCTTTCCGTTTATTTTATGCAATACCGGTAAGCGAAAAAATAATTTTAAAACTAAGAGTAAGCAATTTATGCCGAAAACAAATAGCAAACAGAATGAATAAAAAATCAATTTTTTGCAAAATGTATTTTAAAAAAAGCACTATTTGAATAATAATTATTACGCTATGTATTTGCACAGCTATTGGCTTATTTAAAAAATTTTTAACGAGGGAATAACACGACTAACCACGACAGTTTTATAATGAAAACTGGCAAAATAAACGAGAATGAGGATAATTTGCTTTACAAAACTGCTATTTAGAAAAATTAAAATCAAAGCAAAGCGTTTGCAAAAAAATAACGGCAGTACTCCAAACCTTTTAGATTATTTTCTGCATTACCAGTAAGCGAAAAAAATAATAATTTTAAAACTGTCGCATTACAAGTAATGAGCAAAGTAAGCGAAGGAGTGTTTATTAGCTATTTGTAATGCGTTATTTCATTGAATACAAGTTCAAGCCATTACCAAAATATGGAAAAACCCTGCTGGGAACATGTGCACTAACTACGCACATGTACATATACCGCTATGTGTATTGGATTGTAGGTCTTTTATAGCCCTGTTTTATACCCAGCTCAGCAAATGATGTATGGATTTTTATGAGAAGCTTTTATTTTAACCCGGAAAGACACTGATGAAATTCTCTTAATACATAGGAGGCATCAGTGAACACTTTCATATAAAGACTGCTGAATTTGTCATTTAAATGGTTTGATTTCCTCATAAAAAAAATGTACTCAGTTATGACAAGAGTGATTTATATTCAACAAAGAATCATCAACGATAATTCAGCAGTGAAACACATTTACCACAGAGTATAACTATATCTTTAGCCATCAACTAAATCCTAAAATGAAGTTTAAAGAACACTTTCAAATAAAACCAGCAGGTGGCTATTTACCTAAAAATTCACTTGCACCCGCACTAAAAAACTTCCATTATGGTTTGGTTTTCATTTCGTTTGCATTTTCAATTTCATTTTCATTAGGTTGGCATTTTCCATACACATTTCATTTTGCATTTCGCATTTCCATTTCGATTTACAATTTTCTCGCGGCTATTGCAAATTCCTTCCGACCTCCCTAGAACTTTTTGGATTCTATACCAAAGTTACTTATTAGTAGGGCAACAGAAAATATGCCCTAAAAAATTCGTTTTTAGCGCTAAAAATATGTCCTTAAAAATATGGTTTAAGCACTGAAAATATGCCCTTAAAATTTTTTTTTATATACATACTTAATAAAAAGATATACGGCATGGTAGGTTGTGTGCTCTTCCTTCATGTAAGAGGTTCCAGGTTCAAACCCTGGCCCGGACAAATATCAAAAATTAGTTTTAAATAAAATTAGAACACTTTTTGTAATAAAAATATTTTTATTAAAGGTACATATTTGTTTTTATAGGTACAAAAGCGAAATAAAAAATTCACATTTTATTAAATTATAATACTTTTTGTAACAAAAAATTATTTTTATTAAAGGTACCTTTATATATAGGTACAAAAGACGAAATAAAAAAATTCACATTTGCGAAACACATCTTCGTTACCAAAAGAAAACAAGTATTTTTACATACGAAAATGTATATATATTAGGGCGGGTCAATTTGTATTGATGGAAAAAACCTACTTTGCTTCGGCAACAGCTGCATTCTCTGGTCAATTCCGAACAAAAAAGTCCAAAGGAGCATAGTTCTAAAATGAAGTTTGACCCTCCGCAATTTTGATTTTAGATAGCCATCCCTAAATTTTTTTTTTACATTTGTTAAAAAAATGTAGTTGAAGATACTCAAATTAAATTTTGAGATTTATTTGAGTTGAATCCATCTGTCGGCCGACACATTATCACAAAATTTAATGAATTTGGGTAAAGTTTACAAACGGCGAAGAATTCACTATCAGAGACCTTAAACTCTTTCTCGAAATCAAAATTTATTACGGATATTCTGAATACGTCATTGTATTCTACAGGCAAAAATTAAGTTGACGTGTTTCGGCGTTTCACTTAGATATTTCAAACTTTTAAGCAGACATTGAAAATAATTGTTAACAATTTCAAAGGTTTTGAAAATAACAAAAAATCTTAGACAAAAACTCTAACAATCTTTTAAAAACAAAAATCCAAAGACAAAAAAAATAATTATTTTTGTCTGAGAGAAAACCTTATTTCTTGATTTTTTCTGTTATTCACTGATATTTATTTTCAACAGAAAAAATTTGAGCAAGAAATAAAAAAATATATACATATCTACATACATTCAATGAAAATTTTTCAAATAAGTGGTTTTTATATTTCTCAACATGGGAGATTTATTTTGAAAAATAAAATATTTTTGTTACAGAAAGACCAAAAAATCTGATTTAAAATTTTTTTTGTTGAGACCGAAATTTTTATTTTTCTGTTTTTTTGTTTTTTGTCTGTGAAAAACAAAAATATTTTAAATATTAACAGTTAAATTCAATCTCTTCTTTTAAGATATACCTGTTGTAACATAAAATAATTGGGAGAAATTCTAAAGAAGGGGTTTGGAAAATTAATGTATTTCCCTAAAAAATAATCAAATTGCATACTTATTTATTCAAATTGCTATTACTGTAAACTACAAAATTTTGCGATAAATTTTCAAATAGAAAACTATGTCGATTGTCGCGGAAAGTTTTTAAACGTAGAAAAAGTTCTTTCCACGTCAACTGAAGGTATTTTACGAGCGAGATGGAAAAATACGACGAAATACTGTGCTAAAATATGAATTTACAGCAAAATATAACAAAAATATGCAAATAAGTCAAGATATGCAAAATTAAGCCTTTTGACCTAAATATGCGAAAATATGCCATAACAAGTTAGACTTATTCTCTTCGGCTTGAGCTAAAACGCCGATATATATTTATCATATCTGTGGACATTTGACAAAACAACTTCTTTCAAAAATGTCAATTTTTCAGGAGAGCGAAAAAACGTGTTTAGCAGTGTCCACAGCAAAAGCCGTTTGTAATTTAGGAATTAAATTTCTTTGTACTGGTTACTAGCCATTAAACGAAGGTTTATTAATAAATTGCGTTACATTAAACATTATACTTTTTAAAATAAATACAAATGAAATATAGAAGATGTTTTGTCAAATGTCTTTTTTAACAGAAAATCAACCTATTTCATACAAGCTGTTTTGTAGAACTTAAATTAAATAAAATAGTGTATAAAATTTTTATCTTGCGTTGAAACAAGTTTATTTATCAAATGTTTATTTCAAAAGTTATCCAAAAGAGGCAAATTTTATAGATAAATTAGCCTTGCAATGAAAAAAAAAAAAAAACAAATTTTAATCCAATATTTCAAAAACATCTCATTAGTTTGTGGAAAAGAAAAATTATGTTTATTTATCTTCCTCACTATCGAGGTCCGAATCAGATTCGTTTTGGCATTCACCTTCTGCTGCTATATCTTTGTAAAATTTATGAAAATCGGTATTAATCAACGGAAGCATATCCAATAAATCTTGCTTTTTGTTTTTCGATACCGTTAACGGTGATGTATAGCTTAATTTTAATTCTGAAATCGACTTTGCTGAACGACGTGGGTTGATATCTAACTCCTTGAATTCCACTTCTGGTTTCAAAGACGACTTATATTGCAAAACGCCAGGTTTGTTTTTCTCATAGCGCATCCAACGAACGTTTTTCCACTCAAACTTATCACCTTCAAGAATTTAGACAAAATAACGAAACACGTTATGTATTTATGTAAATGTGAAACATTAAATTATATGTACATAGTATAATAAATTATTTTCTATTTCAACTTGCAACTTACCTTTTGAATTCCTGTTTCTCCAAGTGTAGTTTACCTTAAGGAGGGAACTGAAGTCAAAAAACTCTTTCTGGTTCATTTCATGAACGATGAATTTATTATTTGTAGCATCTATAAGGTTTGCCCAGTCGTGTGGGTGCTGAATAGATCCCGACATATTTTTCTTTCTCCTTTCAATCTGTGCATGTACAGTATCGCATTCAAGATGTGTGTGACCAACAACTAGGAACTTATGGTCAATAGTCGCTATAGTAGGGTGTTTTTCGACAACTTGTTCAAACATAGCTGAAATGTAGGAGTTGCGGTTTTGTCCAGGACATGAGTCGCTGTACATAATTACATGTGTTATGGTCTCTGGCAAGCTCATCAAACATTTAAAAATGCACGAACCAATATCATTTGCCCCACGTTTTGCTATTAACTCATGCCAGATGTAACAGTTTGCCTTTTTCGTTTCCCCATCATGCATTGTTAAATTAAAAGTCCATAATGGACGTTTGTAGAAAAACATTGAAGCATTTAAAAACGGCGTTGGCAAACATTGCTGCAAGTCAAAGGAAAACATTTTTACATTTACATGTCTGCTGGCCACATCTTTGTCCATTTTTTTACAGTTATAAGCAAAATCTGCATCATCGTGATGTTCTCTTTGTTGCAGTAAAAGTTGCTCCTTTTCGTTTTCGTCCGACGTATTTTTTAAACTGGACTTAAGGATTTCGCACGTATTGCAAAGATCAGTCTGAGGCTTCTTAAATTGTATACTTAGTTGGTGAAATATTACCTGATATTTTGATTCGGATACTGGTTCCGTATATTTCTCCTTATACAATCTATATAAAAGAGCAAGGTTAAGTCCACGTTGAAAATATAGTTGGCTTGTGTGACGGCGACTGTAATGGCTTTGATACTTTGGTATACTGTTAATATGTTCAAGCACTTCGTTGAATTTTTCTGTTGATAACTTATGATGGGGAGGATGCTTGCCGCGTCGATCATTTTCGAGACTTCCATTAAATTTCCCTTGGACTTTCATGCGACATATAGTCTTTATACATTGATCCGTTTCACCAAATATTTTTAAAAAACACTTTTTACACACATTAGTTTTATGCCCGTTGATTTCAAAGTGATAAAAATAAACAAATTCTCTATTCCTTGGCCTTGAAGCTTTTCTGAGCGTTGCGCTCTTCTTGCGCTCGACATGTATCATACCAGCCAAATACTGACGTCGGCTGTTATAATTGCCCATCTTCCAGTACGATACGAATATTTTTTTCTGCTGCTCCAAAGTGATTTTGGTATTACACTTCTTGTAACAATCCACCAGCTTCTCAGTTTTTTTAGCAGGGACAATTTTATTTTTCCACGTTGTATACTCTTTACCCAAATTTTTGTTCATTTTATTCGTTTTTTTTATACTTGTTGGCTTTGGGTTTGCCAGAAGGATATCTTCACTAAATTTTGGTGACACTGTGTCGCTAAGGTTAGAATCGATTACATCTGCCATAATTCGTATACTTTCCGACGTAGAATTGAAACCGGAATTGTTCGATGGAACATAATCGGAATCGTTGTAGTCCGTTCCGTGGAAAACATCTTCTTCGGACTGGTCACTATCAATGTTGTTCAATTGGCCACTGGCCTGTTGTCGCAGTTCACAAATTTGTTCAGGGTCAAAACTCCCATTATAACACGAAGCAGTTTCATTGGGGAATTGCCTTAAAACTTCACCATCTTCAAAGAAAAATGAACGAACACTTTTATTTTTTCTTATTTTATTTTGTTCACTATCGCGCTCTGCTGTTTTTAAATTTTTTGCTAAAGCTACTAGTTTTTTTCCTCTATCCATTTTGTTTGTTTTATTAAATTTTAATCAGGAGATTAGCTTAAATTTGCTCGATTCACTTTAAATTGTTTGACAAAACCACTTCTCTTAAAATATGATTTCACTTTTTTCACTTTATTTTTACATCAAGTAGCTTCTTTCGATAGAAGACGTTTTGTCACAACGATACTTCGCGACTGAATGAGAGACAAAATAGCTTCTTCAAAATAACAAAGCACTTTTTTTGAAAAATGCATTTGACAAAAAAGCTTAAATTTAAAGAAGTTGATTTGTCAAATGCAACTTGCGGAAACTACTCAGACGATAAATAAAGAGAAGCTTTTTTGCCAAATGTACGTTACGCTTTTTCCGTTTGAATTTTTTTTAAATTCCAGCTTATTAGAAAGAAGATCTTTTGTCAAAGGCATTTTTGAAAAATTAAGATTTAAGTTGTTTTTGAACTACGCTAACTTTTGAAATAACGGTCGTACGAAAACGCTGATAAGACAGAAATATGCGCATTGAAAAATCATATATTAGGTAGAAATCTTGGGAAATTGTCTTATGTCGATAGAAGATGTTTTGTCAAATGTCCACAGATATGTAAATAGGACTGCAACAGAAAAATATGCATTTGCATATCTTCTGTTGCCCTACTTATTAGTAATTGTATATAGGACGAATACGAGTATATGTATGTATGTATGTGTTTGTGTTGTTGTTTTTTGCTACTGAAATGGATATTTTTCTCCTGTTGTTGCAGTTGTTGTTATTGTTGTTATATAAGGTAATCCGATTTGTTACACTCAATACGGACGGATGCGGGCGCTTTTATTTCTATACGGTCAGTTTGTTTTTTTGTGTGTGTGTGTGTCTGCATGCTTCGCCATCCATTTGTACATACGTTTGTAGATTTGTTCTACTTGAAATTGTTGTACGTACAAGAGAGTTAGTTTTGTTTTTTGTTGTTGTTGAGGCATTTGTTACATGCCTACACAAGTAGGTACATGCCTGCATACATTGTATTCCCAAACAACACCTACGAAGCAAATAAGCTCAATGTCCTTTCACACGGTTTGTGTCCAAATTCAGTTTTTTCAGCTTTTCGCTTTCATTTCAATATCGGTCTCTGTTTCTGTTTTTCGTTTTTCGTTTTTCTTTTTTTTTCCTTTGCCATTCCTTTATCTGCGCTTTGGTGTTAAATAAAATGGTTTATATTGAATGTGGCGCATCGGCTGTTGCATTTTTGTTGTTAACAAATTTTCGGTTTACATTAGTTTTTTTTTTTTGTTGTAATTTAAGCGGATTTTCTGCGAGTCAAGTTTTAAATGAACTTCATTCGCTTAACTTTAAAATAGTGTTATCTGGAAATACGTGTTAAATTTTTGGTTTGCTTGAAGTGATTAAGCTTCGATTGTAGCTGTAACTAGATAAATATTTGTAGTTCTGCTCTGCAAAAAGTGGATATAAAAATTTTTCTTTGTAAAAAGTGGACATACCTAATAGTTTTGCCATGTAAAAAGTGCACATAGCTTTATTACTTGTAAAGAAGTGGACTTAAAATACCTGTTTTCTTTGTAAAAAGCGAACATAAAACTTTTGCTCTGTAAAAAGTGGACATAACTGTTTTCATTGTAAAAAATGGACATAACAGCTTTGCTCTGTAAAAAATGAACATAAAAGTCTTTCTTTGTAAAAAGTGGACACAATTGTTTTGCCCTGGAAAAAGTGGACATAACTTTTCTTCTTTGTAAAATTTGTAAGAGTGGACTTAACAATTTTTCTTTGTAAAATATGGACGTACCTGTTTTCTTTGTAAAAAGTGGACATAAAGCTATTGCTCTGTAAAAAGTGGACACAACTGTTTTTTTTTTAGAAAAAATGGACATAACAGCTTTGCTCTGTAAAAAGTGGACATAACTGTTTTGCTTTGTAAAAAATGGAAATAAAAGTCTTTCTTTGTAAAAAGTGGACATAATAGTTTTGCCCTGGAAAAAGTAGACATAATTTTTATACTTTGTAAAATTTGTAAGAAGTGGACTTAAGAGTTTTTCTTTGTAAAAAGTGGACATAAAACTTTTGCTTTGTAAAAAAAATGGACATAAAAGGTTTGCTCTGTTAGAAGTGGGTATAGCAGTTTTGCTTTGTAAAAGTTGAACATAAATGTTAGTTTTTCTTTGTTTAATGTGGACATTATAGTTTTCTCTGTAAGAATCTTACTTAAATTTTTGACTTGTATGCATTTAAATATACTCCAATATCCATATATAAGGGATTTTTTAAGAAACATTGTATGTGCTTGTAGACATTAGAAGGGCTCAAAATGATATGGCGGCTGATTAAACTAAAAAAAATGTTAGAAAAATGACGTCCCAATTTTGGTGTTAATACAACATGAAAACAAATGTGAAAACAACAAGAACCACAATTAACAATAAAATTTGGTTGATATAACACGAAACAATGTTCAAACATAAACGTCATTTGTAATTTTGATTTATTCAACACGATCATAGTGTCAATGTAATCTAAAAAAAAGTGTTAAAAAAGAATGTCAAAACTATTTTCAAACATATGTAATTTTTTTGATCATTTGAAGTCTGATTTTCGTGCAAAACGCAAATTATTTTTTAAAAAAAAAAAAGGAAAATTTTGTGCCGTGGCAGTGATGCGAGTTTAGCATCATTGTCAGTTCGCGATAGTGGGTTTTCGATTTATATTTTCAGTTTGCAGGTGAGTTAAAAGAGGATTACATTTTTGTTTCTAAAAGTATTTAATGTTCAATATTTTATTTTTCCTCTTCATAGGTTGCAATATCACGAGGAGGTTTTTTAGCGAATGGGGGTATGCGTGCAGCATGCGGTTGTTGCATTAGCAGCCAAACATTACTCGGTGCAAGTGATAGTACTATCGCCCATGTATAAACTATCGCCGGTACATTTGGGTTCGTATGAGAAGGACGCCTTCAATTTGGTCAGTTGTGCGGGTGATGTACGAATGTGCTTAATTGAAGTGATGATTATATATTTTATGTTTTATATGTTTTTTTATTTAAAAAAATAAATTGTACAATCAACAAGATCTTCTAGTTAATTTAACAATAAATTTAATGTAAAATCAAAAAGATGTTATTGTTAATTCAACAGGATCATTTCGTGTTAATTTAACCAGCTTTTATTGTAACATTAACTAGTTAAAATTGTAAAATCAACAGGAACACTCAATACTTTTTAATGTTAATTCTACAGTTGTCATCCTGTTAAACTCACACTTGACAGTAGTGTTAAATTTACACGATTACATGATGGCATACATTAAGCATCGTGTTGAAAAACATTAACCACAAAATTTGTTGATTTTTGGTTGATTTCACACTATTTTTTTTCTGGGTGCACCCCCCCCCCCCCCCGTAGCTTATGTTTTATAATTTTAACAAAACTAGAGTTGCATCATAAACATTTACTTCGCGGCATTGTTTTGTTTCAACTTTTATTTATTTTTTTTTTTTTATATACCTATGTATATTTTTTAAGTCTTTTATTTTTGTATTTTGCTCATGTTTATTTTATTTGGTTTTATTTCACCTTTCCTCCCCCCGTGTTTTAAATTTCTTCCATTAGTTTTTGCTTTCGCTTCTCACTCATTTTTATTTGTTTGTTTTGTGTTTATTTGTGATGCAGCCTTTGTTGTGTTCATCTGGTTAGCCACTTTGTGTTGACGATATACTCGCCGGCAAATGTCCCTGCAGCTGTAATGTGATACTATGTACATACACACATAAAGTGGTGATCGTTGAAGCAACATCAACAGCAGCAGCAGGGACGGCGGCAGAAAAAAGAGGCCAAGATTAAACAAAAAAGAAAAATGAATACATTTGTTGCCATTTGGTTGCCACTTTGCTAGTCGTGCTTGTGCGAGTATATGTTTCTGATTTTTTTCTCTTTTGACACGATGTTCTATAGTTTTCTATTTTGTTGCTTTTTTTAGTTTTTTCTGTTTCTTTCATTTTATGTTAGTTGAAAGTTATGTAAGCGAAACTAATTCACAGAGCTGTAAGCCCGGCTCAAACGAGCCGCCACATGAGCCAATTCCGGCGCCTCTGTGGTTGTTTGTATGTGCGTACATTTGTGTGAAGTTGAAGGGTGTTAAAATATATGAAATTGTCGTAGTAAAAAGTGGACTTGGAAAATAAAAGAGTAATAACATACATACCTATATTTTGCTTTTTAAAAGGTGGGTTGTAGAATTTTGCTCTATTTTGTTCTGAAAAAAGTGGACAAATAGTTTAGCTATGTAAAAGTAGACAATACAAGTTTACTCTGAAAAAGTGTACATAGCATTTTTGATATGTAAAAAGTGGACATACGAGATCTTCTCTGTAAAAAGTGCAAAAAAAACTGTTTTGTTTTCTATAAAAAAGACGGCAGACAAGATTTTCTCTGTAAAAAGTAGACATAACAGTTTTCTCTGTAAAAAGTAGACATAACAGTTTTGCTCGGTAAGAAGTGGAGAAAACAGTTTTTCTCTATAAAAAGTAGATATAAATTTTCTGCTCTGTAAGAAATAGACGTAAGAGTTTTCTCTATAAAAAGTGGACAAAAAAGTTTTTTCTCTGTAAAAAATGGACATAATAGGTTTTCTCTGTAAAAAGTGGACATGGTAGGTTTTCTTTATAAAAAGTGGACATAACAGTCTATCTCTGTAAAAGGTGGACAGAAAAGTTTTTCTCTGTAAAAAGTAGACATTAATGTTTTGCTCTGTAAAAAATGGACATAACAGTTTTTCTCTGTAAAAAAAGTACATAACAGTTTTTTCTCTGTAAAAAGTGGACAAAACGGTTTATATATGTAAAAATGAAGACACAAGTTTTGTTCTGTAAAAATTGGTTTTCCACATATAAATTTAAAATTAACCTTTCCAAAAAGAGCATTCTAAAACTACAACTCATAATCTCATTCTACATGCAAATATTACCCAGATTCCACAAACACACGAGCCCTTGTAATGCTCCATTTTAAGCTTGCTTACATAATTGCCGTTACTTTGTTGCTTATTGTTGTAGCGAAGAGCGCCAAAGCTAACATTGTCCCGGATAATGGAACATTTTGGCATTTCTCTTTTTCGCTCCTCTTCTTCTTTCATTCCAGTTTTGCACATTTACGCCGTAAATGGAATTTTTTTTGTCATAACATATTTTTGCATAGATCTTCTCTCTGTCATTCGCATATGATGCGGCGAGGTGTTATGTGTCTCGACCACACATAAGCTGTAGCTACTGATGTACGCACATACGTACATATGTCTAGTCCCAAGGATTATCTACTCTTACGTAGGCGATGCCATTGTTAGACAGCACATTTAGTCCGCAAGTGCAGTTGTTGCGGTGATGCTTGTGCGGTGGCATTGGCAAGCAGCGTCGGCGATAGTGAAGGTGACGGTGACGGTGACGGCAGTGGTGGCAACAAAAACCTACAACTCATACAAGAATGCTTCAGGACAATGAGCGGACGACGATGATGATGGTGATGATGTTGATGACAATGATGATTGTCGTTCTTTGTTTCCTCCTTTGCACGTTTTGTTGAATGGATGGTAGAGATAGAGCCGTATGTTGATGACGTCATCATCGTCGGTAGGCAGTGCAAGTACAAAGTGCAGTGAATTCAGCAGCCATCGCACCGATGACGGTGGGGTTACGGCGTTGGTGACGTTGTCGGTTGGCAGGCGGCAAGTGGTGAATGCCAAAGGTCACTTATGATTAGCAATGAGACAAACGGCGGCGCGCTGCACTTATCATCTCACCAACTGCCAACACACATCAAGTGTGTTGAAATTACGGAAGAATGGAAGGGGAAGCAAAATTAAAAAAATAATCGTTCGCTTATAGCTGTAGGCGGTAACGTTTGTATTGTGTTTTGCTGCTGCGATGGCTGGTGCAACTTGAAGTGCCTTTTATTACGCACATACCCAAAAAAAGACACACACACATGCATATAAACACGCACAGAAACACTCATGCACATATGTACATATCAAAAAACAACAAAAGCAAAAGATGCATTTAATTGCAGGCAAGGCAGTTTGTAAGGTAAGTTCTGTGCATGCTGCATGTGCCAAGTACTTTTGAGGGCGTACATGGCGTATGAGTAATTAAATGCTTTAGTTGGGTGAAGTTAAATTCTGTGCATTTATATGGGCTAGTACGCATTTGTATACATACATATGTATGTACGTATGTATGTATGTATGTATGTATGCAGTGTTGCTGATTGTGATAAGCTAACAAAGCGAATAGCTTGAAAATTTTTATTAAGTTCGTGTTGTAATTGCTGGTGTTTGAGTATTTAAGCTCTTTTTTTAGCATTGGGAGGAGCGACAAAAAAGGAAAGAACAAGCAAAAATTATGTTAAACTAAACATTCGATAACCAGCTGTTAGCGTATAATAAAAAGAAAAAAGACTGTTGACAATAATCTATAGTATCTATAGAGTAAAATGAGAACTGTAAAGAACTGCCGCGAATCTCTGATGGCTGAGCAGGTCGCTATTAGGCTGATAATGTTTGATTCAAGTCTGCATTCATGTCTACGGAAATCGGGGTTCTCATGGGTATATGCCAATATTAGCTATGCTCAAGCGAAAAAAAACCCAAGCCACTAGAATCTGGGTATACATAGAAGTTAAAAGAAGCAACACCCATGCAAATTATAATTTTTTGTCAGCTTTTTAAGTCATGACATTTGCTATTTACACACATACATTTAAAGCTACGTGTCTGTAGGTACACATATAATAATAATACAATGGCGCTATTATAACTCTGACGAGTTTTATGGCCGAGCTTCTCTCCCAATTCGGGGTGTGCTCGTTTTTTGTTTTTCCTACTAATTGGGTGGACCTACAGTTTTATGCCGGCTCCGAACGGCGAATGCAGTTTTTGTGAAAAGCTTTTTTCATGGCAGAAATACTCTCGGAGGGTATGCCGCCCACTGCCGAGAGGTGACCACTGCTTTTAAAAAACCCAATAATTGGATTTTTACTAATTAGAAAAATTGTTTTGGTATTTTGCTCGGACTGGGGTTTGGACCCGAGACCTCTGGCATAGCAGGCGAGCACTCTACCCACTGCACCACAGCGGCCACAAGGTACACATATATGCATTTGTATAAGTGTTTGCACATTTTTATACCTTTCATGAGAATGAAATGGTATTATAATTTAGTGCCAAAAAATTTTTGTCGAAAGTACCAGAAGGAAGCGTTGGGGACCCACCAAAATATATACCGATGTGATCAGAATCACGAGCTAAGTCTATTAAGCCATGTCCGTCTGTCCGTCGGTCCGTCTGTGTGAACGCAAACTAGTCCCTCAGTTTTTGAGATATCTGAATGAAATTCGGAATAGAGGTATGTTGTTATATGCAGCTGATCATTTGTCGGAACCGGCCGAATCGGACCACTATAACATATAGAAAACAACCGATTATTCAGATATACATGAAATTTTTGGATGTAATTTGTGCATAACTTCCCCATTTAAACAGCTAAGGACATGAAACTTTGAAGTGGACGTACCCATTTTGGCCCAAACAAGGTTACCGAAAATTGTCAAGATCGGACCACTATAACATATAGTTCCACAACATCCGATTATTCAGATATACACATTTTGGTGTATAACTCCTCCATTTTAACAGCTAACGGCCTGAAATTTTGAAGTATTTGTACCCATATGAACCCAAACGGGATTGGCGAAAATTGTTAAGATCGGACCACTATAATATATAGCTACCCTACAACCGATTGTTCAGATATGCACATTTTGGTGTATACCTCTTCTATTTTAACAACTAACGGCGTGAAATTTTGAACTATTTGTACCCATATGGGCCCAAACGGGATTACCGATAATTGTTAAGATCGGACCACTATAACATATAGCTCCCATACAACCGATTGTTCAGATATGGACATTTTGGTGTATAACTCCTCCATTTTAACAGCTAACGGCCTGAAATTTTTAAGTATTTGTACCCATATGGGCCCAAACAGGGTTACTGAAAATTGTCAAGATCGGACCACTATAACATATAGCTCCCCTACAACCGATTGTTCAGATATGGACATTTTGGTGTATAACTCCTCTATTTACACAGCTAACGGCGTGAAATTTTGAAGTATTTGTACCCATATGGACCCAAACGGGATTGCCGAAAATTGTTAAGATCGGACCACTATAACCAATAGCTCCCCTACAACCGATTGTTCAGATATGGACATTTTGGTGTATAACTCCTCCATTTTAACAGCTAACGGCCTGAAATTTTGAAGTATTTGTACCCATATGGGCCCAAACAGGGTCACCGAAAATTGTCAAGATCGGACCACTATAACATATAGCTCCCCTACAACCGATTGTTCAGATATGGACATTTTGGTGTATAACTCCTCCATTTTAACAGCTAACGGCGCGAAATTTTGAAGTATTTGTACCCATATGGGCCCAAAAGGGATTACCGAAAATTGTTAAGATCGGACCACTATAACCTATAGCTCCCCTACAACCGATTGTTCAGATATGGACATTTTGGTGTATAACTTCTCCATTTTAACAGCTAACGGCGTGAAATTTTAAAGTATTTGTACCCATATGGGCCCAAATGGGATTACCAAAAATTGTCAAGATCGGACCACTATAACATAGAGCTCCCATACAACCGATTGTTCAGATATGGACATTTTGGTGTATAACTCCTCTATTTTAACAGATAACGGCCTGAAATTTTTAAGTATTTTTACCCATATGGGCCCAAACAGGGTTACCGAAAATTGTCAAGATCGGACCACTATAACATATAGCTCCCCTACAACCGATTGTTCAGATATGGACATTTTGGTGTATATCTCCTCTATTTACACAGCTAACGGCGTGAAATTTTGAAGTATTTGTACCCATATGGGCCCAAACGGGGTTACCGAAAATTGTCAAGATCGGACCATTATAACTAGGGCATGGAAATTTATGCAAATACATGTTTTTCTTAGATTTAGGTAGAGCAAAATAAATAAACAATCTTTGCGAATCGTGAAATTGTCTTAAAAATGGCATTCAAATGTTTTTGCATATTTTGCATATTTTGGTCATATATGCATATTTTTACATATTTTGCGTTGTTTGCATTTTTTTATTACATATTTCGCATTATATTGCCTATTTTGGTAATTTGCTAGTTGACAGTTTTATACAAACGAAATTCATGCATAACAGCCATCTGACGACGAATAGAGTTTCGTGTGAACACGGCTATTATTAGTATTTTCGATACGGTGCATACCTGTCGACAAAGAGCCGTTTTCAAACATGCTCCTATTACCTCTGTGGAGGTAGATTCTACATTGTAGAACGTTCGTTTTCTATGTATAAGAGCTTTTTTCGACCGAATCGGCAAAGTTTTCTTTTTGAGAATATGAAAAAATAATTCATTGTGTACGCTAATGAATCGTTGAATAAGGACTAACCTTTGCAAATTATGAAATTTTCAAGACTGAATTTATGTATCTATATATATAAACAAACATACATATGTATAAACGTACAACGTACGAGCAAAATTGAATTAAAAAAATGTTTGTACCTAATTTATTTAACTATTGTAACTTCAATAAACATGAATTATCTGAAGTTGAAAAATTTGAATTAATGCATTTTTTTTTGATTTTTCATGCATATTTCTCAGTTTTTGTTGCATTTTTTATGCGCATATTTTTTATTTTTTAGCACATGAAATTCCATGCCCTAATTATAGCATATAGCTTCAGGCACCATTTTTTCTAATAAATCCTTCCATAAATAATCCACAGAATTGAAATTATAAATTATACTAAATTAGGCTATGTACATACATAGGTAACTTTTCATTTCCCCACTTCTGAAAGGTATGAAGTCTTCGGTACGGCCGAAGACAGCCGCGCTTTTACTTGTTTTAAATTTTTTTTTAAAACTTTTTTCTGACTTTTCCAAAAGTTGCAATTGTTTTATTCTGCAGTGCTAAAGTTGTCATTTGTTATTTTTCTCTTATTGGTTTCTCTTATTGTTTTTTCATTCACTCACTCGTTTCTATTTCATTTATTATACAGAATAGTTTAGCTTTTTAGTTGACGGAAAAAATTATTTAACTTTATTTTACTCGCTGAAATATGCGATTATGTTTTCATCCAAAACAAAGCGCAACAAAAAAAAAAAAAAAAAAAAAAATTGGTGGACAACGTAACTGATAGTAAACGTTTAAATATATGTAAATGGTTAAAAAAAAGCAAAAGTTAGTGAGCCTGTTAATTAAGCATTTCATTTCACTTGGCGCATAATATTTTTTTGTTAATTAGGTTTGAGAAAAGGAATTGAAAGGGAAGTTTTTAAAATTAAATTTAGAAATGAATGAAATTGCATTTAATGAATTGCGTTTTGTTTAGTGCTGGTTTGTGCTCTGCTTTTGTGGTGGTGGGCTGCTCGAATACGGAAAATATTAGCGGTAGCCCGAATTTGAATTATCTACTCGGCGTATACTAAGAAGCAAATTAATAAATTAGGTAGTTAAGGCTACATTCTTATACACGACGATATCACTCCCTAGTCAAAGCTAAAGGTCGATTACGAACCTTTTAAAACTTTACAGGATTTTATTTTGGTCAAATAATTGTTATCGTCGAAATAATCTGATCTAAGAAAACCCTGAAAAATTGTGTGGAATAGGCAGCAAAAATAAATGTAAAGTGCAACATTTTTGCCAGAATAGAAAATGCTATTAGATTTACAAGACAGATCTAAGCAACTGCGAAGCAGCCTAAACACGAATACGAATACCGAATACGAATACCGAATACAAATACCGAATACTAAATACAAATACCGAATACGAATACTGAATACAAATACCGAATACGAATACGAATACCGAATACAAATAAAGAATACGAATACCGAATACGACCACCGAAAATAAATACCGAATATGATTACCGAATACGAATATTGAATACAAATGCCAAATACTGAATACAAATACCGAATACAAATACCGATTACGAATACCAACTATGAATATCGAATACGAATACCGAATACGAATACCGAATATCGAATACCAATACAGAATATGAATACAAATAAAGAATACGAATACCGAATACGAGCACAGAAAATAAATACCGAATATGATTACCGAATATGAATATTGAATACAAATGCCAAATACTGAATACAAATACCGAATACTGAATACAAATACCGAATACAAATACCGATTACGAATACCAACTATGAATATCGAATACGAATACCGAATACGAATACCGAATATCGAATACCAATACAGAATATGAATATGAATATGAATATCGAATACCAAATACAAATATGGAATACGAATACCGAATACAAACATAGAATACCAATCGGAATATGAATACCGAATACGAATACCGAATATGAATACCAAATACTAATAAAGAAACGAATGAATACGAATACCGAATACCAGACACGAATACTAATACCGTGTACCGAGTACAAATAAACGATATGAATACCGAATACCGAATATGAATAACGACTACGAAAACGAGAAGGGATGCGAAAATGTGCTTGGATAGTTTTACCTAATATGATAAAGTGTTTTTCCGAAATTGCATACAATCTCGCAGTATCAGATTAGATTTTCTAGTCCTTTTTTATTTTTTTTTTTACCTTAACCGCAAGAAATTTTACTAAATTTTAGCATCGCAGTTCAGTTGGAAGTTGGAATTTAAAATTCTATTTGTATTATTTGTTTTTGTTTTGCTCTTCCTTCAACTGTACATTTTAATATATTTTCCTCAACTACAAATTGATACATTGTTAATAACGATTGTTGTTATTTTTCGATTTACAAACGGAATTTTGCAGTTAGACCACCTTAAGCTGTCGATGCAATAGCAATTTGTTTGAAAATAAAAAGCAAGCAACATTTGTTAATATAAAAACACACACACCCACAAACAGAAATGCAGAAAATAAATTAAAAAAAAAGAAACTATTAAACAAATAAATAAATAGCTCAGCAAAAGTTCTGAATGCAATTGCCGTCCATGGTTGTTGTTAGTGTTGTTGTTGATTTGTGTGCATGCTGCGTGCGTATATTTGTACATGCCCAATACGCATTTTTCTTAATACTCAACTTGACATGCGTTTGAAAACTAACCTCATTCTGAAAAACTTAGTTCTCAAATGCATCGCAAACAAACGTCGTTAGCGTTCTCAAACTAAAGGGTGAATTTTTAGTACAGGATTTTGTGCTCATTCTCAAATTGAGAATTTGATTTTCCAAAATCCCTTGCAAAGGTGGAACGAATGGCATGAGATATTCAAGCTTATTCAAAATTGAAATTTTCAACTTATAATTAAATTAGTAACGTTGGAAAACCCTTTGAAAAAGTACGCTTAAACTAAAATTGAGCATTTGAGATTTTCTCAAACGTTTGAGAGTTTTTCATTTGATATTTATTGGGTTAGAAGGCTGTTGTGTATGTGTATGTGAAATTTCCCGTTAGTGTGTTCTCTAAATAACGACTGCTGTGCCTTGGCCGGTTAAAAGTTTTAGACTGTGCGGAGTTTCCGTTTGTAGCATTTTGCAATGTTTACTTTTTATTTTCGTATTTCTTATTTTTTTCTGTTTTTTTTTTGTTTTCTTTTTTTTTGCTTTCTTGTGCATAGGACAATCGCATTTTCGCATTGCCCAATTGCTTGTACATAAAAACATACACAAAAACAAAGTAAACACCCATACAGATGGAAAGTAGCGAATTTTATCTACTGTGAAGTGCAATACTGAAGTAGTTAGTATAAAGAACAGAACCTACATATAAACATAATTAGAAATCAAATTACTCTGCAGTATACTACAACATTTCAAATTGTACTTCAGAAAATTCCATGTGAAATGTATGGAAAATTTCTGAAATACACTTGGAATTTTCTGAAGTACAACTTGAAATGGTGTAGACCTACTTTAGCATATAATTCGCTAAAATGCGGCCTTTAGTTTTAATTTTATTATTTTATCAAACTTTAATTAATGCATACCGAAAAATTCTTATTTATTTGCTTATTTGTTAAGCTAAAGGCCTTTAATATTATCTACATGTATAAGCTTTTTTCGTTGTTGTTGTTTTCTTCCAATAAGTGTGTTCATTTCAAATATACACATAACTATGTTACTAAAGAACCCCATATAACGTTAATGTTATTTTTTTGATAACCAACTGACCCTCCAACTTAATTATTTATTTCAGCATAATATTTTGTCTTAGATAACTTTTTGGTTGCTTGTTTTTCCGACAGGGTAGGAATTTGATGTATTGTGGAACGATTTTCTACAGTTTTCCAAAAATATAACATTAATATGTATATATATATATATATATATATGCTGTAGCATTTAAAACGAGGAACAATATGGGAAAACTTCTACGAAACAACATTAACAAGGAAGACCTCTTTGACAAACAAGGCGTATACAAGTTGACTTGCGAATGCCGAATTAGTTATATAGGACAAATAGGACGCCAAATCAAGACGAGATATCGAGAACGCATAAGGGATTACAATAAGAAAATAAGAAAATCATCAACGACAGTGGAATCAAATTTCGCCAACCACATGGCAGAAAACAAGTGTACCCCCATGAAAATAGGAAAAACAGCTAAAATTCTCCACATACAGCATAAAGGAAAACGACTTAACATATTAGAAAACAAGGAGATATACAAACAAAAAACATCCGTAGGTAAAATAATAAATGAACAAATAAACACCGCATCGGACACATTAGTTGAACCGCTTAAGCTACTAATGCCAGGGTGGGTAAGGAAGGTATCTTTGGCAGCACAGTCGGAAAATTCAGTCTCCACGACGTAACCAGTCCCAATGGGACGAGGCTGATCGACTTCGCCGGGTCACGAAACATGGTCATTAGCAGTACCAGATTCCAGCACAAAAAAATACACCAAGCCACATGGCTGTCTCCTGATCGAAAAACGCGAAATCAAATTGATCACGTCATGATCGACGGCAGACACAGCTCCAGCATCCTAGATGTGCGCACCATCCGTGGTCCCAATGTCGCCTCCGACCACTATCTTGTAGCAGCCAAGGTACGCACCCGCCTCTGTGCAGCAAAGAATGTGCCAGCAGGACAGCAAGGAAAGTTTGAAGTCGAAAGGCTGCACATGACGCAGACAGCCAATCAATACACCACTCGGCTCTCACTCCTGCTCTCTGAGAGCAACCCTTCACCAAACGATGTATCTGAGGAATGGGAACACATCGCTCGTTCACTTCGTATCGCCGCTGAGGAATCTATAGGATACAAGCGAGCCCACAAGAACACCTGGTACGACAAGGAATGTCGCGATGCCTCGGAAAGAAAGAACGCCGCCTACAGGGCTACATTGTGTGCGGGCGCAACGCGAAGCGTATGGGAGCGTTATCGAACGGCGAAGAAGGAAGAGAGGCGCCTTTTTCGAAAGAAGAAAAGGGAGGCTGAAAGGCGCGAGTGTGAAGAGCTTAAGATGCTGGCGGGTAGGAACGATGCTCGAAAATTCTACCAAAAAATCAGGCGGATGACTGAAGGTTTCAAGACCGGGGCAAATTCCTGCCGGAATGATAACGGTGATCTGGTAACTGATGTCCAGAGCATACTTAAGTTGTGGAGGGATCACTTCTCCTCCTTGCTAGATAATGGCAACAGTGAAAGTGCGGAAGGAGAAGATGTACGACCCGAATCCCCAATAGCAGATGATGGTAGGCATGTTCCACCACCTGATCATGACGAAGTGCGAATAGCAGTATCTAGGCTTAAGAATAACAAGGCCCCGGGCGCTGACGGCTTGCCAGCCGAGCTATTCAAACATGGTGGCGAAGAGTTGATAAGGAGCATGCATCAACTCCTATGCAGAATATGGTCGGACGAGCGCATGCCCGACGATTGGAACTTAAGTGTGCTCTGCCCAATCCACAAAAAAGGAGACTCCACAGTACGCGCCAATTATCGTGGGATAAGCCTCCTGAATATCGCATATAAGGTCTTAGCAAGTGTATTGTGCGAAAGACTGAAGCCTATCGTCAACAATCTGATTGGACCTTATCAGTGTGGCTTCAGACCTGGTAAATCTACCATCGACCAGATCTTCACAATACGACAAATATTGGAAAAAACCCATGAAAAAGGATCCGACACACACCATCTCTTTGTCGATTTTAAAGCCGCTTTTGATAGCACGAATAGGAATTGCCTGTATGCCGCAATGTCTGAATTTGGTTTCCCTGCTAAACTTATACGGCTATGCCAAATGACATTGACTAACACCACCAGCTCCGTCAGAATTGGGAAGGACCTCTCCGAGCCGTTCGAGACCAAACGAGGTTTCAGACAAGGTGACTCTCTTTCGTGCGACTTCTTCAATTTGATGCTGGAAAAGATAATACGAGCTGCAGAACTTAACCATACAGGAAGCATCTTATATCACAAGTGTGCAACTGCTGGCGTACGCCGATGACATCGACATCATTGGCACTAACACGCGCGCCGTATGTTCTGCCTTCTCCAAGCTGGATAAAGAGGCTAAGAAAATGGGTTTGGCGGTCAACGAGGACAAGACGAAGTACCTCCTGTCATCACACAAAGAAACAGCACGCCTTGGCAGCCACGTCAATGTTGATAGCTACAAATTCGAAACTGTTAAGGACTTCGTCTATCTGGGAACCAGCATTAACACCAAGAATGATGTCAGCACGGAGATCCAACGAAGAATCACGCTTGCCAATAAATGCTACTTCAGACTAAGTAGGCAACTGAAAAGTAAAGTCCTCTCTCGACAAACAAAAATCACACTCTACAGGACGCTCATCGTTCCAGTCCTCATGTACGGCGCAGAAGCATGGACAATTTCAAAATCAGATGAGATGGCACTTGGAGTATTCGAGAGAAAAGTTCTTCGTAAGATTTATGGACCTTTGCGCGTTGGCGTGGGCGAGTATCGACGGAGATTTAACGATGAGCTGTACGAGCTTTACACAGACATCGACATTGTTCAGCGAATAAAGATCCAGCGGCTGCGTTGGGCAGGTCATGTCGTGAGAATGGACGAAGGCACTCCGGCTAAGAAAGCATTTCTATCGAAACCCGCTGAACGCAAAAGAAAAGGGAGACCTCCACTGCGTTGGGAAAATCAGGTGGACAGCGATGCTGCCTCCCTAGGTGTTCCCAAGTGGCGCCATGCTGCACGAAACAGAAGCAATTGGCGCGCTCTGTTGGACTCGGCCAGAATCGTCTAGACGGTTAAGCGCCAATCAACAAGAAGAAGAAGCTACTATACCCGAAAGAGGACAAAATACCTAAAACCGACATAAACAAAACAACACACAAACGGACAATAACGGACTTTTACCTACCTGGTTAATGAGGGTACAATAATGAAAATATGACAAAAAATAGATTTGCATACTTAAGCACACAACACGGAATCACACACACACACATCACCCGAATGCACGAATGCACGAACACATCACAGGAACACGAAGTACCTGAACAAAACGACGGAAGTTAGTTACTATAAATACTATCGAACTTACACAAAATAACTCAGAACGAAAGAAGACACTGAAGATGGCGCATATTAGCCGAAACCGGTTTGTCTCCAAACCAAACTTGACAAGGGATGACGGAAAATCGTTCCACAATACATCATTTTGTCTTAGACTTAATTGGCAGTATCTGAACCCGAAATTCCCTCAAGTTTCATTCATGGCGCGAACCGCTTCAAAAATTGTTCACGAATGTAAGTTGAAGCTTGGCTCCGTAGGAAAATGGAATAAACTTCAACTTAGGTGCGTGGGTAACCGGATACTGCGGTGTCCAAGGTCGATGAATTGACAAATTGCAGATCAGAGAAAAAACCAATTTGACCGCAGCCAATCATAGCAGCAAGTATAGGGACACTGTGCAGTACATTAGGACTCCATTAGAGAAACTCACGGCAGACGCTGGAACTCTACACATTTCTGTAAAGTTAAAAAGTGCTTTTTAAAAAAGCCTAACAGTGAGAGGTAGCAAACTTCCTTCACAAGCAGAGAAGGAGCGAGTTTCGGGCCCTTTTTGAGTTGATTACGGGACACAATCCATGGGGACAGCATATGACCACCACAGGCATCATCGTGAGCTCAGTTTGCCTATCATTTTATGGAGAAGAACGAAGACAGCACAGAGCATTATCTCTGCACCTGTCCGGCATTCGCTAGACTAAGATTGCGCATTCTCGGATAAGATGTACTGAGAATGGCGGACACGAATTCTCTACCACTTTACTACAAACATTTATTAAATAATCTGAGAAGTTTTCAGAGGAACTCTGTTTCCGCTATGCCACCTTTTCCCTACATCCTGATTCTTTCTAAAGGCCTTAAGTACAATGGGCAATTAGGACTCAGTGCTTGTGAAAGACAGAGCGTTTACCGAACTACCACAATTCCATTCCATTCCATTGCATTCATTGATGGTTCTTGCACTTTTTGTTCATAAATTTTTTGTTATATGCAACTGCAAAATATTATCAGTGTTTACAATCGGAATTAAATGCCGATTACTTCATAAGCTAGTTGAAGATTTCGATTTTTACGATATTTAATTTTTTTTATTATTAAGTAAACTCGCAAAAAATTAAAGCATATTTGCATTTCAAAATAAAACTATTATTTACTGTGCGCTTAATTTTCTCTCTCACTGTATTTACATAAACATTTCTTTTTTTTTTTTTGAAAATAAATTTGTTCTACGTTTATATATTTGAGCGCCTCGCAGTTGTTTGTTTTCATTTTCCATTTCCTCAGTTGCAATGCCCGAAAATTGCGAATGCGCCAGCAAAGGAAGCGAATTTTATACATAAATACTACCTTTATATAAAGACATTTATACATAAATACATATGTACTTACATATCGTCGGCCCTCTGCCAGAAACACGAATGTGAAAATTTTTTCAAGTGCGATGTCTGCTCTTTATGGGGTATATATTGATATAATAACAATTAATATTTGCATAAATTCTTATGTAAACATACATATATAATATGTACGTGTATCTACATAAGTACATATACAAATATTAATTGTTATTATATGAATATATTCCCGATAAAGAGCAGACATCGCATTTAAAAAAATTTTCACATTCGTGTTTCTGGCAGGAGACCGACGATATTATATATGTACTTATATGTTTGCATGCAAGTAGTGTTGTGACCAAACTAACTAAAAGTGCTACATTTAAATTGGCATAAGTAAGTTTCGTTATGTGTTAGTGTTAACGACTACACTATTCCAAATGGCAAACAAACAACAAGAACAACAAAAACGAGCACCACAAACAGTACATTTGTACATACAAAATACATACAAAAGTCCAAAAGCTTCTGAGACAGTGCATTTGTATTTATTTGCTGTTGTTGTTGTTGTTGTTGTTGTTGAAAATTTTGTGCACAACAACAACACACGCACATCATCAACTGCGAGTCATTTGCATTTAAATTATACAAAATTTTCTCATTTCGGCATTTTAACAATGAAAAATTGTGTTGACCTCGAGCGACGCGCGTTTCAGCTGCCTGCAATGGCAATGACAATTCGCGAAAAAAAGAAAAACAAGAAAAAAAAAATAAGAAAATAGAAAAATGCAGCCTTAAATGGAAGAAAGAAAGAGTTTTAAAGAGCGAAAAAATTTGTTTTTTTTTTTTAAGTTAAAGCCTTACAAATTTAATTTTTTCCAAAGTGTATCTTAATTATGTAGAAAACTGTTGGGAATTAAATGAGTTTCAGTTTTAATACTCGTATCATAATTAGAGCTTGCTTTTTGTATAAACGTTGGAAAGATTAAATCGCGCTGCTGTGGCAATGCTGTTTTTTCGCTATACATACATATGTATAATATACATATTTAGGGGATTCACAAAGTGTCATAGAGTCATATGTTATATTAAAAATTGTACGGAAATAGCTATAAAAACCTTTCTGAAGCCCTGTGAAGAAGTAAATAAAAACAGATGATCAAATACCACGACCCAAAAACATATCGTGCAGAGTTGTATTTATTTAGTACACATACAGCTTAGAATGCAACAACAAAATATTATGACTTATGACAATATGACGTAATATGATAGGTTGCGAATCTCCTAATTATGTATGTATATAAGAAATTAAGTATCAGCTGAAAATTCAGTAGAAACTATTAAATTATCTTTACCGACAGCAAATACTGTACCCAGGGCGAACAGAATCCCAACATGTTCACATCTTCCCATCTATGCTGCATGGCAAAGTGGAAGAAGGTATTTTTGTTGAAACTACTCCTTAATTTACGGTAGTAAGCGGAGTTTGTTCCAGAGGCTGTTCAAGGGGCTTCTTCCTCGTAAAAAAATGCATATGTATATTAAGCCGTATCACGTTATATGGACAAAAAAAAAGTTTAGTGTGTGTCAGTTTTATTTGAACACTTATGTCGAAAAAATATTTTTGGTGTAAAAATTTTTTTTTTAGGCCCGCGTTAGAAACAGCTAAATCGCGTTTTTTGTAATAACTTCCTTATTTGATGTCGGATCTCTATGATCTTAATGTCGCAGAAAAGGTCTCGCTCAGCACTATATTTGGCCCATATAATGTTTCGACCTCAAAGGATGTCCTGAGTTTTACCTTTAAAAATTTTGGAGTTACTATCCCTAGATTTTTTTATTTTTATCACTAATACAAAGCTCTCAAAAAACCATGAGGAATCCCCCAAAGAAATTCTAGCCTTTATTCACAAACAAAAAAGTTATAACGTTGTAAAATGAAACACTTGTTTTTTTTATAAAAAATTACCACAGAGAAACGGCGAAACACGTCAACTTAATTTTTGGCTCCAGATTACGATGACGTTTTTAGAAGTGCAGTGTATGCACTCCCATTTTCGAGATATTTAAGAAAACATTTTCAGTTTTCACATACAAAGCGATCCGATGTGGGGGCGTATGAGTAACTATTGTTGAGGTAATAAAAGTAAAGAAAAGGGGAAAAAACTATACGTACATATATGTATATAAAATGCATATGAGAAGGAAGAGAATTCCCTGCACATAAATTCCAATTTGTTTTAAACGTTTGAAACCTGCACTGAAAAAACAACTTACCCAGATTATGGAAAAATGGGAATGTTTCGGCGCTTAAGACACATTTTCATTGTTTTGATGTACAACTTTCTTTAAATCAAGGAATAAAAACAACGTTTTGAAAGAAAATTTTATTCAAAACAATGAAAATATGTCATTAGCGGCGAACCATTCTCATTTTTCCATAATCTGAGTAATTTTTTTTTGAGTGTGAGCAAAGTAATATAAGCGACGAAGAATTCACTTTCAGAGCTCTGAAACTGCTTTCATAAATATCTCTAAATTTGGAGGACATCGTCATTTTTGGTCTCGGTTATCATAGATAAGAAGATGTTTTGGGGATTAAAGTAAAGTGTGTTGTTTTCAATTGTAGGCTGAATAATTAACTGCATTTCTAGGGGCAGACGACGCATCCAGCGCAAGTATTGATAATACATTTAGACTTCCGTTGTCTCTTCTTAGGCGCGTATAATTTTACAACGAACTATAGCAGTTTTTCTAAATAACTTGGATGATTTTACGATACGCACGGATGCAGAAATCGTGAAGCCGTTGTAAGCCAGCGCGTTGTGCTTAGAGATCCCACTTGAATACTTACCAAATCTTCACTACAGCCATTATCATTCAATATAAATAACGTTGATCAGCACGAATAGTCCAATCATCAATAATTTTTGGCATATCATGTATCCAGTATTGGTAGCTGTTCCATCGCGGTACAAGATTCTCAAGTCAAGCGAGGACTTAGAATACTTTTTAATCAAAAACTCATACTATATGGCGTTACTGCCTCATATAAATAAGGACTTGGGATAATTTTTCAAAAAACAGGTTCTCTGATTTTAAAACGGTATAACTTTTTTGTTTGTGAGTAAAGGCTACAACTTTTTTAGCGGAGTCCTCATGGTTTTTTGAGAGCTTTGTATTAGTGATAAAAATAAAAAAATCTAGGGATAGTAACTCCAAAATTTTTAAAGGTAAAACTCAGAACAACCTTTGAGGTCGAAACTTTATTTGGGCCAAATATAGTGCTGAGCGAGACCTTTTCTGCGACATTAAGATCATAGAGATCGGACATCAAATAAGGAAGTTATTACAAAAAACGCGATTTAGCTGTTTTTAACGCGGGCCTAAAAAAACAATTTTTACACCATAAATATTTTTTCGACGTAAGTGTTCAAATAAAACTGACACACGCAAACTTTATTTTCGTGATACGGCTTAATGTATATGCCCTTAAAACAGGCACACATACCACTTTTTTTTATACATTTCTAAGTAGGCTTATGGTTGCCGGAGTAACATGCTTTTTGTACATATATATACAAAATGTATATTTATCTTTAAAAATGTAGTTATTTTTAATTCAAAGGTTCACACACAACTGTTGATGGCATTGGGGAAAGCTCATTATTTACACAAAACATACATATGCATTCAGCCAAATTTTAAATTTCCATATAAAATCTTTTAATACTATAATCTTTTCCCAATTTTCAATTCCGGTAGACTGGCATGATGTTTCTAAAAGAAAACATTACCAAAACAACATAAATCTGTAATCTTCTTTTTCATTTTTGTCCTATAAAAATAGCTGAGAGGCTTATGTTTTATATAACACATACAACACTTCCCTGCAAAAAATGCGATTAATCCGGGACGTGTCCGGGATCAATCGCAAGGGAGCATGCGACTAATACAATTTTACATCTCTTTATATGGAGTGAATTGATCGCATTTGTTCGAGCATGTCCTATGAAGAGACTAATTGTTCAACTTGTATACCCGAACGGGTACCAATGTAGATTAATCACTAACATACCGAACGGGTACAAATGTAGATTTTTCCTTAAAAAATTGTAAATGTTCATGCATATTTAAATAAAGATTATATAATGTTTTACTTTTGTAAAAAAATCTAAATAAATAAATTTAAAAAATTGTAAGTTTTGAGTATGCATTATATGAGCGTAATGGAAAGGATTTTTTCATAGGATATTTTAGGCAACATTTTGTTAAAATTGTTATTAAAAAAGGGTGTTCAATTCGTTTTACCGGTTGTTCTACAATTTTTTAAATACATTGCATATTTGTGTAAAATTTCTACATTTAAGGAATCTAGATTTGTACCCGTTCGGAATGAAAGCGATTAATCTACATTTATATCCGTTCGGGATGAAAGCGATTAATCTACATTTATACCCGTTAGGGAACAATTGTTCTACAATTAGTCTACATTTATACCCGTTCGGGAACAATTGGCCTACAATTAGTCTACATTTATACCCGTACGGGAACAATTGGGGACTAATTATGGACCGATTGTTCTCGAAAGAGATCGAGGACAAATCTCTTTCGGGATTGATCGCACATTTTTTTACAGGGTTATTATGCAAGAGCCCCTACTTCCCAAACCCCTTGGCTGTTTTACCCATATACATACATATATGGATGATGGCGTTTTCAACATAAACCAAGCAATTATTTTTTAATTTTTCTAAAAATATTCTTGTTATACTTTTTAGGCCAACATAAACCTACGGTTTGCTGCTACAGACGAATAAAATATATACATATATGTATGTACATAAATACACTCGTATATATTTTTAATAGAAAAAAGATAGAGTATAAAAAAACATGCGTTTTTTTATTATTGTCAAGCATCCTCACTCTCTGTGGTCAACATGTTCATTTTGGTTTTTATTATTTTTCAATTTCTTGGCTGTCCCTTCGGTTTGTTCAGCTCAACTTGGCTTATTACAATAAAAGAGACAAAAGAAAAATCACTGCCAATGGACATAGGCAATGCGGTCTTAGTATTTTCTTAGTATTTTTATTCGCCCCTTCCTCTTCTATTTTATGCCTTTGTCGTAGGCATTATTCATGGAAACGCCTTCAAATCGGAAATGTTGGTACGAGCTTGCATCATATGTGTGTGAGTTATTAGGTTGTGCCACAAATGTGTTATTATTTATTTATGTATTTATTTTTTATTTATTTATTATTATTATTATTTCAGTCAAAGGAAACAAAAAATGTCTTACTGACTAAGAAACAAAAGTACAACAAAACTAGTGATGTTTGAGTATTAGCAAGTACTAAAATGATACCCTATTTAGAAGTAACTATATATTATACTACGAAGAGCATTTGAGGTAAGCGAAAGATCCAAGTTAGGGATACTATTTAACTCAGAGAGAGCTCTAACCAAGGGAGCAAACTTGGTATAATCGAATCTCTGGAAATCAATGTAAAATAGCGGAACATGGCGAAGATAACGCGAAGGAACGAAGATATTTATTGACTGGAGAAGTACTGGACAATCGACCGATCCTCTCAAAATATTGATAACAAAATTACAAGAGAGAGACGCAAGTCTAGATTTCAGAGGTTTGAGAGAGATTAACTGACATCGTGACTCATAGGGAGGAGTTGGATCCGAAAAATGCAATCTACGAAGCGCAAACTTGATAAATATTTTTTGGACTTGCAGAAACTAACACACCAAGAGAAAGTTTAATTTTGGCTATTAAGAACCACCCTAACACGCGTGTTTACATTTAAGTGGTGTTTGTCCCTTAGCAGCCAAAGAAAATATGTACAAATGCGAAATTAAATTGAAATTCCAATGAGCATATAACGGTCTAAGGCTTTATGTGTGGGTTAACATAAAAATAAATAGCATTTATATCTACTTTGAAACCTCATTTGCGTTTGTATTTGCCATTTTAGTAATACCATGTCTCCACATAACGTGTTTCGCTCTTTTTTTCTGCATTTTCTCTCTCAATCTCGGTTCGACATGGAAACCAGTGCCGAATCTCGCTAATTTCCATACAAATTTCTGAGAGCGAGTGAAGATTGAAACACTGTTTCATTCTGAATCATCTTGCCAACCTCGATGATATCGATGTCATCTCTAATTTTGTATCGAAAATCTATCGAAATCTCACAAAGACCAAAACAAAAACGCAAAAATAAGCAAACATACAAACATTTAAGAAGAGCAAGAAAGAGAAATGTTAAACTGAATCACGATCAGCCACGTGGAGACGGGTTATTGAGCGAGATGTTTTGCTACATGTTTCTTTGGTGAATCAAGTTATGTGGAGACGGGCTTTAAAGCATACAAAGAAGAAGTGAAAGTTATTTTTAGTTTTTTTCTTAAGGTAAGTGAAATCAAGTGATAGAAAAACGAAATTTGAGGTGTGAGCGGTTAAGCCATATTAGGGAACTTTTATGCAAGTTAAACTTTAAAGTGGTTTAACACATATGTATATCTATGCTAGTCTGTATTTAGTTACGTTAGCCATGTTGAATATATAAAAATGTATATTTACCTATTTGCATTTACAGAATTTAAAATAAAGTCTTAAATAAATAATAAAACAAAAAGTTTTACAGCCGCACTCAGAGTCGTTTAATGATTACTTAAGGCATTCCTTAGTAAAGATTTTAAAAAGTTCACTCTCAAAGTCACTTAATGAGATTTAAAATTAAGTACGGAAAATTTTTTACTTAAATTTTTAATGAGAGATTTTGACATTTTTTTAAATTCTTTTTGTCAAAAAAATAAAAATTTTGAACAAACAAAATAATTGCTGCATATGTATGTATGTATGTATGTATGTACATATGTATGTATATATCGTCGTTTTCACCAAAAACACATTCCTGGGGTCCGACCCCATCCATTCATACACGGATTTTGACGCATTGTCCCAATGTTAAAATTCTTGTATCAATGGATGGGGTCGGACCCAGGAATGTATTTTTGTTAAAATCTCATTTTTTGGCAAAAAATGCCACCTACGTGGTGTGTACTTGGTCGATACGCGGTTTTGCACTTTAAACGACGATATGTATGGACTACGCTGGAAGACACAGAGAAATGGATCCAAAGCGATACCTACGGGATCGTTCTGATCCGTTTACGAAATATTCAATTCACACCACATTCTGTAAAAGATGTTATTTAACCTCTGCTGAGAACCGAGTTAAGCAAACCAAAAAGAAGGGGTTGACCTTTTGCGAGGGAGATAATGCTGGTAGTAACATTACGTTATAGAGGGAGCTTCGGGCCCTTGTGGGGTTGATTACAGGACATAATCCATGGGGAGTACATATAGCCACCATCGAGAGTTTATTGCCTATCTTGCCTGGACCTGTTCGGCATTCGGCTAGACTAAGATTGCGCATTCTCGGGTCAGATGTACTGAAAATTATCGATGCACATTCTCTACGACCCGACAAACTTCTCAGATTTATTAAAGAATCTGGGAAGTTAACAGAGGAGCTCTGATTCCACTATCCCACCTTCTCCCTACATCTTGATCCTTTCTAATGGTCTTAAATACAATGGGCAAATATGCAAATATGCCTGAGTGCTTGGGAGAGACAAAGTTTTTCCCGCCCTACTACAATTCCCACCCAACATTACGTTACTACGCTACGGGTAGTTTTCAGATTCGTTTGATACATTGAAGGGCATTGCGGAAACATGATAAAATGACATTTTTTAGCTTTCAAATATGTAGTATGTGTGTATACAGGAAACCTGTGGAGATGATACGAATATACACACATATGCCAACAATCAGTGTTCCATATAGAAGCTAAAGTCTCGAAAGTAGCTTCTCAAATGAAAATTTTTTTACATGATTTCGCGAGGACACACTATTTCTACCTTTTATATTCAAAGTCCAAAATTTTATAAAATCGCGAACTTTCCTGGAGTGATTGGGTATATTGATTGCACTCATATAAAATTGCAAAGTCCAAACCACAACTTCAATTTGTATTTCAATATTTCTAAATACATGCATATGTATATACATATCGTCGCTCCCAACGAAGACTAGCACGGTTCGTTGTTCGCGTGGAAGACTAACACACTTCGTTGATTGCGTGGAAGACTAGCACACTTCGTTGTTCGCGTGGAAGACTAGCATGCTCCAGTTCTCTGCGTGGAAAACTAGCATACTTCGTTTCTCTGCGTGGAAGACTAGCATACTTCAGTTCTCTGCGTGGAAGACTAACATGCTTCACTTGTTTTGGGTGGAAACTAACATACTTCTGTTTGTTAGAAATAAGCTTAGGGGTTAAGCACATGAGAAGGATAGTCCGAGGAGTGAAAGATATTTGATAAGTAAGTGCAAGAACAATAATTCATACTGCAATAAAACTTTAAATAGGATCCTTCAGCCAAACTATATGAAAAGTATATGAGTTTCAAATATTCCTAGACTTGTACTAGGCCTACTTTTAAGTATGTGCATAGGTTGTGCCAATAAAACCTGGCTTTCGCATCAAATAAAACACCGCGTTAGTTATTGCTCGGAACTCTATATTTATATATATGTAGATATGACTAGTGCTGAGGTACTACACAAAAGGTGTGCACAGTTTGTATCTTTGTATTTCTAAAATGTTTTTAAAAAAATAGAACCGTTCTAGTCGTCGTTGGGAGCGACGATATATAAATATAGAGTTCCGAGTAATAACTAACTCGGTGTTTTATTTGATGCGAAAGCCAGGTTTTATTTGCACAACCTATGCACATACTTAAAAATAGGCCTAGTACAAGTCTAGGAATATTTGAAACTCATATACTTTTCATATAGTTTGGCTGAAGGATCCTATTTAAAGTTTTATTGCAGTATGAATTATTGTTCTTGCACTTACTTATCAAATATCTTTCACTCCTCGGACTATCCTTCTCATGTGCTTAACCCCTAAGCTTATTTCTAATAAACAGAAGTATGTTAGTTTCCACCCAAAACAAGTGAAGCATGTTAGTCTTCCACGCAGAGAACTGAAGTATGCTAGTCTTCCACGCAGAGAACTGAAGCATGCTAGTCTTCCACGCGAACAACGAAGTGTGCTAGTCTTCCACGCGAACAACGAACTGTGCTAGACTTCCACGCTAACTGAACCGTGCTAGTCTTCGTTGGGAGCGACGATATGTATGCATGTATTTTATTATTTAATTTTTTACTTTTGGTTGACAACTAAGGTCAAGTGATGCCAAAGAAAAAAAGGGAAAAATTTAGCGCATACTTAAAGTTTTCATTAACAAATTAGCTCTTCTTTTTTGACTCTGAGATGAAACGATAGTTAACAGATTTAATGAAAATTAGTTAAGTGAGCATTAGGCCTAATTTAATGAACGTTTCTGAGTGCGGCTGTAAGACTTGAGCGCTTTAATAAATAAATATGCTCATTGCCTATCGTCCTTTAAAGGAAGTATACTTCGATGTATTGTGGAACGATTTTTCGTCATACTTTGTCACGTTTGGTTTGTAGACAAACCGGTTTCGACAAATATGCGCCATCTTAAGTGGCTTTTGGCAAATTATCTCCCTCAAGGTGATAAATCTTCTATATACATATGTATATAAAATTGTACGGAGTTTTAGTGTGACAAAATGGCTTAAAAACAACGGAACGGATTTTTATTCTTGGAATAATTCCTCTCGAAACAGGATATATTTTGTCCCAACTAGATGGCGTTGGAGTCACAATATTTGCAAAATCCGAATTTATTATCCGCTTCTGTTCGTTTTTGCCACGTATGTATGTATTTTTATTATGTAATCAAAAACTCTGTTACAAAAAGTTAACCCGCTAGAGAATTTCGATAATACTTAATCCGGTATCCCAACCCCTTCCCGTGATATAGGTCAATATATGGACCCAGATTGCCCCGAAATGTTTTTGAGCAATATTGGCATCAAATGAAAGGTTTAGATAAGAACTTGAATAGAATCAATCCATGCCAACATTCAAATAGGTTCTCCAAATAGAGGCCAAAATGTGGACCCGGGCCCGGATGGTCACAAAATATTTTTGAGCAATATTGGTATCAAATCAAAGGTGCCGATCAGGATTTCTATATAGGGTAAAAGCTATGTGGATATCTCAATCGGTTCACGAGATATCTGGAGATGAAGAGTGGTAGGGAGCAAGGGCGTAGGCAGGTAGGGGCTACTGCTTAATATTATAATGGCATCAGAGAATAGTACAGAAATTTACATGTCAAAATAAAAAAGTGAGATTTGTTTCAATTCGTGTCTACTAAATATTTTAGCATTAGCATTGATAAGCAGAATTAAGGCCCGGTTTCACCAGCGTGACTAAAGCTAATATTGATTTCACACAGGCGGTTAATGGAGTAATTATCCACATTTTCTTCATTAAGTTGATAATGAATCTCGATTTTCCATACAGAAGTTTAATTATTATTAATGGATCCATTGCCAATTAATTGAATTTTTAATCGTACAAAAATCCAATACAACTCTGGGAGGTAAGTTCGTTTTTATTAATTTTGAAGTTTTCAGTGTCAACCGTCAATTCTTTTTGGCATGAATTTATTATCCCAACAAACATTCTCAGAGCACTCATAATTTGGAGTCGGATATGAATCACAAACATGTGTGAAATATGTATGAGCTTACGAAAAATTTTTTTATAATTTTTTTTCTTGTTTTTTTTTTTTAAATGATAATTGTAATTCGAAAAATGGGAAGTAGGTATAAAAGTATCACTAAAGTTCATCCGGAGGAGAATACAAATAGACAACACTATAAAGCAAGCAATGAAGGTCCCACAATGGTTGTGTTCACAATCCCAACGGTTGCGCAACAGTTGTATTTTTATCTTCTGAACGCAAAGTTGAGTATTTCTGATTAACACGTGAGTTTGGACGCTTTTTTCCTACTAATTGGGTGTACAGTTCTATGCCGGCTCCGAACGGCGAATGCATTTTTTGTGAGAAGCTTTTTCATGACAGAAATACATTCGGAGGGTATGCCGCCCACTGCCGAGAGGTGACCGCTGCTCTTGAAAAACCCAATAATTGGATTTTTACTAATTAGAAAAATTTTTTTGGTGTTTGCTCGGACTGTGGTTTGAACCCAAGACCTCTGGCATAGCAGGCGAGTACTCTACCCACTGCACCACAGCGGCCACTGTACAAATATACAAATACCTATATTTATGAATTTTTTAATGTAATAAAAATGTTTCAAAGCAGCGAAATTATTGCCGATTATGTTGTGGATAGGTAATTATAATAATATTTTGTTTATTTTCTGTATCAGCTCATTCAGAAGGTGTAAATTATATCCCTTTCTGCTCAGTGATATCTACACAACAGGTTTGCTCAACAGTTCCGACTTCTGAACGCAACCAATGAGAGAAGAGGAGTTATTCTGGGTGAATGGAGAGAGAGGATGAAGAGAATTGGGTCAGTGTAAGGAGAATGCAAAAACAAAAGAAATTTTTTTTTAGGTTTACTGCATATTCAGGCTCATAAAATATATGAAATTAGGCTCGCATCAGGGGACCACCTTAATAACAGAAATACATACATTTCGGACTCCAAAATGAGCTCATAATGGGTGTGAATGCTCCAGTTTAGGATTCCTTTCTAATTTTTTATGACGCCGAATGTTTACTGGGATTATTTATTAAGAAATTCTTGTCAATAACAACAAATTATTTAATGAAAACTGACATCTCCTTGTAAATTGAGTGTGTGTGAAATACAAGAATTTATTGTTAAATTATAAATGTAATGTACTACTTTAATTTTCTGTCTGAAAACAGTATAAAACTAAGTTTTGACTTAAGTTAGCCCAGATTTGGGGCTAACTTACTTTTGGGTTTCTATTCTGTCGCCCTTTCTTCGGCGAATAAAACAAGTATTTTGTGGTCTCGCTATTAAGACAGCGAGTCAATAATTGATTGTTTATTGAACAAAATCAATCCCTTTTATACACAAAATTTCTTATGTACTACTTATTTACTATAATACATATTTACACTAATTCTTACTAGCTATGTAGATATGTATGTACATATGTACGGCTTATGCATTTAATGTGTAGTCAAGTGCCCGTGCACATACATACGTACATACGACTTAGCTTAAAGGCAAATGCGACAAATCAGAAATACGGCGTCAGCATAAAATTTGGCTGTTGTTTGTTTACGTTATAAATTTTAATAAATGAGATAGGTTGAATGCACTTTTAGTGCATTCCATATTTTTGTGTTTTAAATTACGAGTTGAATGTGCTCAAATATTTCTGACATGCTACACCTCCTTTCCTAAAAAGAATGCTTATACATTTGTAGGGTCAATGTATGAGCATTCTATTACATTTAATGGATTGCTTATTTTACTTGCTTGTGTTTATTTATTTATTTCGGTAAAATTAACATTTCAGTTTTTGTTTTGTGCTTACATACTTACATTTATTGGAAAAAGTGAAAATTTCTTATTCTATAGGTTTAAGTCTATTTTTATGTACTATGATTTTCTTATTCATGTAGCTTAGTGAATAATTATTGTGATTATTAATATTTGTTACTCTATAGGGAATTAAACTATAGTTATTATGTTTATCAATACCTATTACTCTATAGGGTCCCTTATATCTACTGTCTAATTTATGACCTGTTTCATCTTTTACTAAGACTAAATCTCCTATATTTATTTCCTTATGCTGAATTTTCCTATCGTAGTAAATTTTTTGTTTTTCTTTTGCTTGTCTTACTAATCTATTAGCTCTTTCTTGTGCTATTTGAAGTCTATATTTAACTTCTTTGTCATAAGCCTCATAGTTGTACAGTGGGCTGATTGTATCTTCTTGTAAAAATTCGTATGTCGGTGCTGGTTTTCCGAATATTAGTTCAAAAGGACAGTAACCATGAACTGTTGAAGGTGTTGTATTATAACAATAAGTAAAGTACTTGAGGTACTCATCCCAATCATCTTTGTCAATGGATATGTATGAACGTACATATTCATTGAATGTTCTATGGCTACGTTCAACAGTGCCTAACGTTTGATGATGGTAAGGTGTTGAGGTTTTGTGTTCAATTTTTAACAATTTACTTAGTTCTTGAAAAACGTTATTTTTATATTCGGTTCCCATGTCTGTCAGTATTGTTTTCATACATCCACAAAGGAGAATAAAATGTTCGAATATAGCTTTGGCTACTGTTTTTGCGTGTTTACTTTCAATTGGAATTGCTACTAGATATTTGGTTAAGTCACATATTATGGTGACTGCATACTCATTTCCATTCAATGATTTTGGAAATGGTCCAATTGTGTCAATTTGAACTACATCGAATGCCTTAGTTGGTGTTTCGGTTATAGTCATTGGATCTTTTAAATGTATTCTTGTTTTATTTTTATTACAATGATCGCATTTTTTAATATATTGTTTTATGTCATTTTTCATATTTTTCCAATGGAATTTTTGTTTTATTTTATTTGTTGTACGATTGATTCCTGGGTGGCCACCATTAACAGGATCATCGTGATATTTATGAAGAATAGTTTTAATTTTTTCATTATCTGTCACATGCATAACCTCCGGAGTTAATGCAATGATTAAATTTTTGAGAACTTTGGTACCTTTATCTTTAAATTTATCTACTCGAGTATAATTATTCTTAAACAATTTGTCTCCTAAGGACAATTGTATTTTGTTTATTTTCAAATTGCCGGCTTCTTTCATAAGCCTGGCAAAGAATTGATCTAAATCAATCTTCGCCTCAACAATTAAATTATCAATATTTATTTCGCTACAAATTTTCTTTCCCTTTTTGAACTGCAGTTTCAGGGGGTCGAAAACGAGCTGAGCTAGCTTTTTTACTTCACATTTATTAAGCGCTTCGTATATTATAGGGTTCTCATTGTGACATTTTTCTTCATTTTTTATATTATTATTGGATTTTTCCTTAGTTTCCGATCTTGTGGTAACTTTCAATATTTTACATGCTTCAATTGACATTTCTTTTAAATCTTGTATATCTATACGCGATAGTGCGTCTGCTACATAATTCTCTTTTCCTGCTATGTACTCCACCCCAAAGTCATATTCTTCCAAATCTAGTCGAATTCTAGTTAATTTTGATGATGGGTTTTTCATCGAAAAAAGGTAAGTTAAGGGTCGATGGTCTGTTTTAATTGTGAATTTTCTGCCGTAGATGTACGGTCTGAAATAAGTGATGGCCCAATGAATGGCTGCTAATTCTTTTTCAATCGTTGCTTTATTTATTTCGTCTTTTGTGAAAGATCTAGAGGCATAAGCAACTGGTAATTGTTTTCCTTCGTATTCTTGACTTAGTACTGCTCCGCAGGCGTATCCGCTTGCATCTGTTGTTATGTAAAATTCTTTATTGAAATCGGGATATTGTAAAATGTTTGGGCTAATTAATGCATTTTTTAGATAGTTGAATGATTTCTCACATTCTTCTGTCCAATTAAATACTACTTTCTTTCTACAAAGTCTTGTTAATATTCTAGAGTATTCCGCGAAATTTGGTATAAATCTTCTATAGTAATTGCAGAATGCAACGAATCTTTTAGCTTCGTCGGCATTCTTGGGAGTTGGATAATTTTGAACTATTTTGTATTTAGTGGGATCAGGTAAAATTCCTTTACTTGTGCATTTATGTCCAAGATAAGTAACTTCTTGGTTGAAAAATAGACATTTATCTGGATGCAATTTTAAATTGTATTTTCTGCAAGTTGTGAATACATCTATTAAGTTTTTAATCATATGCTTTTCGGAGCATCCTAATACCACTAAGTCGTCCATATATAAAAATGCTTGTGATGGTTTTAGACCGGCGAATGCTAAAGTCATCATTCTTTGAAATGAATTTGGGGCTACTTTAAGACCATAAGGTAATCTTTTGAAACGGTAGGTACCATTGTCTGCTGTAAACGATGTTATATCTCGGGATTCTGGGCTTAATTCTATTTGATGAAAACCGGACATTAAATCTAAGCAAGAAAAATATTTTGCTCTACCTAATTGGTCTAGAATATCGTCGATTCTTGGTAATGGAAATTTATCTGCAGTTAATTTTTTATTTACCTGTCTATAGTCAATAACTAGTCTCCATCTTTTATCGTTATTACCTGGGAGTGATTTTTTCGGTACTAGTAGAATAGGACTATTGTATTCTGACATTGATGGTTCTATTAAGTCGTCTTGTATTAGCTTATTTACTTGTTTATTAATTTCCTGTTTGTGAGCTTCTGGTATTCTATAGTTTTTTACATAAACTGGGTTGTCGTCTTTCATATAAAGTTTTTGTTTGTAAAAATTATTAGTGGTTATAGGTTCTGATTCTAATGCAAATATATCAATAAATTCTGAACATAAAGTATTAAGTTGAGATTTAGCAAATGATGGGAAATTTTTATTTAATCTTTCTAATTTTTCTTTATTATTTGCTTCATTTTTCTGTTTATTATTTATAATTATGTAGTCGTCTAAGTTTTCTGTGTTAATATTGTAATTTTGAATAGTTGCATTTTTATCTGTTGTATTAATAATTCTAACAAATGCTTGATTTGGATTTACTATTGAATTGGCAATAAAAATTCCTTCTGCTAATTGTTGATGTGGTATGAATAATTCAGTATTGTTATTTTTTATGTGAATTTGTCGAACTACTTCTGATCTAGCTGGTACTGATATGCAATTAATGGTTGGTTCATTTGTCATTTGAATTGCTATATTTTCTGGATAATCATATGGTCGTAATATAAGTCTATCTTCATTATTTCGGTAATCTAAAATGCAATTATACTTTTTAATGAAATCGAGTCCCAAAATTCCGTCGCATGGGATTGGGAAGTCATCTTCTACTATGTGAAATTTGTGTCGAATCAAAAGATCGTCACCCTTTAAATCTGTTTTAACTGTTCCAAGAGTGTTTGTTATACCCTGACCAATGCCTTTTAAATCTGTTTTTTGTAATTCATTAATTTTAACATCATTTTGAATTTGACCCTTTTTTATTAGTGATATGTCAGCTCCTGTATCTATTAGGAGAGTTGAAGTTGAATTATTTAAAGTTGTTTTGGTGGATATGTAGCTGTTTAGGTGTAAATTTAGTACACAAATTTTTTTTTCTATGTTTGGAGTGGAGTTTGTTGGTTTTCCTGCTGGGTATAATTACGTACATTGCGAGTGTTGTTGGTATTGTTGCGATTATTTTGTCGCTGTTGGTTACCAAAATTCCTATTTTGTCTTTGTGAGTAATTGTTGTTTGATCTGTTAAAATTGTTATATCTTTGATTAGATCGATAATTTCTATAATTGTTATTTGGAAAATTTCTACGAAAGTTGCCGCGGAAATGATTTTGTTGTCTTATATTCAATATTGCGTTTGGGTTGCCTGTTACTTCAGTGCAACTGTTTGTAAATTTTGAAATTGCCTCGTTCATTGAGGTGAACGTTCCGGCTTGCATGATTAGTTTTACTTTATCATTAGAACAATTTTTACACATAGCCTTTACAGCTGCTTGTGTAGCATATTTTCCTGCTAAATCTGAGGTTAACCCGTCAGATATATATGCTCCTTCTAATGATTTTGTTAATTTTTCGATTTCAGTAGTATATTGGTTGGCTGTTTTACTGCGTTGTTGGATGTTTAGCAGTTTTGCTGTTAATACTTCTACTGATTCGCCTTTGATTGATCTTTTCAATTTTAATTTTATATCTTGTATTGTATTCTCATTCTGAATACAATTTCTTGCTGTGCCTTTTAGTTTTGTTTTTATCATAGACACTGCAAGTGCTTCATGGGCATCCTTGATTTGGTCAAGAATGTCGAGTGCATCTATGAAGCTATTTAGATTTTCTGAGTTGCCATCAAACTCTGGTAGGACAGATGAAGCTGTTTTAATAAAATCTACCGCTGTCTGAGGCATTGTGGATGTGTTTGAATTATTGGTACTTTCTGAATGAGTTTTAGTTTCTTCTCTATCGTTTGAAGAATTTTTGTTTTCGGCTTCCGTTGGATAGTCCGGTAGTAATAAATTTGTGTCAATTTTTATGTCTTTGTTGAATGACGTGGGTACTTGTTCTTCAATCTCGTATCGTGCTAGCGATGAAACAAGTTTATCCCTGACGTATAGGTATATTTGGTATGCCTGCTTTTGATGATCGGCTGTAAGCTTACTATTTATATTCCTCAAGGCGTTTCCTATTCTATTTAATGCATCTATTATAAAACCTAAATGCTTAATAATTGTTTCTCTTCTAATAAAAACATTCTTGTTAATGCACTTGTATGATTTTTCTGCAATTGATTTTTCATTTAGTAGTGATGCATATATATTATCCCAATTATCCATTGAAAAGGATCTATTCGGTATTGATTTTTATACCTTGTCTAATCCATTTGCACGACTAATATATCGCTTTTTTAAAATTTTGTTGTGTACCGAATAAATCTTTAGAAATAAATTTATACAAGATACAATTGCAATAACAAGAAGAATAAGCTTGATTGAATCTAAAGCTTCGCTGTGATCAATTTCTATGGAGTTAACTACATTTGCGTTGGGTTTATCAATTTTTGATGTTGTTCCACCCATATTGATTGAATATTAAAAAAAAATTCCTAAAATCTGAAAATACCGAATTTTTCAAACATGCGTTGTGTTTCTTCTATTTTTGTCGTGGGGTTAATGACGTCTTCTAATGTTGGTTCCCTAGTCATGCCTATGATACGCCAAAGAGTCCTTAAGGATTCTAATTCCCTTATTAAGTCCCTGTTCTCTATTTCATTAGGAAGTGAGCCTACTGAATTCCTTGATTTAGGCATTATAATCACAATAATTATTTTTGTATGTATATATATTTATTTATTTAATTAAATCATTAAAATTAGTATTGTTGTGGCTTAGGCCAGAAAAATGTGTATATGTAAAAATGCAAAATTTTTAGTATCGAGAATTGACACGGCAAGGATTTTTGGTCTCTTGCCCTTCAATAGGCAGCCGCAAGGTTGCCATAAGATTAGTTAGTGATCAGTTAATAAGGCCATTAGTAAGCCTTTCAATCGCTATTAGTTTTTTTATATGCTTCCGTTTTGCAATAGAATCTGCGAATACTAGTTGTTGGTAGAGTTCGGCAACTCGTCGCCGCGCTTGGTATTTTTTACCACCACGTCTCCTGTGGTATAAAGGTTTCTGTGGTTGTGCAGGTTCTCTGCGAGCTGGGCGTTGTTGCCGTCGCCTGTACTCCTCGATTGTAATTGCTCTAGGACCTTGTCGTTCTGGCTGCTGTTGCTGTTCTTGTTGATGTTCGGGTTTAATTTGTTGTTCTTTTTCTTGGGCTTGTTGCTCTTGTTGTTGTTCGGGTTTATTTTGTTGTTCTTCTTCTTGGGCTTGTTGCTCTTGTTGTTGTTCGGGTTTATTTTGTTGTTCTTCTTCTTGGGCTTGTTGCTCTGTCTGCCGCTCACTAAAGTACTTTTCCCATTTCTCAAATATTGCGTTTACTTCGTCCATCACCATGTAGTGTAAACGACTGGTTAATGACAGGATCTGGCAGGATCAATGGCAAGGATCCTGGTGTGTTTAACAGGCAAGGATCCTGTTTGTCTGGCAAGGATGCTGGCAAGGATGTCTTGTTTAACTGGCAAGGATCCTGTTTGTCTGGCAAGGATGCTGGCAAGGATGTCTTGTTTAACTGGCAAGGATCCTGTTTAACTGGCAAGGATCCTGTTTAACTGGCAGGATCGCCATATTCTGTCGCCCTTTCTTCGGCGAATAAAACAAGTATTTTGTGGTCTCGCTATTAAGACAGCGAGTCAATAATTGATTGTTTATTGAACAAAATCAATCCCTTTTATACACAAAATTTCTTATGTACTACTTATTTACTATAATACATATTTACACTAATTCTTACTAGCTATGTAGATATGTATGTACATATGTACGGCTTATGCATTTAATGTGTAGTCAAGTGCCCGTGCACATACATACGTACATACGACTTAGCTTAAAGGCAAATGCGACAAATCAGAAATACGGCGTCAGCATAAAATTTGGCTGTTGTTTGTTTACGTTATAAATTTTAATAAATGAGATAGGTTGAATGCACTTTTAGTGCATTCCATATTTTTGTGTTTTAAATTACGAGTTGAATGTGCTCAAATATTTCTGACATGCTACATTTCACCAAATGAGCGACTTGAATAATTTTGCATACAAAAACAACCCGATCAGCTGTTTTATACATAGTAGTATTTTAGTAGTTTTTTTCCTACCTTTTGACTTTGCGCAACCCAGTTTGTTTGACAGTGATTGTTGTCATTTTTATGTTAGCAGTGTTGCTGTAGTCGCACTTACAAATTAGTATTATTTTTGACATTTAAGAGCGGAGCAGCAACACTTGATTTTAGTCGCAAACAGATTGATATTTGACTGCTTCAAATATTTGATGTGCTTGCCCCCCTGGATAAAATCCTGGCTACGCCCTTGGTAGGGAGATTGATAAGCAAGCCCATCGCTATAAATTTTTCTAGAATGAACATTTTAAATATACCGCTTGAATACAAAAAAGTGGTTTGGCTTTTCAGTAAATGAATTCATTTAAAAGCGATCTGCAAACCTTCTTTCTTTCCATCCTTTTCTAGGTATGATTTGCTTCTTTCTTCATTCATTTATTCGCTTATTATGCTCGCATGTACGGAAGTATTTAGGCATAGAAGGTGCGCAACAAAGTTGTTCATGTTTTTCTCATTTAATATTGTAATGCGAGGCAACTGATTTCCCTACGGCTGACATATGTAAGTGTCTGGCAAATTAGGGAAAATGTCTCTCAACACGTGACTTCGTGTCTTTTTTCCGTCGCGCAAAACACACAAGACAAGAAAATGCGCCAGCAACAGCCGCGTGCCCGTGTGCTGTGCAAGAAGAAGAACGTAGAAAAAAATATGCACAAGCAAAATAGTAAACAAAAAATGAAGACAAAAAGAAGTATAAAAACCGACCCCAACACCTTTGAGCTTACTTTTTTTTTTTTATCTGCTCGCTAATGTTTTACAGCACATGCAAGAAGAAAGCCGAGAACTTTTGGAATATGTTAATACATATGTGCATACCTATGTAAGTATATACATACATTGGTATAATTAAGATGTGCTCATTTGGTATAAAACAAATAGGAATAGGTACAATAGAATGGAAAGCAGCACAGACGCAGAAACAACAGCAGTCGTCATCTATGCTGTCTGTATGTTGCAGAAAGGAACAAAGCAAAGCGCCAGACATCCACCGCTGAGAGTTTAGCAAGTTTTGCTAAATATTGCTTAGTCTTCGGAGTAAGCAGGAGAATTCTAAATATGTGGCAAAACATATAGGAATGTATGTATCTTGGTGTTTTTTGCCACTGAGTGCCAAAGATTATCATGTCGGCGCCCCGCATTTTGTGCCACATCTTTAACACTAAAAGGTTGCAAGCTAAATATGCCCACAACTGATAAAACAACAAGCTACATAAATTCATACTTTCAAGTATGTATGGGTGTACATTATACAGTCAAGCAAGTTGGTATGTAACAGCAAACGCGCCAAAGTTTATAATGAAGCGAACATTCAATACCCAGCTGAGATTTGTTAAGAGAAGATATGCACACAATAATATTGACGGCTCATGCATTAGCTATAGACAGACATAGGTCAGAGATGGCAACTGTGCCATATATGCTCTTAAATTTCATAGCAACGTATGAGTATAGTCAAATAACATCTTGGTATAAATACGGTGTACGTAAATCACTCAGAGACATGAAAATATGGCAAGTATCTGCGACAACGCGACAGCGACCGAAATCAGCAACGCGGTGTGTTTAGTCGGTGTGAAAAACTTAAATCCACAACCAAGTACGCCAAAAATAAGCCAGCTACTTGAAGATTCTGTGAGTTGGTGCGCATTAAAATTTAGCAGGAAAACAAATTGGCGTATGTGCATTAGGCCGGGGCGATTTACGAACCTTCCAGTAATACCCAAAGTCGTATGAGTAACCTTGAGTTATTTTAGAGTTGAATAAAGTGGAAAAAAATTCAAATAGCAAACGTCGGCGTTTTGGGGTATAAATCTTCACTTTTTGCAGATAAAGTTCTGAAATTTTGGTTTTGGAGCATTTATTATAGCGCTGTCAGCTAAAATCATCGTTATCGGATGACTATAATTTAGAGAACCCATATCATGACTTTGGGCTAACGGAAAAAGAGCACATTCTAGTTTCCCTATACCGGAATATTAATTATAATTTTAAAATATTGTTACTATATTGAATTTACTTATCTTTAAGTAGTTTGCAAGAAAATTGAATATGTGGTATATGCAGCAAGAGATAATTGCGAAAATATGCGATTTTGGGCATTCAGCCTCCAAAACCGGAAATCAGGCTATACCTCGAAAACCACTCATCCAATTTGAATTCAGCATAAAATTTTGTTTGAATTTGGTGCGCATATTGGCTTGGTTAATTTTTTGGCCAATCCTGTCCATGCTTGATTTTCAAAAATCCGTATTGGTGCATACAAACCAAATTCCGGAACATAGAAATTAATTGTAGGCAAATGTCGTGTAAGAGTTTTCTACTCAGAAAAATGAGAGAAATCGCAATTTCGATGGCACAATATCAATTAATTTTCCCCACATACAAATCGTCCCGGCCTAATGTACATACACACATACATATGTATATGTAGTTACATATATGTATTTAGCAACACCTACGAAAATGCTTATGCGAAACTTATGTATTTCTTCAATGACAAATTTGTATGGGGTATATATGAGAAATTTGGTGTTTAAAACAACAAAAAGCGTTGAAAAAAGTTTTTTGTGTGACACGAAAATTCACTACAAATGAGTTATAATTCATGAAAGCTGTATTTGCCGAAAACTTTGCCAATGTTTACTTACAAAATTTGTTGTACATGCAGAGCGAAGTGGCTGCTCTAAGCTGCCACAGATTTAATACCCGGCATAAAGCGTGTGTGTGCAACTGGGAACTAGGTAAGGCAGAATTAGAAAACTTTTACTTGTTAATGATTTAATGCAATGGAAGCTTCGTATATGCGTCCACAACCCAGATCATATAGTTTATTATTTGAGAACATAGAATTCCCGAAAAATGGGCAATCGGGCCACGGACTCCGACATCAACACAAAAACTGATTATATCTGTCCTATAATAGACTTCGATACAAACTATGAGATTATCCTTCCATATCGGAAGGACTGGGGGATAGTAAACTCGCTCAGACATTCGATGTTTCAGTTTTCATGGATTGGTCAAAGATGGCAGTCGCAGTGCGAGCGAGTATCTTCGCAACTCAACCGGATACTTCCATATCAACCAGACTCCCGGACATGGCAAGCGTATTTCAATCTGAAGTTTTCGCCCATGCAGGAGATTTGCAGCAGAAAGTGCCGCTGTCGGAAACAGGATAGGAATTTTCTCGGATAGTTAGGCGGCTCCGGGGGCTCTGAGATCTGCAACGGTGTCATCAAGCCTGGTCAGACAGTGTAGGGAGTGGGTAATTTGCTTGGCAAGAAACGAAATGGCTGATGGGCTAGGCAAGGCCCGGTTCTTTATATAGCAGAGGCGGAGGAGCTTCTTTCGCTCCTGGGTTTCATCAAGAACCAAATCTCTCGGCACTGGCTTGAGGAGGCTAAAAGAAGATGGAAACGATTGTAGAGCTGCGGGGTCTGCAGAAGCCTGTGGCCTTCATACAACAAGATGCACTCCTCGTCCATTCTAAAGATGCACTGGGGCGAAATCTACCGCTTAACCGCGGAATTCACTGCACATCGGGCTATTGGCACCCACGCGGCCCGATTAGGATTGGACCATAGCATCCTATGCCGCAGCTGTAATCTTCTTGGAGCGGACGGTGGAGCACCAGCTATGTGAGTGTCCTTTGCACTGAAATGAATGAAAAACCTTGGCATGCCTTTCTTCGACCCCCTCTCGGAACTCACGCATGTCAGGCCTTAAGGGCTTCTTAGGCGACTAAAATCAACAGGATGAATAGAGGATATAGGAGTTGCTCTGGTTTCCGTATTAAAATTCTCATTTGCTCTTTTCTTATGATTCTTTTGTCACGAGTTGTGATTTCAAAACGGCCTTCGGTGCTAATTGGAGTCAGCGGGACGCGCCACTCAAACCAACCAACCAACCAATTGGGCCCTGTAAGGTATGAGAAAGGCTCGCTAATCTCACTTCACGAACGCAGTTCAACCATTGCAATAATGGTATTTAATAGTAAAAACAACATGAGCATTATCATCATCATCGTTGTAAAGAAGAAAAGAAACTTTGATAACACTGGTCGACAAAATTTCAACAAATTTTTGTTACAGAAATAAAATTCTACTTTTCTAAAGGATTTCGGTGCGCTGAATCCAAGTCTGAAGTCAAATTTTCTGTAATACGTACAGTTTTTTAGATATTCATGCCCAAAGAGGCGAAAAACGCGATTTTTGGCTATATTCACTCCTCAATATCCTTTAAATTACTTACTTATTTTAAAAATTGATTAAAGCTATTGAAAGCTCGGTCATTTCTCTTGAAGACAAAGTTTTAATTTTTCGGATATCTAATTTAGGTATATAGTCATATATATAGTACTCCTATATTCGTAATACCTACGAGTTCCATCAGCCAGCATTACAGTACAGACATATAAAAAAAGAAAGAGAAAATCGAGCAATCAAATTTGAAAAATGACATATGAATTTAAAATAAACCGCAGTGACGGCACATAAAAAAAATTATAGGGAATTTACATATTTATTATTTGATTCTCGTATTAAAAAATTAAAAAATGTCGAAGCGGTGCTATATTTGTGACAATAAAAGGGATAAAATAAATAAAATATCTTTACATACGTAATAGATAGATAGATAGATTTTTTACATAAATATGTATGTATACATATATACTTTTAAAAATCATATAATAATACAAATAAAATTTTAATTCTAGTATTTTAGCTTGCTGGTATTTTTATACCTTTCATGAGAATGAAATGGTATTATAACTTAGTGCCAAAAAATTTTTGTCGAAAGTACCAGAAGGAAGCGTGGGGGACCCACCAAAATATATACCGATATGGTCAGAATCACGAGCTGAGTCGATTAAGCCATGTCCGTCTGTCCGTCTGTCCGTCCGTCTGTGTGAACGCAAACTAGTCCCTCAGTTTTTGAGATATCTGAATGAAATTCGGAATACAGGTATGTTGTTATATGCAGCTGATCATTTGTCGGAACCGGCCGAATCGGACCACTATAACATATAGAAAACAACCGATTATTCAGATATACATGAAATTTTTGGATGTAATTTGTGCATAACTTCCCCATTTATACAGCTAAGGACATGAAACTTTGAAGTAGACGTGCCCATTTTGGCCCAAACAAGGTTACCGAAAATTGTCAAGATCGGACCACTATAACATATAGTTCCACAACATCCGATTATTCAGATATACACATTTTGGTGTATAACTCCTCCATTTTAACAGCTAACGGCCTGAAATTTTGAAGTATTTGTACCCATGTAGACCCAAACGAGATTGCAGAAAATTGTTAAGATCGGACCACTATAACCAATAGCTCCCCTACAACCGATTGTACAGATATACACATTTTGGTGTATAACTCCTCCACTTTAACAGCTAACGGCGTGAAATTTTGAAGTATTTGTACCCATATGGGCCCAAACGGGATTACCGAAAATTGTCAAGATCGGACCACTATAACATATAGCTCCCATACAACCGATTGTTCAGATATGCACATTTTGGTGTATAACTCCTCCATTTTAACAGCTAACGGTGTTAAATTTTGAAGTATTTGTACACATATGGGCCCAAACGAAATTACCGAAAATTGTTAAGATCGGACCACTATAACATATAGCTCCCATACAACCGATTGTTCAGATATGGACATTTTGGTGTATAACTCCTCCATTTTAACAGCTAACGGCGTGAAATTTTGAAGTATTTGTACCCATATGGGCCCAAACGGGATTACCGAAAATTGTCAAGATCGGACCACTATAACATATAGCTCCCATACAACCGATTGTTCAGATATGGACATTTGGGTGTATAACTCCTCCATTTTAACAGCTAACGGCGTGAAATTTTGAAGTATTTGTACCCATATGGGCCCAAACGGGATTACCGAAAATTGTCAAGATCGGACCACTATAACATATAGCTCCCATACAACCGATTGTTCAGATATACACATTTTGGTGTATAACTCCTCCATTTTAACAGCTAACGGTGTGAAATTTTGAAGTATTTGTACCCATATGGGCCCAAACGGGATTACCGAAAATTGTCAAGATCGGACCACTATAACATATAGCTCCCATACAACCGATTGTTCAGATATTTACATTTTGGTGTATAACTCCTCCATTTAAATAGCCAAGACACCATTTTTTCTAATAAATCTTTCCATAAATGAACCCACAGAATTAAAATTATAAATTAAACTTAATCCGGCTATGTACATACATAGGTAACTTTTCATTTCCCCACTCATGAAAGGTATGAAGTCTTCGGTACGGCCGAAGACAGCCGCGCTTTTACTTGTTGGCTTTATAGTCAGCATCGGGTTCGATGCATGCCGTGTACGCCTGACTTTGCACCAGTCCCATCTTGAGATAGGATGACAGTGCCCTGTTAGTATGTGACCGCCAGGCTGCTCCAGAAAAAAACACTGCAGCTCCCACCCGTCCACCTTTTATCCGCTGTAAATATGTGGAACATATAGCGATTGGTTCGTAGTCCTTTCTTTCATCCGTCTTGTTATATTATTACCTGTAGTCCCCTGTTGAGGTCGGTTTGGAGAGTAACGTAGTCTGAACTTTTGTCCTCATATGTTGCTGTGTTCGTTGTCTAAATTGTCCTGTTATTCAGTTTAGAAATTCGCAGTACTTTTGCTTAGATCACCGTGCTGGCGGCCTTCGAACGTACATACTTTACAAACATAACCCTCAAACGGCAAAATTCTACTTTTTGATATAATGCCCATGGATCGGACCACAGTATTTTAACATGGAACGCTTTCCGCTGCGATTCATAAAAATATGAGTGCATAGAAAATAGATTTTTCTAGAACAATTCCACTAATTTTCATAAAAAAATTCACAAAAGTTTGCATCTCAAAATAAATGTGGCAAATTTCTTATATTAATTATAAACAAATTCAAAAACTAAAATCAAAGGGGTATAAGTCCCCTAGAACACAATGATGCCTTTCAATTTTTTTTTTCAAACGCCTCTGAACTCAATTGAATGTATTTGTCACACATATTCACAGATGACATTAAATGTAATTGAGGCGCATGCGCAGAACTGCCAGTTGCACAAAATTTTTGGATAAATTCATACACATTGCACAGATAGAATACTATAAATATAGAAGTACTATATATATGTATATAGTAATATATGTTTTTGCACAATAAGGTATTTTTCGTCGAAAACAACGGCAGCTTTTGTAGTATGTTATAGGCGCAATCAAATTTTGTAGTTGCTTAGAAGAATATTTTTTTTTACGAAGCCACTTACATACGTCCATGATATAATAAACTGCCTAAAAGCGTGCTTCAAAATTTTTAATTATATTTGTATGGAGAAAATATTGCAAAACTAATGAAGCTTAATATGCAATATTGCAAGTTACAAGAAAGATATCTGAAATATTAAAACGGTTTCTTCAAGAGAAATGTCAGCGTTTTCAATAGCTTTAAGCAATTTTTAAAATAAGTAAGTAATTTAAAAGATATTTAGGAGTGAATATAGCCAAAAAACGTGTTTTTCGCCTCTTTGGGCATGAATATCTAAAAAACTGTACGTATTACAGAAAATCTGGCTTCAGATTAGGATTCAGCGCACCGAAATCCTTTAGAAAAGTAGAATTTTATTTCCGTAACAAAAACTTGTCGACCAGTGTAATCCAAGTTTTAAAGCTGAAAATTTATGAATACAGTTTCGGATTTTTACTGTAATATTCAAGCCCTTTTAATACTTTTCCACACATTAAGTTTCCGCACATTTCCGCACATAAACGTATTTTTCCCGCCGAATTATTACTCACCAACACTAATATTAATGAATAAGAGCATTCAATTTGATCTTTTCTCCCCCCCCCCCCCCCCCTCGACACCGACGTCTACGGCAATCTCCTTTCGAAGGCTATTTTTTCACTTTTCCAGTTTCCCTGTTTCCACGCCCATATACAACCACACGCATAAACGTCCATACATATAACTCACTTAGCTCCTTTATTATTGTTGTTTGCTTAAATGAAATTACAATCCTTCAACCGAATAAATACATCTTTATTGCATAAAATTGCACTTTTTGCAGCAGACAGCAGCTTCAGGTTGGAAGCACCTTATGGTCATAAAATGTCGAAAGTTTTCTTTTGCAACTTTCTCGTTGTTGTTATTGCGCGGTAAGATTGCCTGCGCCCGCATTCCCTGCCTTCACCGTCACCGTCATCTCGTTTCCTTTTTCTTCGTTGCGCTGCTTAATTGAAAGTTGCAAATATTCGTTGTAAGTAATCGACACGGGCACAGGTAAAAAGTAAATTCTATTTTATGCCCAGCCCAGCTCAGCGCAGACAAGGCTTGCCTTACTTATAGATATGCGTTTGTGAAATGTAGGTGTTGTTGTTGTTGTTGTTGTTGTTGTTGTTGTTGTTGTTGTTGTTGTTGTTGTTGTTGTTGTTGTTGTTATTACTGTTTTTTCTATTGCAATTGTAGTTGGCTGTTTCTGGGCCTGCTTGTTATGGTGCCCATATTCTGCGTAGATATTCATTGGATGGCTGTGGAAGAGATTCGTTCGCGCGCGCGCCATTTATATGCGTTTTCTCTCATTCGCAATAATTGCAATGTACGGCGCCAACGTGCGTAAACGTGCAGAAAGTTGACGTCAATTAAGCTCGTCTGCAATTGTTGTTGTTGCAATTACGAGTATTCGCCAGCTGAGCAAGTTGGGCAGGTAGCACAGCAGTGCCGCGTTACATTCGGTTTGGCAGTTCAGTGTGACAAAGTTGATGAAAATTTTCTTGTTTGCTAAATCTAATATAACGCCGTTTAAACTTCATAACCGTCTAACTCGGACTTTCAAAGGGGTCGATCAGGGTTTCCATATATAATTCATGTTATGTGAATATCCAAATCCGTTCCCGAGATAACTTAACCGATTCAAATAATATAGAACGATATGCGGACCCGAATGGCTACGGGATGTTTTTGATAGGTACCGGAAGGTGATAAGAGAGAGATAGAGCGAGAGAGAGAGAGAGAGAGAGAAAGAGAGAGAGAGAGAGAGCAGTATAGGGCGAAGAAGAGATAATGGGAATGGGAGATGGAAAATGGTAGTTATAATCATAGGCAGAGAGTGGTCAGGATAAAATAAATGTCAGAAAAATTCTAAAACAGCAACCAATTAACTTTGAGGTCTTCCTACACAACGTGTAGGATCCAATGAGTAGTGGTTACATTATAATGAATACTCAGATTTTCTGGGTACTTGCTGATGATTATGCGAGTATTCTCCTATTTCAGACTCATTCGTCAACTTTCTTCCAGTAGAGAGAAACGATACCCGCCATCTCCCTGATAAATTTTGCAATAGTCTACCAGCATCCTGAGCGAGTAAATAAGAAACATCACACACATTTAAACTAATATAATACAAACCGACCTTTGCTCTCCATCACATATTCTTTCACAATTTTGCCGATCTATTCTCTATGTCGGACCGCGGCAGTGTTGCCAGAATATTTTGAAGCTTATAGCTAAATTAAATAAAAAAAAATTGCTAAAAATAGCTAAATAATTTTTTTCATAGCTAAAATAAATAGCCAAATTTTTTTTTTTTTCAAAAATAGCCAAATAATGATTTATTTAAAAAGACGTGACATAAAACAACTTCACATATATGAATATTTATATATACATATATTATATATTGTAGCCATACATATATTTGTTTGTATGTACTTATATATGTACGTCGCATAATAAGATTATTACAATGAAAAAAATCAATTCATTACATATGTATGTATGTATGTACATTCAATTGCAGTATTAAAATAAATTATAATAGCGACTAGTTAATATTTAAACTTTAGTTAAAAATTTGATTCAATAACATTTAAAAAATCATATCTTCATTTAATTCACAGGTTGAATTATTATTAATTGAAGTCATTGCTTTAATAATATCGTTAGGAATTTTAAAGTTATTACAACATTTTTCAAGCCTTTTTAGACCATACCTAACAGTCAATAGAGAGTTTAACATAAATAATTGCATTCTATTTCTTTGCTTTGTTTTTATTACGTTCATAACAGAAAATCTACGTTCTATTTCTGTATTACTAAGCGGTAGGATTAGAAAATTAAACACAAAAGATTGTAGTTCTTCAAACGGATTTTCGTTAAGAGCATTTCTGAGCTTTCTTACGTCTACCCAAAACTTTATTGTAGAGGTAGTTCCCTTCCATGGGTATGCGTGTAGTTTTTCCATTGCATTTCTAAAATAGTGATTTCCTCCGTGTTAAAGTGATCCTTTTCATCCTTGAAAGTGTCAAATATTTTTGGCTTATTTACAGAAAAAAATTCAATATTTTTTAAAGATTGAATATTCTGCGGTAAGCGCTGGCGGAGTTGCTCAATTAACTTGATAATAAAGTTCTGAAAAATTTTACGAATACACCGTGAAAAGGACGGTTCAAATATCGCGTATGCCAATGGTCATTTGCGTATTCAAAAAGCAAAATGGGCAACAACAAAATGTATGGCAGAGTTGCTTTTGCGCACTGCGAAAACCTTATTGCATCCAAGGCAGATCTAGGAAGGTAGGCTCGGTGGCGAATTCAGAAACAACTTTTTTTATTTACAAAGGTAGAGTGTAATGTCAAAATCAAAGCGAATTCACATCATGACCAATAGGAATGGGCGAGTCTCACGCGAATTCAGATTTTAACTAAGGCGAATTATCATTTTGACATTACACTCTACCAATTACAATAACAAAATACATGGGAAATTTCTGAATTCTCCACCGAGCCTACCTTCCTAGATCTGCCTTGATTGCATCAACCTTGCATATGAATACACCAATAATCGATAAAATAAGGAAGGCATGCCAGACTATCAACTTTTGTATAGTTTGATAATCATAAGGATAAGTATACACTTTCAAGTTTTCATAAACTCGCAGATGACTCAGTAGCTTAAAATGATAAACTGATGTGCAAAATAAAGAAATTAAGAAAAATAGCTAAAAATAGCTAAGCTATTAAAAAAAAAGCTAACAAAAATAGCTAATAGCTAAACGCAAATATCTGTAGCTAAACGCCAAAAGTTATAGCTAAATCTAGCTACAAAATAGCTAAAGTGGCAACACTGGACCGCGGCGAAATTGAGAGTGAGAGCAATAGCGCGGAGCAATTTGCGCTACATTCATTAAAATGTGTGTGATTTTTCTCATTTACTCTCATGAGTCAAAATGCCAGGGTCTGCTCTATGTGCAACATACTCAAACGCCTTTGTTGCAGCTTGGTTGTATGAATAAAGGAAAACGTTAACGATCTCGAGTTCTATCGCTTTGAGCTGCTGAATGAATTGAAATAACTTTAGCCTGAAAGGCTTTGCTGTGATCAGAAAGGCGGGTTGTTATTTTTGATCGATTGATTGTAGCTCCATTTTCACTTAATATTGAAGACATCCCATCATTATTGAATTGCAGCTTCTGAATCGACACAAATTAATATTCAATTTAAGTCATAAACTTCTGAGAAGTTCTTTGGAATGTTTCAATTTCTTTAAATATGTACTAATTTTGTTAAACTTTTTCATCAACTCGGCCCACTTCCATTCATTAGGTAGAAGCAGCAGCAACGCCGGCATGGAACTGCAAAGCAAGCGCAACCAACCGTTGTCTTGCTGTAAATTGCAAATAAAATAACGAATATATATGTTTATATGTATTTAGTTGCATATTTTCATAGTTATTTCGCGAAACTCATTACCCTCTACGGCTGTTACTCCGGGCTTATGGCCTAGAAACAGAGCAGGACACAGCTCACTGCACAGCCAGCAAACGGCTGTAGTCGGCGCGGCACGGCACGAAATGGCACGGCACGGCGCTGAGCCAGTGATGTGATACGTAGGAAAAATTCCCTACATGTAGCGATTTTAGTCGGAAAAACGTGACCGTAGGGAAAGAAGGACAGATTTTTATAAAATAGCTAAATGTAGGGATTTCTTGGCAAAGTAAAATCAAAATTTCAACTCAACTTTTTTTCACTTCAACACTGACAGTCGATCTGAATAATGAAAATGCTGCGAAGACGAGTTAAATCGCGAACCCTTCAATGACGTAATTGGAGAGGGAATACCGTATAGTGAACTATCTAATAACACGATACTTTTAATCAGGGCATCGGAGCAAAAGATTTTTTTGCTCTGGCTACGCTCTTAGCTCCGAATTTTTTTTCCGTTACGACCAACTAGATGATATTTTGTTGGTATTTCGTTTGGCTTTTTCAATATAGCTTGCTCGCTTACACCAACGCAAAACTGTATTTGACCATCTCCTTCACACAAAAAACCTTGTAGAATACCAGAAAAAACGTAGTGTCATATGAGCTAAAGCAAAGTATTTGACGCAATAAATTTTTTTTATTATTTTTTAGAGAAATGCTGTACCTATGATAGTATCAATGAAATGTTTCGTTCCCTTACATATTTATATGCCTACGTATACCTACCTATATATCGCACGTTTTATTCAATAGGGATTTAACTAAAAACAATTTTTTTTGGGAAAACGCAAACAAAATTTTAGAGCCTATACACACTTGCGACTCAATCGATTTAGTCGGGCTTTGATTTGCATGGGAATGTATGGAAGCATTCACACTACCCAGCTAACAATTTTACCCGAAATCTGTTAGATCTCTATCAGATTGTCGGCAAAAAGCTCCGAAATCAATAAGTTTTCTGTACGACTTCTTCAAGAGAAATGTATGAAGACGTTGACAGGAATTCTTACAGACATGTCTTGGGAAAATCTGTGTTTTTTACCGACGATACGGACAGATATCTAACAGATTTCTGAAGGAACAATGAGGGGAAATTCTATTGTTTTCCGACATATCTGATTGATATCGTACAGATATCTGAAGAAAATCGTGCAGAATTCTGCAATATTTGTCGATGAATCTAACGGATATCTTATAGATATCTCAAGAAATATCGTGAGGATTTCTGATTTAAATGCCGAAGAATCTGATGGATATCTTACAGATATCTAAAGAATTTTCAATTAAAATTCGCATAAATGTAGTGGCAAATTAATTATTAAAGTATTTATTATATGTAAATTAATTTAGATACATATGTACATATATGTATACATGAGGGCTTAGTCTAAAGCTAAGATCACACGATTTGTACATTTGGCTAAAAATTTGGCAAATTCATAGGCAAACCGTGTGAACGGTAAATTTCATTTGAGACAAATCACAAAAGCCAAATATTTAGCCTCTTGTGGCAAATCAAAAACAGCCCTTGTAGCCAAATCGTGTGAACACAAATGCCATACAGAAGGTAAATGAAAATGATGAAAATGGACAAATTTTGATTTGCCACTTGGATACAAATGGTTGTGGCAAATATACAAATCTTTTTTGACAACTATAAAAGAAATTATGTATAAAATAAAAAAATATATGGAAATACAAGTTTTAAATTGGCCTCTTTTAAGCTTCTGCTTTGGCCATAAGGGGAAAGAAGAAGTCCGGAAAAAACATTATACGGCGCACTGGCTTCTCTTTATAAAATAGAATACACAGATATCATGCCATTTGAGATGCATAATTTTTTTATTTCAGTAATTTGAATTCCAATTTCGAAAAAAATTAATTTTTGAAATAAATATTATTTTCATTTAGTTTGAAGTTTAATGTCAATCAAATTGTTTTTGATGGAGTAGTTAGCTCTGTTCGTGGCCGCTGTGGTGCAGTCTGGAGAGTGCTCGCTTGCTATACCAGAGGTATCGGGTTCAAACCCCAGTCCGAAAAAACACCAAAAAAATTGTTTCTAATTAATTAAAACTCAATTGTTGGGGTTTTAGAAACAGCGGTCACCTCTCGGCTATTAGCGCCATTGTATTATTATTATATTATTATTTAGCTCTGTTCAATAACAAAAAATTGTTACGAATTTTTCGTAAAAAATGACAGCTCTCCATATGAAAATGACAGTTTTTATGAAAAATAAGTTAAAAATTTTTAGTAATTGAACACAGGTTTTGTGTCTTTTCAAGAACTGTTTTTGTATTTTGACTTTCGGCGGGTTTTTCAAACCAAATATACCAGAGAAAAAACGTAGTGTCATATAGGCCGAAGAAGCATTTTTTAACGTTTAGCTAGAAAAAATTAGGAATAATTTTTTATTCCTTATTGAGATAATTTAGTATAATGAATACATTTTTGACGTTATTCAATTATTCTTGATAGTCACACAAGTATACTTTTTCAAAAAGTGATTTTTCGAATACTTTCCCAAATTAGGAGAGAATATTTGCCCGAATTTGAACCGAATGTTTTCCCGAAACCTAACCGAATAATTTTCCAAATACTTTCCGGATCCTAAACCGAACCCCAATACTTTCCCAAATCGGGAAAGAATATTTGCCCGAATCTGAACCGAATGTTCTCCCAAATGCTTTCCCGACTCTGAATCGAATATTTTTCCAAATACCAGATCCGAAACCGCACCCGAATACTTAACCTATTATTTTTCTAATAATTTCCCGAATCCGAACCGAATATAAATAAACATGAACCTCTGGTAATAACTCAGTCAGTTTCCGGGCGAATTTAACAAAACTTTGCACGTGACTATATCCTACTATTACCCTAACCATTTCTAAAAATAATCGAAATCGATATATGGTTTTGATCCTTTACTTTCATTCAAAATGAATACATAAACGATTTCTTCATATACGATTTCGACGTATCTGCAACATTTAATTCACTTTTGTGCAACCAAAGTAAACATTTCACAATGACCATTTTTTTGGAGCTCGTTAACACACGTATTCTATTGAATGAATTAAATTAGCTTTATATCATCTTACAGAGAATTAAAACAAGTACTATCCAGTGATTTAATACCTATTTGATTAATTTGTGTTTGTTAATTTTTCATAAAATTTTCTTCCAAATAATGCCCAAAAGTATGCTTCTATATTTTTCATACGACTGTTTTATCATGATTGGTTAAATCGTGTGAACGAATGTGAACAAATTTGCCACTTTACTTCTATGTACAAATGTGTGGCAAATCAAAAGCTAATAAATCGGGCAAATCGTGTGAACGCAAAGCAAATCATTTGCACATCGATATCAAAATGGGCAAATGTGGACAAATTTAAATTTGTCATTTTTTGTACAAATGCGTAAATCGTGTGATCTCGGCTTAAGATATATTATATGTATTTAAAAGTTTTTCATGCATTCCGCCAGAGCCGTTAATAAGCTTCCTTGAGTATGGTAACGAACCAGCGATATACATTACCGGATTATTCGCTCACTTTGGCTTCCAATACATGTTTGTGTGTACATAGGCAGCAATCTGCAAAAGCTGACTATGCCGGAAATAATAAAGAATTGAACCAAGTCGAAATCGGCACAGCTATTATTCCATTGTTCTTTTTTAAGGCCTGACGCTACATATCCGGCTATCTTTATGTATATATCAAGTTTGTACATATGTATGCATATTTTATATTGCACATTTTGTTTTATTAATTTTTTTTTTTAATTTTGTACTGATTACAAATAGAAATTTTCTTGTACAAATTCAAAAGAATAAATTGAAAATATTTTGACATATGTATCTGCACGAAATCTGTCCGATATCTATAAGATTTGTCGGATGAGAAAAAAATAATTTCCCCAGAAATTTCTGATAGAAATACCTAAGAAATCCGAAAGATTTGTCCAGATACTCAACTTTTTACTCAGAATATTTTCAGAATTGTCTGAATCAGAAATTGTCTGGCAAAATTGTTAGCGGGGTACATTCAATTAGTCGAACAACTGAAACAGTTGGATTTGCATACAAAAGCCCAATTCGACTAAATCGATTGAGTCGCAAGTGTGTATAGGCTCTTATAATTTCAAAGACCCAATAGACCAAAGGGCTTGAGAATAATATTATAACAAGCTTACAAATATAAGCGTTAAGCTTGAGGAAAGCTTGTGTAAAGTATTGAAAAAGTCTTAAGAACAATTGTAGAAAAATCAAAACGGCACCCTTTTTATAAGCTTACAAATGTAATTGTAGAAAAATATTACTTGTCAAAGCTTGTTGTAAGCTTATAAATATAATTGTATGTATAAATAGTAAAAAAAGTAAAAAATAAATTTTTATTTGCATTTTTTTTTCTTTTTCTTTCCTTCTTCACCTTTACTGCGTTGTTCTTTATTTTATATTCTCATCCTTCCTTCTACGGCTAACTACAAAATCACTTTTATTTCTGCCATTTTTATCGTTTTGAGTATTTTATAAGACTAGACACAAAGGCATGACCCAGTTATTGAAATATATGGCAAAACCCCAGAAATCGAAAATTTCGAGTTAAATCCCTATTGCATAAAACGTGCGATATATATGTTACATACAACGCATTAATACATATATTTTTTTATTATAATAATTGTTCAAAACAGCAAATCATCAGTATTTTATTGTAATTTTTTTTGATTTCTTTGAGAGCCAGTGTGTATGCAGTATGCAGTAGAACAGCCGATTTTCATTATTTAGTAAAAGAAAAAACGTTCATCTACTGCCGTGCGGTTTCTTCATTGTTCTAGCATGGAAATAACTAAAAAAAAAAGTGTAGGGAATTACGTAGGGAAAATTTTAAACAAGCGTAGGGAAAAGTAGGGATTTTTTTCTTGCTCTGTAGGGAATTTCCAAAAAAGTATCTACCATCACTGCGCTGAGCGTTCAGTTCAAAGTTTAAAGTTTACTTACGCTTCTCTTGCTTACTTAGTTTGCTTTATCTTAACGGCCGCGGCTGCTAAATGTTATTACTAGGGCAACAGAAGATATGCAAATGCATATTTTTCTGTTGCAGTCCTATTTACATATGATAAATATATATCGGCGTTTTAGTTCAAGACGAAGAGAATAAGCCTAACTTGTTAGGGCATATTTTCGCATATTTAGGTGAAAAGGCTTATTTTTGCATATCTTGACTTATTTGCATATTTTTGGCATATTTGGCTATAAATTCATATTTTAGCATAGTATTTCGTAGTATTTTTCCATTTCGTTCGTAAAATTGTTTTTATTTAAATTTTGTACTCTGGCAACTTTGTTTTGTATATGCGCATACTATTTGCCAGTCCTCTTTGTCTGACAAGTTCAAGGCGAATTTAATAATTTTCGCAATGCTTCATTCAAATGTGCTACACGAATCAGCTGTGTATCTACATACATAGGCATACTTCAGACGGTCAATATTGATGAAATCCGTAGATCGCGATTCATATTGATAGTGTAGCATCGAGTATTGATGGCTCGCGATTCTGGATCGCAAAATGTTTAGAAATTTTGAAATCTGCGATCCGGATCACAATATTGACAATACGGATTGACTGTGTAGCATTAAAAATTTTGCAATGCATCAAAATGCGTGCATATTTAGAAATTTTGAAATCCGTGATCCGGATCGCAATATTGGCAATAAACTAATTGGAAGTGAAAGGACGGAAGTAAAATATTTTGAATTTCAGAGCGAGAAAAATATCGCAATATTCATATTGAACGTGTAGCACTACACGCTACACAATGTCTGAAATTCTTGCTTTTAAATACGCCCCGATTCCTTCAGTTGACGTGGAAAGATCTACGTTTAAAAACTTACCGCGACAATCGACATAGTTTTCTATTTGAAAATTTATCGCAAAATTTCACCGTTTGTAAACTTTACCCAAATTGATTAAATTTTGTGATAATGTGTCGGCCGACGGATGGGTTCAACTCAAATAAGTCTCAAAATTTAATTTGAGTATCTTCAATAAAATTTTTTTTTAACAAATGTAGAAAAAAAATTTAGGGATGACTATCTATAAAATCAAAATTGCGGAGGGTCAAACTTCATTTTAGAACTATGCTCCTGTAGACTTTTTTGTTCAGAATTGACCAGAGAATGCAGCTGTGGCCGAAGCAAAGTAGGTTTTTTTCCGTCAGTACAAATTGACCCGCCCTAATATATATAGATTTTCGTATGTAAAAATACTTGTTTTCTTTTGGTAACGAAGATGTGTTTCGCAAATGTGAATTTTTTTATTTCGTCTTTTGTACCTATAAAATGCACCTTTAATAAAAATAATTTTTTGTTACAAAAAGTATTATAATTTAATAAAATGTGAATTTTTTTATTTCGCTTTTGTACCTATAAAAACAAATACCTTTAATAAAAATATTTTTTTATTACAAAAAGTGTTCTAATTTTATTTAAAACTAATTTTTGATATTTGTCCGTGCCAGGATTTGAACCTGGAACCTCTTGCATGAAAGGGGAGCACACAACCTATGCCGTATATCTTTTTATTAAATATATAAAAAAAATTTTAAAGGCATATTTTCAGTGCTTAAACCAAGTTTTAAGAGCATATTTTTAGCGCTTAAACCATATTTTTAAGGACATATTGTTAGCGCTAAAAACGAATTTTTTAGGGCATATTTTCTGTTGCCCTAGTTATTACTATTGTTATTGTTGTAGTTGTTGTTGTTGTCATATCAGCATGGTGTTGGGGTCTTAAAGAATATTCTGATTATGCAATTGTAAAAGTTTTTAATGTTGCTGCTCACATTCAATTCATCGTCGCTTGCACAAGAGTTGCCTTGTTGATACTTGTTTGTATGTGTGTGTGTGTGTGTGCTTGTGTTTGTGTTTGTATTGCTTGCTGTCTCTGTCGCCAGTTGGCCGTTTAATTGTTGTTGACATAGATTTTTATTGTGATTAATGGAATGTTTGGTTTGTGCAAATTTTGCAAATTTTTTGCTCGCTGGCTATGTCAGCATCGCCTTTTGGCGGTTTCTTACGCTTCGTCTGTTGTCATTTAAAAAATTTATAATCTGAAGTTTTACCGCGCATGTTGGAGCAAAGGCAACTGCAATCTTTCATTCAACAAACGTTAATGCAAATATTATTTCATGTTTTTCGAAAGATTTATAGCCACTAGGTTTTTTTTTTTGTTTTTGAAAGTTAGCGACACAAGTTCATATTCAATATTTTTTTCTGCCAAATTAAAAACGAGCTTCAAGCGACTTCAATTACTTTTACGTACGAAAAAGGCACTTTAAGTAAACGCATGTGTTAGTGAATCCTCGCACTCATTCTTTTGGCATCGTCGCGAGCCACAAAAATAAAACGAATACATAATTTAAGTGTTACAAGGACAATCCGAAAGAGCACTACACTTTCGCATACACAAAATATAAACTAAATCACATGCTGCAAGCCATTTACATATGCAATATTAAACTTGTTAAAGACAACTAAAACTAACAATTGTCGTTTTCGATTCGCCATCACACAAGCGAGGTCGGATCGAACAAAAATGTTTCAATCCATAATGAGTAGTAGCCATACTCGCTAACTGGTCGATAAAAATTTCCCTCTGCTCGCTATCATTCACATATAAATTTGACAGAAGGAAATTTATAACCAGCAGAGAAATTGTGAATCGAAAGCGGCTTATGTTTAATGCGCTTAGTGTAGAGAGCAAAACTTATGGCGGAAAAGCTTCGGGGAGTGATGATGAAATTACGCTTGTCAATTTCCTTTTTTCACGCAAAAACGTTTTCTTTTGGTATTTTTACTAATTGTGAATGTAGAATAGGAGTATAGTAAGTAGCTGTTGCTTAATTTGTTCACAAAATACATTTATATCCCTTCCTAGGCATTTTTATCTATTATATAAAAATGAATGTGTGTGTGTGTGTGTGTGTGTGTGTTATTTATGGACTCCCAAAGTAATCAACCGATCTTTATGAAATTTTCACAGTAGATTCATATGGTATATGCGCTGGTGATAGGGTATACAGACTTTCGGAAAAGTGGGAACTTCCCGGAATATGGGCCCAAATGTGGACCCATAGTGACCCAGCAAGTCTTTGAGCAATATTGGTATCAAATGAAAGGTGCTGAGCAGGCCTTCAACATAGAGTTGTTTTCTTTGCGATGCCTAGGCCGGGTCCCGAGATATGGGTCAAAACGTGGACCCGGATGACCCCTGAATATTTCCGAGCGATATTGGTAGCAAAGGAAAGCTGTTGAGGAGGACTTCAACAAAAAGCTCTTTAAATAGTTACACCTAGGCTGCTCTCCTAGATATGGGTCAAAGCATGAACCGAAATGACCCCTGAATGCTCCCGAGCGATATTGGTAGCAAATGAAAGGCGTTGAGCAGGGCTTCAACCTACAGCTTTCCCAGAAATGGCTCAAATAGTGGGCCCAGATGGTGATGGATGGTCTCGGTAATGTAAAGATAAAGGTAAAGGTAAAGGTAAAGGCAAAGGTAAAGGTAATGGTAAAGGTAAAGGTAAAAGTAAAGGTAAAGCTAAAGGTAAAGCTAAAGGTAAAGGTAAAGGTAAAGGTAAAGGTAAAGGTAAAGGTAAAGGTAAAGGTAAAGGTAAAGGTAAAGGTAAAGGTAAAGGTAAAGGTAAAGGTAAAGGTAAAGGTAAAGGTAAAGGTAAAGGTAAAGGTAAAGGTAAAGGTAAAGGTAAAGGTAAAGGTAAAGGTAAAGGTAAAGGTAAAGGTAAAGGTAAAGGTAAAGGTAAAGGTAAAGGTAAAGGTAAAGGTAAAGGTAAAGGTAAAGGTAAAGGTAAAGGTAAAGGTAAAGGTAAAGGTAAAGGTAAAGGTAAAGGTAAAGGTAAAGGTAAAGGTAAAGGTAAAGGTAAAGGTAAAGGTAAAGGTAAAGGTAAAGTTAAAGGTAAAGGTAAAGGTAAAATTAAAGGAAAGTGAAAGAGAAAGGTAAAGGTAAAACTAAATGAAAAAGAAAGAGAAAGGGAAATGTAGAGGGAAACCCTCATTATAACATACAAATTTTTTCGTCGCTGCGAAGCGGGACGGGTATCTGCTAGTTAGCAATAAAAATGTTAAAAAAATTAAAGCGTGAATAACGGGTATTCATGAATATTGATGTGTAAACTGTTTCGAAATCGGATATTTATTCCCTTTCCTTATTCCTTTTTTCCTGGTTTTCTATGGATTAAAAGGCGACTATCGTTTTTATAATTTTTTGTTGTCATTGTGACTGCTACTATTTTGTTGTTTTTGTTTGTTTTGGTTTTTGGTTTTTGACTTTTGATGTTTTATGTTGTTTTGTTTTGTGTTGCTCAGAAACATGCAAGATCATCCGGGTCCTTCTTTTGACCCATATTTTGAGACCCGGCCTAGGGGTCACAATGAAAAGAGCTTCATATCGAAGTCCTGCTCAAAACCTTTCATTTGATACCAATATTGCATAGAAAATTAGATAGGTAGATGTAGGTGTGCATATCCATACATTTGCATACATGTTCAAACAGGTTGGTCCTTTTTATTTTGCCTATTTGTCTCATTGTTGCAGAAAACAACAACAACAACAACTTCACTTCGCTTCGTTGCTGTTGTTGTTGATATTTGCATTTGCACGGCTATGCATGCATGCATTTGTACGTACATGTCTATCTACCTACCTACCACTGACAGTGCCAAGCGATTCACACGGACGCAGCAGTGCACTAACACAAAGGTCATTTACGTTTACGCGTAAACTTTACCTGTTTTTCGAAATCACTCGTAGCTACAGCAAATATGTTTACACATCAAAAATGAGGATTTTTGCTCGATAAAAATATTGAGTTGTTTTTTTTTTCTTCTTATAATCGCATGGGAGCATGGAATATTTTCCCTACGCCTACAAAAAAAAAAAAACAAAGAAATGATTGATTGATTACACTGTGACACAAATTGAGGGTTGTTGACTGGTCTGAATGGCATAATTCCCGCATAGAGCGAAAACCACTTTGCATATACATAGAAAAACAACCAAACCGTTTCCTCCCTAAGGTAAAATTTAAATTATTGCATTTTAAATTTACGACAGTTCATTTGAGTGATTTTTAAGTAAAGGAAAATATGGGTTAAAATATACATACATATATCGCATAGAAATATAGGGTATATGAAATAACTCCCACGAAATAAGTCCCACTTTTAAAAGCGAAATAAGTCCCACCAAAAATTGCTTAAAAAAATGAAATAACTCCCACGAAATAAGTCCCACTTTTGAAAACGAAATAAGTCCCACCAAAATGAAATGATTTAAAAATTTACTTGAAATGAAATAACTCCCCCTTGAATAATATATTTCTTAAATGAAATAAGTCCCACTTTCATAAACGAAATAAGTCCCACTTTTTCACTGTTTAATGCGATTTCAAATAAGTATTTGGCTCTTCAAAAAAAAAAAAAACACACGTCGAATAATATGAATAATAAAGAGATAAGGACAAAAAATTATAGTTGTCCCTTTTACGAAATGTCTAATATATAACTTTTTCCATAAGAAAAAAATGAGAAATGAAGCCATAAGGCCTTATATTTCATGGCTCTATCGCACCCCTCCATAAAAAAATTATTTATTTATCAGATAAATATTTGAAGGGGTATGAAATAACTCCCACTTTGCAAAACGAATTTATTCCCACTCAAAACGAAATAAGTCCCACTTAAAATAAAAACGTGTAACGAAATAAGTCCTACTTTTAAACACGAAATAACTCCCACTTTCAAAATAGCAATTTTTGGTGGGACTTATTTCGTTTTTAAAAGTGGGACTTATTTCGTGGCAGTTATTTCATAGACCCGAAATATTTTGTTAGGAAACACATACATATATAGGCAAACTGAACGAGCTTTAATTTCGTAGAATACTTTAACCCTCTAAAACCTCCACGAGGAGTTCGTTTTAGCTCCTTTTTTATAAAATCCGAAAAAGGTAGTATTTTAAAGGTCGTTGGAGGGTTAAAATGTTCTAGAAAACTATTCGTCATAAATAGACTGCGGATCTTTATGCACAAAATTTAAAATGCTTTATTAAGTGTTATATTGATTCAAAACTATATATTCGCATTCCAAAACGAATTTTCTTGCTCTGTTTTGAATATGCAAAATATATGCAACTTATATGCAAGTTATATGCAAGTTATATGCAAATTAAAAATACACCTTTTTCATATAAAATATAGAATTTTAAGTGATATACACAATAAGTAAATACAGTTGAATGCAAAAATCATTTGTTGTATGCTGGAACATTTGTTCCATGCAAATAAATAACCCATTAACACCCAAAACAAAACTGTAAATGGTAACTAATTTTTATTATAATAATTTTTAATGCAAAGAGATAATTTTAGTTGTAGTTAAGACCACAATATACTACAATTGTTTTCTCCAGATTCTGAATGCCGAAATTGTGACGCTTATCGGTTAATATCAGTTTATATGCTGAAAATGAACGCTCAAATTCGGGTCTTTAATATTGTCAACCCAATTTCGAAGCTTCAAACACTTTCTCTTCATTGCTTTTCCCATTGCAAATGCAGAAAAATAAAATGATAAGCTTGTTAAACGCTGAATGACAAATTATTATTAAAAATTAAACCATTAGAATTTGCAAAATATCTTCCATAGAATTCTTCAATTTGAAACAAATTATAGGAGTATGAAAACGCCAAAGTGCCTGTCTCACGATAAAATATATATGCAAATTTTCAATTTTTATGTAAATATGCAAGTTATATGCAAATATGCAAGTTAAATGCAAATATGCAAGTTATATGCAAATATGCAAGTTATATGCAATATGCAAAATATGCCGAAAAAAACATGTAAATTTAGAATATTTAATTAATAACATTCATTTTTCTCTTTTGAACCATATCGCTATCTCTTCTCCTTAAAAATATGCAATTGCATAAAGATCCGCAGTCTAGTCATAAAACTTCATTAGGGGTTCCCTCAGACAAAATCTTTCCACATATGTATGCTTCGTATGAACATCCAGTAGAACTTGGAGCGGGATATGAAGAGAAGAGTAGGTAATCCATTTGACATCCTTCTCAAACAATATCAAAATTTTTTCAATTTACTTATACAAAATTATATGCTTATACACAGTGTGTAGTGGTGTAGTGGGTAGAGTGCTCGCCTGCTATACCAGAGGTCTCGAATTTCAAGACCTGTTCGGACAAAGACTAAAAAAAATGTTATAATTAATTAAAACCCAATTATTGGGTTTTTTAGAAATATCGGTCACCCCTCGGCAGTAGGCGGCATACCCTCCGAGTGTAATTCTGCCATGAATGTAAAAAAAAACTGGTAAAATTTCCGTGTGAATTCATTCCGAGATAGAACCCGCTTGTGGGTCCATCAAATGAACTCCGACCAACTTAAAATTTTTATAGCTTACATATTTTTTAATTAACTAGGAAACTTTTTTAGATCGGCACTAATCGAGACGGGCATCCTGAAAAGTGCTCATGCAAAAGGCGGCCACTCTAATGTGTATGTGATTATAACTCCACGGTTATGAAAATTGCTCATATGCATACATTAGCTGAAAGCCTTCAATCATATATGTATGTACCTGCAAATATTTTGCCACCAGCAAAAAAATTTCGTTGAAAGCATTTCCTTGTAATAAGAAATAAAACTAATGAATTCTCTTTCTGCCTGTCATATTTATTTTCACACAGCCACACAAACACACGAAAAAGCTGCTCGCCGTGTGTGTAACTGAGACTGCCTTAAGATCTCGTCCGCCGCAGCAGCATAATGAATAATTATTTAATAACTTGCCGCTGGGCTCTTAACCCCGATAATTACATGCTCGTATAGTCGAGTGTGTGAGAGATTACGAAATTGTTTCAGTTGTCTCAATTAGCGCATTTTCGCATGTCACACAGAAATACAGACACACACTCACATACATATATTTAGTGGCGCATATCACCTGCAACCATCAAGTACACCTTGGCATGTGTCAACGTGTGGTTCTACTACTACAGACATACAAATGCATACATATGTACATATATACACATGCGGTAGGTAGTTTAATCAGCAGCCCGCCAAAGTTGCCTCATCTCCTGCTTGCTATAGTGCGTCTTCTTTGCATTATTCGTGCCAGTGAATCTCATCTACTCTAAGAAACTATTCACAAATGGAGAAGAAAATGAAATGACAGCGAAAGAATGTAGAAATCAAGAAGAAGAGGAATATATGTACTTTGTCACATGTGTGCATACATACATACATACATACGTTTGTGCTTATTGTTACCTTGACTCACTTCTTGGAGTAGCGCAGCGCAACCTTCTGCAAAATGTTCTGAGTTTTCATGCTCCAAAAATAAAGAAAAACAGACGGAGAAGATGAAAAATTGTAACAGCCGCCGCAAAGATTGTGCAAGACAAATTAATTAATTAAAAGAAAATGAAGGAGACAACAACAAAAATCTGCTGCGTCAACATGCAACTTTCGTGGGTTCATGTTACACATATACCTACATAAGTAGTACCTTTGTGCGATAATGCACACCTTCGTATAATATATATAACAAGCGCACTCCCTAAAAAAACGAAGTGAAATTTGACACCGCACTGCATATGAAAATAAAGAATCTTTATAAATAAATAGCTGTACCCGGCCAAGCTTTGCTTTGGCCCACTTCCTATTATAGCTACTTGAAGCGAAAAACGGCACACTTTAAAATATGGTGGAAGTATCTATGTAGAAACCGAAATTACCTAGGGCTGCAGAGCTCAGCACAATTCAGATAAGCTTAAAAAAAGTGCAGGAAAAAATTGATATTTTCAAAAGTTTGCCCTCTTCATGTTCTTATCCCATTTTTCTTCGTATTAGTCTCCAACTGCCTTTCCCTCTACTTTTCTCTTTCTCTTTCCCTTTCCATTTATCATTCCTTTCATTTCCGTTTCCTTTTTCCTTTTCTATCACATTTCCGCTTCCCTTTCTCTACCGCTCTCTCTTACCTCTCCTTTTCTGCCTTTCTCCTTTTTATTACCCCCTCTTATTCCTTCTATAATTCTCTGTCTTACTGTCTCTCTCCCCATCCTCTTCATTCCATTTTTATTATATTCTCCCTCTCCTTTTCCGTCCCTTTGTCTTTGCCTTTCTCAGTCTCATTACTCTTCCCTATTTCCCTAGGGAACTGGGTTTAGCATAACATACACTGCATTCCACTTCTCATTTGATACCATTACCATTAGAGGTTTGAATACCAAATTAACTGATCTGTACTTAAATGGATTTTGCTGTAATTACAAAATTATTTGTTTGACTGAAACATGGCTCAAACCTCACGTCTTGAACTCAGAAGTTCTTCCGAATCAATATGAAATCTACAGAAATGACCGCGTAAATAGAATTGGCGGTGGTGTTCTAATTGCAGTGCACACATCGTTGCCATCTGAGGATGTTAGTGTTTCATCCAATGCTTACTTTGAGCTCAAATGCATACGTGTGTTGATTGGTAAAGGATATATGTATCTAACCCTTTGCTATATCCCACCAAATTCCAACACGTCAATTTACAATGAGCTTCTGTTAACACTTAAATCTATAAACTCTAGGATGACACTTTCTGATACTCTGGTAGTACTGGGTGATTTTAACCTCCCGAGCATATATTGGAACGTTAATGACTCGGATATTGTACCTGTTTCTTCTAAAGATAATCACATTTTTTTCCTTGAAGAAATGGCTGAACTCTGCCTCAACCAAATAAACTTGAATTCAAATAAATTTGGCAGGATATTAGACCTAGTATACGTTAATGATATTCCGAACTTCTCCCTAAATCGGTGTGACCCTCTAGTTCTTCCGGAGGATGTTTATCATCCTGCTATTGAGTTCTCTTATGAAGTTATTAACGAAAATGGAACTAAAAATTATTTCAGTTCTAGTGATCAATTTGTTTTTGCAAAGGCGAACTTCAAGAAAATAAATAAAGAGTTGTCGCGTTTTCCCTGGCCAAACTATGTAGATGATATTGACCTTTGTGTTGAACATTTCAATAACACCATCTATAACCTATTTCTAAAGTATGTTCCTAAACGCAGGGTCAATGAAGAACAAACACAGTTATGGTTCACCAAAGAGCTTAAAAAATTAAAAAATAAAAAGTCACGCTTTTTTAAGCTATACAAAAAATCTGGTCTTCATAGAGATTACGTCAAGTACTCAGTCTTGCGGCATAGATACATGGCATTAAACAAAAAATGTTACAAATCATACTTATGCAAAATGAAGAAAAAACTGGTTCACGATCCCAAATCATTCTATAACTTCGTCAACTCAAAACGTAGAGTTCATAGTTTTCCGTCCGCCATGAATTATAATAACACTGCGTCATCTGATAGCCAACTTATTGCTAACATGTTCGCAAAATTTTTTAGTTCGAATTATTCTATGGACTCTCCTAAAAGTAGTGATTATCCGTTTAGACTTACCCCATCCAATTTAACTCATGTCTCAGTTATATCTCCGGAAGTAGTCTTAAATTCATTAAAAACCTTAAAAGATTCATTTAGATCTGGACCGGATTTCATTCCGGCTTGCTTTCTTAAAAAGTGTGCTGTAAATATTTACAAGCCCCTAACATCCTTATTTAACTTGTCTCTAAAAAAAGGTGTTTTCCCATTAGTTTGGAAGGAATCTTTTATAATACCCCTACACAAAAATGGCAGTAGGTCTTCTATTGAAAATTATCGAGGCATAGCCAAGCCGTCAGCGGTTCCAAAATTATTTGAAGCAATCATTGTTAATTATCTGAAGTACTCTATTTCCTCATCAATATCGCCATCTCAAAATGGGTTTTCTACTGGAAAATCTACCACAACTAATTTATTGCAGTTCACAACTTATGTTTCAAATGGATTTAGAGAAAATGCTCACACAGATGTAATTTACACGGATTTTAGTAAAGCTTTTGACAAAGTATGTCATTCATTGCTCATCCGTAAACTAGGTCTAATAGGTCTTCAACCCAGTTTTATTCGATGGATATCTTCATACCTACATGGTAGAACTCAAAAAGTTATTTTCAAAAATTGTTCTTCCGATGTCATTTTCGTTCCTTCGGGCGTTCCCCAAGGAAGCCACCTTGGGCCAATTCTGTTCCTGCTATTCATTGATGATATTTCGTCTGTAATAAAACATTCTAAGATCTTATTATATGCTGATGATGTAAAACTATTTAAATCATTTTCCTCTATAGAAGATAGATCTTTCTTACAAGCAGATCTTAACAACCTTGTTCATTGGTGTAAAGCAAACTACATGCCGCTAAACTTAAAAAAATGTAAAGTTATGTGCTTTTCTCGTTGAACAGTACAACCAGCTTCTTATAAAATATCACAGCATAATCTAGATCAGGTAACTAATTTTATCGATCTTGGCGTCACAATGGACTCCAAACTCACCTTTAACCTCCATATAAACTCCACTGTCAACAAGGCTAAAGCTGTCTTTGCATTTATAAAGCGATGGTCTAAGGAGTTCAATGATCCTTACGTCACAAAAGCTCTATTTACAAGCTTAGTTAGACCTATCTTGGAATACGCATCTATTATTTGGAATCCCCACTACCAGTGTTTTTCAGATAAAATAGAATCTGTCCAAAAGCAGTTCCTGCTTTTTGCTTTGCGGAACTTTCGTTGGGACTCAGATTACATTCTTCCACCTTACACTTCTCGTTTAAAACTCATTAATTTGCCTTCACTTTCTAGTCGTAGAGAGATGCTTGGTATAGTTTTTATGGTTAAATTAATCACTGGACTTATAAATAGCCCATGCCTTCTAAGTGAGTTATATTTTAACGTTCCATGTAGAGTATCGAGGCATTTCAAGCCACTATTTGTGAAACCTTGCAAAACAAATTTCGAATTAAATGAACCATTCCGCCGCTTATGCCATGACTTTAATAATCACTCCAGCACGTTTGACACTTCAGACTCGCTTTTTATTATAAAAAAAATAGTTCTAGCCTCACTTAATAAATGATATACAATCAGCTGATGAATTTTGTTCTGTAGCTGAATAGTTTTAGATCTCGACACCTAACAAACCCCTTCCTGTACGACTCGGCACAAAAAAAAAAAAAAAAAAACAAAAAAAAAACATATCCGTGCGTCATGCGGATTGGCGCCCCTCGCGTCGGTCGGGCGGGATATGGAGGGTAAACCGTTGGGTATTATTATTATTATTATTATTATTATTGCTTAAAAACATTCCGTGGCGTCAGAATCGTCTCTTTCACCCATAATTGTGTTTCGGGACTAAGAATCACTATGAAAATATCTCAATATAGCAGACCCGGTCAACACTTTCATTTTATATCAGTATTACTCAGAAGCATCCCGGGCTCATCCGGGTCCACTTATTGACCCACATCTGGGAACTTGACCTAGGAACCATAATGGGTGCGGTATCTGGAGACTTGACCAAGAAATCGTAATGGGTAAGGCCCAACATGAGAGTCTGCTCAACACCTTTCATTTGGTACCAATATCCCTAAGATATATCCCGGTGTTATCCGGGTCCACATATTGACCCATACCTTGAGATCCCACCTAGAAATCGTCATGCGCCGTGATTAAATAACAATATCGCTGAGAAATTATCCGGGGCCATCCGGATCCACATTTTGACCCACATCTGGGGACCTGACCTAGGAATCATAATGAGTTCATCTCTATGTAAAAGACCTGCCTTTCAGTTGACACCAATACCGTTCAGAAATTTTCCGGGGCCATCCCAGTCCACGTTTTGACCCACATTTAGGGAACAGACCTAGGAATCATAATCAGTTCGTCTCTGTGTAAAGGCCCTGCTCAACACTTTCATTTGGTACGAATACCCCTGAGAAATATCCCGGTGCTGTCCGGGTCCGTGTGTTGACCCACACCTTGGGACCCGACCTAGGGTTCGTAATGAGTTCATTTCTATGTAAAATCCCTGCTCAAAATCCTTCATTTGATACCAATATCACTGAGAAATTTTCCGGGGTCATCCGGGTCCACGTTTTGACACATATTTCGGGACCCCTCCTAAGCATCACAAATAAAATAGTTCTATGTTGAAGTCCTCATCAATACCTTTTATTTGATACCAATATCGCTCAAAAACATCCGAGGGTCATCCGGTTCCACGTTGTGACCTATATCTGGAGACCCGGGCTAGGCATCACAACTATAATAGTTCTGTGCTGAAGTCCTCATCAAGACTTTTCATTTGATACCAATATCGCTCAGAAACATTCGAGGGTCATCCGGGTCCACGTTTTGACCCATATCTGGAGACCCGACCTAGGAATCACAATGAGTACTATTCTATGTAAATTCTCTGATCAATACCTTTCATTTAATACCAATATCGTCCAAAAATATTCAGGGGAAGGCCGGATCCACGTTTTGACCTTTTGACCTATATCTCGGGAACCGACTTCCGGATTTGAAAAAATATGTACATAAACCATCTAGGGCAAGGTACTAAGCTGGTGTGTAAATTTGGTCAAAATCTCTCCACGCGTTTGGGCGAAAGCCGGCGACAAAGAAATGGGCTTGATTTTTATATATATATAGACTAGTAAACCCGGCCACGCTAGGCTGTGGCTTTCAATTACACTGTGCGACAATTTGAGGGTGGAAGACCACTTACTGCCACATTTGAAAATTTTTTGATATACCTTCATAGTTACTGGTTATTTTTATTTTCTGTGGACCTAGATTTTTTATACAAAGATTTTGTCCGAGAAGCCCCATAGTGAAGTTTTGTGCCGAAAGCGACCTCTTTCTAGCTCCCTTTCTCTTCCCCTTTCCCCTTTATTTGCGCTTTCTTTTCCCTTCATCCATTTTATTTTCCGTATTATTTCCTCTTTCGCTTCCTTTCCTTCACCATATCCGTCCATTTCATTTTCCACTTCCCTTTCCTTTTATTACCCATATTCAGTGCTAGGCCTTGCATGACACTTCAAATTTAAAAATGAGATAAACTGTAGCGTAAAATGGATTTTTGAACAGGTGGCAACCTTTTTGTAAAAATTGTAATATATTACTCATTTCCATGCCTAGCCCTTTCATATGACACCTCAAATTTAAAAATCAAACAAACTATAGCGTAAAACTGAATTTTTGAACAGGTGGCAACCCTTTTTGTCAAAGTTTTACTAAATTACTCATTATCAGGTCAAGCCCTTTCGTATGACAATTTTTGTAAAATTTTTATTAAATTACTCAATATCAAGTCAAGCCCTTTCATATTGACGCTTCCAAACAAAACTGTACTAAGTCTGAAAACTGTGTTTTGCAGGAGAAGCTCTCAAAGTTTAAACTCGATATGAAACTTCGGTTGTATGCTAAGTATATTTTCACTTATAACTTCTGTTTGGATTGAACGATCAACACCAAAACTCGACAATATCAAAGTCAGGGTACGCTTTATATAAAACCGTAAGAAAAAATAAAAATTTGCTACGTGGTTTTTCATGGCAAGCTCTCAAAATTTTTATTCTGTGAAAATCTCGAGTTGTATTATATGTACACTTTTGCTTATAACTTTTGATTGGATTGTCCGATTGATACCAAAATTAGACAGCATCTAAATTAAGAACCGCTCTACTTGAAAACGCCAAAAACGCGAAAATGTACTAAGTCGACTTAGTACAGTATTGTTTGGAAGCATCGATATGGTACCAAAAATTTTAAAATCAAACAAACTATACAGGAAAATTAAATTTTCAAATAGCTGGCAACCCTTTTCAAAAAAATTAAACCTTCTTGCACATCTACAGGTCAAGCCCTTTCATGTGACACCCCATTTTCGAAAATCGGTATAACGGTGTAAAAGTTATGGTGCGTACAAAAAATCGCTTAGCGTAATATATATAAAGATGTACAGAAAAATCTTGAATGAAACCTGAATGGACCTTCAAATGGTTTTCTTTTGTTTTTAGACTTGTTTGCCTATTAGCAATCAATCAATTTGAATCAACTTGGTTTGCTTCCCACTTCTTCCACTTCAGCTGAAATCATGTTTTGATGCTTTTGAGATTTCCTCGCTATATTCGAATAATCAGCTTAACTGCTGAAAAAATAAACCAGCAATGTTATGAACTGCTTTTAGGTAACCTCTCAGCTTGGAACAATTGCTGAAAGCGAGATTGTGGAAGTTTTAACAGCTTAGTTCAAGGATCTGGTAAGTATCTTTACTAATGCACTCTCAAATGCATGTAACTTAGCTCATTTGTGGGCCAGCGATCTGGACTCACTACGGAAATCTTGCAGGAAGCAATCCAATATAGCCAAATGGCTCGACAGTGAGCCACAATGGCTGCAATATAAAGAGAATTTAAGACCTTATAATCCTGGAACAATTGAAGAAAATCTTTTGGAGGAACTTCTGTACCGGAATCGAAAGCGTCGATGAGAAGCCAAGTCTTAGATGTGTGCTCTCTAAAACAAAAACGCCCCTGGGCCATCTTCTGAGGCCTGACGGATCCCGGACCAATTCGAAAAGGAAATCCTGGAGCTGGTTGTATTCACACTTTCCTGGTAACTCGCGAAACGTGCCAGCGATATCACCAACAAATCTCGCTATAAATATGTCCGTCATGAAGGAACGGGTTAGTCGGATAGTCAGAAGTTTAAACCTCTACAAAGCTGCTGGACGCGGTCTCACCAGAGGCATACCCCGGGGCGAAGTCCTCTCCCCGCAGTTATTGAACTGTGAACTCACTTCTGAGAGACACAGGCTGTGACGGCAGGTAGCACTGCAAGAGGTCTCAGCAGGGTCCTCTCGCTGCGGGCTCAGTGTCAATACAAACAAAATCGAACTTTTCCTCTACACTAGACGGCGCAAAATACCACCGTTAAATCTACCAGAACTAAATGGCGCTCGCCTGATCCTAGCCAATACGCTCAAGGTTTATTGACTAGGTGTTTCGATACCATTATCAACAAGTAAGGAAGCCTAAGTTCGAGTGGAATCGAACATTAGATACTCAGCTGTATACTTTCATTGTTTGTTTGCGTTTGTTCGATATAGGGTGTATTTTATATAAAGCGAGTGCCGCATAAAGTGGGCGTAGCCACGCCCGTTTTCAACATTTTTATCAGCCATCCAACTACGCATATGAATATTATTCTTTGTGCAAAATTTCATTCCTTTATGACTTCTAGTTACAAAGAAGTCTTGTTACAAATTCCCAAAGGGTGTTCCAGAAATATCTTTGTTAAAAAGTAGGCGTGGTCATAAACCGATTTCAATAAATTTTTGCGTGTCTATTAACACAAGTTATAAAAGTGTATAAACCAAGTTTCGTCATAATATCTCAATTATTTGTCGAGTTATGGGCTCCGAAATCTCGTTGATTCCTTTGTCTGAAAAGAGGCGGTGCCACGCCCATTTTCCGAAATTTTTCTATTTTTTGTTTCCGATCTATTGTAGAACTCATGCCACAAAATTTCAATGAATTATCTTTATATTTGACAAAGATATCGCTTAAAATGTTTTTATTAGGCCACTTTATGATACCCATATATAAAAGTGGGCGTGGTCGTCAACCGATTTCGCTAAAATTTTGAACATGTATTACTACAAATAGTGAAAGTGTATACACCAAGTTTCGTCATAATATATCGATTATTTGTCGAGTTATGGGCTCAGAAATCTCGTATATTCCTGCTTCTAAAAGGAGGCGGTGCCACGCCCATTTTCCAAAATTTTTGTATTTTTTGTTTTATGTCCATAGTTGGACACCTTGCATAAAATTTCAATGATATATCTTTATATTTGACAGAGATATCGCTTAAAATGTTTTTATTAGGTCACTTTATAATACCCATATATAAAAGTGGGCGTGGTCATCAACCGATTTTGGCAATTTTTCGTGCAAACATTTGCCTATGTAAGTATATCACGCCTACCAAATTTCATCGATATATCTTCAACGGTTTCTGAGTTATGACTCATAAAACTTTCAATGTTTGCCCCTTAATAAGTGGGCGTGGCACCGCCCATTTTCCAAAATTTCACCATATTTCTTCATAAGGGCCTGAGCTCAATACGTGTGTGAAATTTTATCACTCTAGCTCTATTAGTGACTGAGATACAAAATTTCCGATTTTTACTATATAGGGGAGGTGGGCGTGGTCATGGTCCGATTTCGCCCATTTTCAATACCATCCGTTCCTGTCTTGATACCAACTTACATTTCAAATTTCATCAAAATATCTCAATTTTTGCGCGAGTTATCGTGCTCACAGACGGACGGACGGACAGACGGACAGACGGACGGACAGACGGACGGACGGACGGACGGACATGGCTCAATCGATTTCTCTTTTCACCCTGATCATTTTTATATATATAAGTCTATATCTATCTCGATTATTTCATTCTGTTACAATCCACCGTTAGGAAATCAAAACTATAATACTCTGTGTACTAGTACAGCTGAGTATAAAAATATATATTTCGAAGCTGAAGGAGAATCGAAAGGAAAAAAATAATTGGTTATTTGCTTTTCCGACTGGGTAGAATTAGAATGAAAGGGGATTACGAAAAATCGTTACACAATTCATCGTAAAATATAAGCTTGAATTAGAGCATCTTTTATTACTTTCCTGTTATAATATAATAATACAATGGCGCTATTATAACTCTGACGAGTTTTATGGCCGAGCTTCTCTCCCAATTCGAGGTGTGCTCCTTTTTGTTTTTCCTACTAATTGGGTGGACCTACAGTTTTATGCCGGCTCCGAACGGCGAATGCATTTTTTGTGAGAAGCTTTTTCATGGCAGAAATACTCTCGGAGGGTATGCCGTCCACTGCCGAGAGGTGACCGCTGCTCTTAAAAAACCCAATAATTGGATTTTTACTAATTAGAAAAATTATTTTGGTGTTTGGCTCGGACCGTGGTTTGAACCCGAGACCTCTGGCATAGCAGGCGAGCACTCTACCCACTGCACCACAGCGGCCACTTTCCTGTTATATGTACATAATATCATAAATTTAAAAATTAAATTTTTCATTTGCATATAGCTTATATAAATATTATTTATAAACAATCAGGTCTGAAGTAGAGCCAATAAATTTGGTGTAAAAAAACTGCGATAATTCGTTAAAAAGCGAGTATTCTTTATAATTTTAGTGAAGAGCATTGACGAAGAGTTATTTCAACATTTATGCAAAAGCATTTATGCAAGTACAAAGCTAAATATGTATGTATGTACACAAACATACTAAATATACTACAAGTATGTATCCATATATAAAAAGCCAACAGTTATGCGTTGGAGTGAAGCGATGCCTTACACAACCAACTGAGTACTTAAAGAGGAATTGCATGTTCAAAGGTATTTTTCTTCTAACAAAAGCCGTTTACGCTGTAATCCTGTTTTAATATGCTTTTAAATATTGTAAAAAAAAGGGCATTCGGGTGGAGATAGCGAAAAAGCATCCCGTTTTTGTTTTTTTTTTGTTTTTGATGTTATTTTCTGTTATTAAGAAAATATTAAAATCGAGTTCCGAAAAGATACAAACATGCACAAAAACATATGCACATATGTACATATATAGATACACGTGTTGAACATATTCATATCCATATTCATATATTTGATGCTATAAAGAAAAACCACCCTGCAGAAAAATCAATAACTAGTGAGCAAAATTTCTGGTTCCGAACTAGCGAAAAGGTGTCAAAAAGGAACTAGCGCAATTTTAGTTAGACCCTCACCAATTCAGAACACTTTGATGTGTATGCAATCTCGAAATGACAAAAGATCTTAGAAAATTTTTAGTTCGTTCATTTGTCGTCGGCTTTCTATATATTTCTGCAATTCTCATATGATTAGTGGTGCATTTTATATAAAGAGTAATCTATTTGCATCTTCACTTGTGTGAAATGAAATGTTGCCCTTTGCTTGGGCAAGGCATAGGAAAATACTAGTTAATAAAATTATTCTTATTTGTTTAATTAGAAAAACGTATTAGATTACCAATCGAACGACGCGGGTTCGATCCTCGGTGAGGCCGTCTAGTAAAGAAGTCTGATGAAGAGATGTGGTAATCTCCGAAATTTACGCATAACTTAAACCAAATTGTTTTAAATTGTTCTTAAATAAAACTGGTCAATAGCTCATACAAAATTAAAAAAAAAAAAAACCATTTAAAAAAAAATATTGGCAGCGACAGAAATCGAAGTTGTGCCAATAAGCGAACTAGTGAAAACTATAGAATTTAGTACTAGTTCGAAACTATCGAAAACGTAGTGCAGAGGGTGACAATTGACAACACCTAGGACATCGCCGTGTTGAATTTGCCAGTTTATAACATGCAGAAGAGATTAAGCTCGCTCTAGTAGTTGCGAAAAATGCATTATAAGCTACCTAGTTCGGTACTAGAGATTTTCCCTACAGGGAAACGCGCACAGACACACACACCCACATGTAAGTACATATATAAAATCGCGTAAATTTTTTCCGCTCACAAAAAAAATTATGCATAAATGCACGTATGAATTTTGAGCATCAGCAGTCAACTGTTACAGCACAAGCAAAAAACCGACAACAACAACAACCAAATTTTGATCCACTTAGCACAGTCATTCATACAACAACGCCACGCGCCACACCGCCCTGAATTCATCACTTTGCACGGTAGGCAGGAAGCGACGATAGGTTGCATGAAAATGTCGAGAAAAAAGGAAAGTGGGGTTGTGTTATGTGATGTTTATAGATGAAACATCCGTTGAAATTAAAATCCGAGCTGCTCCTTTTTCAAGGATATCCACATTTTTTGTTTTTTTTGAAAGGATCAAATATTGAGGAAATCGAATATTCGCCACCGTCCAAATTTTTCCGATTTCAATACATTATTTGGTCGCTAAGGGATACAAAAAAAGGTATTAAAAAGAAAACAGGACACCTGTAGTGGAAAAATCCAATGTGAACAGGACCTAAAGGATAACCACTGAAATATAAAATAACACAAAAAGTACCCACTTTAATTTGCGTATAACTCCTAAAATGTTAACTCTACGTGAAAATTTCTTATTATATGTTTCATTCAGAATAAATAAAGAAATATTTCTTTAATATACAATTTTGATGTACCTGCAGTGCTTAATGTACTTTTGTGCATCTAAAGTGAAAATTTCAAAAAAAGTACGTTTTTTTTATGGTGCTATTTTAAGTTCAAATATTTTTCTAGTTTATGTAAATATTTTAATCTAATGATCCAAATCTCATTCCTACACATCTCTACGTTAATACTAAAAAAGAGTTAGAGCTGAGATACGCGCTAGCTGTGCACGGTGGGCGGGAAGCAACAATAGGTTGCATGGGAATATCGTAAAAACGATGGCCCAACGAATATGTGCCTAGCTGTGTGCTGGTACTAATTTTCGTTTAAAAAAAATGTTGGAGATTTTATTCACGCTTGCTGTGTGTTTATGAAGTATATTAGAATATCAGTTTACGTAAGTGTTTAGCCGGCGATCGTTTTTTCGATATTTTCATGCAACCTATTGTTGCTTCCCGCCCACCGTGCACAGCTAGCGCGTATTTCAGCTCCAATTCTTTTTAATATTAACGTATAGATATGTAAAAATGAGAATTGGATCATTAGATTAAAATATTTACATAAACTAGAAAAATATTTGAACTTAAAATAGCACCATAAAAAAAACGTACTTTTTTTGAAATTTTCATTTTAGATGGACCAAAGTGCATTAACCACTGCAGGTACATCAAAATTGTATATCAAAGAAATATTCCTTTATTTATTCTGAATGAAACATATTATAAGGAATTTTCACGTAGATTAACATGTTAGGAGTTATACGCAAATTAAAGTGGGTACTTTTTGTGTTATTTTATATTTCAGTGGTTATCCTTTAGGTCCTGTTCACATTAGATTTTTCCACTACAGGTGTCCATTTTTCTTTTTAATACCTTTTTTTGTATCCGTTAGCGACCAAATAATGTATTGAAATCGGAAAAATTTGGACGGTGGCGAATTTTCGATTTTCTCAATATTTGATCCTTTCAAAAAAAACAAAAAATGTGGATATCCTTGAAAAAGGAGCAGCTCGGATTTTAATTTCAACGGATGTTCCATCTATAAACATCACATAACACAACCCCACTTTCCTTTTTTCTCGACATTTTCATGCAACCTATCGTCGCTTCCTGCCTACCGTGTTTGAGCTTCAACGCCTTTTTGGCGAAATTCGAATTTTTTTATGCTCATCATTTTATTTGAATAAAACGCTGAATAAATTCACACACAAACACATACGCGAACATACAGTAATTTAACAAAGAAAAAAAGGAAATGATACATATTTTGTAGATATTTACATATATAGTAGTCGTTCTTGCTTTTGGCGGCTGGCAAGGCAGGCTTATGAGTAGAAGAACCACAGACGGCGTAGATTTATGCACATATGTATACATGTAGATATTTATGTATGTATGCAATTGGCGGTTGGGGTTTATTGCTTTTAAGCCGCTACTAAGTGCCTCATTAGCATTTTGCATGTCAAAAGCCTATTGAAAATTCTCAATCAAATTTCATGCGCGTAAATTGAAATGTGTAAACCGATTTCATCCCTTCGAATGTGCGGTGACGACAAAAGCGCTAAATTCGTTGAATTTTTTACATATCTTTTAAATTTGTATAAATTATACACTTACTGTATATCCGTTTCGGCATCTTGGCTTTTATGCCATCGCGCCACCATCATCATCAAACGGCTCTTTCATAGCAAAATTCTCAAGTTGAGATAAAACACGCACTTTTTTTTATCGCGACAAATATCATATAAATTATAAGAACTAAGTTCGTATGAAATTTCTGTGATAAATATTTAATAAGTAAAATCATATACCTTTGCATACACATATATGTATGTATATATCTATGTATGTGAATATTATAAAGAAGTTGTGAATCTCTTCTTCATTTTGTGAGGTTTGGCGGCACCGCTTCTAAGCAAAATTAAATCACATCTCCAATTTTATAATTGCTATTGATTAGCACTCGAACTGAATCAATTTGTTTGCTCACCCGGAGGCACCGATAAGTGCTTAGAGAAGACTTAATTATAAGCGAATGCCTATAAACATCTAAATAACACCCATGACTAACGCCACGACGGATGAAAATTAAAAGATCTCAATGCCAATTCGACTTGATTAACACACTTTTTTTCGTTCTCCTATGTTGTGTGTTCGATTTAGGCAATAAAACGAATTGACCATTGATATATTGAATTTTATAGCGCCTTAAATTCGGCAATAAAATTGAGATCACCAAAAATCAAGCCAACAAGCAATGAAACGTTGGTCAACCAAACACCTAAATGGCATGAGTTTCCTTTTTACGAGAATTTTCGATATAAAATACGACATACATGATGAAGCTCATAAAAATAGCCAGCGCAAGAAAATATACAAAAGGACGCAAGTGCGTGGCGTAAACTAAAACCGAAAACATACAAAACCATAAAACAAAAGCAAAACAGTATGGCTAAAAGCGTATATGTACATTTTGTACAAATAAATGCGCTTTTTGGTATTTTAATATTGCTCAAATTGGGTTATCAATTTTCGCAGCAGAAATGAAATGCCATGCAAAAAAGGTTAAACGCCTAAAAGTATGCAATATACAAATAAGTACGCAAAACATGAATAGCAAAATGTTGGTAAGATGAAGAAAATTAACAGCAGCTGCAAAGCTGAAATGGTCAATAAAAAGCCGAATACGCTTGTTCATTAAGCACAAAAAGGACTTCGAGAATGTCTCAAAGCATTTGAAGTGTGTGCAAAGGTGGAGCGGAGACAACATTAGAACCATTAAAGAGTGCAAAGTGAGACGTTGCTGGTGAGTTAGCGTAACATTGTAATCAGTGTTGTTGCTGCTTGCAGAGCAACCACGGACCGTTTTCAGCTGGATTTTCGGTCATTCGATACCACGTGGTGCACATGCCGACTCAATGAAATGTAATATAACAAATCAAAGTTTAGTACTTCTCTTTCTCGCTTGAACGGGTACATAAAAGTGACTAACTGGCTGACTGCGCCAAGCAATTGTGGAGCGTTGTTACTGATGATGTAGCGTGTAGACGTGGCGGAGGAGGACGAAGCAGAAACTGGTCAGTAGCCGAAAGCCAAAATGTGTAATTTATTAAGTGCTCCTTTGTGAATGAGCAAAGCCTTAAATTAGAGCGTTTACATACCCTGCAGCGAAAGTCCAAACTAGTCAGCCAACCTACCAGTTAACTGACTAGATAAATTATGGGAGTTGCCCAACTAGATTCATAGGGGACAAATTCATATTAGTTATGAAACAAGAAGTTTTGCCAAAAAAAGGGTTTATAATTAAAAACGATTGTATCCGGGGCTTCTGGAGGTTGCAATGAACACGTATGCAGTAAAAGTAAAGCAACTTCTTTATTGTTGTTGTAGTATTCGAACCCTGCGTAGTAGGCCCCTTGTAGATTTAGTTCGTTGCAAATTGTTAGATCATTAAATCAGGTGAATACCACAAATATAACATAGTTTGAGATGTTAATGTAGCCGTGTACATTAGATACTACTTCAGCCATAGAAAAAAGTACATGATATGTTTGTATAAAGTCAGAAAATCATCAATATAAATGTCAAGCTTAGAATGGTCAACGTGTTACTTAGTCACAATGGTAATGTTAATTTTCCTAAATATTTAATATGCAAGATCACAATCTAATGTGCCTGAATTCTTTAATTTAAATATCATACTCTAATAACTAAATAAAAGTATTAGAAACTTTATATTGCAAATTTTTATTTTCATTGGAGTAGCATGTAAAACTAGTCAGTCAACTGGTATAGTTCTGATATCTACACTGGCTAGTCAGCAAATTGGTATGATGCTGGTGTGTATACTGACTAGTCAGTCAAGTGGTATGATGCTGGTGTGGATACTGACTAGTCAGTCAAGTGGTATGACTCTGGTGTGGATACTGACAATTGCCATTTCCTAGGTCATCACCGTGTTAAAAATACCAGTTGCTAATATGGAAAAAAGATAGATGGCTGACTAGTTGAGCTGTATGGCCAACTAGTTGTCAATTAGTTTACAACTAGTTGATTTCGCTGCAGGGTATATTTGAAAGGATGTGCGTGCGGCTTTGTTTGTGTATGTGTGCGTGTGTGAGCTAGATCAAAGAAAGTTGTGTGTGGCTGCAGGCCGTTAAAAGTCCAAATCGGAAACAAAATTGACCTTTTATAAACGCCATTAAATTGCCACCTTGCTTTTTGCCGCAAGGTATTGCGCTTGAGGAAATATTTATTATAGCCACAAGCAAGTTTACGAGGACATGAATATACATAAAATTACATGCAAGGCAGCCGTGTTTACGGTACGCAACGAAACTATGATACACAGTTGCGAGATTCAGGGCAATAAAGATAGACGAAATGTTATATCTTATATGAATAGAAAAAAATGGTGGACCCCATAATGTGTATACAGGAGATATAGATATAGATATAGATATAGATATAGATATAGATATAGATATAGATATAGATATAGATATAGATATAGATATAGATATAGATATAGATATAGATATAGATATAGATATAGATATACACGACACGCCCTTCTTTTGGATAATCTATCGCTGCACTCTTGAAACATATTTCAACATATCCGAGCCCGGTATAAGATATTTGAAGATGCCTTTTTCATCTTAAACACACTTTGGGTATAGCAAACCACAGAAATCTTAAACTTCAACGTATGTACGTATGTATTTATATACAAAAGTCAATCTTAAGCCCACAGTCAAGTAAGTGCAGTCAAGGTGTAAGGAAATGGCCAACCCCAAAAATGTGAAAACAGAATAATAAAACTTTATTGTGAAATAAAGGAAAAGCGAAGAGTGCGCAAAAAAATACAACATATTTATTGGTATTAAGTTGAAAAGGAAGTAATCGAAGGTATAAATTGCAAATATACCCGAGGGGCGTACTGCAAATTTAATGAATTGGAATCGAAGCTGTTCGAAAGGCAATAACCAGAAAAATCACCACAAAATTTAGTACAAAGCACGTAAGCGAAAATGAAATGAAATAAAAGCGATGGTAAGAAGTGGGAATTAAACTGTAAAGGATGTACGAGTACATACGTAAAAACGTACAAAGTAAATTAAAAAGCAAATGAAATAAAAAGGAGCAATGCATACAATGCAGGCAGGAAGGGAAGGCGCTCATTGGATGAATGAAGAGCACATTAAATATAAATTGTATTTAAAGAGCGAATTTAGAAAAAAGAAAACGTAATTTGTACTATTAATGAAGTGTGTTTTGGAAAAAGAAGTGTCGGATTTAGTGAGATTGCGCTTGAATGATGGTTGAAAGAGATAATTAAAGCTGCGAGGATGTAATTGGTTTGTCAATTATCTAATAGTACACATACACAATTAAGTTAAACACTTGTGGCCGCTGTGGTGCAGTGGGTAGAGTGCTCGCCTGCTATGCCACAGGTCTCCGGTTCAAACCCCAGTCCGAGCAACCACCAAAAAAAAAATTTCTAATTAGTAAAAATTCAATTATTGGGTTTTTAAGAGCAGCGGTCACCTCTCGGCAGTGGGCGGCACACCCTCCCACCCAATTAGTAGGAAAAAACAAAAGGAGCACACCTCGAATTGGGAGAGAAGCTCGGCCATAAAACTCGTCAGTTATAATAGCGCCATTGTATTATTATAGGCGCATTTCTCTCGTACCATTATTATTACTTGAAAGCATATTGGCGCTTTGGAAGTTTAGAATATTCAATGTGAAATTTAGTCTCCCTCATAGAGTCCCTAATGTAATTCGCAGTGTCCGCTATACTTGATCCTATGATTGGCTGCAGTACAGTTGCTTTTTCCGCTGATCCTCAATTTTCCAATTCATAGCCATTATCTCTGTGATAAAAGTACCATCTTGAAACGAAAGTATCTTTTTGAAAAAAAAAAAAAAAGAAAATTCACTAAAGAAAAAAATAATTGAAAAAAGTTTGAATATTCCTTTAAGTTTATAGATGTATATTAGATCAGTTTTTTTTTTGTATGGGATTCTTTAAACCTTCTCTGATCCACCCTCCGGCACCGGAATATGAAAAAAAGGATATTTTAGAGTAAGTAAACTGAAAAAAAAAATTTCACTTTTCCAAAAACTGGATGGAGCTACACCGAAAACCGCGCAAATTCCCAGAATTTCAAGGTAAGTTTAGATTTATGTCTGAAAAAAGTTAGGATTTTGCACAAGGAAAAAAATTGATATGCATCCATACGTAGAATTAACCGCTAAAGCGAATGGCGTATTCAGTTTTTTGGTACACTACCCAGGAAAGGTAATATCGCGGCCTAAAGTGATCATTTTCTTTTTTTTCTCATGAATCTTCAACTTCTTGCCCTATACTCTTCCCGAAATCGTAAATTATTTTTTAACTAAGTCACACGGTAGGCTGCGTTATTTAATGCGCTTTCCAGAAATGTATAGCTATTAAAAATCGAATAATATTTGGATGAGTTCATCAGGTTTAAGTGAAGTAAAGTCGGGTATGTTACCCTTTTAACATACCTTAAAATTTCTTAAATTTTTTAAAAATTTTGATCGGTTTTTCTGGGTTATTATTGATTGTTTTATTTGGTTGGATAACTCCACAAATGAAAAAAAAAAAATTCGGAAGATCGAGACCGTGGACAGCGGAAAAAACCGTGGACCCGGATGGCCCCAAAATATTATTGGGCAATATTGGTATCAAATTAAAAGTCTTAACTAGGGGGCTTGCATATGGAACCAATTACACGCCAATTTCTTAGCCAATTTCCGATATACTGGCGAATAAGTGGTCCAGGATGACTACAGAATATTTTAAAGGATATCGGCGACATTTGAGTCTAATTTTTTACTTATATGTGTCGAAACGGTGGACACAGCAAAATGGATTGGCTTTACATTGAAGTCCTAGGTAAAATCTTTATTTTGATACCCATATTGCCCACAAATGTTTTGGCGCTATCCGGCTCCACTTTTTGTCCGTTATCCACGGTCTCGACCTTTGTATTTTTTTTGCATTTGATGAATTTCATATCAAAGGCTGAAAAACGAACATTTTGAACCCGACCTCCTCAGAATTTGATGAAATTTTGCATAGAGGTACATCTTACCTACTCAAACACAACCTCATTTTTAGAAATTGCATTTTCGAAATATTGTGGGCGTGGCAAGGTATCGAAATATTCGAAAATACCCGAAAATAATCGAAAAATGACGATAATAGGTACTTTTAAAGTGTGATTACTAGGGAATGGCTTTACCGATTTCAAAGATCTTTACACCATTAGAAAGGTATTGAAATTATCTCTCAAAAAAATACACTGTAAAAATTTTTTTTTGTTTTAGTACACTGAAAAAAATGTTTTCCAAAATAAAATTTGAAACTGAAAAAACACTTCAAAGATCAAGCGATTTTGAAAAATACAAATTTTGTTTAGAAAGGTCTATTTAATATATATAACATATCTGAAAACTAAAATTGCCTTTTTCTTTATTTTTTTTTTAAATTTATTTAAGTAAATGCATCTCTTGGCTTTCTTGTATTTTGATATCATGCGTAAACTAATCAACCGATTTCAAAAATTTGTATACCAGTAGAAAGGTATTAAAATCACCTGTTGAAAACACACACTGTAAAAATTCTATATTACATATTTTGGAAAACATTTTTTTTTCAGTGCACTAAAACAGTGTATTTTTTTGAAAGCTAATTTCAATACCTTTCTAATGGTGTAAAGATCTTTGAAATCGGTAAATCCGTTCCCTAGTAATAACACTTTAAAAGTACCTATTATCGTCATTCGGGTATTTTCGAATATTTCGATACCTTGCCACGCCCACAATTTTTCGAAAATGCAATTTCTGAAAATGAGGTTGTGTTTGGGTAGGCAAGATGTACCTCTGTGCAAAATTTCATCAAATTCTGAGGGGGTCGGGTTCAACGCATATTGGGTTTGATATGAAATTCATCATTTGTAGAGTTATCCACCCACATAAAAAAATCACGAATAACCCAAAAAAACCACATTCAAGAACAAAATTGTTAAAAAATTTAAGAAATCTTAAGGTATGTTACCCTTTTATACTCGACTTTACTTCACTTAAACTTGATGAACTCATTCAAATTTTATTAGATTTTTTAAAGCTATACATTTCTGGAAAGCGCAATAAATAACGCAGCCTACCGTGTGATTTAATTAAAAAATAATTTCCGATTTCGGGAAGAGTATAGGGCAAGAAGTTGAAGATTTATGAGAAAAAAAAGAAAATGATCACTTTAGGCCGCGATATTACCTTCCCTGGGTAGTGCACCTAAAAACTGAATACGCCATTCGATTTAGCGGTTAATTCTACGTATGGATACATATCAATTTTTTTCTTGTGGAAAAGTCCAACTTTTTTCATACATAAATCTAAACATACCTTGAAATTCTGGGAATTTGCGCGGTTTTCGGTGTAGCTCCATCCAGTTTTTGGAAAAGTCAACTTTTTTTTCAGTTTACTTATTCTAAAACATCCTATTTTCAGATTCCGTTGCCGGAGGGAATATCTAAAAAAAAAACGCATCTAATGTACATATATACTATACATTCTGGCATGCCAAAATTAGTTTCGAATTATAACGAACATATCCCTTCTTGGGTATAAAACTCAACCAAGCAAAACTCTTGCCAATACTACACATTTTCTTCCAACCAAAATTGCTTTGCCTTCCAACAAACAATATAAATTCTAGGCTTAGAACCCTTTTTACTCACAAAGAGCTATAATATGCATGTTTTTGTATACATATAATATTGTTTATTGCAATGTTGTCTTTGATTTGATTCTAAGTTTAATGCATTGATTTTGCTTTAAGCTTTGAGCACAAAACTCAAAACTAAAGCCCGTGGGCGTAATTAGAGCAGCAGTTAATGTGCCAACAAATGGTTGTGGTTTTGTAATTGCCCAAATAAATACGAGCTGCACACTTGAACAAAAACATAAGAATGTACATACAAATGTATATACATACCTACATATATATATACAAATGTACATAGCAAGTACAAAGTCATATATACAAACTTCTTTTCTGCGTTGGCCTGCCAAAAACATTCGCAACCAAAACACGAACGCAGAAAAAAGGGTTGGTAGCTCGTTTTCCTTCGACGCATTTCGCAGCATCCAAAACCCTAATACTATGTCTCCACATAACGTGTTTCGCTCTTTTTTTCTGCATTTTCTCTCTCAATCTTGTTTCGACACGGAAACCAGTGCCGAAACTCGCCAATTTCCATACAAATTTCTGAGAGCGAGTGAAGATTGAAACACTGTTTCATTCTGAATCATCTTGCCAACCTCGATGATATCGATGTCTTCTCTAATTTTGTATCGAAAAACTATCGAAATCTCACACAAACCAAAACAAAAACGCAAAATATAAGCAAACATACAAACATTTAAGAAGAGCAAGAAAGAGAAATGTTAAACTGAATCACGATCAGCCACGTGGAGACGGGTTATTTAGCGAGATGTTTTGCTAGATGTTTTGTTGGTGAAACAAGTTATGTGGAGACGGGCTTTAACACCAAAAACCGCTCCGAATATCAACGGGTAAGTGGGGGTATTTAGACGTTTTATTACGCATATTTGTTTAGCATTTAAAGGAATTATATTATTTTCATAGCTTTTAAGTTTGCAGCGCTTTGAAGTGTTGAAAAATTTGTTCTTTCTACATTTTTCTTGCTTTTCTATTTTAGCAACAATTTCTTCTAAGGAAAAAACAACTAAGAGCTATTCTAAGATTGCGCTACTTCACATTATAAAACATATTTTTAAATGTTAAATGTACTTTTATTTGTTCTGTATAAAATGAAAAAATACATATGTACACTTCCGCCCGAGCAAAAGCATTCGATTGCGCGTCATTTAAATTGGTGACACTTCGCTTTGCACATGCAGCTGAACTGCACATACTAACGCACTTCTGCATGTTTATATACTTACATTTATGCTTATAATCAATTGCATTATTTTGGCATTTTGAATACCCTCTTTGTGGCAGCTTTCAAATAAACAACTTTTCGCGCATTTCACGGCTCACTTGCGTACTCGCGTATTGCTGTGTTGTGCACTTTTTGCTGTGCACCTTTCGCAATTTCAAGCGCTCCAATTCAATTGCGCGGCATGCTACCTGTTACAAAGGATATGTATGTACGAGTATATGAATACGCATGCATGTATGTGCGTGTGTTTGTTTGTTGCCTCACCTTTGCAAAAACTTTCTACAATCACGGCGCGCCGTGCGACAATCGTTCACGCGACACATTTCAAATGCACATTTGCACTACTCAACTCCACCAAAACATATATCATTTCCGCTTCTATCGCTTCCGACGGCCGAAGCTAGCGCATAGCGTAATGATACATGTTTGGAGTATGTGTAATGGCGGAAGAAACTGTAGTCACACATACGCAAGGCGCCCTGCTCTCATCTATTTCGTGATTGCACACACACACCCATACACGAATATTTGTATACGCGTGAATTTCTCCATTGCTTTGTCATGTTGCCGTCATGTCATGTAGCAAAACCAAAGCCAAAACTGTCTATTGTCTGTGCACAGGATGTCTTTGCGCAGTGAATGGATGCAACAATGCACAATTCGCAAAGCGTCAAATAACATAAAACAAAAAACAATGTAAGGAAGGCGAACGCGAATGCATCGTCTATTGTTATTTGTTTTACTATACATATATGCGAGTGCATATTCATGTTTCTTAATATATCAATATCTTGAATGATTCTCAATCAGTTTGATAAATTAAATTTAGTGTATTCGGTATAAATTTCTCAAGATAAGTATTATAGAGTTGGAATAGTTGCGATCTATCACTCAATATGTATTGAATAATGAGCTATTTTAATAATACTTTAAAAAGCTGTACATTTCCGAAACTTTAAATAAATCCCACTTATTAAACAAACAAAAAATTAGTTAGAATTCAATATACCCGAAGGTTTGACGAAGCCTATTGTGTTGTATGTATATACATATCCATTGTTATAGTTGCCACAGCTTTTTAATTCTGTCGACTTGTATGTAAGTGATATGATTTATTATTTAATGAGGGTCATAGACCTGAAACGAGCACTATTTTTCATACATATACATACATATGTATTAAGGTGGAGTGAAATTTTTTTTTGGAAATTCAATTTGTTCCAAAGCCAGAACGGAACCTTTCTAGCCCAGTAATAAACCTGTAAAATTTTATTGGCCTACTCGCATGTTTAGAGGTGCCCCCAGCCCCACAAAGTTGAAAAAATAGCACGATCTGGTACAAATATGAAATTTTGAAAATTATAAAATGAAAGAAACGAAGTATGAGGATTGATAAAGATGGCTAAGCTGAGTATTAAAGTGAATTTTGTTTTTGGGAAACAACAACAACAAAACAACAGTTAAAAACGTTATCCTATCGCCATAAAATTTTGTGGGGTTCATTAACTCGTATAAAGGCAACTTTTCATTGCTGGTACGTTCAAAAAAGAACAAAAAAAAATCTCCATATGATTTCGCTCCACCTTAATATGTATGTATGATATGTACGTATTTGTTCCAGCGCAATTTCATTCAAAAGCTTAAACGCTTTTTTTTGCGATACTAATTAACTTAAAACTGAAAATGAATCTGTGTTAATAGCAATTCCACTGAACTTAATACCCAATAATCAATTTTATAATCCCCTCATCATTATCAAAATGGTTTACTTATGAAATATTCAATACTCACATTCAATTGAATTGTAAATTTATACACAAAAACAAATAAACGCATGTACAACGGCGTTAGTTATTATGCCACAATAGTATTAAATTTAATCACAAATAAGCGAAATGAACTCACCTGAAAAGAGAGAGAGAGAAAGACAAAAATTAAGTTAAAAAAAGAGTTGCATATAAATTTATCTATATATGTAAGTATGTACGTTTGTATGTAGTATATGAAATCACAAATTTACATAAATTCATTGACATGCGGATTTGATTTGCAAATCCTTTTGTTTGCTTGCATTTCACATTCACTGGATTTTCGCGATTAATCTCCGACGCTCAATTCAACTGTCTAAATCAAATGCAATTTGCATGAAGGATTTGATGATGTAAGTAAAACATAGGTGACCGAGAAATCTATATTTAAATAGAACCTACAGAGCTGACAAGAGTAGAGAAGTGCTCCAAATTAATATTAAACGCGGCTAAAGTTAGTAAGCGATAGTTCCTGCACTGACTGTCGCAAGTATATCGATAGTATATATACTTCTTTAGCACTAGTTCAACTTAGTTAAAACCCACTATATTGATTACTTATATAGGTTAAGTTAGCTTAGATTGAGATGGTGTTAGAGAGTGCCATGTTACTATGCCGACCGCCAGTCTGCAGTCTGCTTTAGGAAGTGTGAGTAGAAAGTTTGCAGTTTTTACGTTGTATGACCGAAGCATGCTCTTGGCGATCCTACAGGTTGACAAGGTCTTCGGATATACGTAGCAATGCTACGTATTTGAGATTTATGGTAATTTCACGAGGGGAGGATGTTTTCCACATTCACTTGTTCCAGTAATGCCCCAGCTACACGCCTAACACTTCCGCCTGTCATTTCCATCGATTCCCTAGTGTCCGGGTACCCAGTAGATAGTAATGCTTTTATTTGCACAGAGTCTATGTTACTTGGTCCTACGCTGTTTGGCGAACTTAGAGGTGGTCGTCGCTGCCGTGGTCGCTTTGATTGCCGCCTGGGTGTCGATGTTTTGATATGCTTTTTTATCTATGTTTGTTTTTGGGATTCTCCCTACGCTGCATATGACAAAGTCATAACTCTTAATTTTTGCTCCAGACTTCTCTTATAGTTTCTTTAATTGTGTTTGCATATTTTCTTTTCTTTGCGCGAGCAAGTTATGTGTATGTACATATGTAATTTTTACATATGTAAATGGGTCATTGAACCAACTAAAAATCAGCTGTTGAGGTAGGTCAGGATTTTACTTTCATACACAGAAAGAAAATTGTTAATACAAAACTTTAAAAGATTTACTTTTATTACCATAATGAAGTTCGAATAATATGTAATTTTCTTTGCATTATTAAGACTAAGAAAAATTAGTTAAGTATAGATATGCCTTGAATTTGAAATAAATATTTCTACATAAATTATAATGAGTAGCTAAATTGAGTCGTTTGGTCTGAAACTTATGGAATTTTGGTTGGTTGGTTTGGAGTCAAGGCGGTTAACTAAGGGTTATAGCCTTAACGCTGAATCTTGGGGCTTAGTTTACATCTAATAAGCCATGGTAGGGAGGGCTAGGGGCAGCCAATAACAATTTCTGGAGCTGCCGCATAATGGTTTGATCATTGGTTTGTAGACTTTGAGGGGTCTAATAGGGTTTGTCATGTTTCTCTTTTAGTGTGCAATTTCTTTTTATTATATCGTTTGAGCAAACCTTGGTGTCTTGCCACAAAAGCTACGTTTTCGGAACCCTCGCTACTGAAGCTCCGGGCTGATGCCAGTGCACACGCCGTAGCTTAAGAGACGCCATTGCGCAACATCTTCGTGAAGCTGTTGCAACAAGGGTAAGTTCATAGTGAATGTTTATACGAGAGTTTGAGGACGTTAGTTCAGCAGCATGTTCCATTGATTTTGAGGCAGCGTAAACCTTAGCCTGAAGGATACTGCAGTTGTCTGAGAGCCTAAAGGATTGTTATAACCCAAGCTCTGGAGAAAACATTGCAGCGCGCAGCCTTGCTTCCATCCTTCATCCGTCTGTAAATATGTTGAGAATATGGCGATTGGTTATTAGTCCCTTCTACCATCCGTCCCGTTCTATTATTACCCGTGGTCTCCTGCTGAGGTCAGTTTGCGAAGTAAAGAAGTCTTAATTGCAGTTTGGCCCCGTATGTTGCTGTGTCCAAAAGGTCGTTGTCTAAATGGTCCTTTTAGGTGCAGTGAAAGAACGCCCGTGGCCGGTCGTTTTTTCCGCGGACGTTATTTCACTGCACCGTCCTTTTACTCTAAGCTTTAGCGGCGTCTTTTCAGCTATGCTTTTAGCCACAAGATCCCCGGAGTACAGTTTGAGTATCAAATTTAGCGCTGCTGAGTTGTTTGTGCGTAGTGCTCCTGTTATATATGGACTAACAGAGCATTTGTTCACCCCCTAGCTTCTTTGCATACGTCTTTTCAGCAAGTGCCGTCCACCAAACCAGAATTCCGTAGTACCTACACTATTGGGCGCACAACAGACGTGAAGAGCCAGTGTGTTAGTTGAATTGATAGGCCCCCTGTTTTGCCCAGTGCCCTGGTGCAGGCACATAGAGCATTGGCGGCTTCATTGACTCCTTCCTCCACGCTAAGCCTCCACGTTAAACCTCCAAGTCAGTTTGCTGTCCAATGTGACCCCCAGATATTTCGTGAATTCTTTCATGGTTAGCGTACGATTGCCCAATTTAAGAGAATTCCACTGCAGTCCTTACATTTTTTCGTAAATAGCAAATGGTACGTGTTGTCTTGATTATATAATAATAATAATACCATGGCGCTATTATAACTCTGATGAGTTTTATGGCCGAGCTTCTCTCCCAATTCGATGTGTGCTCCTCAACTTTGGTTTTTCCTACTAATTGGGTGGACCTACAGTTTTATGCCGGCTCCGAACGGCGAATGCATTTTTTGTGAGAAGCTTTTTTATGGCGTAAGTACACTCGGAGGGTATGCAGTCCACTGCCGAGAGGTGACCGCTATTTCTAAATATCCAATAATGGGGTTTTAATTAATTCGAATTTTTTTTTTTTTTTTTGGTGTTTGTCGGGACTGGGGTTTGAACCCGAGACCTCTGGTATAGCAGATAATGCTTCAGGAAACCCGAAGCTCCGTTTTCCGATGTATTGTCCCTTCGTTATTAATTCGGAATCCATCAACTTTATCTCTTTGCTTCTACAGTGGCATACGGCTATCAAATTCTTTCGAGCCCATTTCTTATATTTCAAATATTTTTTGAATTTTGCTTCTCAGTTTGATGCTCATATTCGATATTGAGTTTTTTTTTGAACACTTGCCATAATATTTATTGTAGCTCGAACTTTCACTTATGAATTTCAGCAAAAGTAAACTCTAACGACTAGGCAGAAGTTCTCAAAAAAAAAAAAAAAAAAAAAAAAACAACGAATATTTTAAATGAATTGTGAACAGTTCTCAGAAATGCGCTATGAATGTTGCCAGCGTGGGCTGTGAAAGCAACATCGTTGGACCATGCTGCGCGACGAAAGTTGATGAGGGGTGAAGCGACTAAAACAGTCACTGTAGTCCTCACAAGTTATCATTGCGGAAAGAATGCATTTATGCAACTTTCTTTTTTGGCATTCGTAAACGGTCTGTAATAGCAATTCGCATACAATTTTTTTTTTTGTTTTTTTTTAACACGCTTTTATTAGCTTCACCTGTATGTACATATGTATGTATGTATGTATGTATGTATGTATGTATGTACGTATGTATGTATGCAACTTCATCCCATCCTAAAAGTTGCAACATTTAACTAAATTATTATATCTTTCAAACATTCACTTTTTTGTGTTCTCTCTATTATTTCTATTCTCCTCCTGATTCGAAACATGACATCAACAGCCCAACGGCATCATATAGTAGGACATTCAACATTATATTTTATGCTTCATTGCGGCTTTTATGTTACCTTTCTCAAAAATAGCCTCTATGAATTTCAATTCACTCCCGTATACAAGCCAATAAGTAACAAGCTTTCAGGGTACGGAAAAACTCACTCACGAACGCTCAAAAATACATTCTTCTCAAATCACAAACAAATGTTCAAAGAAAAACGTATAACCACTCAAATAGCTAGCGAACTAACGCACAACAGCCAGCGACCGCTCATAGCGTTGGCGATAAACTCAATGCATAAATTCACTCAAAAATAAAGCTTGAAGCTTCTGTTTTGGGTTTGTTGTATTTGCAATGAAATCAACCGCGTGTACAATGTACATACATACATACGTATGCAGAGCAAGAACTGGTTTTGTGTTTTGTGTAACAAGCTTTCTGTTTGTCGTTGTTGTGTTTGCAATAAAAACAATCGCATGTACATACATATGTATGCAAAGCAAGAACTGGTTTTGTTTGTAATTCATTTAATAGTAAGTGCTGAATCAACGAAAAGGAACCCTAATTACATTTTTATACAATGTTTTGTAAACGTGAGGTGAAAAAATTTCTCTAAAAATAAAAAAATAAAAAATAAAAATAAAAAAAAAAACAAAAATGCGCCACTCGGGACTCGAACCTGAGCTCCTTGGTCCGTAGGCAGCATACCTCACCATTACGCTACAAACGTATTCAGGGCTTTATTGTCTAAATTCGAATTTATTCAATCAGGTTTCTTTTTTTTTTGTTCTTTTCAAATGCTTCACCTCAACTTCTCTTCACTTTCTGATTGTAAAATATAACAAAACGTTTGGGAAGCTAGTTTGGAAAACCTTGAATAAAAGGGTTTGGAAAATATTGCATAATAAGCTAGTTTACTTCACTGCATATTGGGATTTTTGGTAGAAGTTATAAATACATATGTAAGTATGTAGATCTATTTCGGAGAACACCACATCCCATCAGACTTCTTTTTACTTTTATTCTTGCGTCCGCATAAAACATCCTTTAATGAAAAATTTCACTAAAAAGTTAAAAATAAATAATAGCTTAAAAAAACTAAAAAACACGCTTTAATCTTAAAAATCGTACTAAAAATTGAGAAATAATTTAATTAGAAACAAAATGATGAACGAAAATATAAGTATTTAAGGAAAAGCGTGGGGGTGCTCAATAATATTTGAACATGAAAATATTCGATTCGTACAACTAGTTCAAAAATATACCCAGTTGCGAAATTAAAAAGTACGATATATAAAATCTCAAAAAAGTCAAAATGAAATTATTAGTAAAAAAACACCGATTTTAAATATTTTTTGACATACTGAGCACCCCACGCTTTTCCTTAAATACTTATATTTTCGTTCATCATTTTGTTTCTAATTAAATTATTTCTCAATTTTTAGTACAATTTTTAAGATTAAAGCGTGTTTTTTAGTTTTTTTAAGCTATTATTTAATTTTTGGCAGCTGCAGTCGGAGCACTGTACGCTCCATTCGTCTTCTATTGCACACTTTTTGTGCCTCTAAGCGCACTGGCCATGTGCATATAAATATGTATGAATGGAATGACTACAACCAAAAAACGCTTAACCAGCGTGTAATGCAAAATAAAACGCCATTCATGTGAAATATTCACTTTTTATGCAGTTTTTTGTTGTGTTTTTTTCGTGGCTGTTTTTCTGCGCTTTCTTTTTTCTTTTTGGTTGGCACCAACAAACTGCATAAGTAATACATTTAACATGAGCTAGCTTTGTTAGTTCACCCCACAAAAAGAGGTTAGAGCATAATTTTAACTCGATAGTTTTATGAATTTTTTTTCTTTACTAAATCCCTGCACACTTTTACTATATAATACACATTTTTTGCTGTTTTACTTTTTTCGTTGAGTAATTTAGTACCGCGACTAGGTTTTTGGTTGAAATGATGCACTAACTGCGCGCGTTATACGGCACACAAGGAAATCATATACTCGTAGGTACAATACATATATCGTACATATATATGTACATACATAAATATCCATGTTCGTGTTGATGATGCAGTACTGCGAGTCCTTGGGCTAGCAGCTTTACTATCCTGCTGCTTTTTTGTTGTGCTTTTTTTCCTTTTACTGAGCACTTCATCGGCGGCTGGTTGCTCTGCTGGCTGGTTTTGGCAGGCAGACATATGAAAAAGGTTAGGCAATGCCAGAAGCTAGTAGAGTTACTCGCAGATTGAGTAAATTATAATTTATAATGTGTGTAGATTTACTTACTCACATACATATTTATGTATAGGTACTAGGGATTCCAATCCCGGGATCCCGGGATCCCGGGATCCCGCCCTTTTTGACACCCCGAAAATCCCGGGATTGCTAGATTTTTGATCCCGGGATTTTCGGGATAAAATAAAGACAGAATATTCCCCTATTATAGCAAAAAAAAGTATTTTATATAATTTTTATTGATCTCAGATCTGTATACTAATAGCGTTTCCTATTCTGAACGAAAATTTTGAATTATTACATGGCAGAATTATCAACATGTGCCCTGTGCCCTGTGAAAATGTTGCATTTTTCATATGATGCATAACAAAAGTAATGCAGCGCAGAAGAGCAGAAATGTTTTCCCCGTAATCAGGCTAGTTTTATATTTTGTCAATAGAACAAAAACGCCAGAAAAAATTTTGGAATAGAGCAAAAAAATTTGAAAGCCCGAAGAAAATTCATAATAAGTGCAACATTTTTGCCAAAATTAAAAATGTCCATTAGTGAAAGTAAGAATTAATATTTTTTGATTTTTTTTTAATTAAGTTTTTTTGTTGTGAAGTAAGGAAACGTACGTTAGGTACTTTTAAAATTTTTAATTCTTGTGGTAAAATTCTTTTGATAACTTCGATTTCCTGATTTTGGGCCATTTTATTCTCAACAGTTTTCGGAATTTTCTCCCATGAAAAGTAAATATTGGAAGAAAAAGCAAACAATAATCAAGAAATAAAATTACCAAAGACCAGGTAAAATTTTAATTAGACTTGAGAGTTTCACACTACAATGTCAAAGATTCAATTTTTTCATCTTTAATAATAGTTTTTATCTCGTTGAAAACAGTATTAACAGGAGATTGTTTCGAAATATGTAATTATATATATACACTGGTTAACAAATTATTCGAGAAATATGAAATAATTATGGAAAAAAATTAATTTCGATAATATTTAAAAATCATGTTGATAGACGAAACAGACTGACTTACCCTATGAAAGAGGGGTTTTTGGCCCGTAACTCCAGATTTTGAGGGTGTATTGAAATTCTAAATATGCAGTCTTCGGATGTTTTGGTAAGGCCTACTCGTTTAACATATGTGAACCTCGAAAAAGTACTTTCAAATTTTTTATTTTGTCACACATTATTATCCAATGATCGCAAGCCTTCTTGTCAATATCTTAAAAGTACCAACTGTAAAGCAAATATTTCTTACACCAAATGTATGCCATTTTCTTTGTTGTTTGTATTTTTTAAAGTAACTCTTAAGTATTTTAAATAATACGCATGAATTTATTTATTTTTTTTAATTAAATAATTTTTGTTTTAAATAAAAAATAGCAATAAAAATCAATTACTTTCTTTGCATTTTAAAGTTGTAGCGTTCCACGAAAAATATATTCACTTTTTTCAACCCAAAATGTCGGAAAATAATTAATGGCAAAATCCCGGGACCAATCCCGGGATCCCGGGATTATAAAAAAAAATACCGAAAATCCCGGGATCGCAAAAATGGGAAAAATTGGAATCCCTAATAGGTACATACCTAGTATATTCTAACGTTTATCTACTATATAAGTTTTCATACGAACACGTCGCTTTTTAAAAGCTAAAAAAAAAGAGGCACATGTAAGACGCAGGTGATTTATAAAATATTGCAAAAAATATGAGCACTTACTTTCACATGTGTTCATAAATACATACATATTTATATGGGCGAAGTGAAATTGAAGAGGCTGCCAGTTGCACGCCAATCACTTTTACTATTTTCATGATTTCATACAAACATGCACACTAGACTGGGTCGATTTGCATGGAAGGAAAAAACAGCTTTATGGGCGCTTCGCGTTTCTGATTCTTGGGATTGTACTGAGCAAAAAAGTCCACTAGACCATAGGTCTACGGTGAAAATCGAGCTTCTACTTTTTGACTTGCAGTTTTTCTCAGATTTTGTCACTGTTTATTTTGGCCTATAACAGCCAAACCATTGAGATTTTCGATCCAATACTATGACAAAATTTGTAGCCAAGACAATGGTTAAGAACTCTCTAGTACATCGCAAAAGCATTGGAACGCTTCTTCATGCAGTTTTGGCCTTGTGAACAACTGATAATAGTAATTTATCAATATTTTCCCGAAAAATTCTCAGTGCAATCCCAAAAGTCAGAAACGCGAAGCGCCTCAAATCGCCCCACCCTAAAGCACATGCACACCTTGACGGCTAAATTTATGGCACAATATTTTAAAAACATGAAAATCACGTTTTTTCGATGGAGATGCTACATTCAAATTCATTTATTTGAGATTTTGCGTTATTAATCTTTATCATAAATGATTTGGTGTAAAAGGATGAAGGCGGTAATTTTACAGTTTGCCACAGCACGGGGAGGAATAATTCTCCTCACGGAAGGAGCTTCCGGTTCTTGTGGGCTTAATTACTGGACAAACTCCATGGGGGTATAGCACATGGCCATCATAGGCATCAGCGAGAGGTCTTTATCTCTTTCCTAACTGCAGGAGGACGACGACGACCAAAGCATTTTATCTGTACCTGCCCGGCTTTCGCTAGGCTAAGATTGCGCATTCTCGGGTCAGATGTATTGAGAATGACATTCTCTACCAATGGACGAAGCTTACAGATTTATAAAATAATCTGAGAAGTTTGCAGGCGAACTCTGATTGCATTATCCCACATTTTCTCTACATCCTGATTCTCTCTAAAGGCTTTAAGTACAATGGACAAATATGCATAAGTGTTTGGGGAAGACATAGTTTTCCCGGCTTAACACAATTTCATTCCATTCCAAATTCCCTTAAGAACTTATTGAGAGGCATACATTGAAAAGGTTAAAGCTGAAGGGTGCATATAAACGAGTATGTGGAAAATATTTACACTATCCCTTTTTAATGAGAATATTTTGCATAAAAAATAAAAATAATCCTAATGTAGTCTGCATAGTTACATAACATATCTTCAAAAAGTAAAAATGCACAGACAAACAGTAGAGGATTTCAGCAACTAACTCACTGACTAAAAAGAAACCAAAAAGAATATACACAACGTTGAAGAAAATTTGCTCTGAATTTCGAAATAATAAAGTCCATAATTGTGCATAGTGCAGAGATTTGTTTGCTTGGTAGCCGCTTGACCGAAATAAGCCGCTTGTCTCAGAAATATGACAGAATAAATTTTAGAATCATTTAAATAACTGAGCAGACAGCAAGTAATATTTAAAGGAGAAAAAAATAAAATGATTAAACGAACAAAATGAAAAGGTAAAACACAAAATAAAAGAACGACGAATTAAAAATATTTATAGATAAATCCATAAATCGAAGCGTTGCCTATTTAATTGGTATGGGTAATAATCTTAAATTTCAAGCAGATAAAACTGACTTCTTAGTGTAACTTATGCCAATGTTACGCTTATAAGTATAACACGCCCCACATAGTATTCAGAAAAAAAAAAAAATTTTTGCCATTATTTAAACAACATTGGGGTAGCTTTTCTCAACCACCAACGTGCTGCTATGCTATCCATCATGGCTACCTCTGTCTCTAATATAAATTTTCCATTCTACATACATACATACCTACTAATTTTTTCTTATTTGTATATACATTAGGGTGGGGCGATTCACTAACCTATATCGAGCCATCGAATTTCGGATTCCTCTCATTTTTCTGAGTAGAAAACTCCTCCGCGACATTTGTCTAAAATTAATTTTGATGTTCCGAAATTTGCTTTTTATGGACCAAGACATATTTTTGAAAATAAAAACTGGGCAAAAATCGACAAAAAAATAACCAGGCCAATATGCACATCGAATTGAAGCAGAATTTTATGCTGAATCCATATATGAAATCCGAATTAAAATCGGATGATTCGTTTTCGGGATATAGCCTGATTTCCGGTTGTGGAGGCTGAATGCCGAAAATCGCATATTTTCGCGATTATCTCTTGCTGTGTACAATATATCTTAAAGTTTGTTGCAAATTTCTTAAAGATAGGTCAATACAATATATAAGCAATATTTTAAAATATTAGTTTATCTTCCGGTATAGGAAAACTAGAAAGCACTCTTTTTTCCTTAGCCCAAAATCGCGGTATGGGATCCCCATGTTATAGTCATTCTATATCGATGACTTTCGCTGACAGCGCTTTGTATACAATATATGCTCCAAATCCAAAATTTCAGAATTTTAGCTGCAAAAATTTAAGAGTTATACCCTAAAACGTAGACGTATACTGTTTGGGACTTATTTTTTTGCTTTATTCAACTCTAAAAAAACTCAAGGTTACTCATACGCCATAGGGTACTATTGGAAGCAAAACACAGTTTTCAAGCAGCATAAGTCTACGTATTAGGGAACAACTCTTCGTTTTTTGCAGTTAAAATTCTGAAATTTTGGATTTGAAGCATTTATTGTACACAAAGCGCTGTCAGCGAAAATCATCGATATCGAATAACTATAACATGGAGATCCCATACCGCGAATTGGGCTAAGGAAAAAAGAGTGCATTATAGTTTCCTATACCGGAAGATAAATTAATATTTTAAAATATTGCTTATATATTGTATTGACCTATCTTTAAGAAATTTGCAACAAACTTTAAGATATATTGTACACAGCAAGAGATAATCGCGATAATATGCGATTTTCGGCATTCAGCCTCCATAACCGGAAATCAGGCTATATCTCGAAAACAGATCATCCGATTTTAATTCTGATTTCACATGTGGATTCAGCATAAAATTCTGCTTCAATTCGATGTGAATATTGGCCTGGTTATTTTTTTTGTCGATTTTTGCCCAATTTTTATTTTCAAAAATTCGTCTTGGCCCATAAAAAGCAAATTCCGGAACATGAAAATTAATTTTAGACAAATGTCGTGGAGGAGTTTTCTACTCAGAAAAATGAGAGGAATCCAAATTTCGATGACGCGGTATCGATTAATTTCCATCCATACAAATCGCCCCACCCTAATATACATATGTACATAACTATGTACATCCCAGTGAATAGCAGCATTTTTAATTAAAGTCAATATGCCATTTGTAAAATTGCTTTCACAACTTCCACCATAGATAAATTTTGCATGTATAAATAGCTTTTTTTTTAGCTAAAGTAAAATTCTTTCGCCACAAAACTACACTTTCCATTACTTCAAATGTACTTATGCACAGACGTACATACATACATACATACTCGCACATCTCATTACTCGCTATTTACGCTAATGTTCATTTGTGGCAGCTGAAGTTTCATTTTAATTAATGGCCCCAATTTTGTTTTACTTTCGCTAGTCAATTATTTTACTTATGTATGTATGTAGTTGCGTTGTTCTCCCTCCATTTGCTCCAGCAGCGCGATTTATCACTCACTGCCTTTTGCTAAAATCTGTTTATATTTGCATGCTTTGCGTCGTCCCATGCCTTTGTTCCTACTCCTTTGAACTTGCGTATGCGCCTTGCGGCGAAATACAAATTTTAATTCAAAGTCAGCAGTTATTATTCAAAAATATATTGATTATGTCGACGCATTAAATTTCATGCTTTAATTAAATTCCCAATTAACGTCTGGAACATTTAAAAACATTTTCCGAAATGGTAGACTTCAGTCGATATGTAGATAATTATTGCGATGGACGTTTAATATTCGATACAAATTAAATATTATACAGCAAAGGATTATCTTACGATGCATAGAAAGGAAATTTTAATGGAATAGAGTGATTGCCTTAAAATATGTAAATTTTTCACTTGTTGCCATAGTAACATATGATCCTCATTTTCCTTCGAATCCAGTTTGAGTGCATTTCCAAATTTCCTATGAACGTTTGATAAAAGAATGTTCTTCTCTTCTTCTTCTTAATTGGCGAGTAGATAACCAACTAGACGATTCTGGTCGAGTCGAATAAAGCCTAATAATAATAATAATATAATGGCGCTATTATAACTCTGACGAGTTTTATGGCCGAGCTTCTCTCCCAATTCGAGGTGTGCTCCTTTTTGTTTTTCCGACTAATTGGGTGGACCTACAGTTTTATGCCGGCTCAGAACGGCGAATGCATTTTTTGTGAGAAGCCTTTTCATTGCAGAAATACACTCGGAGGGTATGCGGCCCACTACCGAGAGGTGACCGCTGCTCTTAAAAAACTCAGTAATTGGATTTTTACTAATTAGAAAAATTGTTTTTTGGTGTTTGGCTCGGACCGTGGTTTGAACCCGAGACCTCTGGGATAGCAGGCGAGCACTCTACCCACTACACCACAGCGGCCACAAAGCCTAATAGTCGTTTCTATTTCGTGCTGCCTGGCGTCAGTTGGAAATACCAAGTGAGGACGAGTCAGTTCCCACCTGATCTTTCCAATGCAATGGAGGTCTCGCTTTTCTTTTGCCTTTAGCGTGTTTCGATATAAATACTTTCTAGGCTAGAGCACCTTGATCCAGAGACTTTACTTTTCAGTTGCCTACTTAGTTTATAGTAGCACTTATTGGCAAGAGTTGCATTTCCGTGCTGACATTACTTTTGGTGTTAATGCTGGTTCCCAAATAGACGAAGTCCTTAACAGTTTCTAATTTGTAGCTGCCAACAGTGACGTGACTGCCAAGACGTGCTGTTTCTTTGTGTGATGACAGCAGGTACTTCGTCTCGTCCTCATTTACCGCCAAACTCATTTACTTAGCCTATTTATCCAGCTTGGGGAAGGCAGCACATACAGCGCGAGTGTTAATGCCTATGATGACAATATCATCGGCGTACTCCAGAAGTTTTACCTACACTTATACTTCCAGTGCAGTTCAGTTCTGCAGCTCAATATTAAATCCTGCTCACTTCCTAAGCTAGATGTTTTGCTCTTTAATTCAACTCAATCCTACTACCATCAGAAATCAAAATTATAAAATGCTATTTTCGTAAATTTTTTCTGCTAAAAAATGCCATTTTCATTTATTTTTTTTTATCAAAGAAAGTAAATGAGAGCCTTTTGCACTTTGCAAGACATCATATTGCTTCTATGAAAACCCTCCATTTCATACTTAGCACTTGTTTTGTGAATCAAAGAAAGTACAAAAAACAAGCAACTTTGATCACTCCCCACAAAAATTTCTATGTTCTGTGCGCATTACAATGGCATAGCCCACTCTATACACCAAAAATTGCCAAGCGGCTTATGTACATTTTCCGCAAGAGAAGACAATGCCAAAGACAACACCCCCACTTGTTGCACAGACAACTGGCAACTAACCACCTGCTCGACAGCAATCAGCTTGACAGCGCCTTTAGGTTTGCCTTCGCAAAGCGACACAATATCCATAAATTCTCTCGGCAGCTCATGTGACAGCAGAACAACAACAAAAAAAAAGCGCGCATGAGAAACAAAGGAATGAAAGGAAGAAACAAAAGAAAACAAAGAAACAGTGGAGACAAGAAAGAACGCAGGGCATGCAAGCAAATTGATTTTGAATGAGTTATGTATGTTAATATGACTGTTGTGCTATTTTTGTACTAGATAGCAATTTAACGGTAATTTTGTTCATCAAAAAGAAAAAAAAACGAAGTTGTCAAAGACGAGTCGAGTAATGCGGAAGCGTTGTTGTGTTTTTGTTCTTCGGTGGGCGTAGCAACGAATTAATCATTTGGGCGTCTTACGAGTTCGACAGGGCGGGCGGCTTGAATGACTGAATGCGAAAGTATGTAAGCATTTTTGCGAGAATGAATATTAAAACAAAGGGTTAACAAGAAACTAAAATATCCTCGAATTGATTGATTTATTTACATATATTTAAGACTCTCAGATGCAGGTGTAATAAGAGCCAGATTACTATAATATAGTTCATCCGTAGTGCAAGAAATGTACGGAGTTGCCTCTTCCAGCATGGACAATGTCAAAATCATATGAGACGCCACTTGCAGTATTTGTGAGAAAAGTTTTTCGTAAGATGTACGGACCTTTCTGAGAATGGATGAAGGTACTTCGGGTAAGAAAGTGTTTCTATAGAAACCCGCTAAGAAGAGCAAAAAGATACACCCCCATTGCATTGAGAAGATCAAGTGAAGACTGACTTGTCCTCCTTTGGTATTTCCAATTGGCGCAAGGCAGCATGGGACAGAAACGACTGGCACGCTTTATTGGACTTGCCCAAAATCGTCTAGATAGTTACGCGGCAATTAAGAAGAAAAATAAGTCACTGGGCACATTTCGTTGGAAAGCCTGCGGAGAGGTTAGGAAGAATGCTGACGAGGAGGAAACGTTCGAGCGCCCCAACTGTAGCTCAGCTTTCAGTGACGACAAGCGCTCTTTGGACTTCTGTCTTTTGGATTTATCGGTTTTGAGATTTCTTCTGATGTTAGCTACCTTTTCATTTTCGGTTTTTTGGATTACTGTTATTGGGATTTCAATTTTTGGAAGCGAGACGGGTATTTGCTAGTAAATAAATAAAATGTTAAAATGATGTTAAGAAAATTTGAAGGCATATTTTTAAGTATAGTGAGTAATATACATATACCATGTATATTATACATATCGTTGGCTTCGTGAGCAAATGTGCTAAGTCCATTCGAGGTAACTTTTCAAGAGAGGCAAAAAACCTCCTAACTTTTTTTGTTGTTACTATTTTAAAAATCTGAAAATGCAGTTTTTTTCCTCAGATGGTCGTGCTAAAATACCAGTTATCGGCACATTTTAATATAAAGCTTGTACAAAGTTATGAGCTTGTTTAGGACTTAGCACATTTGCTTTCTATGATTTTGTTTTTTTTAGGTGGACTTAGCACATTTTCTCACAAGTGATTATACTCAGCTGTACGTAGTAAAATTAAAATATTTTGATGAAATTTGGTACAGAGGCTCCTAACAAGACAGAGAAGGTTGGTATTGAAAATAGGCGAAATTGGATGATAACCACGCCCACTTTCCCTATATAGTATATATCGAAAAACACGCAAAAAGCGATAATGGATGAAATTCCATCCATGCAATGAGCTGACGCCGTTATAAAGAAATAAATTGAAATTCTCGAAAATGGGCGGTGCCACACCCACTTATGAAAGGATGAATTCTAAAAGTTTTATAAGTGATAAATAACTCAGAAACCGTAGTAGATACTTATATAGATGAAATGTGGAAGGCATAATTTACTTGCTAGGGCAAAGGTTTGGACGAAAAATTGTCCAAATCGGTAGACGACCACGCCCACTTTTATATATGGGAACTATAAATGGAGCTAATAAAAACATTTTAAGCGACGTCTTTGTCAAATATGAAGATAATTCATTGAAAGTTTTTGGCATGAGTCCAACTATGGACAAAAACATAAACCATAAATATTCTTGAAAATGGGCGTGGCTTCATGAATCTAAGACATTTCGGAGTCTATAACTCGACAAATAATTGAGATATTACGGCGGAACTTGGTGTTGGTACATAATAATAATAATAATACAATGGCGCTATTATAACTCTGACGAGTTTTATGGCCGAGCTTCTCTCCCAATTCGAGGTGTGCTCCTTTTTGTTTTTCCTACTAATTGGGTGGACCTACAGTTTAAAGCCGGCTCCGAACGGCGAATGCATTTTTTTGTGAGAAGCTTTTTCATGGCAGAAGAACACTCGGAGGGTATGCCGCCCACTGCCGAGAGGTGACCGCTGCTCTTAAAAACCCAATAATTGGATTTTTACTAATTAGAAAAATTGTTTTGGTGTTTTGCTCGGACCGTGGTTTGAACCCGAGACCTCTGGCATAGCAGGCGAGCACTCTACCCACTGCACCACAGCGACCACCAGCGGTGTTGGTACATATGTACTTTTATTACTTGTAGTAAAATTTTGGCAAAATCTGTTTGTAACCACGCCTACTTAAAAAAAATTGTAAAACTCCCTTTGGAAACTGTGACGTGGCATCTTTGTAACTAAAAGTCATAAAGGGATGAAATTTTGCACTAACAAGAATCTTTTAGGCTTGGTCTGATGAGAGATAAAACTGTTGATAATGGGTGTGGCCACGCCCACATTATGCTGTACCCTCTCTATATAAAATAGGTACACCGCGTTTCGATCGAACGCATACAATTATAATAAAAATATAAGAAGTACCGCAAACTAGTTTGCATATCAAATTGGTGGGAAAGCTCGCCACTCCCGCAAATTATTAACGTTTATAGTCCCAAGCCATGCTTATCAAAGCAATGTAGTAATAATTCTATATGATTCTACAAAACAAATTAAAGAAAAACCAATAATTTCTCATTTTCACCTGGACTTAGCACGTAGATTTTTGAAAAAAAATTTTTTTTATGGACTTAGCACATTTGCATAACACTGCATTACACCATGAAAAACAGACACTATGGTAACTTCTTTTTGGCAGACGATGTATTTTTAGTTGTACTATCTTACTGCATTAAAATCTCAGTTTTGATAAAAATTGGATTTAGCACATTTGCTCACGAAGCCAACGATATGTATATACATGATAATCCAAACACGTATCAATTTGAGTGTATGTAGATTAGGTTGGTCCCAAAATGTATATAGACAAATTTTATAGCATATTTCTTCCACCTCACACCCTAGGTCGATGCTAATATAGTCGAAGATACCACATATAAATTTTCGTCACGATCGGAAAGGGTTAAGTGGTGTCGAAGAGGGGTAAAAGTTCAGATTACCATATAAATACCAAAAAGATAAATAAAATTTTTTGTATTTAATGACCAAACGGGATAGTTTTGTACTCAAGTATATCAAATACACCGAAAAAATCAGTATATTGCCTTCCACCAAAAAAACAAACAATATGCGGAGAAAATCGTCTTTATTACTGGCATTTTTTTTTTGTTTCCGTATCGTTAACTGTCAATCATGTTTCTATTGACATTTAACGTTCGCGTTGCTTCTCCTTCCTAATTGTTTCATGGTTATGCCGTGGTTATGGTTACCAGCAAAACACCGATGAAATTCGGATACATTTTCGTCATCGGTGAGAGGTTGTTAAATCGATGATTAGAGCGCACATACACATCATAACACATTATTACCCCGAAAACTAGGCGTGCTGGGTGTTTGTTTCACCAAGCAAATTTGATCGATATGAGAGTCCGAAAATTTTCTCACTCGTCGGAGTGCACAACAATAATTGCACGTTGCTCTTCGAGTATTGTCGTAAGCATAACCACGGCATTACAAACGTCAAATGAAAACAGTTGGAAAATTAAAAACAGTGCAGGGTGATAAAAATTATTTTTTTTTAGTGTCGGCTAAAAATCAGTACAAATCAGTACAAAATCCAAAAAATCAGTATTTCTTAAGGTTTTTAAAACCATCAGTACGGGGCAGGAAAAATCAGTACTGTACTGATGAAATCAGTACGTCTGGCAACCCTACACAGGAGTCACATATGGCTGTCTGAAATTTGACACCTCTGCGAAACCCTTTATCAATCTGCGATCGGGCCCAAAATTTATATGTGGTATCTTTGACCGTGCTGTTACCGATGTAGGGGTGGAGACCGGAGAAAATCGTTAATTTGATTTTAAGGACCACCCTAATGTGGATACTTTGGAAGTGCCATATTCCACAACTGACTTCGCTATGAGGCAAGAAAGGTTACATGTTCACCAGCTGTCTCACGGTTTTTACATGTTTGTTACTTACTGTTGTTGTTATTGCTGTTATATGTTTTTGTTGTAACATAGCTGGGTGATAAGTGTTTAGCGTTGCGCGAACATGTCACTTGCTATGTAACGCATTTATGGTGTGTGATTTTAGACATTTTAACGTGTGTCTTCCAATTTACACTCGTACATAGCATATGTTTGTTTTTATTTAGATTTTATATGTAGATGTTCACATATTTACATACATTATAGTGGAACTTTCACATTCATAGATGTGTTTATAGTGAAAGATAACTTTAGGCATTTCGCGTACCAGCCAAATTGAACGACATGTTAATAAAAGCTCGAAAACGACACAAAACGACAAACAAGTCGCGACGGCGCGACGCTTTTTGGCACTTGTAGATACATAGATACCCACTTAAGTGATTTTGCTGTAGTCCAGCGGCTGCTTTGTACAGTTGGCTAGCGTAGAACTAAACTGGTCTATCTAACATTTTTTCAGAAATCGAGTTATGCACATTTTTGAACTTGAAAATCATAAATTTATCCGTGCAAAATTGATGTTGGTCTTATTTCTTCACAAAAGTGTCCAAACGATAAAAATGTCACTTTAGAATTCACGTCCTTTTGTCATTTCAAGAAATTCTAAAGTGGTCCAACTAGCATAGACTACCATAGACCAGTATGATCTTACACCAGATGAATGGATGGAAATGGTTAAAAATTGTAGAAAGCATGCTCCTTTTGATGTTAATAATGTGGTGGGGAAATTTATGTCATTTGACGAACGACGGCCAATGTTCAGGGACTACCAGAGTATAGTAGACGACGGTGGAAAAATTTCCCAAATGCGAAAGGCAAAATTTGTCAAGGGTGAATCTGTGATGCAGTTTAATGATGATTATTGTGAAACATATAAATCCGTCGATATAAAGAAATCTAGCGTGAACCTACATGATTTCATAGAGTTCTTGCAGAATTTTACACCAGATCAGGGCAGCGACATACGCGTTTTGAAATTCAAAAAAATACAGGACATGAAAAAAATGTTGAAATTTGTACCACCGATTCATCACCCCTTTTACCTGTCTCTCCACATGTAAACCGCAGAGATGAAATAGAAAACAATCCAGAAGATTTTCTACCAGCCCGCCGTGGAGAAAACTAGGTTACTGTTACTTTTCATGCAGAGGTGATCATTTACGAACATGTTTATGTTATTATTATTATAAGATAAGAAAAGAAAAGAAAAGAAAAGAAAAGAAAAGAAAAGAAAAGAAAAGAAAAGAAAAGAAAAGAAAAGGGAGACCACCACTGCGTTGGGGAAATCAGGTGGACAGCGATGCTGCCTCCCTAGGTGTTCCCAAGTGGCGCCATGCTGCGCGAAACAGAAGCAATTGGTGCGCTCTGTTGGACTCGGCCAGAATCGTCTAGACGGTTAAGCGCCAATCAAGAAGAAGAAGTATGTTATTTTTGTAATTAAAGTACCTACTTCCTTTCACATATTTTTTACTTTATTCATATAATTTTCAATTTGTAGTTCAAACTTCCTTAAAAATTGAAAATTCTAAAGTGGTCTATGTAACAAGTTTTCTTAAAAACGTTTCTATAATAATTTTTTTTTAATGCAGAATGTTAAGTTAACTATTAAGCTAACATAATAATTTACAATATTCACTTAACATACATCAACAATCGCACACCGCATTAAAATGCGTTTCATCTGTTTTCTCCAATTTTGTATTTTGTTAGATAGACCAGTTTAGTTCTACGCTAGCCAGTTCATGTCGTGAGAATGGATGAAGTTAAGTTGCTTCGGCCCAGAAAGTACTTCTATCGAAACCCATGAAAGGCAGAAAGAAATAGAGGCCTCCACTGCGTTGGGAAGATCGAGAAGAAACAACTGACCCTCTTTATTGAATTTGGCCAGAAACGTCTAAATGGTTAAGCGGCAATTAAGAAGAAGAACACACTATATTTGTAGGTGTTATTAGCCAGCATTGACAACTACTCGTATAGGCTACGTTTACAGTGATGAAGAATTTCTAGTAATTATTAGCACTAGTTGGCAACCTTGGCAAAATGTTTTGACAGCTTAAAAGTTATCTCCTTTTTGGCTCAATTTCATCAGTTTTGCATAATTTCTGATCACTGAAAAGAAAACGCATAGAGCAAGTGAGTTCATACTAAAGCTGGAAAAAATTGCCTTGCGAACAAATTTTGTTGCAATGGCAACCATAGTCTTACACACACACATTTATAAACAATTAGTCAGTCATGCAGCTTTCGACTAACGCGCTGAACATTCGTTGATATATCAGTCTATTGCTGTTGTTGCTTGGAATCTTCTGTCCTTGCTTGCCAATAAGCCTGTCTGTCAGCCTTTCTGTCTGTCGTTGGGTTGCTTGCTGATTGTAGGCATCGCATTCCTTGACATTTAAGTATTTTACATTTTAATTGCTTTAAATAATTTTTATACCTTTCATGAAAATTAAATTGTATTATCACTTTGTGCCAAAACAAGAATCTTGCAAGTAACAGAAGGAGAAGGGTTAGGCCACCTAAAATATGTACCTATATGCTCGTATCAAAATGAGCAGAATCCTGAGCTGTGTCAATTAAGCATAAATAACCCAAAGAAAAAAAAAATAATAATAAAAATAAAAATTAAAAAAAAAAATTAAATAAAATCAGACTATGCAACTTTTCATTTCCCCATTCTTGTAGGGTATGAAGTGTTCAGCGCAGCTGAGCACAGTTGCGCTCTTACTTGTTTTTTTCGTTTGTTCTCATGCAAATTGGTCCTGCCTATCGAGATGCTGTTGTTTGGCAACGCGCATTTTATTTTCATGTATGCATGCAAGTATATGAAATCATTCGCAATTTATAATTGATTTAAAAAAAAATAAGTAAATAAATATTATATTATTTAAATAAATAAATTACTAGTAAACCCGGCCACGCGATGCTGTGGCTTTCCATTACACTGTGCGACAATTTGAGGGAGGAAGAGCACTTATTGCTACATTTAACAATTTTTTTGATTGCCATTTAAAATTTGACTTCCCCTTAACGCCGATATATATTCTGCCATTTTTAAGCCCATAGATTTTTATTAATAAAATATAAAATTAAGCATGTATTTAATTACTGGTTATTTTTATTTTCCGTCGACCTAGATTTTGTATGCAATGATTTTGTCCGAGGAGTCCCATATTGAAGTTTTAATGCGAATAATTTTCTACAATATTTTATCCATATAGCTACCTCCAAAAGTCATTTGTCTTACTTCTCTTTCTCTTCCCCTTTCCCTTTTATTTGCGCTTCCTCTTCCCTTTATCCATTTTATTTTCCGTACTCTTCCGTCTTTGGCTTTCTTTCCTTCGCCATTTCTGTTCCTTTCATTTTCCCCTTCCCTTTCTTTTTATTACAGGGCAAGACCTTTCATGACATTTAAAATTTGAAAACCGGACAAACTGTAGCGTAAAAATAAATTTTTGAACAGGTAAAAATCGTAATAAATTACTAATTTTCAGGCCAAGCATTTTCATATGCCCGGCAAAGCCATTTCATATGACACTTTAAATTTAAAAATCATACTGTGGAGTAAAAATAAATTTTGGAACAGGTGGCAACCCTCTTTGTAAAAATTATGATAAATTACTAATTTTGAGGCAAAGCACTTTCATATGACACCTCAAATCTAAAATTCTAACAGACTATAGCGTAAAAATTAACTTTTGAACAGGTGGCAACCGTTTTTATAAAAATTACAATGCGTTACTTTTTTTTCATGCAGGGCCCTTTCATATGACACCCCAAATTTAAAAATCAAACAAACTATGGCGTAAAACTGAATTTTTGAATAGGTGGCAACCCTTTTTGTAAAAATGGTAATAAATTACTCATTTTTAGGCCAAGCATTTTCATATGCCCGGCAAAGCCATTTCATATGACACTTTAAATTTAAAAATCAAACTGTGGTGTAAAAATAAATTTTGGAACAGGTGGCAACTCTCTTTGTAAAAATTATGATAAATTACTCATTTTGAGGCAAAGAACTTTCATATGTCACCTCAAATCTAAAACTTAAAAAGACTATAGCGTAAAAATTAAATTGTGAAAAGGTGGCAACCCTTTTTATAAAAATTATAATAAATTACTTATGCTCACACATATCACTTTCATATGATACCTAAAATCACACAAACTATAGCGTAAAACTGAATTTTTCAACAGGTGGCAACCCTTGTTGCAAAAATTGTAATTAATTACTAATTTCCAGCTCAATCCCTTTCATATGGTACCTGAAATTTATAAATCAAGCAAATTATACAGGATAATTAAATTTTTAAACAGGTGGCAACCCTTTTCAAAAAAATTAAAACTTCCTGCACATCTACAGGCCAAGCCCTTTCATATGACACCCCATTTTCGAAAATCGGTATAACGGTGTAAAAGTTATGGTGTTTACAAAAAATCGCTTAGCGTAATATATATAAAGATATGTTGGAAAGTTAAGTAAAGATTTTGTGGATTGAAAGTGGAAAAAGTAAACACATGTTGGTTTTTATTCTTTAAAAAAAAAATGCTGTTTTTATCCATTTTTTCTTCCCGGAAAGAAGCTGAGAGCACTGTTCACCCGAGCGGATAGGTTCTCTGCCAATTCGAGGTGTACTCCTTAACTTTGGTTTTTCCTACTAATTGGGTGGACCTACAGTTTTATGTCGACTCCGAACGGCGAATGCATTTTCGTGAGAAGCTTTTTCATGGCAGAAATACACTCGGAGGGTATGTCGCCCACTGCCGAGAGGTGACCGCTGCTCTTAAAAAACCCAATAATTGGATTTTTACTAATTAGAAAAAAATTGTTGGTGTTTGCTCCGACTGGGGTTTGAATCCGAGACCTCTGGCATAGCAGGCGAGCACACTACCCACTGCACCACAGCAGCCAAAGCCTGGTGCGCTCTCGAAAAGAAGCCTGATGATGAAGAAAGTGGTTTTTCTTCGAAATAATAATAATTGGATTTTTCCGCTTATCCCAAATTATAAAAATATTACTTGACTACAATCGTAAGGAAAGAAAGCAAGAAGCTAGCCAGCCATTCATTATTAATTCTTTATTTAAGTTTTTATAAGTCTATTTGGATACTAAAAGCTTTAAGGGATGCACTTTTCCACACTATGTATATGTATGCACATCTCATTTTAGCAGCTTATTATTTTCAGTGGTGCCTTTTCATAAATCTCTTCGCAGAAACTTAAAAATAATACAAAATCACATCTTGCTTTCCATTTAAGTAATCTATTTTACCCTTTTATTCTACTTAATTTTCGGCATGCATAAACTTTAATCCACAACAATCATATTCCAAATGCAAATGGCTATTTTTGTTGGTGAGTTGAGAAGTAATTCGGTGGCAAAAAACGCGCAAAATCTTAAAAACTTTTGAAATAAACAAAATATGAACACGTTGCTTGCGTAAACAGAAACTAAAGCGATACAATCGCGCAACTATGAAGTGGTAAATTAATGAATGCATAACAAAATAACGAATAGCCACAATAAAACTCCTTCCATCCATCCACCATGGCACCCCCACCAAGTACTTGGAGCAGTAAATAATTATGCCTCATTCTAAGACCGCCAAAAGTTTTCGACAACAATTCCCCTACCCGCGCACACACTTTTCTTGAGCTCCAACAAGTACATATACACACATTTTTCGAGCCAAGCCAAAAACAAATTAAAACCAGCTCGTCTTAACTGTCAAGTAGAAATAGGAAGTGAGTTAAGTGTCCATTTAATTTGGTATTTAAGCTTCGCAATACTCAAGTAGACGCAAGTAGACGCAAGCAACATCTGCTTTTACATTTCAAGGTGTCGGTTGTCTCCGTTACTCCAATCCTGCTACCCCTTACATTCAATTAATTTAATAACTCTTGCGCCCATGGCACTCTCTCTCTCTCTGCATAGTTACCGGCGGAGAAAGTTTTTGAGCGGCATAAGAGGATGACGGTGATGAAGAAGCAGATGAACTTTTGGTATTAAGCGCCTGCACTTTGATCATTTCAAAGATAAAGCTTAATCCAAACTTAGGCAAATAAACGAATTTCACCTTTAGAAGTGTTGGCATTCAACCTTATTTAGTATAACTAAATATAATAAAAACAAAAACAAAATCCACCAAAACTTTGCCAAAACAATAACTGAAGCGAAATAGCGTAAAGCGAGTGAGTTAACTCGTGTTCAACGGAGTATTTGATAGCCAATTGCGCATTTTTTCCAACAGCGATACAAAAAAATAAACATATTGAACTTGGAGCGCACTTATAAGCAAGCTTAAATTTCCAACGTTAATTAAAGTTTACTTTACTTGAAATTTGAACTTAGACTCGTATATAGAAATTTTCCGCATTTAATATCGAAGACGAGACTTATAATCCAGCAAGCGTTCTCGGAGCAGTCATAATTTTGGAGTCCGACATATGTATATGAGTGTTAAACTTTTGGAATTAAAATGAGGCGGTGCCACGCCCATTTTCCCAAAATTTTTGTGTTTTTTTGTTTTATGTCCGTAGTGGGACTACTTGACAAAGATATCACTCAAAATGTTTTTATTAGGCCCCTTTATATTTCCCATATATAAAAGTGGGCGTGGTCGTCAACCGATTTTGACAGTTTTTCGTCAAAACATTTGCCTATGTAAGAATATGACGCGTACCAAATATCATCGATATATCTTCAACGGTTTCTGAGTTATGACATATAAAACTTTCAATGTTTGACCCTTAATAAGTGGGCGTGGCACCGCCCATTTTCTAAAATTTCACCAAACTTCTTCATAGGGGCCTGAGCTCAACACGAGGGTAAAATTTCATCGCTCCAGCTATATTAGTGACTGAGATACAACATTTCCGATTTTTTCTATATAGGAAAAGTGGGCGTGGTCATAATCCGATTTCGCCCATTTTCAATACCAACTGTTCCAGTCTTGATACCCACTTGCATTACAAATTTCATCAAAATATCTCAACTTTTGCGCGAGTTATAGTGCGCAAAGACGGACGGACGGACGGACATGGCTCAATCGATTTCTCTTTTCACCCTGATCATTTTGATATATATAAGTCCATATCTATCTCGATTATTTCATTCTGTTACAATCAACCGTTATGTTATTAAAACTATAATACTCTGTGTACTATTACAGCTGAGTATAAAAATAACTAAATCACCAAATAAAGCAGCAGCAACAACAACAAGCGAGCAGCAGCGAGATAGCAATAACAGCCAACAACCCAACAACTAACCAACCACAACCATCAACTCAATCAATTACTTAGCCGAAACTTAAGCTTCACTTCATTTTAATTTCATGCAAACTTTCTTTTGCTGCAGCGGCAACGAAGTTATTCGCTTTCACCTACAAAACTGTTAAATATGTTTTTAGTTGTTGTGGATGAGCAAACATACTTTCCACCAACGATGTGCACAATTTAAGGTTTAGAATGGTGTTGTCGGGTGTTGTCTGTTGTCGATATTTCCGGCGGCTATTCCTATCGTTCGTAGCGGAAAGCCTAGTTAGCTTACTGGGTCGTTTGGGTGTTAAGCGCTCAACCCCAATGTCAAGCAGCTTGAAACTAGTAAAGCCAATTCATAATACAGGCCAATGGCATACAAATTTCGAAATGTTCAAAAGGCTTTATAACAACAACAACTGGCTTCTTAACGGCCTCAATGGCCACAATAACCTAGAAAGTCCTCTTCTACTGTTTTCTGTTTTATTGCCTGGTTGTTGTTTTTTGTTTTTCTTTTCTAAAACTTATATACATAAACATATATTTTTAATGCCTGGCAATTCTCGCAAATGATTTTTGGTGTAAAACTTCTGCAACTGAAATTGTTTTAAATGTGAAATTTTGTCGGCATGAATTATGAACTTTTGAAGCCTCATTTGGGTGCAGCACTGAAAAGTAGGCTATTCTATATATACAAAACTGCTGTTTTTATAGTTTTCAATTTAATACTGAATTAATAACTGGAAAGTTTACCTAAAAAAACCCTTCGCTTGCCTCTTAGCAGCTTTTCTTCTTAGTAAACGGTAGACGGTGGATGCGGTGGACACAGTTGCAAGCCTGCAGGATCTGCAAAAGTCTCTAGCCTTGAGATGCAATCCTCAGGCATTCTAAAGATGGACAGGAGGTACCAACGCGGCCTGATTGAGATTGGACCATAACACTTTGTGTCGCAGCTGTAGTCTTCCTTGGGTGGCTATTTAGGTGTGTTGGCAGATTTAGGTGGAGAACAGCGTAGCCAAACACTCATCTCTCTAGTAATAACATGAACGTACTGTTAGAAGAATTTTTGGATTTTTATCCAGGGTGAGCGTTTCAAGGATCTAATTGTTATTACTTGTTTTTTGTTGTAATAAATGCCGCTTGTATCTCATTCAACACGAGGGACCGAAAATAACGGTTATTTTTTCTAGTTTGGTGAAAAGACTACGAAAAAATAACCTTTATCTTCTTTTGGTCCTTAATAACCATTTTAAAAACAGAAAAGCCGTTTTGGGCCTGAATAACCGTTATGGCAACCAAAAAACTGTTTTTGGCCTGAATAACCGTTATTCAGATTTTTATTTTTTTTTTGGTCAGCTATAAAAATCAAGCCTATTTATTTGTCAATATTTCTGGACGATATTGGTATCAAATGAAAGGTGTTGAGCAGGGCTTTTACATAGAGGTGTATTTGTTAAGATTCGTAGGTCGGGTTCCCACTTATGGGTGAAAAGTGGACCCGGATGCCCTGGAATGTTTTAAGCAATATTGGTATCAAATGAAAAGAGGTAATCAGAGCTAAAATCCCTGCTCAACACCTTTCATTTAATACCAATATCGTCCAAAAATATTGACAAATAAATAGGCTTGATTTTTATAGCTCACCAAAAACAAAAATAAAAATCTGAATAACGGTTATTCAGGCCCAAAACGGTTTTTTGGTTGCCATAACGGTTATTCAGGCCCAAAACGGTTTTTTGGTTTTTATAATGGTTATTAAGGACCAATAAATTTTTTTTTCTCATGATAATGGTTAAATATGACTTTTACCCCATTTCTCTTATAACCGCTATGTCCCTGTTCAAAACCTTTTAGTATATAGATTTGTTCGGAATTATTTTATTTCGAGATTAATTGCACAATTTTTGTTTTTCAGCGATATCTATGTATGTATATTTATCTATACATACATCAATATTATCACAATGTTCATCAAACAAACGCATAAGGCCTACGGTAAGCACTGAAAATCTAAGGTTGAATTGAGATTGTCATGACACAGAGATTGTTTACCTGTGGCACAACATAACTAAATTTGCACTCGCACGCAAATGGTGGTGCAGAATTGACACTCAAAAACACAAACACACGTGCATGTGCAATTTGTGGTTGTCAGTTATTTAGCCGTTAGGCATTTCGCTCCTTGATAAAAGAATATATTTGTAAGCAAGTAAACTCACCCTCATATCACAATGGGCCACCTCGGCCTAAGTGTGTCCCCGCTTTCATGAATTGCGGAGACAGCCACCTCAACCTAAACTCACCCTCATCAGCCGCCCTCAACGAATAAGCAGAAGGCGCACGAAATTGCATGCACAATAGTTATTGACATTTTTTTTAATCTTCATGCCATGCTGAGCAAAACAATTTTGTCAATAAAGTTTAATTTATTTATTATGCGCACAGTGTGTTTCACTTTTACTCTGCCTGTGTCTTCCCCTAAGCGCTTCTTCTATTAGGCTTCTTTGCGATCATTAAGGGCGACTTTACTGTGAAAGCGGTTCGCTTTTTCTCTGAAAAAAATATCATGAGTATTAAGGATTAGCAGTGTTTACCTAAAGAGCTATGTAAACCAGGGACCGTAACGATTATAATTTTTATAAAAAAAAAATCTCTTTTAATCGTTATAATTTGATTTTTATTTTTTCGATGAAATTTGATTAATTGATTAAAGTTGATCGGAAAAATTTAAATCCAATTATAACAATTATTTTTGATCGAAAAAATAAAAATCACAAAATATCGATCAAGTTTCATCGGAAAAATTTAAATCCAATAATAAAAATTATTTTTGATCGAAAAAATAAAAATCGTAAATAATGATTATTTAAAAATTTAAAAAATAAAAATCTTCATAATAAAGATGAGGTCATATTTGGATAGAATGTGCTAAAATCATTATATCGGCATACTTGCATTTTATTGTTAATGAAGTTTTCATAATGATTTTTTCATCCGAAGAAATCAAAATAACGATTAAAATCGGTCCCTGATGTAAACATGTTTAGGTAAATTTGAATTGTAATTTTTTGAACTTAAGTTGTAATTTTTATACTCAGCTGTACTAGTACACAGAGTATTATAGTTTTGATTTCCTAACGGTGGATTGTAACAGAATGAAATAATCGAGATAGATATAGACTTATATATATAAAAATGATCAGGGTGAAAAGAGAAATCGATTGAGCCATGTCCGTCCGTCTGTCCGTCTGTCCGTCCGTCCGTCTGTGAGCACGATAACTCGCGCAAAAATTGAAATATTTTGATGAAATTTGGAATGCAAGTTGGTATCAAGACGAGAACGGATGGTATTGAAAATGGGCGAAATCGGACCATGACCACGCCCACCTCCCCTATATAGTAAAAATCCGAAATTTTGTATCTCAGTAACTAATAGAGCTGGAGTGATGAAATTTTACCCACGTATTGAGCTCAGGCCCTTATGAAGAAATATGGTGAAATTTTGGAAAATGGGCGGTGCCACGCCCACTTATTAAGGGGCAAACATTGAAAGTTTTATGAGTCATAACTCAGAAACCGTTGAAGACATATCGATGAAATTTGTTACGCGTGATATACTTACTTAGGCAAATGTTTGGACGAAAAATTGCCAAAATCGGTTGACGACCACGCCCACTTTTATATATGGGTCTTATAAAGTGGCCTAATAAAAACATTTTAAGCGATATCTCTGCCAAATATAGAGATATATGATTGAAATTTTATGGCAGGAGTCCACCTACGGACATAAAACAAAAAACACAAAAATTTTGGAAAATGGGCGTGGCACCGCCTCCTTTTAGAAGCAGGAATATACGAGATTTCTTAGCCTATAACTCGACAAATAATTGAGATATTATGACGAAACTTGGTGTATACGCTTTCATTACTTGTGGTAATACATGTTAAAAATTTTAGCGAAATCGGTTGACGGTCACGCCCACTTTTATATCTGGGAACTATAAAGGGGCCTAATAAGAACATTTTAAGCGATATCTTCGTCAAATATAAAGATAATTCATTGAAATTTTGTGGCATGAGTTCAACAATAGACCGGAAACAAAAAATAAAAAAATTTTGGAAAATGGGCGTGGCACCGCCTCCTTTTAGACAAAAGAATGTACGAGATTTCGGAGCCCATAACTCGACAGATAATTGAGATATTATGACGAAACTTGGTGTGTACACTTTTATCACTTGTGGTAATAGACGCGCAAAAATTTATTGAAATCGATTTATGACCACGCCTACTTTTTAACAAAGATATTTCTGAAGCACCCTTTGGGAATTTTTAACGTGAAATCTTTGTAACTAGAACTCGTAAAGGAATGAAATTTTGCACAAATAATAATATTCATATACTTAGTTGGATAACTGATAAAAATTTTGGAAAATGGGCGTGGCTACGCCCACTTTATGCAGCACTCACTTTATATAAAGTACAACGTGTTTCCATTAAACGCAAACAAACAATAAAAGCATACAGCTGAGTATCTAATGTTCGATTCCACTCGAACTTAGGCTTCCTTACTTGTTTGTATTCGAAATGTAATTTTCTGGGCTTGAGTTGTAATTTTCTGAATTCGAATTGTAATTTTTTGAACTTTGTTTGTATGAGTTTTAATTTTCTGAATTAGAATTGTAATTTTTTGAACTTAAGTTGTAATTTTCTGAATTAGATTGTAATTTTTTTAATTTGAGTTGTAATTTTCTGAATTCGAATTGTAATTTTTTGAACTTTGTTTGTAATTTTTAAACTTGAGTTTTAATTTTCCTGAATTAGAATTGTAATTTTTTGAACTTGAGTTTTAATTTTCTGAATTAGAATTGTAATTTTTTGAACTCGAGATGTAATTTTCTGAATTCGAATTGTAATTTTTTGAACCTTAATAGTAATTCTCTGAATTCAAATTGTAATTTTTGAACTTGAGATGTAATTTTCTGAATTCGAATTGTAATTTTTTGAATTTGAATTGTAATTTATTGAAATTGAGTTGTAATTTTTTGAATTTGAATTGTAATTTTTTGAAATTGAGTTGTAATTTTTTGAATTTGAATTGTAATTTTTTTAAACTCTAGTGGGGTTTCTTTTTCTGAGCTTGGATTTTAATTTTCTAAATTCAAAATAAAAATTACATATGTATGTATGTATGAATATAATTTTTTTTTTCGCTTCTACTCGCTACTGGGCATGTATAACCCCTTTCAGTTCTGCACAAGAGCCATAATTTTCTATAATTTTTCATTAAATTTGCTGCGCACAATTTTTGCTTTGCTTCTTGTTGTCGCATGTTTGTCGCTTTCGCTTAATTGCAACAGATGTTGTGCCTTGTGCATGTAGCTCTAGTAATTACTAAATGTATTTATTTTTATTGCCCTGCGCGACACGTTCGCATGGCGATTGTTGTTGACGTTAAGGATCTTAAATTCTTGTTTGCACTTTTTCTTTTGCTTGTGCCTTTGTTCCCTTTCCCTTTCCCCTTCCTTTTTTTGCTTTTTTCCTGTCAATCTCCTCTCGCCTTGCACGACAACTCTACAAGCTCTCAAGTACTTTTCGTTTTTCATTTCCTATATCTCCATTAAAATTATTATCATTTTCTTTTTGGTTTTGGTTTTTGTTTTTGTTTTTGGTTTTTCCTTTTTCTCGCATTTTCTTTGTTTTTGTTTGTTTTGGTTTCATTCTAATCGCAAATTCATTTCTCAGGATTTGTTTAGCACTACATAAGAAGCGGATTAGCAGCGCTTAGCAGAGAGTACATGCCATTCACAACCCCCGAAATGTCATGGCAACAGCCGTCGCTGCCGCGCGCATGTAGAAGTACTTAATGAAGTGTTAGCAACATTACCATCCCTTTGGAATTACTTAGGCATACATGCGAGTATATGTACATATATTTATGTATGAATGTACATTAATAATGTTCAGATGTACATATGTATATATTAATTCGCAATCACAACTAACACATAATAAGAACATCGTAGAGCAAGTACTTACAGGTGCTGCAACCCTGGTGTGACTTTTTTTTTCAAAATAATTTTTTTCGTAACTTCTGTTTGTTGCCTATCACCTCAGCGCCATGTACCAAGTGTGTGCAGTTGAGATTTACAACGGTAGGTATTTATTTTTAAGTACTTTCGCATTTCAATTTTTCACAGTTTTCCCTGCAAATACCCGTCTGTGGGTTTATTCCACTTTTTAATAGCAGCAGAGCTTAGCATGCGCACATGCAGATACAGCAACATAAGTAGACACTAAAAGCAGCCATTCTGCTGCATTAGCAAAACAATTTAATACTTTTCTAAGTTTTATGCTCATTTCTCCCTTCCATTCGCTTGCCTTTATCTCGCACATTTTGTCATTTCATTACTCATATCCCGACATTTGCACGGTTGTGTTTCGTATTACCCATTTTCATTTTCATTTTCATTTAGATTTTGATTTGTCTGTAAATCCGTCGTTCCGCATTGATTGATAAAGCACTTTATGACGTCGCATTATTTAGCGTGACATTGATATAGTAAAGTTTCATCGTAGACGATAGACGTGAGTGGAACTCTTAGAAGTGCTATGTATGTATTTACTCAGATTACTAAAGTATGTACCATGTACATAATATAATAATACAATGGCGCTGTTATAACTCTGACGAGTTTTATGGCCGAGATTCTCTCCCAATTCGAGGTATGCTCCTTTTTGTTTTTCCTACTAATTGGGTGGACCTACAGTTTTATGCCGGCTCCGAACGGCGAATGCATTTTTTGTAAGAAGCTTTTTCATGGCAGAAATACTCTCGGAGGGTAAGCCGCCCACTGCCGAGAGGTGACCGCTGCTCTTAAAAAACCCAATAATTGGATTTTTACTAATTAGAAAAATTGTTTTGGTGTTTGGCTCGGACCGTGGTTTGAACCCGAGACCTCTGGCATAGCAGGCGAGCACTCTACCCACTGCACCACAGCGGCCACCATGTACCATGTACATACAGATAAAAAATATTTACATATATACTTAAACAAGTAAGGAAGCCTAAGTGCGAGTGGAATCGAACATTAGATGCTCAGCTGTATGCTTTCATTGTTTGTTTGCGTAGTCGTGGTCATAAACCGATTTCGCTAAATTTTTAAATATGTATTAACCTTTAAGTGATGAGGTAAAATTGTGTGACATACTTTACTACTTGGTGGTAAATTTTTTTCTACGCATTTTACTTAAAACTCTCAATAAAAAATAAATTTTTTTATAATAATTTTTATATTGGAAAGAGGCCAGTCCTTTTTCAAATGAAATTGATAAAAAAAGTTAATTATATTTTTTAAATCAACAAAGTTTTTACTATAATTCACAAGGCCTTGTTCTTTCAAAACATCAGATGAGAACCTATAGATAAAAGGTAAAACAGAAACTTTCTTTAAACTTCGGAGACGGTTTTTCATAAACAAATATATATTTTTAAATATATAATAGGAATTTTATTTAAAAAAATTTTTTGTAGAAAATGCTGGCAAGTTTTTTGAAGTTTTTTTTTCATAATAACGTGAGCGTATAAAATGGACCACGAAACGAATTTTTTAATTTTTCTTCCAATAATCATTTGAAGAAGTGGTAAAATTAATAATCCATGTTAGTTAAATTGCTAGTGAGAGGATTTAAATGGAAATAAATTATTTTTGAAGAAAAAGTTACGTTAACGTCGAGGTGTGGTAATTTTTACACCGATATCATAATTTATCCGTTATTTGAGACCTTCCACCATAGAAACTATACTAATCGATAATTATGATGACATGAGTAGATTCTAAAAGCATCAAAATGCTGCAGAGAAGCGAGAAGTGGTAAATTAAAAAAAATTGCATTCGAAGAAAAACTAACGTTACCCTAGATGTGGGGTAATTTTTACACCACCATTTTCATTTCTCGTCAAATGTTACACCTTCCTCCATAAAAACAAAACGGGTTAATAATTACAACGAGATGGGAAGATACTAAGAGAGTAAACTTGCTGGACGGTAAGTTAAAAGAGATATTTAAAGAAACTGTAAGTCGGTGTAAAAATTACCACCACGTCGCAAGTTAAAGGTTAATATCAATTATTTTTCGACTTATGGGCTCTAAAATCTCGTAGATTTTCCAAAAATTTTTCTGTTTTTTCCCGTTTTTTTCAACGAATTATCTTGACAAAGATATCGCTTAAAATTTTGAACGTGTTAAGGTCCCCACAAACAGAAGCGATACGATACAGCCCACATATGAAAAATCGTATCGCGTCATGCACAATTGCATACGTGGGCTGTATCGTATCGCTTCTGTTTGTGGGGACCCTTACGGAGCAAAGCTTCAACTTACATTCGTGAACAATTTTTGAAGAGGTTCGCGCCAGGGTTGCAAATAACACTGCTCTACAGCCAAAAAATACTCTGAACGCGACCATCCTTTCTATATGTAAAATCGGTCGCTGATTCCGAAAATCGGGTTCATTTTTAATTCTATGGGAAGGTTTTTGAAATATCGGCAATTTACCGTTATTTGGCCAATGAGTCCACTTAATCCTGTATATCTCTTTAACACAGTGACGAAAGAAAATTAAATTTCCTTTTCACGGCTCCTATAATATTTTTCTCTAGTTCTTATAGTTTCTGAAATATTGACGATTAAATTTGAATTTTTTCGATTTTTTACGATTTTTAAGAAAAAATTTACTTTGTCAGGCAATATCTTTAAAACCAATGATTTCACCTTCGGTTTTACTCCTTTGCGTGAAGCTCCATTCCATTTCCAAAAAAATAAGCTATCAACGAAGAAAATCCATGGTAAACTGGAAAAGTTATAGGCGATCAAGTAAATACAACCAAGTCGCGCAATGCCTCTGCACGGGTACATTCTATGCATATTATACCAATACCTACACATCTGCAGTAGCAGCACATTGGCAGCGCAGTAGATACAAGCGCGTTTACGGGTATAACATGCATAGAATATACCCGTGCAGAGGCACTGCGCGACTTGGCTGTATTTACTTGATCGGCTATAACTTTTCCATTTTACCATGGATTTTCTTCGTTGATAGCTTATCTTTTTCCCAATAGAATGGAGCTTCACGTAAAAGAGTATATCCGAAGGTGAAGACATTGGTTTTAAAGATATTGTCTGACAAAGTCAATTTTTTCTTCAAAAAATCGTAAAAAATCGAAAAAATTCAAATTTAATCGTCAATATTTCAGAAACTATACGAGTTAGAGAAAAATGTTATAGGAACCGTAAAAAGGAAATTTAATTTTCTTTCGTTTGGTGTCACCCTAAGGAAGATAACTCACTGTGTTAAAGAGATATACTGGATTAAGTGGACCCATTGGCCAAATAACGGTAAATTGCCGATATCTCAAAAACCTTCCCATAGAATTAAAAATGAACCCGATTTTCGGAATCAGAGACCGATTTTACATATAGATAGGATAGTCACGTCCAAAGTACAGACAAAAAATTTCATTTTGTGATCCAGTGTAATCGTTATTTTTTAAATTTTGACTAAAAAATCATACTGAAGGAGAAATGCTAAACGCAAAAGAAGTACACAGATGTAATCACCGTAACGCAGACTACCTCTACGTGCAATAACTTTTATTTTTTTCGATTTTTATAAAAGAATTGATTTTTAATCATTATTTTCTGAGTTTTATTTTTCGCTCAGGAAATAAAAGTTTTTTTCTGAGTTTTATTTTTCGATCACAAAATAAAAGTTATTTTTGAGTTTAATTTTTCCCTCAGAAAATAAAAGTTTTTTTCTGAGTTTAATTTTCCGATCGGAAAATAAAAGTTTTTTTCTGAGTTTCATTTTTCGATCAGAAAATAAAAGTTATTTTATGAGTTTTATTTTTCGATCAGAGAATATGATAATCCTTCTTCTTCCGGCTGAATTCCAATAAACGAAAACACATTGAAGTAAGTCTCCGGGTTTCACTCAACATTTTCCTAGATTTCGATCACAAAGTTTAATATATAATTATTGTCCTCGCTTTATTACTTTGCGGTTTGACGATGACAAGAAAATACTTAAGAGCGGCTGTTAAACGCCATTAGCGGAAATATAGAATTTTTTAATTTACATAAAGCCATAGAAATTTTTTTTTTAATTAATTCAGCAAATAGGAACGTTGGTCTGCCCACTAGACGTTATATGCTCGGGGGGCTTGGTAAAGAAGTTACGCAAAATTATGTTTGGTTTGCAAACTTAAAGTAGAATAATGGCGCACCAAGATGACGCAAAATAACAAAGAAAAGGAAAACAATTAAACGAGCTGAATTAAATTGACAAAAACAAAAAATGAAAATAGAATAATCAAGCAAAAAGCGCCTTAATGAAAATTGATGCTACAACGCACGAAGCTGAGAAAACGCTCTGTACAGCAAAAGAAGCAAAGAAACATACTTAAAAAGGCAGCAGAAAACAGACGAGGAAAAAAGCGGAATGAAAGGAAATTACGCAAAAATGCGGAAATTTAAGAAGTAAGTTAAAAGAATTAAGTGAAAAAAAAGAAAAGAAGTCTCTAGAGTATTTTAAAGTTAAACGAAAAAGACACCAGAGATATCAAGAACAGAACAGCAGCAGCAAAATAACAGCAACAACAACAACAAATAACAAAGTGTTAAGTTGAGCGAACATAGCAAATAAGTTCCAAAAGACTACGAGTGTAGGGCAGGGGAGCGCAAAAAGAAAACAAAATAAATAAATAACAAGTAAGGAAGCCTAAGTTCGAGTGCAATCGAACATTAGATACTCAGCTGTATGCTTTCATTGTTTGTTTGCGTTTGTTCGATATAGGGTGTATTTTATATGAAACGAGTGCTGCATAAACAGGGCGCAGCCACGCCCATTTTCAAAATTTATATCAATCATCCAAATAAGCATACAAATATTATTGTTAGTGCAAAATTTCATCCCTCTATGACTTTTAGTTACAAAGACTTCACGTTACAAATTCCAAAAGGGTGTTCCAGAAATATCTTTGTTAAAAAGTAGGCGTGGTCATAAACCGATTTCAATACATTTTTGCGTGTCTATTAACACATGTTATAAAAGTGTATAAACCAAGTTTCGTCATAATATCTCAATTATTTGTCGAGTTAAAGGCTAAGAAATCTCATATATCCCTTTGTCTAAAAAGAGGCGGTGCCACGCCCATTTTCCAAACTTTTTTATTTTTTGTTTCCGGTCTATTGTAAAACTCATGTCACAAAATTTCAATGAATTATCTTTATATTTCACATAGATATCGCTTAAAATGGTTTTATTAGGTCACTTTATAATACACATATATAAAAGTGGGCGCGGTCGTCAACCGATTTTGGTAATTTTTCGTCCACACATTTGGCTAAGTAAATATATCACGCGTACCAGATTTCATCGATATATCTTTAACGGTTTCTGAGTTATGGCTTATTAAACTTTCAATATTCGCTCCTTAATAAGTGGGCGTGGCACCGCCCATTTTCCAAAATTTTTGTAGTTTTTGTTTTATGTCCATAGTTGGACTCCTGCCACAAAATCTCAGTGATTGATCTTTATATTTGACAGAGATATCGCTTAAAATGTTTTTATTAGGCCCCCTTATATTTCCTATATATAAAAGTGGGCGTGGCCGTCAACCGATTTTGATAATTTTTCGCCAAAACATTTGACTAAGTAATTATATTACGCGTACCGAATTTCATCGATATATCTTCAACGGTTTCTGAGTTATGACTCATAAAACTTTCAATGTCTGCCCCTTAATAAGTGGGCGTGGCACCGCCCATATTCCAAAATTTTTGTGTTTTTTGTTTTATGTCCATAGTTGGACTCATGCGACAAAATTTCAATGATAGATCTTTATATTTGACAGAGATATCGCTTAAAATGGTTTTATTAGGTCACTTTATAATACACATATATAAAAGTGGGCGTGGCCGTAAACCGATTTTGATAATTTTTCGTCAAAACATTTGTCTATGTAAGCAAATTACGCGTACCAAATTTCATCGATATATCTTCAACGGTTTCTGAGTTATGACATATAAAACTTTCAATGTTTGACCCTTAATAAGTGGGCGTGGCACCGCCCATTTTCCAAAACTTCATCAAATTTCTTCATAAGGGCCCGAGCTCAATACGTGGGTAAAATTTTAAAACTCTAGCTATATTAGTGGCTGAGATACCAAATTTCCGATTTTTTCTATATAGGAAAAGTGGGCGTGGTCATGGTCCGATTTCGCCCATTTTCAATACCAACCGTCCCAGTCTCGATACCAACTTGCGTTCCAAATTTCATCAAAATATCTCAATTTTTGCGCGAGTTAGAGTGTTTACAGACGGACGGACGGACGGACGGACGGACAGACGGACGGACGGACGGACGGACGGACGGACGGACGGACGGACGGACATGGCTCAATCGATTTCTCTTTTCACCCTGATCATTTTGATATATATAAGTCTATATCTATCTCGATTATTTCATTCTGTTACAATCCACCGTTATGTGATTAAAACTATAATACTCTGTGTACTAGTACAGCTGAGTATAAAAAACAACGGCAAAGTTTGGCAAATAACAGAAGGAAAACAAAAACAAAAAAAAGCAAAAAAAAATTCGATGTTTTTATGAGGAGGTACATATGAGTTGAGGAAAGAAAGAAGTCACTGTTCTTTAACGAGTTTACGATTTTCCAATGCAAATTGGAATTGACCCCTGTGCCACAAGCTTTATCCTTCTCCGATCGGGACCAAAAATTTTTTTACATGTGGTATCTTTGACAGTACTTTAACCGATTTAGGGTGTGATACTGAAAAAATGTTCACTTAATTTTTAAGGACCACCCTAATATACATGCATGCATCCATAAATACATGTATGTACATATAAAGTTTGTATTATAAACAACATATGCATGCCAAAAAATTCACACAAACAAACAAATCAGCCCAAAAGTGTGAGTAAGTAGAGGGACTTAAATATACCTACAAAGTGGTTCAGGTGATAATATGATGCTTATGACGCTGAATGGCAATGAAATGGCCGCCTTTCACCTTTGTTTTTGGTAAGTATGTACATAACTAAATAAAAGGTGCGACGAAACCTCATCATAATTTTCATCATCTGTTGTTGCTTTCGCACAACGTATTGAGTTCTTGCCTTGTTTGCCCACAAGGAGACAAAGCACTTACGTATTTATATGTGCCTAATGTGAAAAGTTCCACACACAATAATGTTAAAATGAAAATTGTTCTTATTTTCTTTAATCTTTCTTTTCATCTTCGAAAACAGTTAAGCATATTTACAAACTTACAAACATACAAACATATGCTTTTAATTTACATATGTAGATGATGAAATCATTCGCGCTTCTACTTACTCATACATGAATTCTCTTGCCCAGCTGTACTATCTCAAGTACATGGAGACATTTACCACGCCCCTTTACAGCAGAGGACCTAGCAATAGCATTGATAGCTCTAGGAAGGAAAAAGTATTCTGGTAAAGTTCTAGCAGAATTTTTGAAAATTATTGGCATTAACGGATGCGCTCTCTTCTAAAAATCTTTAAATCCCTGCCTCCGTGAGCGACAATGTAGATCCATAAGTAAAGAAATCTCTCTGAATGCTGGATACCTCTGTAAAACTGTGCGAACTCTTACTGGGTCCAAGAATAACTTGTAAATAAAGCAGTAGAGCTTTCGGTTAAGCAATATCGGTTTCGATGTACTAGGAGTGCTCTACAGGGCATAATACATATATATCATAAAATAGCGAACGCAGAGAACTGTAGCACTAGAGCACGAGAATCACGTTTTCAGTAATGTTAAATCGGTCGACACATGGAATCTATAGAACTGGGAATGAATTTCTCATTTTTCCAAAATTTGGAATTATGGTTGAGGGCATCAATTTATGTTATACAAATCTCAAGTTTAACAGCCCATTTCTCATTTTCCATAATATATGTACATATGTATGTATATATGAAGTATATGTATCTACATACTCGGATATACAACTCAAGTACGACACATCTTGAATTTAATATGTGTGTATTTGTGTGTCCTTTATGGACTCTGAAAGTAATCAACGGAACTTTATGAACAGTGGATTATTGTGATATTATCACGCATAATAGGGTATATAGAATTTGGAAAAATTGTAACATTCCCGTGTTACAGGCCCAAATGGCCCAGAGAGACCCAGCAAGTCTTTGAGCAATATTGGTATCAAATGAAAGGTGCTGTGCAGGGTTTCAACATACATAAATATATTTTTATTACAATCCCTAGGCCGAGTCGCCAGCGATATTGGTTAGTGATGGGCGAGTCCGAGATGTTTTATTCGGTTCTCTCGATTGCTGAAACATCTCGAATGCTCTCGATGGTTTTCATTCGTACTCGAGTCAAGTCGTAAATGGTCGTCAGTCAAAACAATCGCTAAAACATCTCGGACTCGCCAACGATTCCTCTCGCTTTCAAAGCAGCCCTACAACATATCCGATTCGCTGCAAAAAAACCATAACATTTGTTGTTGCCGCTTGAATATCAAAATTACTTTAAAACAAGTAAGGAAGCCTAAGTTCGAGTGGAATCGAACATTAGATACTCAGCTGTATGCTTTCATTGTTTGTTTGCGTTTGTTCGATATAGGGTGTATTTTATATAAAGCGAGTGCCGCATAAAGTGGGCGTAGCCACGCCCATTTTCAACATTTTTATCAGTCATCCAACTAAGCATATGAATATTATTCTTTGTGCAAAATTTCATTCCTTTATGACTTCTAGTTACAAAGATGTCACGTTACAAATTCCCAAAGGGTGTTCCAGAAATATCTTTGTTAAAAAGTAGGCGTGGTCATAAACCGATTTCAATAAATTTTTTCGTGTCTATTAACACAAGTTATAAAAGTGTATAAACCAAGTTTCGTCATAATATCTCAATTATTTGTCGAGTTATGGGCTCCGAAATCTCGTTGATTCCTTTGTCTGAAAAGAGGCGGTGCCACGCCCATTTTCCGAAATTTTTCTATTTTTTGGTTCCGATCTATTGTAGAACTCATGCCAAAAAATTTCAATGAATTATCTTTATATTTGACAGAGATATCGCTTAAAATGCTTTTATTAGGTCACTTTATAACACCCATATATAAAAGTGGGCGTGGTCGTCAACCGATTTTGGCAATTTTTCGTCCAAACATTTGCCTAAGTATATCACGCCTACCAAATTTCATCGATATATCTTCAACGGTTTCTGAGTTATGACTCATAAAACTTTCAATGTTTGCCCCTTAATAAGTGGGCGTGGCACCGCCCATTTTCCAAAATTTCACCATATTTCTTCATAAGGGCCTGAGCTCAATACGTGTGTAAAATTTTATCACTCTAGCTCTATTAGTGACTGAGATACAAAATTTCCGATTTTTACCATATAGGGGAGGTGGGCGTGGTCATGGTCCGATTTCGCCCATTTTCAATACCATCCGTTCCTGTCTTGATACCAACTTACATTTCAAATTTCATCAAAATATCTCAATTTTTGCGCGAGTTATCGTGCTCACAGACGGACAGACGGACAGACGGACGGACATGGCTCAATCGATTTCTCTTTTCACCCTGATCATTTTGATATATATAAGTCTATATCTATCTCGATTATTTCATTCTGTTACAATCCACCGTTAGGAAATCAAAACTATAATACTCTGTGTACTAGTACAGCTGAGTATAAATATACAGAGTAGTACAAACGTCTTGACATTTTTGCTGCTCGTAAAATTCATTTGTTTCGCAAGCGTCTCACTTCAGAAAATTTATTAATTTAATAATGTTTAAATAATTAATTATATTTATTAAGCACGACACTCTTTAATTGTGATCGATTGTGTAGTCGAGGAGCGAGTCACTAATATTGGTATCAAATAAAAGGTGTTAAGTAACATAGAGCTCTTTTAGTTATTATTCCTAGTCGGATCCCCAGCTATTAGTCAAAAAGTGGACCTGGTTAACTCTAGAATGGTTTTTTGACGATATTAGTATCAAATCAAAAGCGGAAAACAAGGCTTAGTTATATGTATATAAGGCTCTCTTCGATGTAATGTTCAACCCGGTTCCTTAGGGAAAGGGAAAAGAAAGAAGAAAAGGAAATGGTGGAGAAAGGAAAAGAGTAGGACCATCCATTGCAGTTGATCTAACAAGAGTTTTTTTAAACTTAAAAATCTCCACAACGAAAATACATAAAAAGCAAAAAAAGCTAAATAATATTAAATATTATTAAACTTGTCAGCAAAGCATTTCGCATTTCGCATTTCCCATTCTCATTTTTTTTGCTTGTTTATTTTTAATTTTATTCCCCACACACCACTTAAAATTCACTACATGCATTCACTCTTTATAACTTTTTAACTTAAATTAGTTACGCTTTATGGCAAAGTACACACAGAGCCCAAGTTCTACCTAATGCCGTCAGTTTGCACTGAAAAGTTTAATAGCATTTCTCGGCGGCGGCGGCTGCGGCTGTTGCCAGCACGGAAACACTGCCTGCACGGCCTGCCATTCTTTGTGGCTATTTGCTTGAATGCTTTTGTTTATTATATTATTAAATTTTTTTTTAATTTATTTTTTTTTTCGTTTTGTTTTTTTTTTTTTGTTCCTTGTGGCCCGTTTATACGTCACTTTAATGCACGCCTAATGCCACACAAAATGAATTGTGTATTTCCTTTCTGCTTTAGTGCAGTGTAAACACGGCATAACAATATAAACACTTCTCTCATAAAGAGATTAACTGAAGATCTGAAAATGTTGCCCATCGGTGCAAGCAATTTTGTTACGTTTCTGCAGGCATTGTGTGTGGGGGAATTTGTTATTAATACTTATCTTTTTTTACGATTATTATACCCAGCTGGGCTGAGCATAAAATATTACGTTGACGAAGAATTTTAGATTATTCTATCTCTTCCTCTCTCACTATTTTTATCCATTTCAAGGCTGGCTGCCCCTTCTATACCCAAATTGCTTCTGTTCTCATCTATTGCTTACGCGGATTGGTTGTGAAATGCGATATTTGCCTCGTGACAGCCAGATACATATTTAAACGTCTTCCGCATTTCTTGCAGGATTATTACTTTGCATTTGAATTTATTTGATGTCTCAGAGTGGTTGAGCAAGTAGCACATTTTACAACAGCAATAAAACTCGAAATTGGCTATAGACCATTTTTGTTCTGCTCTTCTTATATTTCCAGCGTTGATGATTATTTTATATTTATTTTATATTAACCATTTTTGTTATAATACGTTTTCTTTATTTGTTTGCTTATTTGTATTTTTATTTGCTTTATGATAATAAGGCTCAAAGCCTATTTGGAAAGTTTGAGTAATCTCCTTAACTTAAGTAGGAGGAGTGAGAATTCATTGTTGAAGTCGTAATTTACAGATAAAAAAGTTTAATACTCAATATTAGATATGGGCGATTGATGAAGATCCCTTTTGTTTACTTTTTTATTTACATTGAGACGTATTTATGTACGTAGATAACAAAAATCAATATTACAAGGGTCGACTGATAGACAACGGGATTTTGCGGCTTTAAGATTTATAAGCATGGTGTAAGAAATATGAATAAACAAACATGAGTGTGGAAAGAGTGAAGAATAAATGGTCTATTATAAAACCAAAAAATATTCTACGAATGTCCAATAGTAATGTTCGATATATAATACTAGAGGTTACCCGCGGGTTTCACACCACGTGCTTTTAAAAATATTAGCATATTGAGTTAGTCCAAAAAAGGTACATAGAAAAATATCATTCTTGACGTCAAAGATAGTTTTCTTATTTTTTTTTGTCCGTTGAGTACGTAATTATCTCATATGCCCAACACCAATTTTCAGTACCCTACTATAAATATTTCCAGAGATTTTCGCTGTAAAAATTTCAGTCTGTATGGGAGGTGCCCATCCCTGCTTTACCAAGACCTAGCGTTTTTACCCGTTTAATACATAGTTATCTCACATGCCCTCACACCAGTTTTCAGAACCCTACTACAAATATTTCCAGAGATATTCGCTGTGAAAATTTCAGTTTGTATGGGAGGTGCCCATCCCTGCTTTACCAAGACCTAGTGTTTTTCCCGTTTAATATATAGTTATCTCACATGCCCTCACACCATTTTTCAGTACCCTACTACAAATATTTCCAGAGATATTCGATGTGAAAATTTCAGTTTGTAAGGGAGGTGCCCATCCCTGCTTTACCAAGACCTAGCGTTTTTACCCGTTTAATACATAGTTATCTCACATGCCCTCACACCAGTTTTCAGTACCCTACTACAAATATATCCAGAGATATTCGCTGTGAAAGTTTCAGTTTGTATGGGAGGTGCCCATCCCTGCTTTACCAAGACCTAGTGTTTTTCCCGTTTAATACATATTTATCTCATATGCCCTCACACCAGTTTTCAGTACCCTACTACAAATATTTCCAGAGATATTCGATGTGAAAATTTCAGTTTATATGGGAGGAGAGTGCCCATCCCTGCTTTACCAAGACCTAAATTGTTTATCCGTTGAGTATATATTTTTGTATTATTCCTTCACAAAAATTTTCATTATTCTAGTACAAATATTTCAAGAGATATTGCGAAAAAAAGGAAAATTTTGTATGGGAGGTGCCCATCCCTGACTTTTAATCAGATTAAAAATATGCCTATAGCAATTACCGGGTGAAAATACCTAGGTGTGCAAAGTTTCGTGAGGATCCGTTCAGCGGTTTTCGCGCCAATTGAGTTTAAACACAATTTCCATTTCACATTTATAATATAAAGATAATATTGGGAACGAATTGGATAATCCTTAGTTCCAACCAACATTAATCGGTTATTAGAGAGACACTGGAAATGGTTTTTGAACCCATGAAAAAGAGAGAGAAACATGTGATACTTTCATTGGCGCACTCAAGAGGGGTTTTGGGGTTGACCTCCCCCCCCCCCCCCCCAAATTTGACAACACCATACAAAAAATAATTTTATAAAAGATGGTACATGCACAAATATTTGTGTAAATGCATGTTGTAAAATCTATGAATATTCGTGAAAGTACATTGCCAATGTTTGTCAACAACTACTGATTATGTTTATAAACAAGCAGTGTGGAGACATTTCCCTAAAAGTATGCTGTGGATATTAGCTGAGGTTTGTTATACTCAGCGGTACTACATAGTACACAGAGTATTATAGTTTTAATCACATAACGGTGAATTGTAACAGAATGAAATAATCGAGATAGATATATACTTATATATATCAAAATGATCAGGGTGAAAAGAGGAATCGATTGAGCCATGTCCGTTAGATAGGGTCGAAAAAAAATGTTGTAAAAGTCCGCCCCTAAATTTGAAGCTTATGTTGAGAGGGTTAAGGGACACAAAATAATTTTTTTTTTTACCCCGCGAAATACCGCCGAAATTGTTTTTTTCTTGTAACTTTGTTATTTATCATCCGATTTTTAAAATACGTCGTTAGTTTCGTATTTTGAAGCTCTACACTTCCTTCTAATGTCCTTTTGAGCTCTGAAGTCGTTTTCACATAGTTGGGTCAGCTAACTTATTTGTATGTCCACGAATTATCCTCTTTGTATTGCCAAATGAAAGTGCTTCAAAATTCATGACAATGTTGCCTTGAAACGGTTTTACTAAATTAATAAACAAAGAAGTTACGTCACAAAGAAGTTATTTAACGTAGATATTATTTAACTATTTTTTTAAGCAATTCAGTATATGTAAAGTCGTAAAAGTCCGACCCTAAATTTGAAGCTGAAAACCATTTCGGCGGAATTTCGCGGGATCAGAAAAAAAATTTTTTTGTCCCTTAACCCTCTCAACATAAGCTTCAAATTTAGGGGCGGACTTTTACAACTTTTTTTTTCGTATGGGGACCAACCCTATCTAATGTCCGTCCATCCGTCTGTAAACACTCTAACTCGCGCAAAAATTAAGATATTTTGATGAAATTTGAAATGCAAGTTGGTATCAAGACTGGACGGTTGGCATTGAAAATGGGCCATGACCACGCCCACTTTCCCCATATAGTAAAAATCGGATATTTTGTAGCTCAGTCACTAATAGAGCTAGAGCGATGAAATTTCACCTACGTATTCAGCACAGGCCCTTATGAAGAAATATGGTGAAATTTTGGAAAATGGGCGGTGCCACACCCACTTATTAAGGGGCAAACATTGTAAGTTTTATAGGTCATAACTCAGAAACCGTAGCAGATATATCGACGAAATTTTGTACGCGTGATTTATTTACTTAGGAAAATGTTTGGACGAAAAATTGCCAAAATCGATTGACGACCACGGCCAAATTTATGTATGGGAACTATTAAGGGCCATAATAAAAATATTTTAAGCGATATCTATGTCAAATATAAAGATATGTCATTGAAATTTTGTGTCATGAATTCAACTATAGACATAAAACAAAAATTAGAAAAGTGTTGGAAAATGGATGTGGCACCGCCTCTTTTCAGACAAAGGAATCTACGAGATTTCGGAACCCATAACTCTACAAATAATTAAGATGTTATGACGAAAATCAGTTTGTACACTTTAATAACTTGTGGTAATACTCAATGCTCAAAAATTTAGCGAAATCCGTTTATGACTTTTTAACAAAGATATTTATGGAAAACCCTTTGGGAATTTGTAACGTGACATCTTTGTAAATAGAAGTCATAAAGCGCTGCAAATTTGCACTAACAATAATATTTATATGCTTAGTTGTTTGATTGATAAAAATTTTGAAAATGGGCGTGGCTGCGCCCACTTTATGCGGCACTCGATTCATATAAAATACACCCTAATCGAACAAACGCAAACAAACAATGAAAGAATACAGCCGAGTATCTAATGTTCGATTCCACTCGAATTTAGGCTTCCTTACTCGTTAGTTTTAGTTTATGTAAATACAGAGAAAATGCAATGAATTGAGATTTAAAAGGTGCCTTTGTTAAATGTGTGCATACGTAGGTCCACTCCCCAAACATAAATTTAAGTAAAAATTGTCTGGACGAGTTTTAAGTATTTTTCTTTAATTTTCCGTTGGATATTGAAACCGCCCCCCCCCCAAAATTTTTTTCTGTGTGCGCCACTGGATACTATGCAAACAAGACAAAAGTTGACATAGTTAAGGCAATCACCCTCTCGATCTCTCATTTAAGTATCTAGTCGATAATAATTTGTGCATCGAATTCTCAGCGAGCAATTCATTTTGCCTGAATAATGGCCGGGTGTTCGTATAGATTCTATAGTATTGAATAAAAAAATTTTCCGCTTTCATTATTGAGAAAGAAAGAAAGACGCTGATACTTGCAAAAGTTATAAATTTTGCGCAGCCGTAACGACTATAATTATTGAAAACCAAGTAAAACTTTTAACCAGCAACTTACATCACGACTGTTATCTATATATATATAAAAAACAAGCCCATTTCTTTGTCGCCGGCTTTCGCCCAAACGCGTGGAGGGATTTTGACCAAATTTATACACCAGCTTAGCACCTTGCCCTAGATGGTTTATATACATATTTTTTTCAAATCCGGAAGTCGGTTCCCGAGATATAGGTCAAAAGGTCAAAACGTGGATCCGGCTTTCTCCTGAATATTTTTGGATGATATTGGTATCAAATGAAAGGTATTGAGCAGAGAATTTGCATAGAATAGTACTCATTGTGATTCCTAAATCGGGTCTCCAGATATGGGTCAAAACATGGACCCGGATGACCCTCTAATGTTTCTGAGAGATATTGGTATCAAATGAAAGGTCTTGATGAGTACTTCGACATAGATGTGTTTTATTTGTGATACCTAGGCCGCGTCTCCAGATATGGGTCAACACGTGGACCCGGATGACCCTCGAATACTTCTGAGCGATATCGGTATCAAATGAAAGGTCTTGATGAGTACTTCGACATAGATGTGTTTTATTTGTGATACCTAGGCCGGGTCTCCAGATATGGGTCAACACGTGGACCCGGATGACCCTCGAATACTTCTGAGCGATATCGGTATCAAATGAAAGGTCTTGATGAGTACTTCGACATAGATGTGTTTTATTTGTGATACCTAGGCCGCGTCTCCAGATATGGGTCAACACGTGGACCCGGATGACCCTCGAATACTTCTAAGCGATATTGGTATCAAATGAAAGGTCCTGATGAGTACTTCGACATAGATGTGTCTTATTTGTGATACCTAGGCCGGGTCTCCAGATATGGGTCAACACGTAGACCCGGATGATCCTCGAATACTTCTAAGCGATATTGGTATCAAATGAAAGGTCCTGATGAGTACTTCGACATAGATGTGTCTTATTTGTGATACCTAGGCCGGGTCTCCAGATATGGGTCAACACGTGGACCCGGGTGACCCTCGAATACTTCTGAGCGATATTGGTATCAAATGAAAGGTCTTGATGAGTACTTCGACATAGATGTGTTTTATTTGTGATACCTAGGCCGGGTCTCCAGATATGGGTCAACACGTGGACCCGGATTGCCCTGGAAAACTTCCCAGCCGTATTGGTATTAAATGAAGGGTGTTGAACAGGGATTTTATATAGAAATGAACTCATTACGATTCCTAGGTCGGATCCCAAGATGTGGGTCAATATGTGGACCCCGATAACACCGGGATAATTCTCAGGGATATTGGTACCAAATAAAAATTGTTGAGCAAGACTCTTATGTAGAGCCGTACCTATTATGATTTCTTGGTTAAGTCCTCAGATATGGATAAAAACGTGGAGCATGGCTTTCACATAGAGCTGTACTCATTTCGATTCCTACGTCGGATCCCCAGATATGGGCAAAACGTGGACCCGGATGACACCGGGATATTTCTTACTGCTATTGGTATCAAATGAAATGTGTTGAGCAGGAATTTTATATCGAGCCGTACCCATTATGATTCCTAAGTCAAGGCCCCAGATGTGGGTCAATAGGTATGTGGACCTGGATGACCGCGGGATGCTGCTGAGAAATACTGATATAAAATGAAAGGTGTTGACCAGGGCTGCTGCGTAGAGCTCTTCTCATAGTGATTCTTAGGCCCGGTACCCAATAATGGGTAAAAGAGTGGACCCGGATGCCACGGAATTTTTTTCAGCAACGATGGTATCAAATGAGAAGTGGAATGCAGGGCTATGTAAACTTTTGAAAATATAAATTTTTTCCTTCACTTTTTTAAAGTTATCTGACTTTTGCTGAGCTCTGCAGTAAGTTCGGCTTCTAGATACTTCCAACTTGTTTTAAAGTGTGCCGTTTTCGCTTCAAATGCCCATAATAGGAAATGAGCCAAAGCAAAGCTTGGCCGGGTACAGCTAGTTAGAAACATAAATTTAAAACAAACCTTGTCTGTTGTGCTGACTACTTCTGCCATGAAAACTTTGTGCTATTGACCTTGAAAAAGGTTAAAGCAGTAACAAAAAAAATCTCTGAATTATTTTTATTTTGTTTTTTTATTTAACATATCTTTAAATGTCGACGTACCTTAACATTGCCTTCTCGCCTATTTTTGTCTATCTGCTCGTACTGCTTATACTAATGACTTTTACCTTGAACCACACAGCAAAGAAAACCAAGAAAACCAAAAAAAGGAAAGAATAAATAAAACAAACACTTGAAACTTGAAATACTCTGAAACTGCAGCTACTTGTAGAAGTTCGCAATAAAATGCTATAAAATGGGACTAAGTGTGTGCTATGAAATCCTTTAATTTATGCTTATTTCCTGGTAAAAGGGTCAGCTGCGTCAAAACGCAAAAGCATTTCATTACACCAACAACTGTATTTGTTTTGTACATATTTATCTACTTCAATGCCGCAGTCATCCTTCATCGCATTGGCCGTTTACTAGTATTGGCTTGGCTAGCTGAAGATGCTGCTGGAGATTAGGATGGATGTGGTGATGAAGCTGAAGCTGAAGCGCGTCAAACTGTGTGATTTATGCGAATATAAATAGGCACATGCTAGGGACATTTCAGTTATTACATCTGGGTCTGGGTTAAGATAAATTTTTACTGAAACAATCCGGCTCATAATGAAAATTGGCTGCACTTGAAAAAAACTAAAAAGAAGAAGAAACATATACAACATATACCCAGCAGTAAAAATCTGAAATGAATCCTTTATGAATCACTGATGAAATTTATCATGAGGAGGCATCAGTGAATACTTTCATATAAAGGCTGCTGAATTTTTTCAAATAAATGGTTTGCTTTCCTCATGCCTATATGAATGGTAGGAAAAACAAAAGGAGCACACCTCGAATTGGGAGAGAAGCTCGGCCATAAAATTAGTCAGAGTTATAATAGCGCAAAAACAATTCCTCTGTACATTGAAAAGAGACAAATACTCCCTCAAAAACAATTTGATTGACTTTAAACTTCAAACTAAATGAAAATAACTATTGCAAAAATTATCTTTTTGGAAATTTGAATTTAAATTACTGAAATAAATTATGAAACTCAAATGGTGGGATAGCTATGTATTCCATGTTATAAGGAGAAGCCAGTGCGCAGTATAACTTTTCTTCCGGACTTGTTCTTTCCCCTTACGGCCAAAGCAGAAGCTTACAAGAGGCAAATTTGAAATTTGTATTTCCATATATTTTTTTATTTTAAATATAATTTGTTTTATAGTTCGTCGCCTGAGAAAACGAATGTCGTATGTGAAAATCGACGATTTCTAGTTTTTGATGCAGATTAACTAAATCGGACCTAATCTTTTAATTTTTCCAATCGATTTTTTTCTATCTCTTTTAGTTCTTGAGTTATTTAGTATGCATTTGTCGTATGTTACAAAATTACTACCATTTGGGTAAGCTTTTGTCGTATGTAACACACATACGACAAATTCGTGTTTGTTTATTTTAAACAAATGTCGTATGTGCCGCTGAGCTACTGAGAATAAAACAAAATATTGTATCGGAGCTATAGGTTATAGTGATCCGATCTGAATGATTTTTACTGACATATTTTATTGTAGTATAATACCAATTACTGCAAAGTTTAGTATAATTTGATCCTTAAATATGGAAGTTACACCCGAAAACAGCTATATCTGAACAATCGGTTGTATGGGAGCTATATTCTATAGTGGTCCGATCTTGACAAATTTCGGTGACATTTATTAGGTCCATATGGGTACAAATACCCCAAAGTTTTATGCCCTTATCTGTTTACATGGAGAAGTTATATGCCAAAATGTCCATATCTGAACAATCAGTGGTATGGGAGCTATATGTTATAGTGGTCCGATATTGACAAATTTCGGTGACTATTATTATGTCCATGTGGGTACAAATACCTCAAAGTTTCATGCCCTTATCTGTTTACATGGAGAAGTTATATCCCAAAATGTCCATATCTGAACAATCAGTTGTATGGGAGCTACATGCCATAGTGGTCCGATCTTAACAAATTTTAGTGACATTTATTAGGTCCATAGGGGTAAAACTACTTCGAAGTTTCATAACCTTATCTCCTCAAATAAAGAAGTTATACCCGAAAACAGCTATATCTGAACAATCAGTTGTATGGGAGCTATATCTTATATTAGTCCGATGTGGTGGATTCCGACAAATGATCACAGTATCATCAAGATATATGCAACTGCCAAATTTCAAGTCGATATCTCAAAAAATGTGAGCCTCATAACCATTCCGGTTTGAAAAAAGAGAAGAATTTTTGTCGTATGTGCTATCATAAACAGGTATTGGTGCTCAGACGTCACGTACCTACTTTAAAATAATTCATACAATTCAATAAACCACTATAATTCTATAGCTACAATATTAATTATTATTGTGTTTATTTTTATTATTATTCCCGGCTCTAACTGCGGAATAAACACATACGACAAATGCATACTGAATGAAAAGTCGTTTATCTCCCATAATTTTAAAGATATCCAACTTTTGCAAATTGCAAGTCAAAATATCTAATACTCTCTACAGCTCGTCCAAATAACAGAAAAATCTGTTGTACAGTTTTTGAGAATTTCCAATTTAACCTTTAAGCGACGAGGTGAAATTTTGTGACATAGTTTACGACGTGGTGGTAAATTTTTTTCTACGCATTTTACTTAAAACTCTCAATAAAAAATAAATTTTTTATAATAATTTTTGCATTGGAAAGAGGCCAGTCCTTTTTCAAATGAAATTAATAAAAAAAGTTAATTAAATTTTTTAAATCAACAAAGTTTTTACTATAATTCACAAGGCCTCGTTCTTTCAAAATAGCGAAAACATCACATGAGAACCTTATAGATAAAAGGTAAAACAAAAACTTTCTTTAAGCTTTAGAGACGGTTTTTCATAAAAAAATATATATTTTTAAATATATAATAGGAATTTTATTGAAAAAAATTTTTTTGTAGAAAATGCTGGCCAGTCTTTTTGAAGTTTTTTTCATAATAACGTGAGCGTATAAAATGAACCACGAAACGAATTTTTTAATTTTTCTTCCAATAATCATTTGAAGAAGTGGTAAAATTAATAATCCATGTTAGTTAAATTGCTAGTGAGAGGATTTAAATGGAAATAAATTATTTTTGAAGAAAAAGTTACGTTAACGTCGAGGTGTGGTAATTTTTACACCGATATCATAATTTATCCGTTATTTGAGACCTTCCACCATAGAAACTATACTAATCGATAATTATGATGACATGAGTAGATTCTAAGCGCATCAAAATGCTGCAGAGAAGCGAGAAGTGGTAAATTTCCAAAAATTGCCTTCGAAGAAAAACTAACGTTACCCTAGACGTGGGGTAATTTTTACCCCACCATCATCATTTCTCGTCAAATGTTACACCTTTCTTCATAAAAACAAAACGTGTCAATAATTATAAGGAGATGGGAAGATACTAAGAGAGTAAACTTGCTGGATGGTAAGTTAAAAGAGATATTTAAAGAAACTGTAAGTCGGTGTAAAAATTACCACCACGTCGTATGTTAAAGGTTAAACTTCAAAGTCGATTTTCTCGAAACTATGTTTTGCTACATACGACATTCGTTTTCTCAGGCGACGAGTTGTCAAATTGAAAACTTTGTCAGAAAAGCTGCCGAATGTCAAAAAACCTACCGAAATACAAGCTGGCTCGTTGGTTTTTAACCGCCTAAATGGTATTTCGTTTGGTTTTTTCAATATAGCTTGCTCGCTTGCACCAAGGTAAAACGATAGTGATGAATATTCAACAAAGAATCATCAATGATCATTTAGCAGTGAAACAAATTTACTGCAGGGCATGGAGGAACAATAAAGGAGAATGCATAAGATCAGCTGACTTCTTCTTCAATCTTCATAAACACACGAACACAAGAATTTTTTTTTTTTGACATATTCCACACACACACGCACCCTAGCATTTCCATAGGGGCCACATCTGTCAAATTCTTCTACATTCCTCTTTGCATGACACTTCTGGCCCCACTATGTATGAAGGTATGTCGTCATGCGTAAACCTTTATTGTTGAATCATGCTGCAGGGTATATCTATATATATGTATACATACACAAATGTCACTTTTCAGTTCTGACAAATCAAAAAAGCACTGTGCTGCCAAATCAGCACGGAAAAAACAAATCGAACAGGTTTAATCGAGCTGAAATCTTTGTTGTTGCATTTACGTGCAAAAATTTTTATCTGGGTTAGGATCACCGTATGTGAAACACGGCTGCTGATACAAATAAACAAAGCTGATGCCAAAAACTTTTAGGCACTACTTTTTTTAGGTAATAAATGCAACTTACGGTATAGATGTAAATGTTTGTATAAGCATTTGATTTTTTTTTTTTGCAAACGGATTTCCGCTTAACAATTCTTAGATTACAAAGGTTTATTTAACGTAATCATAGGCCTGCTTCCAATGAAATACCCAGTAGAAAATAACTCGCGCAATCACTTGAGGAACAGGAATAGATTGTTCTTTTCAAGCAAGTACACTCAAAAAAAAATTTCTCTCGATCAAAGACATAATTTTCCTTATTTTGAACACGCGTCCCAATACAAAATTTTCTTTGTTTTGTGTAAATTTTCTCAAAAATGTGGAAAAAACATAAAAAAACATTCAAACAAATTCGTTGCCATGGGGATTTGTATGGGAATTTAATTTCTCAAAATTAAAGAAATCAAGTCTTCAAAACAAGGAAAGTTGGGAATGGAATGGCGCTTAAAGAATTTTTCATTATTTTAATGTATGAATTTTTTCAAAACAAGTATATGAAACCATGGTAACGCATGTAACAACAATATTTTATAAACCTTTTAACATGTTTTAAGGAAAATTTACTCATAACAAAGAAAGTAGTGTTCAAATTAGGTAAACAATTTCTTTGACCCCTCCATATATTTTTTTTCTCTCAGTGTGTAGACCAACATTCATCACTTGTGATCTGCTACTGTGTTTTGGCATCATTTAGGGAACGTGGGGTAGGCGAGCCTTATCGTAGATGGTGCAGAAGCTGTAAAGAGGATGAGCAAACTGTAGAACACCTCATCTGCAACTTCCCGGCGCTAATCGGTGCTAGACAGCGTTTTCTGGAAACCCCCTTCCTGTACGACTTACATAATAGCCCTATTTTTATTTAAGCGCATATATATCTGCGCTTAAATTTTGTATGGATTTCTAAGCGCACATCTCTATCCGCACTTAGTTGTCCATACAAAATTTAAGCGCAGATGTATATGCGCTTAAATAAAAATACGGCTAATATTGCAAATAATAACGTAAAGGACTTGATGGAATTAATTAAGCATTCAAATTGGTTCAGTAAGGAGGAGTAATATATTCTCGTGGTACCATAACGGGCCTATGTACTGGCATCAGTATGGCGCTATCGGCAGCCACTACAACCTATCCTAACCTAACCCAGTCACTTTTATCTCAAATATAAGCTAAATTGTATTAAAGTGATGACTTTTTATTGCCTACAGTCATACATACAAACATATGTACCAAAAGCACTTGACACACGTCGCACACATTACTACGTTACTCGTAGCTAAGAGCGTCAGCACACTAGTAAGTAGTTAATTCATTGCCTGTGTCAATGTCAGAACAATTTAATTTTAAATTAAACTTGACAAGCCAAAGTGTTTGCTTAGCAAATAGACAACGCGCTACAAACGAACGAACGAACGAACGAACGCATATAAGTTAAGGATAAAGGTAAAAGATGACATCCAAGCAAATACCACAACTCAAATCATAAAAAAAGTTGCATGATGATAAATGAGAGTATGCGGCGCGCCGTGATGTATGCAATAAACTTTGATGCGCTTGTAAGGATGCTAATGATACAAACATACATGTGTGTACTTGGTTATGAAAGACGGGCGTATGGTTTGAAATGTACATACATACACATACTATTTGTGAATTAATGTCGCCCAGAGAAGCGGCGACACAAACAGTTAGACGCACAGAAAAATATTTTTTTAAAAAAAAAACGAAAAGAAAAATTAAATGCTTTACAAAGCAAGTGTATGTATGTATGTTAAGGTGGAGTGAAACTTTTTTTTTGGAAATTCAATTTGTTCCAAAGCCAGAACGGAACCTTTCTAGCCCAGTAATAAGCCTGTAAAATTTTATTGACCTACTCGCATGTTTAGAGGTGCCCCCATCCCCACAAAGTTGAAAAAATAGTACATAGGTACATTAAGGTGGAGTGAAATCATATGGAGATTTTTTATTTGTTCTTTTTTTGAACGTACCAGCAATGAAAAGTTGCCTTTATACGAGTTAGCGAACCCCACAAAATTTTATCGCGATAGGATGACGTTTTGAACTGCCCCCAGCCCCGCAAAGTTGAAAGCAATAAGCACGATCTGGTACAAATATGAAATTTTGAAAATTATAAAATCAAAAAACGAAGTATGAGGATTGATAAAGATAGCTAAGCTGAGTATTAAAGTGAATATTTTTTTTTTGGAAACAACAACAACAACAAAAGTTATTAAAGGTCAAAGTTTATATTGATGCATTTTTGAAATTGCAATTACTCAAAAACTACCGAACCGATTTCGAATATTTTTATACCATTCGATAGGTATTTCGATTCCCTTTAATATACATTTTATATATGAAAAGTAAGGAGGGTGAAAGGGGGGTAGACCCCTGCAGGGGGGTGCCATGGAACCCACATGTACATTAAATTAAAGGGACATACCTATCGAATGGTATAAAAATATTCGAAATCGGTTCAAGTAAGGAAGCCTAAGTTCGAGTGGAATCGAACATTAGATACTCAGCTGTAAGCTTTCATGGTTTTTTTGCGCTTGATGGAAACACGATGTACTTTATATAAAGCGAGTGCTAAATAAAGTGGACGTAGCCAACCCCATTTTCAAAATTTTTATCAGTCATGCAACTAAGCATATCAATATTATTCTTTGTCCAAAATTTCATTCCTTTATGACTTCTAGTTACAAAGATGTCACGTTAAAAATTCCAAACGGGTGTTCCAGAAATATCTTTGTTAAAAAGTAGGCGTGGTCATAAACCGATTTCAATAAATTTTTACATGTCTATTAACACAAATTATAAAAGTGTATAAACCAAGCTTCGTCATAATATCTCAATTAAGGCTAAGAAATATCGTATATTCCATTGTCTAAAAAGGGGCGGTGCCACGCCCATTTTCCAAAATTTTTATGTTTTTCGTTTTACGTCCGCAGTTGGACTCATGTGACAAAATTTCAGTGATAGATCTTTATATTTGACAGAGATATCGCTTAAAATGTTTTTATTAGGTCACTTTATAAGACCAAATATATAAAAGTGGGCGTGGTCGCCAACCGATTTTGGAAATTTTTCGTCCAAACATTTGCGTAAGTAAGTATATCACGCGTACTAAATTTCATTGATATATCTTCAATGGTTTCTGAGTTATGACTCATAAAACTTTCAATATTTGCCCCCTTAATAAGTGGGCGTGGCACCGCCCATTTTCCAAAATTTTTGTGTTTTTGAAGTTAACTTCTTAGGCGGCGATACAGAGTTTTTATGGAGAGTGAAATTTTAAAAAGGAAATAGCAGGTACACTTCCGTTGCACGGAAATAGCAAACAGGAAACAGGAAACAGCAAAAGATAAAAACGTTTACCCGGCTTTCCCCTGAATGTTTTGGACGATATTGGTATCAAATAAAAGGTATTCAACCTGGCTTTTACATGGAGATTTACTCGTTATGATTCCCAGGTCGGGTCCCCAGATATGGGTCAAAACGTGGATCCGGATGACCCCGGAATATTTCTGAGCAATATTGGTATCAAATGAAAGGTGCTGAGCACAGCTTTCACATAGAGATATAGGTACTGATTATGAGTTCTAGGTCGGGTCCCCTGATATGGGTCATAATATGGACCCGGATAACCCCTTATGTCATGCCATGTGATGTCATGATGTGATGCCATGATATGATGTCATGACGTGATGCCATGATATGATGTCATGATGTGATGTCATGATGTGATATCAGGAAGTGATGTCACGATGTGATGTCATGATGCGATGTCATGATGTGATGCTATGATATGATGTCATGACGTGATGCCATGATATGATGTCATGATGTGATGCCATGATGTGATGTCATGATGTGATGCCATGATGTGATATCATGTCATGTAATGATATGATGTCATGTATAAATGTTAAAAGTTAGAGCTCTCGATTTTTTTTGAACATTTTCGAGTAGCTCGAACAATTGTTGTTCAAATGCTCGAACAGTTGTTTGTTTGTTTATTACCCGTATGTTTGTACGGGCATTTGAACAACAAACGGGCTTCAAACAAAAACGATCAGATCGAATTGCTCGATACCCGGGTATCTATTAAAAATATTAACTCTTTCCTAATGACTTTTTGAGTTGAAATTTCAAAAATAACTCATATATTCCATCCCTGGTATCAAACGAAAGGTGCTGAGCAGGGCTTTTACATAGATATGTACCGATTATGATTTCTAGGTCGGATCCCTATATATGGGTCAAAATGTGAACCTAGATAACCCTGAAAAATTTCTGAGCAATATTGTTATCAAATGAAAGTTGTTGACGGAAAAGGAGGGAAAAGGAATTTAAATTTTATGTTTATCACTGCAAATATTGTCCTTTTAAACAGACCATACTTTCTCCTGATTCATTCGTTTGTTATTCTACACAGAAATATCAGTGGTTTTTAACACGCTTTTATTAGCTTCACCTGTACCCGGATTCTATAAATCGCTATCGCTAAATTAGATCGCCAAAATTTGCTATATTTATATCAGACGCACCTAAAAATATGCAATATCTGGTAAAATATCTGACATACAAAACTCATCAATGCGGCCAGCATGCTGCAGCTTGAGACGATATAAATAAATAAAGGAGATACATACTTTTAGGCGGGTCTGATATAAATTTAGAGATTTTTGGCGATCTCATTTGACGATAACGATTTTTAGAATCTGGGCCCTGTATGTATTTATGTATTTAATTTCATCATAGCCTTAAATTATGCAACATATTAACAATGCAATTATGCAATTTTTCTGAAACCATAAGCTTTATATTTGTATAGCATACGCCACTTCAATTTGAATAAATTAAACATGGCTTAAACAATTTCATAAAAATAACACAAAGTAACAAGCTTATGCATCATTTCAGATGTTTTCTTTATAATTATGCTTAATGTAAGAAGTTAACTTCTATCACGTGTACTGTGCTACACGCGGCTTTTTTTTGTTTTATGTCCATAGTTGGACTCATGCCACAAAATTTCAGTGATAGATCTTTATATTTGACAGAGATATCGCTTAAAATGTTTTTATTAGGTCACTTTATAAGACCAAATATATAAAAGTGGGCGTGGTCGTCAACCAATTTTAACTATTTTCCGTCCAAATGTTTGCCTAAGTAAGTAAATTACGCATACCAAATTTTATCGATATATCTTCAATAGTTTCTGAGTTATGACATATAAAACTTTCAATGTTTGACCCTTAATAAGTGGGCGTGGCACCGCCTATTTTCCAAAATTTCTTCAAATTTCTTCTTAGTGGCCTGTGCTCAACACGTGGGTAAAATTTCATCGCTCCAGCTATATTAGTGACTGAGATACCAAATTCCCGATTTTTTCTATATAGGAAAAGTGGGCGTGGTCATGGTCCGATTTCGCCCATTTTCAATACCAACCGTCCCAGTCTCGATACCAACTTGCGTTTCATTAAAATACCTAAATTTTTGCGAGAGTTAGAGTGTTTACAGACGGACGGACGGACATGGCTCAATCGATTTCTCTTTTCACCCTGATCATTTTGATATATATAAGTCTATATCTATCTCGATTATTTCATTCTGTTACAATCCACCGTCATGTGATTAAAACTATAATACTCTGTGTACTAGTACAGCTGAGTATAAAAAACGATTTCGGCGGTATTTCGCGGGATCAGAAAAAATTTTTTTTTGTGTTCCTTAACTTTCTCGACATAAGCTTAATATTTAGGGGCGGACTTTTACAACTTTTTTTTTGAGTATGGGGACCAACCCTATCTATTGTACATACATACGTATTTATGTATACATATATTACTGTAGGCGCAATACCATAAACGATTAATTTAAATGTGTCATGTGCGCCGTTATGCGGTTAGGCTCTTTGGCTCTGGGCCCGATTGCGGTGTGAATGCGCTTTTAAAGGAAACAATTTATAGGATATACGAAAATATGGATATATTTATATATATGTATGTACATACATATGTATTGGGCTTTGTTCTACATCACACCTCCGTGAGATATATTGAATTTTTATTTCCAAGAAAATTCTAATTCCGATTATTTGATCGCATCCACGACGCGAGTTCAAAACGAAAATTGAATTTTCCAATAAATAAACCACAATAGCAATCAACTAGATTATCTATCAAAATTCCCATTTGCCAAGGCGTTCTTGTCAAATTCGCATATTTACCTGGCAAATGAACCAATAAGCAACACATGTTGAGTAAATGAAAGAAAAAGGAGGAAGAGTACTCGTAATAAGAAATAAAAGAAATAGAAATTTGGAAATTACTGGGAAATTTTTAATCAAAAAACTGCTTATTTAAAATACGTACATGCATACATATATAAATACCTCTCAGTCGGTGAAAGAAGTGTGAAGTATATCATGTTTAAATTTTGGTCTCGATTGAAGACTCAGCTTCAACTCAAGCAAGTGTAGAAACATGTATGTACATTAGGCCGGGGCGATTTGAATGGAGGTTGAATTATTTCTGTAAGATTATTTAAGTCAATATGTATAGGTACATATGTATACCGGGAATCCGGCTACATCCCGAAAACGAACCAGCCGATTCTAATCTTGATTTCATATTTCGAATCAGCGTAAAATTTTGGTTGAATTTGGTGTGTAAACTGACCTAGCTATTTTTCATCGATTTTTGTCCATTTTTTGATTTTCAAGAATCCGTCTTGTTCCATAAAAACCAAGTTACGTAACATCAAAATTAATTTTAGACAAATGTCGTGTAATAGTTTTCTACTCAGAAAATTGAGAGGAATCGCAATTTCGATATAGGTTAGTAAATCGCGCCGGCCTAATGTACATACAAACGAAATGTTCTTGAAATTATACTTAGGCGTGAGTGTGAGTATACATATTTTAGTGTTCAGTTCTTTTGTTGTTGTTGCTATGTATTTATCAAACTCCCTATTAGCTTTTTTTGAATTTATCCGGCAAGTTGAGTATCAAGTTTTTTTTTTCTATTTTTTTTGTTGCAAACAAACACTGCCGCTTTCAGCAACTCAGCGATTAGTTTGGCAACATATCAAGTGTACTCAGTCAAACAAGCAAGTGAGTCAAAAAAAAAGAATAAGTCAAAAGTGGATGGGTGTGTGTGGGTGTGTGTGTTTGGACGCGTTTGTAGAACACTTAAACTGAACTTGAGCCTTCAAGTGCCGCGACATTCAAATGCCATGTAGTAGTACAAACAAAAAAACAAGTAAAAGCGCGGCTGTCTTCGGCCGTACCGAAGACTTCATACCTTTCATGAGTGGGGAAATGAAATGTACATAGCCTGATTAAGTTTAATTTATAATTTTAATTCTGTGGGTTATTTATGGAAAGATTTATTAGAAAAAATGGTGTCTTGGCTATTTAAATGGAGGAGTTACACACCAAAATGTCCATATCTGAACAATCGGTTGTATGGGAGCTATATGTTATAGTTGTCCGATCTTCACAATTTTCGGTACACCAAAATGTCCATAACTGAAAAATCGGTTGTATGGGAGATATATGTTATAGTGACCCGATCTTGACAATTTTCGGTAACCCCGTTTGGGCCCATATGGGTACAAATAGTTCAAAATTTCACGCCGTTAGCTGTTAAAATGGAAGAGTTATACACCAAAATGTGCATATCTGAACAATTGGTTGTAGGGGAGCTATATGTTATAGTGGTCCGATCTTAACAATTTTCTGTAATCCCGTTTGGGCCCATATGGGTACAAATACTTTAAAATGTCACGCCGTTAGCTGTTTAAATAGAGGAGTTATACACCAAAATGTCCATATCTGAACAATCGGTTGTATGGGAGCTATATGTTATAGTGGTCCGATCTTGACAATTTTCGGTAACCTTGTTTGGGCCAAAATGGGTACGTCTACTTCAAAGTTTCACGTCCTTAGCTGTTTAAATTGGGAAGTTATGCACAAATTACATCCAAAAATTTCATGTATATCTGAATAATCGGTTGTTTTCTATATGTTATAGTGGTCCGATTCGGCCGGTTCCGACAAATGATCAGCTGCATATAACAGCATACCTGTATTCCGAATGTCATTCAGATATCTCAAAAACTGAGGGACTACTTTGCGTTCACACAGACGGACGGACGGACAGACAGACAGACGGACACACGGACAGACGGACAGACGGACAGACGGACAGACGGACATGGCTTAATCGACTCAGCTCGTGATTCTGACCATATCGGTATATATTTTGGTGGGTCCCCCACGCTTCCTTCTGGTACTTTCGACAAAAAATTTTTGGCACTAAGTTAAATACCATTTCATTCTCATGAAAGGTATAACAAGCAACGCAATGTCAACGTGCCACTCTACACTGCTATGGAGGATCAAGGGAAACAACAACAACAACAAATACAACTGCAGTTAGTATGGAGTCAAGTGTGCAATTTCAAACGCGCTGCCTCATTCGACGAGACGTACAACATCAACTCTGTACATATGTACTTATTTAAGTATATATGTACGATGAAAGACACTGATGTGCTGTTGTTGCTAGTATTTTTTGCTTCAATCGACTAGTCGATCAAAAGCCTACCATCAACGCCCAAAGTGCCTGCGAAAAAAAAACTAATTCACTTGGAGATAAGCAAACAAATACGCGAATTTGCTGCGGTTGGCAATTTGGCGGTGAAGTGCACTTTAATACCCACTTGAATGGGCTGAACTGAACAACGATGTCGACACATGCCGGCGCCTGTCGCGCCATCAAGCGAGCGAACGAAGAAAATGCAACGCAACCAAAAAAAAAAATGATAAGAAAAAATGCTTCCGCCAAAAAAAAAAGGCAAGCAGTCAAAGAGTTTAATATCTTAGCACCGCAAAGCCCGCCACCGCCCGCGCTGCGCTGGAATGTCGTGCGAGTACAAAAGCGCCAACCGCAATATCGCGCGCCTCTAAATATGCAAAATAGTTGCTTTGATGCGCGAACATGTAAAAAAATGTTAAATGGCAAACTTTCTTACTTTCTTTCTTCTGCTATCATTTTCTTATTCTCTTTTTTCGCTTTTCACTTCTTCTTTGTTTACTCATGTGTGATTTTGATGGTGAAACGCAGTAGGTATATAATTTGCAAATATTGCCCGTGACAGTGGCCTCGTATGTGTCATTTGACTATGTGGTTTACCCAGCTACTTACTCAGTTACTGTCTAACTGATAAAGGGGGTGCTTTACAAAATTTCGGCAATAGGCTTCAAGTATATATTACCAAGGCTGCACAATGATATCAACAAAAATATTTTGTTTTGTTGAATATCAAATAAAAATTAACAAAAAAATTTTGTTTTGTTGAATATCAAATAAAAATTATTGAAATCAGAGATGTAGAATAATTATTATTTCATTTTGAAATTATAAAAAAGTCTTACAAATTTTCTTCAGAATCATAAAAGTCTTTTGATAATATTTTTTTCCTGCTGAAAATGATAAAAATCTTCTATAATTATTATTCAGAAAGTTATATTTTAAAAATCTTTCCATAATAGTTATTTCAAATATATATTTTTTAAGTCTTCAAAGACTTTTATATTAAGACAAATTTGAAAAAAGTCTTTGCGTAATTATTATCAGTAACAAATTGTTTTTTATATCTTCAAAGACTTTTTCATTGAGACAAAGTTCAAAAAAGTCTCAGAAAATTTTCAATAACTTTCATATAAGTATAAAATAAAAATAACTTTCATATAAGTACTTCAAAATTCAAGCAAATTTCGAATTTGAAATTGTATGAAAGATTTTATCGAAGATATAAAAAATAAATTTGTTACTCAAAATAATTACTTAAAGATATTTTTGAAATACGTCTCAATGAAAAAGTCTTTGAAGAATTAAAAAACAATTTGTTACGGATAATAATTACTCAAAGACTTTTTTCAAATTTGTCTCAATATAAAAGTCTTTGAAGATATAAAACAAAATTTCTCATTCATAATAATTACAAAAAGACTTAAAAAAAATATCTCAGAAATAACTATTATGGAAAGACTTTTAAAATATGTTTCTTTCAATAATAATTATTTTTTGATTTTTATTTTTTCTCTTATAATAATTACAACTCTGATTGAAATTATTTCGTTTCGTTGATTATCAAAAAAAAAATTATCAAAATTATTTTGTTTCGTTGATTACCAAAAACAAAATAATAATTGTCGTTTTCGATTCGCCATCACACAAGCGAGGTCGGATCGAACAAAAATGTTTGAACCCATAATGAGTAGTAGCCATACTCGCTAACTGGTCGATAAAAATTTCCCTCTGCTGGCTATCATTCACATATAAATTTGACAGAAGGAAATTTATAGCCAGCAGAGAAATTGTGAATCGAAAGCGGCTAATAAAAATTTGTTTCGGGCTTACGGCTTCATTTTACTTTGAATTTTTATTAACGTTATTTTTTTTGATAATTTTTTTTGTTGGCTACCGAAACAAAATTTTTTCAATATTTGCTTTTTGATAATCAACAAAACGAAATTTTTTTTCATAATTTTTTTTTGATAATTATCAAAACAGTATTTTTTTGCTCAGCACATAACGTTAAAATTTTTCAAAGTTGAATTGAAAACAAAATATTTTTTCGGTTATTGATAAAAAAATAACGTTAATGTGCAGCCCTGTATATTACTCAACTGAAAAGAGTCTAATGAGCTGCGAGCATTGGCGATGAATGACGTTAGAACTCAATGAGAAGGAATTCAATGTTGTATTGTGGTACAATTTTCCGTCATCCCTTGTCAAGTTTGATTTGGAGATAAACCGGTTTCGGCTAATATCCAAACCAAACTTGACAAGAGATGACGGAAAATTGTTCCAAAGTACACCATATTCGTATCCTGTCGGAAAAGCAAGCAACCAAAAAGTAATAGGAACTAAATGTTGACAATTTAGGGTCGAAATTTAGCTATTCCAGAATCGCGGCAGACTTCAGCGACTAAGCAATCGTAACGAGTAATAATTGGTGAAAGTGTTGAGTAATCGAACGACTATAATTGATAGCAAGTGTCATTTTAAAGTCACAAAAAATATGTACATAAGAATATTCACACATGAACCTAATAGATAATTAGGGGCCTCTCAGTAACTTTCAGCCATTATTGAGCTCTATTTACCATACAAAAATTCAATTTATTAGTGGCATATTAAATAATGAGAGAATATAAAGATCTAGCATTTTAACAATTTCATCCTCGAAAGTTTATCAATCCCCCAACTTTTGAGAATGCAAATTTTTTCACTAGCTGCGCTTAAGTATATTTGCCCTGCGTCTCAAGTCGTTGCATCCGCAATCTTACTCTCATACCGCCCATTGCCCTCAAACCTTCAGAGGCGGTAAATTTTAAATTTGCTCGTCTATGTGTCACTTTGCGGCTTGTTGTTGTCTGCGTATCGAAAACTTTTCTGACATTGCGTGAAGTTGTTTGTTTGCACTGAGTATGTTTGTAGTTCAAAGAGTCAAAATGAGCCACCTTGATTTATGCACATAAGTAGGTACTTTGCGAGAGGAGGATGCTATTTTACGCGATTGTTAGTGCTTTCTCTATCTAACTTTTCAAGGTAGCGTAACATGCATAAAAAGTAACGAGTGTCGCATTAAATCTTGTTGCGCAGCAGTCAGGAAACGAGCGAAAGTAGCAAAGTTTAAATGGGTATTTATAGTCATCGGTGGTTTAAGACGTGACTGTCGAAAATGTGGTTCATAGCTGCAGCGAGCACATGTTGGCGCAGGTAAAAAAAATTAAAAAAAAAAAAATGTCTAAAAGCAGAGGTTATTGAAGTTGAAAGTTTATTCTATTGCTTTTATATTATCAAACATGCAGCTGGATGGCATTAGGGTCCCTTAGGTCGTGTGATTAAGATAATGAATATGAATATTTTTTGCCACATATGTATGTGCCTGAGATACATTCTAGGTGAAATAAAAAGCTGATTTGAATTATTAAGGTGCCTATTTTGACTAAAGAAACTTTCATCTAGAAGCATATATATGTACATATGTACTATGTATTCAGACATGCAAATTAGCTAAATCAATTTAGATGGAAATTTTATCGCTGAATTTGCTGTGTTCACCCGTGTTCAATTTACCTTAAGTAAATAAATATTCTGTGTACATATTTTAATCACATTTAAATTCTCCTTATATTTAATTTTCATAACATTTTGTTTTCTCATTGAACACACCCCATTTTCAGGGTTGCATTACCATATTTTTGTTTTTAATTTGCCATACATAAATTGAATTTTTGTATGCCAAATGCTAGAACTCATTAAGGTTTGGAATTACTGAAGGACTCTTAGTGGTCCATTAGACTCATACCTGGCCACATAATTATTATTAGGTGTCTATGAAATAACTCCCACGAAATAAGTCCCACTTTTAAAAACGAAATAAGTCCCACCAAAAATTGCTATTTTGAAAGTGGGAGTTATTTCCTGCTTAAAAGTAGGACTTATTTCGTCAATTGGTGTGACTTATTTCGTTACGCGTTTTTATTTTAAGTGGGACTTATTTCGTTTTGAGTGGGAATAAATTCGTTTTGCAAAGTGGGAGTTATGTGATACCCCTTCAAATATTTATCTAATAAATAAATGATTTTTTTATGGACGGGTGCGATAGAGCCATGAAATATAAGGCCATTATGGCTTTACTTCTCATTTTTTTCTTATGGAAAAAGTTATATATTGGACATTTCGTAAAAGGGACAACCATAATTTTTTGTCCTTATCTCTTTATTATTCCTCTGCTTTGATTATTCATATTATTCGTCGTGTGTTTTTTTTTTAGAAGAGACAAATACTTCTTATTTGAAATCGCATTAAACAGTGAAATAGTGGGACTTATTTCGTTTATGAAAGTGGGACTTATTTCATTTAAGAAATATATTATTCAAGGGGGAGTTATTTCATTTTGAGTGGGAGTTATTTCATTTCCAGTAGTTAAATTTTTAAATCATTTCATTTTGTTGGGACTTATTTCGTTTTCAAAAGTGGGACTTATTTCGTGGGAGTTATTTCATTTTTTAAGCAATTTTTGTTGGGACTTATTTCGCTTTTAAAAGTGGGACTTATTTCGTGGGAGTTATTTCATAGACCCTATTATTAGTAGTAGAGTAGTAGATCCAACTTGCAAGAAGTCATTTAATTCAGTGGCTCTCAAATGGTTTAAACGACCGCAGATGTGACCGATTTTTGTGTTTGTTAGCAATTTTCTTAGCTTTCCTTGATTTTGATTTCAATTAGCTTCAATTAAGAAATACTCTCCTTAAACTGAAAAAAGTCGCAGCTGTCATTGAGTGTCTCAAAAATATCAAAATCTCCAAAAACATGTAAACGTGTCGTGAGTTCACTTTCATCAAAAATTAGTCATTTAAATTAGGCTATTAAGCGGAATATTTTGCTTTGTTCTAGAGAAAACTTAAACTTGGGAAGGAAGGCGAAAAGTTAATGACATCTTAATACCAAGCACTGAAGGCAAATCGTAGTAGTAGTAGTCATTTAGTGCAGTGGTTCTCAAACTGTACACACAACAAATTATAAGGTAAAAGTGATTAGCCTACTGTCTCTGCGCTTCATAGCTTACATTTTCTTTATTTTTCTGGACAGAGCTAGGCGCTAAGGATTACGATTTCATTTTGATTACTTACGATTACAATTACTGTAATTGTAATCCTTAAATTTTTAGGATTACGACCACTGTAATCGTAATTGAAATTTTTGCGATTACGATTACTGTAATTGTAATCTTTAAATTTTTAGGATTACGATTACTGTAATCGTAATCATAGAACGTACGATTACAATTACTGTAATCATAATCGTAAAATTTTTAGAATTAAGATTACTGTAGCATTTTTCTCAACAAAATCTAATTTTACGAATCTTTCGTAAATATTACGAAAGGGCTTTCGTAAACTATTTTCTAATATTTTTTTCGTATATATTACGAAATATTTCGTAAATATCTATTACGAAACACTTTCGTAAATTTTCTTAAAATTATCTTTGCGAATAATTACGTATATTGTACGAAAGTTTTCGTAACATTATCAAAGGATTAAAAGATTTACGAAATACTTTCGTAATTATCAAAGGTTTAAATGATTTACGAAATACTTTCGTACAACAATATTTTATCGTACAAGTCTTCTTTCATTGTAAATTGTTGAGTCGGTGCAATAATATCAAAAATTATTATAAGTAGTAAGTGCGTAATGAAATAATGTATAGAAGAATAATGCATTGTATATAAAAAGACAATATTGATATATAAAATAAACTGTGATATTTTCCAACTTGATTAAACTTAAGAGTGAGTACATTAGTTGCATTTACTTTACTTTTTTTCGGTCTTATCTATTTTCCTAAATAAATACTTAATAAAATAATATAAAGAGATATTTCTACACTCAGAGAAAAACATTTTAAAAACATATGAAAACGTGCTTAAAATGGGCAAAAAAGTATTTAAAAGTGATGTAGATACGACCATTTTTATTTTAAAAAGGTTCATTGTAAAATTATAAAATTAAGGGCCGATTTCATAATCAAATTAAAAGTTCCTTTAAATTCTAAAGGAGCCTTTAATTTACTGATCGATTTCATATAGTCTTTTTGAAGATAAAAGTTCCTTTAAAGTTAAATACCCAATGGGCATTTAAGTTATTTAAAGGTCCCTTTTGTCAGAAAAAATTTCACTTCTGCAGTCTGTCAAAATCAAATATCAAAAATTTATTAAAATTTTTGAACCGATTTTATTTGTTGAGTCCTATAATGCAATATTCATCTTCTTCCTCTTTTGTGAGGTTGGACGACCGCTTCCCATTTTTTCTGCACTGGGTTTTCAAATTATGCTTCTTTGTTCTTTTTCTTTTTTCAAAAAAAAAAAAAAAAATAAAGCCATAATCAAAAAATTTATTTATTTTCAGAAAAAAAAAATTTCAATATTATTAAATTTATTACAATCATTTGACGTTAAAGGAGCCTTTTAATTTTATATGATTATGAAATCACTACCACTTTAAAGAACATTTAAATGGCTCTTTAACTAAAAGGCTCATTTAACAAAAGGAGCTTTAAGAATTTCATTATGAAATTGCCCTAAGAAAAAAACATTTAAATTTAAAAATGTTTATTTTTAATTCAAGCCCTATGAGATTTTTAACCTAAAACTTGCGCTTTTATTCCCTTCATTTTAATTTTCAATTTAAAAATGATTCTATTAAATCCAAAATACATTTTTATTTCAAAAGTTTCATTTTAAATTTAAAAATTTTCATTTTTAAAATAAAAGCGACCTGGTTTAATACGTGCATTATAAAAATAAAATTTTTTTCCTGCGAGTGTAGGTGCTTGAATTTTAAGGTTTTAAGTAGTTTCCCTTTATCTTTATCTTTATATTTATCTTTATCTTTATCTTACCTTTATCTTTATGTTTATCTTTATCTTTATCTTAGTCAAATTTTATTTTTATTTTTATTTTTCTTTATCTTAGTCTTAATTTTTTATCTTATTTTTCTTTTTTCCTTTTTCTTTTTATTTATCTTTTTCTTTTTTTCTTTTTTTTTTCACAGGGTTATCTATTTAAATGGATCAGAACGACGTCCACATTTGCAAATTTCGATTTCCAAAGTTTCCTATGTTTGTCAGAACACGTATAAGCAATAAGTATCTCTTTTTTTATTAGTTACTAAAATTAATATTAATATAAATGTAAAATATTAAAATAAATAAAAAACTTTTAAATTAATTGAATAAATTAATTTTCGTAGATATTTAAAACTAAAATGAAATTATCTAAACTTATTTCTTATGCATATATAAAACATCTTTCCCTTAGCATTATTTTATTGATATATATATTTCTAAAAAGTTTTCAAATTTCATTGAAATATACATCATATGTACATATATATGTATGTAAGAATTACGGTTTTTTTAACGTTAAGCTAAAAAATAATTTGGGCAATTGTACAACAATTTGACAGCTCTAACAGTCTTCGTAAATGTACGAAAGCGGTTTCGTAATATTTACGAAATCTTTCGTTGCTCAAAAGTACGAAAGTATTTCGTAAATAGTACGAAGGCCTTCGTAAATACTACGAAAGTATTTCGCAAATAGTACGAAAGCCTTCGTAAATATACGAAAGTATTTCGTAAATACTACGAAACTATTTCGTAAATACTACGAAACTATTTCGTAAATAGTACGTAACCTTTCGTAAATACTACGAAAGTATTTCGTAAATAGTACGAAATAGCTTTCGTGCTATTTACGAAACCATTCGTTGCTCAATTTTACGAAAGAATTTCGTAATATGTACGAAAGATTTCGTAATATTTACGAAATATTATTTTGAGTGCACTTTCCTTCATTAAAGCCACCAAGTATTTCTGCGAAAAGTAGCAGCTGTCGCTGATTGCTCCGAAAGATATCCCACCATATCAAAATGCAAAAATAGTCGCGAGTTCATTTCCATCAAAATTAATAATATAAATTCTTACCAACTCACTCTCACTCACTTACCCGGCAATTGTTGCTAATAACTGCTTCTTCCCCTTCTTCTTCTTCTTCTTCTTCTTCTTCTTCTTCTTCTTCTTCTTCTTCTTCTTCTTCTTCTTCTTTTTGTTCTTATGCTGCTTTGCATACCGACAGTTTGCCGTCAACTGTCATCTATTTCCGCTGCGGCGCAACTGGCGTTCATTTAATGCTCGTCACACAGAGCCAAAAAGTTCACCTATAATCAAAGAGACTGCCATCTAAAAAAGCTATTTGGCCAAGGAGAGCGAGAGGAGACAAAATTGAAGAAATTTTTGCTAGAAAATCTTCTAGATTTTAGCTTGAATTTCTTCTTAAATTTATTGAAAAGGATACCGTCTGAAAACGAGGAGATAACTTCTTATTTATTAATTTTTTATGTCATTTTGTCAAAAAAATTAAATTGTTAGAAGAAATCTGCTTGTTTTTATGAGAAAATTTTTATAAAGCAAATCAATAAGGGCATCCTCTAATTTTTACTAGAACCTTCTTGAATTTATTAAAAAGGACAACTTTTTATATCCAGTCATAATAAGACGGGCATCTTATTGGAGAGAAAGCGTAGAGAAATCCGCTAAATTTTGTTCTAATTTATAGGGCATTTTAGGTGGTCTTTTGGCTCTGTGCAACTTTGCAAAATTGACCGCGCAAACGGATAATAGTCGCAATGATATTGTGTGTGGTTTTGGTTTGGCTTGGTTTGCTTTGCAAAAATGGTGGTTGGCGGTTAGTGGTTGGTGGTTGTGGGTAGTGAAAATGCATAAAAGGAATTTGTGAGCAATGAGAAATGATGATGATGATGATTGTGCTAGAACCACAAAATTGCAATTGTTGTAAATAAGTATGTATGTATGCAGCAAGATTCATTCATAACTTATTTGCTTTAAAGTGCACCAAACGAAGCAGCCGAAAAAACACAAGAAAGCGCACATACCAATGGCACATAGTAAACTCTGTTGCTTGCAAAAAAAAAACCAAATAAAAAACAGAAGAAAACTCTGCAGAGCACGAGCGTCTGTTGCCGGCGGCATTCTGGCATTGCATTGGCAAAGTTATTTGCGGTTCATTATTCATTGTAATAATGTTTCTCGTCTATGAAAATGCAGCCAGTCAACGGCATCACAAACACCCCACGCCAATCCAAAACCTCAACACCAACACCAACTACAACTCTACAAAAAAACCCGAGGCACACAACCCAGAACACCAAACCCAAACCCATACCCAATCTAATTTGCAATCTCAACTCAAAATAACGACTAGCTATGTATAACTGCATATGTATGTATGAGTAGTATCTATACCCAAAGCAGTGTTGCCGTCTGAATTGCATTTGCCTGACAGTAATGACAGCTCAGTAGAGCAGCAAAAAAAAAACATACATAAAATATGGAAATCGGCTGCTTCAAGCGAACCGCGCGTAATGCCGTTAAACTTATAAGACGAAGACGTTTTTTTGTTTTTTTTTTTGATTTTTTTTTTTTTGTTTTTTTATTTCATTTTTTTTTTCAGAGAAGCAGAGTTTTGTTGTGGAAATTGAAGCGAGAGCTGCAGCGCAATGGTAGTGTGGAAGGATTATGCAGATTTTCCATCCGACATCTTTCGCCAGCTGCAATCAGTTTTTTAGATGCAGAATAAAATTTTGAAGTTGATTGCGGTAAAACAAAAATAAATGCGTATTTTTTTTGCGTTTTTGTTTTATTTGTTTATTTGATTAATATTTTACGAGGAGTGCGTTCCATTCATTTAATTTTTTGATACTCGTATGATGCTTATAAAGAGTATTTGAGTATTAGAATTGAATCGAGGTAATGAGTTTAAGTAAAATGAAGCAGATAGTTAGTTTTCTACCAAAGCAAAAATTGTCTCGTGGAATGTAAACTTTATAGAGTTTAAAATATACTAATCATTTTTAATTTTTTTTTAGCGGAAATCATCTCCTGCTTAGAACTACATATATGTTGATAGTTGGTACTAAAGGGTGTTTGTAATGAAACTAGGAAATTAGGTAATTTTTATACAACTTCCTTGTTGCGTGTCGGCACTTCTATAAGTATCTTGGTGAGACAATGGAGGCGGAGCGCTGGCAGAGGGGTGCAGATATAAAGGAAGACATAATTAATGTATACACGGGTGAGTCTCAGACATCTTAAGGTGTAGGAGCTGCTGCTTATTGCAGTGAACTGAATATCAATACTAGTATCAGGCTGCGGGAACACTGCAGTGCCTTTCAGGCAGAGGTATTAGCTGTTATGAGGAGAGCAGAGCTATTAGTCTGTAATACCTTACGAAGAGGACGTATTAATTTTTATATAGATAGTCAGGCAGCTATAAAGTCGATACTGTCGCATAGTACCTCGTCTAATGGCGTTTTCTTTTCTGACAAAAAATGTTGCCCTTTAATATCTCAATTATCGAATTACGTAACATGACTTTCTATAAAATGGCTGAATTTGTAGTTAATGGTGCCCTCTTACTTAGTCAGAGGACAACATTCGTTGAAATCACCACACAAGCTTACAAAATGGCTGAGAAAATCGAACAGGGCAACATTTTTTCGAGAAAAGAAAACGGCATCAGTGTTTAGCGGACTGCAAGGAAGCCTTGAAGGCAATAGGCAGATATAGTATTGTCCATTTATACTGGATCCTAGGCCAGAAGGGGATAGATGGGATTGGCCATTCCTGATGAGCTTGTGAAGAAGGGTGCAGGTCTCGGAGCAGAAAACTACATGGACGTTCCCATGGCACTCAATGAAATTGTGAAATTAAGCATAGGTACTAAGTGTATACAAATTATGAGATTATCTTTCCATCAAGGAAGGATTGGGGAGTTGGTAAACTCGCTCAGACATTCGATCTTTCAGTTTTCACGGACGGCTCTAAGATGGCGGGCGGACTATAAACGGGTGTCTTCACAACTTAGCCAGCCATTTCCATATCAATCAGGCTCCCGGACACGTCGAGCGTTTTTCGATCTGAAGTTTTGGCCATACGGGAGGCATGCAGGGCGTTACTTGCAACGGAAAGTGCCAGTGTCTGAAACAGGATAGGAATCTTCTCGGATATTCAAGCAGCTCTGAAGGCTCTGGGATCTGTAACGGTATCATCAAGCCTGGTCGGGCAGTATAGGGATTGGGTCATGGGCCTAGCAAGTCGATATAGCTCTGATTTGGGTGCCGGGGCATCGTGATATTCAGGGAAACGAAATGGCGGATGAACTAGCCCGGCAAGGCTCGGCTCTTGATATTGCAGAGGCGGAGTAAGTTCTTGCGTCCATGTGTTTCGTCAAGAGCAAAATCTCTCGGTCCTGATCGGGTGAAGATAAAACAAGATGGAAACGGTTGCTGACCTGCAGAAGTGTGTGGCCCTCATATAACGAGATGCGATCTTCATCCATTCTAAGGATGGAAAGGAAGGATATTTCCCGCTTAACCGCGGTGTTCACGGCACACTGGGCTATTGGTAGCCACGCGGCCTGGATGGGTCTAGACCATAACACTCAATGCCGCAGCTGCAGTCGTCCTGGTACGGAGGAGACGGTTGAGCACCCGCTGTGCGAATGTCCTTCACACTGTAAGGACAGAATGAAATTCCTTGGTAAGCCCTTCTTCGACAGCCTCTCTGAGCTCAAGGATGTAAGGACGGAGGGCCCTCTTAGATATCTAAACTCAACTGGATGGATATAAGGCGTGGGACCCGCCCTTGCCTCCGAATTAATCTTCTTAATCTATTCTTCTGGTTTTAGGCACGAGTCGTGGTAGCAAAACGGCGATTCAGCGCTAATTAGAGTCATTGGGAGTCGCTACTCAAACCAACCAACCAACCAAGTGTATACAGATATGACGGACTAGGTCAATTAGACGTGGAAACAATCGTAGGGCTATAGGATGGCCAAAAGTATGTGTAAAGCGTACGACGCGAAGCTAACTAAATTGTTACTATCACTGAAAAGGGATGAATGTAGACCTATCATCTTTTTAGCATTACATGCGTTCAAAATAGGACTAGTTGGTGAAAGTGTATACCGGGGGTGCGAATCGCACGAAGAGATGGTAGAGCATATTCTCTGCTCCTGTACTGCTTTTTCCAGACTAAGGCTTCAGCTACTAGGGCAAGGCTTAGTTCAGTGATTTCGAATCGGTATCTAAAATAGGGGTAAAGGGGTTGTTCTTGAGTCTGAGTCAAGGCTTTTAGCGTGGTGGTAGGAATTCCTGCTCGAGAACTTTTCTACGGACTCACTCAGTCTACGTGAGGATCTTAACGGCCAGCTAGTCTAATATAACCTAACTTGAGCCTTCGCAGTCTTATATCAACTTCCAACAACACATTTCGTAGCATGTGATTTTTATACTGGAAAGTTTCTTATTGCCGAATTCGGAGCAGATATTATCGAGGTGACAGGTAACAAGGTCAACGGAAATAATGTCAATTGGCCTTATTTCCCACCGGTTGGGAAATAAGGTCAATTGACATTATTGCGTTTTTGGAAAACGCAATAAGGCCAACGAAAATTTGGAAATAAAATAATTGACCTTATTTCCCAATCCAAATGGAAATAATGTCAACTATGCTTAAAACTTGTTCATTCATGAAAATATTTGCTGAGTTCTTTTGCAAACCCGTTATGACTGACGAAAATCTTATTGCGGATTGTGATGCAAGTATGTCAGACGCAAGCGGGGAGGAAGACAATAATGAAGTCATCCATTTCAGCCAGACAAATGCCATTTTAAATTGTATCCTCTGTACCGAAACCCCTCGCGGTACGGTATTATTTCCATGCAGCCATTTTAAGCTTTGTGCCGAATGCTATTCAAAAATTGCGCAAAATGCCGCTCGTGTAAAGTGCCCTGTTCTCTGCCCCTACTGCAGACAAGTTGTTGCCAACACAGCAAAAATATTTCAATAAATTATATAATAATGTAAAGTATGTTAAATATCTAGTTATACAAAAATTTAAATAAAAATGTATACAAAAACTATGTCTACTTGCCTTATCCTGCGGCATGGCAAAAAAGTAGGAAAATGAAAATTTGGAATTAAAAATCGCGCGATTTTTTATTCCAAATTTTCGCCTGCGCGCTTTTCTTTTCTCATAAAAAGCAGTTTAGAAAAATGAAAATTTGGAATTAAAAATCGCGCGATTTTTTATTCCAAATTTTCGCATGCGCGCTTTTCTTTTCTCATAAAAAGCAGTTTAGAAAAATGAAAATTTGGAATTAAAAATCGCGCGATTTTTTATTCCAAATTATCGTCTGCGGCGCTTTTCGTTTCTCATAAAAAGCATTTTAGGAAAATGAAAATTTCGAATTAAAAATCGCGCGATTTTTTATTCCAAATTTTCGCCTGCGGCGCTTAACTTTTCTAATAACAGCAGCGACGTGAACCAACACGGACCGCAATAATGTCAATTGATATTATTTCCCAACCGGGACCTTGTTACCTGTCACCATTATCGATGGAGCGTTGGGAACACCCTAACACGCACCACAAGCATACCATTTTCTACTTTTCTTTATTTTTATAAATCATTTAGTCTCTTGATTATTCATCAACAAACTCTGAAAAATGAAATATAAATTATTGTTTAGTAAAAATCTGCATTGCCTGCAACTAACGCCTGCAAGATCGCCAAGAGCGCTCGGCAGAAACCGTCAAAAGACTTTGCTCCTCCGTCCTTGCCGAATTTGCCAAAACCCCATCGAATATTCAACATCTTTTCACTCAAGTCTTTGGTAGTCTTTGTAGCTTCCTGAATTTGCAATACATAAAGCGCTCATAGTCGTCCGTTTATCGCCTTTATTGCATTCTTTCCTTCACATTCATCACATTCCGCCATTTTCTTTTTGTTGTGTTGAATTGTGTGAAGCGTTTGTGTGTGCATGTGTGTGTGTGTGTAAATGTGTTCGTGCGAAGGGCTTGAAAATTCATTGGCATGCGGCGGATTCTTTAACGGAGCTCTGAATACTAATAACTAGCGGATGACCGGCGATAATCGTCGCGGTTTCAGTCGCGGGAAATGCTCCGCAAGTCAGCAAATTTCATTTTAATTATTAAATGTTGATTCTCGTTTCTCTTTTTATTATACCTTTCATGAGTATGACATGGTATTATAACTTAGTGCCAAAAAATTTTTGTCGAAAGTACCAGAAGGAAGCGTGGGGGACCCACCAAAATATATACCGATATGATCAGAATCACGAGCTGAGTCGATTAAGCCATGTCCGTCTGTCCGTCTGTCCGTCGGTCCGTCTGTCCGTCTGTCCGTCCGTCCGTCTGTCCGTCTGTGTGAACGCAAACTAGTCCCTCAGTTTTTGAGATATCTGAATGAAATTCGGAATACAGGTATGTTGTTATATGCAGCTGATCATTTGTCGGAACCGGCCGAATCGGACCACTATAACATATAGAAAACAACCGATTATTCAGATATACATGAAATTTTTGGATGTAATTTGTGCATAACTTCCCCATTTAAACAGCTAAGGACATGAAACTTTGAAGTATACGTGCCCATTTTGGCCCAAACAAGGTTATCGAAAATTGTCAAGATCGGACCACTATAACATATAGTTCCACAACATCCGATTATTCAGATATACACATTTGGGTGTATAACTCCTCCATTTTAACAGCTAACGGCGTGAAATTTTGAAGTATTTGTACCCACATGGGCCCAAAAGGCATTACCGAAAATTGGTAAGATCGGACCACTATAACCTATATCTCCCCTACAACCGATTGTTCAGATATGGACATTTTGGTGTATAACTCCTCCATTTAAATAGCCAAGACACCATTTTTTCTAATAAATCTTTCCATAAATAACCCACAGAATTAAAATTATAAATTAAACTTAATCCGGCTATGTACATACATAGGTAACTTTTCATTTCCCCACTCATGGAAGGTATGAAGTCTTCGGTACGGCCGAAGACAGCCGCGCTTTTACTTGTTTTACTTTGCTTTTGTTTTTTTTTTTTTTTTGTTTTTTTTTTTTGTTGGGGCGCACTTTACAGTCAGTTGATTTTTTCAAATAAATGTCAGAAAAGTTTGTGCTCACCACCAAAAAGGAGGCCAAGCCGACGACGACGAACTTGAGCTGCAAGTCAAGAGCTTGCTGCATTTTTCGTCTTCCTGTTTTCGCAGCAATTTCTTATGCTTTGTTTAGCTTTTTAGTTCTTCTTCTTCTTGGACCGCTTTACAAACTATCCAACTCCCCTATCTGCCCTCCATCCGTCTCATCTACCCTCCTGTGTAGTGGAGTACCTACTGTCCTCGCAAGTTAGGGTTGCCAGATACCTTTCCCGAAAAAATTCGTACATTGCCTTCCAAAAAAAAATATATGTGGCGAAAATCGTCTTTGTTACTTTTAACGTTCGCGTTGCTTCGTCCTTCCTAACTATTTCATGGTTATGCTTATGAGCAAAACACCGATGAAATTCGGACACATTTTCGTCAATGGTAAGAGGTGGTTACGCTCAAATCGATGATTAGAGCGCACATACACAAAATAACACATTATTACCCCGAAACCTCGGCGTGCTGGGTGCTTGTTTCACCCAGCGAATTTTATCGATGTGAGAGTCCGAAAATTCTCTCACTCGTCGGAGTACACAACAACAATTGCACGTTGCTCGTATTTGCCGAAGGCATAACCACGGCATTACAAACGTCAAATGAAAACAGTTGGAAAATTAAAAACAGAGCAGGGTGATAAAAATTATTTTTTTTAGTGTCGGCTAAAAATCAGTATAAATCAGTACAAAATCCAAAAAGCAGTATTTATTAAGGTTTTTAAAACCATCAGTACGGAGCACGAAAAATCAATATTGTACTGATCAAATCAGTACGTCTGGCAACCCTATCGCAAGTACTTATTGCGACAGCCACAGAATTACCATTGGACAGCTGCTATGGATAGAATTTTTTAGAGCGAGTACCTACTTGAGTGCTGCCTAAATGCATTTTCATTTTTCAACTCAACTCCTTGTGGCCTTCAGGACTACATACATACAAAATTATTTCACGTAGTGTGTTTGTGTGTGTTTATTTTCTTTCTTGTGGCCTTACAAACCTTACAATGCAGTGACCGCGCGTCAAAAAATAAAAAGCAATTAGTAAAATTAATTGCTCAAGTTTTGCCTTGAAATATTCAAAGTGCCGGATTAATTTACTGCAGCGCAATAGTATTTTGGTTGCAAAAAAGCTGGCGAATTGAGGCACAAAGTGGCAGTACTAATGTGTATTTTCTTTTTAATGAGTGTGTGTTTTTTTTTTTGCTAAACTCAATATAAATATGTATTTATTGCATTACAAATATTGGTAGTTGAATTGCAAGTAATTGTTGAATGAGAGCAAAAAAAAAAATTAAAGATTTTGGTCTTATACTCTAACTTTTTTGCTTTGAACACCCTAATGATTTTAGTTCCTACACTACATATAGCTAACTTCACAATTATTCAGTGGCTCAACACTCAGAAAGATGTTTAAACACACAGGGCCGTAGTCATAGTCGTTCACTAAAATCGGTTTTAGTTAAAATCGGTATTAAATTTAGAATCACGTTTAAAAGAGTGGTGTGTCATAGACCAGTTAGAACATATAAAATAATAAGAATCGCTCTGTAATTTTAAGAAATTTCGAGTGTTTTAAAAGTTCCCCTGTGTCAACTTTTAAATTGAAAAGTTCACCCTGTATCAACTTTTAAATTGAAAAGAAAAAAGTAAGCGCATCTATCTATTCGACTTTTGATGTTTGCATATTTTAACTTAATCGTATATTTAAAATACGCTAAAAAACAACTACAAGTGAGTTAAATTTTGAGATAAAACTACACACTTCATATAAATCAAAATGAACTTGTGATTTTAGGGAACAACAAGGTCTCGTGCACCGAACTGGAGCACAGGAGAAAAAGCTTGTCTGCGGGAAAGCATTGAGTGCCACCTTCATATTTATTAAAACTAGAGTGCTGCCTACTGTCGAAACTCGACAGTTTTTCTAGATGTTTTCTTATGACTAAACTGCAACTATAGTTTTTGTATAATTGTTTGTTGCTACTGTCACTGCCAGGGCCGTAGCCAGGAATTTTTTTCGTGGGGGGTTTTATCGTTGTGGTTTTTTTTTTTTTTTTTTTTTTTTTTTAGAAAAATATATAACCTATTTCGTGCACTAAATATAAATAATAAAAAAAATTCTGGTTTCTAAAGTGCTATTTAGAAGAAAAATTTGTTTACAAAACTTGATTTTCAAATTAGGGTTTTTATAAGAAGTTTTAAAAATCAGGAAACTTTTATTCATTTCAAAATTAGACTGTTCCATTGCAAACACGATGAATACTTGATATTTGGTTATTTTATCCAAGTGAAAAAAAAAAAAATTTTTTATGGACGAAAAACTCGGTTAGATTACCCAGCTGGTTTCAGCTGTAAAAGTCCGCCCCAAGATTTTTAGCTTATGTTGAGACTCTAACTTGCTTTTTTTTTGCAACTTTGTTTTTTGACATCCGATTTTTAAAATTGATAGATATGTCATTATTCTAGTCTTTTGAGCAGGGTTTGAAATTATTTTCAACTTTTTTTTTTTCATTTCCATTGAATTTCATTTTCATTTGAAAATTAAAAAATAAACAGCGCAGCAGAAGTATGAAAAATAAAAAATTCTACTGTACTGCAACTGCGCAGCCTTAAGTTTCAAAAAATTATAGTCGACTGTTGCTGTATTGTTGAAATTTGTACAGCACAGCAAAGGGCAAACATAATTTCGAGTTTTTGCAGCAGTGTTGTTATTGTTTTTATACTCAGCTGTACTAGTACACAGAGTATTATAGTTTTATTTTTTTTTTAATTTATGGGAACACAATCCAAATTGTAATGTATAAAAAAATCAATTTTAAAAAGCCGCACTGAAAACTAGAATTCTGTTTATCTGTGCTTTGCTGTCGACTGATCTGTTTGAAATTACACAGTAAAGCAACATCACAAATAAATAATCAAATATATTCGACTGTTCTGTGCATCGACTTCAGATATTTTCAAAGGAAATCGAAATTCAATAGTTCTCAAAAAATTATGATAACTTTCGCAGAACAGCAACAGACTGTTGGTGTTATGCTGGCAAACAGTGCTTGGGAAGCTTTATATTTCCCTCTAATGTCCTTTGATCTGTGAAGTCGTTTTCATATAGTTGGGTCACCTATCCGAGTTTTTCGACCATAAAACATTATTTTTGGCGATTTTTTCCAAGTGAAATAAAAAGAAAGTATTCATCGAATCTTTTTAATATTACGCTTAAAATATTTGCAATAAAACAGAATAATTTTAAAAAGAATAAAACTTTCCTGATTTTTACAACTTCAATACACACCAAATTTTTTCAATAATCGCAAAAAATCAATAAAATGTTGACTTTGAAAAGTTAGTATTGAAAATAGGTGAAATCGGACTATAACAACGCACACGACCCATATATTGGATCTTTCGAAAAATATACAAAATGTAATAATTCAGACACTAATATAACCCGAGTAATGAATTTTCAGCCATGCAATGACTTTATGCAGTTATAAGGAAATAAGCTAAAATTTTAGAAAATGTATGTATGTAACATAACTTAATTTCTAAGTGGTATGTCGTTAGAAGCGTACTTTAATTATAAATGTAACTTCAGCGAAAAGAATCAAACACCCAACCCCCCCCCCCCCCCTAAGTGTGTCTAAGTGTGTCTAAGTGTGGTAAAACACTCTTTTAAATCGACTATGACTACGGCCCACAGAGTTTAATGACAATGTAAAAAATCCTTAAAAATTCGCATTAAGTAAAGGAAGAGAAACAAATTAAAAGGTTAAAGCTAGGCGTTGAACATTTTCTTTTCCATGCCAGTCAATTTCTACTGAACAACTTGGCCAACAATATAATACAGAAATTATTCCGCAAGCGCTAGAACATATTAAGTAGTCCACTTTCAAAAGTGGCTATGTGAATTTTTCATATTAAATTGAGAAAGCGTATATATAAAATCAGAGACACTTTTGAAGATGTATTCGTATTAATGCTATTTGTCAACAGAAGGATTTTGCAATAAATTCTTAATGGATATTATTCACCTTTAAAGGCCGTCTCCACATAACTTGATTCGCCAGCGAAACATCTAGCGAAACACCTCGCTAAATAACCCGTCTCCACGTGGCTGATCGTTATTCAGTTTAACATTTCGCCTTCTTGGTCTTCTTAAATGTTTATATGTTTGCTTATTTTTGCATTTTTTTTTTGGTCTGTGTGAGATTTCGATAAATTTTCGATACAAAATTAGAGAAGTCATCGATATCATCGGGTTTGGCAAGGGGATTGAGAACGAGACAAGTGTTTCAATCTGCATTCGCTCTCAGAAATTTGTATAGAAATTAACGAGCTTCGGTACTGGTTTCGAGGTCGAACGAAGATTGAGAGAGCGAATGCAGAAAAAAAGAGCGAAACACGCTATGTGGAGACATGATATTAAATACTGGTACACAATCCATCAAAAACTCAATAGCGAAAAAATTTCACATAGCCACTTTTGAAAGTGGGGTACTTATGTATATATTTAAAGGTATTTTTTCCGGTGGCCGCTGTGGTGCAGTGGGTAGGGTACTCGCCTGCTATGCCAGGGGTCTCGGGTTCAAATCACGGTCCGAGCCAAACACCAAAACAATTTTTCTAATTAGTAAAAATCCAATTATTGGGTTTTTTAAGAGCAGCGGTCACCTCTCGGCAGTGGGCGGCATACCCTCCGAGTGTATTTCTGCCATGAAAAAGCTTCTCACAAAAAATGCATTCGCCGTTCGGAGCCGGCATAAAACTGTAGGTCCACCCAATTAGTAGGAAAAACAAAAAAAAGGAGCACACCTCACATTGGGAGAGAAGCTCGGCCATAAAACTCGTCAGAGTTATAATAGCGCCATTGTATTATATATTATATTATTTTTTCCGGAAGGCATTATAACGTCTTGTTTTCACTTATTTTATGCCTTATTGGTGAGGCAAAATTACGCTCAACAGGACGCTCATCGTTCCAGTCATCATGTATGGCGCAAAAGCATGGTCGATGTCAAAATCAGATGAGATAGCACTTGCAGTATTCAATAGAAAAGTTCTTCACAACATTTATGGACCTTTGCGCATTAGCGATGGCGAATATCGACGGAGGTTTAATGATCAGCTGTACGAGCCTTACGCAGACATCAACATTGCGAAGCGAATAAAGATCCAGCGGCTGCGTTGAGCAAATCATGTCGCGAGATTGGATGAAGATGCTCCGGCCCAGAGAATATTTCTGTCGAGACACGCTAAATGCAGACGAAAAGGGAGTCCTCCACTGCATTGGCAAGATCAGATTAAGGCTGCAACGTCCACACTTAGTATTTTCTATTGGCGCCAGGCAGCACGAAGCATACAGGAACTTTATTGGACTCGACCAAAAATCTGGGTCCAAATACATTGTGACGGTTACGCGCCAATTATGAGGACGAAGATGTGGCAAAATCTTTTGATTTCTGTCTTTTATATTTATTGATCTTTGGATTTACATCTTTTGGTTTCTCGGTTTTTTGATTTCTGTCTTTTAGATTTACCGACCTTTAGATTTCCGTTTTTGCATTTGTCTCATTGACGAAACGGGTATTCGCTGATTTTCTATAAGCAAAAGGCACTCAGAGATAGTGCATTTGAAATAATTAATCCTGTCCTAAATTTGATTTGGTCTTTGGGAAGCTCAGGAAGCTCTGTATATCCTTCTAATGTGCTTTTCAGCTCTAAGGTCGTAGAGTAGGGCGTCAGGAATTCAATTTAAATTTTTGGAACAAATGTCGGTTAGACGGTTATGAAAGTCCCACTTAGGCGGTTATGAAGTTTAAACGGCGAAATACTTTACAGCTGGGTTGGCTCGGGCAACGTGATTAGTGACGGTCTTAAAGTTAAGTTGGTTTTTTCACAGTGATTTATACCTTTCACACCTACTATCCAGAAGGGGTGTTGAGTAACAAGTATGCTTAGGAAGCAGGCTATGGCTTAAAATAATATAATAAATGAAAGTTCCCTTTGCTAAAAATAGTTACATATGTAGTATTCTCTCTCATAGCTTAAGGTTTTTATGTATTTCTGTTGGCTAAGTGTCTCCTTAGGCTAAGAACGTATGTATATTAGGGTGGTCCTTAAAATCAAATTAGCGATTTTGTTCGGTCTCATCCCCTACAACCATAAGTGCACAGTCAAAGAAATCATATATTTATTTTTTGGTCCCGATTGGAGACGCTTAAGGGGTCGCATATGGTAATATGAACTTTGACCCCTGTGTGGCACCCCTTAACGGCTTACGAACGTGACAAAAGTTTATGTGTCGTATCTGTGACTATATTAGCATTAACCTGGGGCGTGAGTTTTTTGGGGAAATATGTTATACAATATGTCTCCAACCGTACATTTGAGGACCACCCTAATGTATAGATTTATGCGCTCACTAAGAACAATTTCTCAGCATCTCTCTTATACAATATTTATTGATTATATTTCAGAGAAAAGGCGGAAATAAGATTCATGTCTTGTATTCACTTTCGCAACAAGCGCATTATATCATGATTTACGTTTTTTCTTCTTCTTCTTCTTCTTCTTCTTCTTCTTCTTCTTCTTCTTCTTCTTCTTCTTCTTCTTCTTCTTCTTCTCATCGTCGAAGAAGTGAACGGAATACTTGTCTGTCATACCGCACACACTTTCAAATATTATAAAATTTACTGGGCATTTGAAAAAAAAAAACTCGCAAACATTTTGCATGTTAAAGTTTTATGTTTATATAAGAAATTTTAGACATTTTTCAAAACAAGCAAAAAGGCAAACTTCACTTACCACTTGGCAAACGCGTCGAAACAAACAGCAACAGCAGCAGAATGCTGAAGAAATGTGTGGTAGAGGCGGTGATGTTATGTTGTTGTTGTTGTTGTTGTTTATAGTTGCTACTCTGCCTGTTGCTACAACTACCACCATCAGCATCGTCGTCGTCATCGTGGTAGCAACTTGCAACGCTTGACGTTTTCTTGTTGTTCCCCAAGTTCGAGCTGAGCCGTCTTGGTCGCACCACCTGCACCATTTGCTGGACGACGTTGAATAGCGTGCATTGATACTGAATACTACTATTCTTGGCGGTGGCTGCAGCAGCTGTGCTGGCAACACTTACAACATTATTGGCTAACTTCTGCTGTGCGTTCTGCGCCTTTTCCGCGTCACTTGCCACGATGGCAGCAACGCAAAGTGTATGTGGTGGCTGTAAATTGCCGCTGTCATTCATTTTGGAGGTGATTTTGTTGTACATATTTTGTTGTTGTTGTGTTTGTTGTTGTTGTGCTGTTACTTCCAAGTATGCTTCTTCGCTATTTGCGTAAAAAACTCGGCCGTTGACAGCGTTCAAATCTGTGTCAGCAGCTGTTGCTGTTGCTGCTGTTCGCAACTCGTGCTGTTCGTCCTGCTCCTCTTCTTTTTGTTGTTCTTCTTCTACTTGCTCTTGGTTCTTGCTCTTACGGTTTTGCTGTTGGCGTATACGTAACTGCTTTTGGTAGTGTTGGTGCTGCTGGTGGTGAGCAGTTTTTGTAATTGTTGTTGCGCGTGTTGCACGTTGTTGTTGTTGTTGTGCTGACGTTGTTGACAACGTTTTAAAATTTTTCGCTTTTGAATTTTTCTCAAACTTTTCAACGCGTCGTTGTTGTTGTTGTTCGTGATGTGTCTGTTGTTTTTGTTTTTGTAATTTTATGCTATTTGCTACTACTAATTCTGTAGAACACGTCATTGTTGTATTCCGTTTTACGCGCGCGCCACAGCGGACAGACGTAGGACTTTGCTTTGTTTCGGTTTTTATTTTTATTTTTATTTTATTTTTTTTACTTTATTTTTTCTTCTTCTTCTTATTCTCCTATCAATAAATTTTTTCTCTTTATTTAACTTTCAGCTTAGTTGTGATTCTTTGTTGCCGTCAATCTTATTGCATTTTAGTTGTTTAATGCTTTAGATGTTGCTGCTTTCTTGCTTTTGTTGTTGTTGTTGTTGCAAATATATAAAATCTTCAATGTTTTGGTTGAACAACCAAATGCGATTTTCTCTTTTCTCAAGTTGTAAACTGCATTTTTAAGTGCATTGAATTAATTATTTCATTTACACTACGCAACTAACGGCTACTCTCTACCTCTCGCTCTCTCACTTCGCGCACTCCAACACTTGTTTCTAACGGTACTTTTATTTTTTATTCTTCTTCTTCTTCGTTAATAGCGCATCGCTTGCCGCATGAATTTTTCAAAACTACGCTGCACTTTGTTTTTCCACTTTGTTTTCAAATAGTTTCTGCCGCCACGCCCACTAACTACTTTTGCTTCTTCTTCTTCTCCTTCTTTTTTTTTTTGATAAATTTATTTGTTCAAAACTTTCTTCTTCAGCGTCCAAAACTTTCCTCGCTTTCGCTTTGCAGCAAGTGTGTGCTTGCGTTTGTGTTTGTGCTGCGCTAAATTTGTTGCTACCAAATTTTAATTACTCGAAATTTTTCTACAATTTTTCGTGCACATCCTTTTTTATCTCTGTCTCTCGTTCTCGCTGTCTCTTTCTTCGCTTCGCAAACTGTTCTCTCCTCAATGCTCGTGTTCTTTAAATTTAGCGATTGAGTTGTTTTTTGTTTGATTTCTTTTCGATTGTCTTTTTATTTCTTTCAAATCAAAAAGTTTTACTTACTTTATTGGCAGCTGTCGAAGAAGAAAATACCGCCGAGACTCGAGTTATTGGTTTCCTAGTATAATTATCTGTGTGTTTATTGAAATTCCCTATACACGCGATGAGTTAATCTGCAAATGAGAAAAAGAAGGAAAATTAAAAATAGATTAAATTGACGGAGGATTGCATGTTTTCGTGAACATATTTTTAATTCGTTAATATAGATTTTTATAGTTGCATATAAATTTGTACATATATGTATATTTGTTATCATATAAGCTTTTATCATAACTGCATCAGGCTGTCAAAGTGGAGGTAGAGTAATTTGTAATCTGGTCTACTTAAAGCTAACATAATTATAAATTGCATCGTTACTCAAACTGTTGATATTTCTACTGCCATACATCCTATTTCGGTAATACGACAGTTACTTGAAGAACATAAATTTTCGAAGAAGTTGTATTGTGAAACGAATTTACGTTACCGGTTTCGGCGATTTGCCATCTTCAGTATCTTTTCGCACTATTTTCAAAGTCCTTCAAAAATGTTTCTGACATGGAATAACGACTTTTGAAAATGTCTAAAAATGTACCAAAGTAATGGTTAAAGGCTTTAAACGTTAATACAGAAAAATAATATAAAATGAAGCGAGGATTACGTAAGTCCTTTGTATTATATGTACTAGCAAATACCCGTTGCTTCGCAATGAGGAATAATAGTTAACCAAAGTCAAGTCAACTCAAGTCAATTAAAGTCAATTCAATTCAATTCAATTCAAGTCAAGTCAAGTCAAGTCAAGTCAAGTCAAGTCAAGTCAAGTCAAGTAAAGTCAGGTCAAGCCAAGTCAAGTCAAGCCAAGTCAAGTCAAGCCAAGTCAAGTCAAGTCAAGCCAAGTCAAGTCAAATCAAGCCAATTCAAGTCAAGTCAAGTCAAGTCAAGCCAAGTCAACCCAAGTTAAGTTAAGTTATTCCGGGGTTATCTGGGTCCACTTGATGATCTTGTCTAGCCATCACTACAGCTCTATATTGAAGCCGTTCCCAACACTTTTCATTTGATACCAATATCGCTCAAAAACACCCGGGTCCGCATTTTGACACATATCTGGGGACCAGGTTTAGGAATCATTATGAATAGAACTCCATGTAAAAGCCTTCTTCAAAACCTTTCACAACATTCCGGGTTAATCCGAGGTCACATTTTGACCCATATTTGGGGACGCGGCCCAGGCATCACAAATAACATAATTCTACGTCGAAGTCCTCATCAATACCTTTCATTTGGTAGCAATATCGTTCAGAAATATTCGAGAGTCATCCGGTCCACCTGTTGACCCTTATCTGGAGATCCGGCCTAGGCATCACTATTAAAATAGCTCTATATTGAAGTCCAGATCAAGACATTTCATTCGATACCAATATCGCTCAGACACATCCCGACGTCATCCACATCCACCTTTTGACCCATATCAGGAGACTCGGCATAGAAATTACAAACAAAATAGGTCTGTGTTAAAGCCCCGCTCAATACGTTTAATTTTATACCAATATCGTTCAAAAACATTCCGGAGTCATCTGGGTCCACATTCTTACCCAGACTGTATGTCTAGGCATCACGATGAAAATAACTCTATGTAGAAGTCCTGCTCAACACCTTTCATTTGATACTAATATGACACGTGTAGGTGCAGGCGTTCTTGAGTTATAGCATAGTATGCATGTGTAAACAGGTTTTTGATTGCCACCGAGCCAAACAACCAACCGTGCAAAAACAAACATATGAGTCGTCTTCGCTGCGCTGCCTGGCACGACTGCGGCGCCTCCACTGAACACGGCAAATGACCAAACGAATCTGTCTATGCTTGCGCTTTTTTGAGTTTTTCGAAATTTAAAACCGGGAAAAAGGTATTAAAGTCTTAGAAATGCGCAAAAAAAGTACATGGTTCTCGAGAATTTACCATTTGTGCCATTTTCAAAAAAGAATTATTAAAATCGGTCCAGTACTTTTTGAGTTATCGCGTTACATACATTTTCCATACAATCAATTTTATATAATTAGTATAGAAGTATAGATATAGATATAGAGAATTGAAACTAGTACTTAGTATACAATTGTTAATTATTATATATACCTATGTATAGAATGAGATTAAAGACAGTTGAATAAAACTCTTTCTCAATTTTTCATGCAAATCTCATACATTGGTGGTCCACATAAACAAGTACGCAAAGCAAAAGCTTTTATACAAGTAAATAATAAACAAATCCAAAATGTAAAAATGCAAAAAGTGAAAAATACCGAAGTGAATGAAGCGAAAGCGAATGAAAATATTTGCCACATAATGCAAGTATGTTGCCAGATTTTTGCTTATTCCAATTTACGAGATATTGGCATCAGAAAATTTGTACATACATATGTATGTATGTGAAAGCAAAAAAGATACAGATTTTTGTACATATGGGTGTTTCCAGCGTTACGGACGTTCCATGCTGCGACATTATTTTCAGTATAAAACCTATAGTAGGCTTTGGATCAGAATATTTTTTTTTGTCATATGTAGAATTTGTACTCCTCTATCGAAAGCTATCAAATTTTTTTTCTAGAGATGACACATTACCACTGTAGAAGGATTTAAAGTTGCCGTTCGGACGTTCCTCAAAAGTACCTCGTATTTGAGGTTACACCTGATTTCGTTAAAATTCTGCGAATTGGTTGATGCTACAAAAAATGATGTATATGGGTCATTATTTTACAAATCGTACGGATTTGTTGAAAAAAAAAATTTCACATTTTTAAAAGACACCAAATTTATTTCTTGGAATCCTTTCGCAATTTAAGTAAACACCTATATCAGGATTTTGGAAAATTTTGTTTTTTTTTTTTTCAGAGATCTGCATGTGTAAAAATTCGATGGTTAAGCAAACATGCCCACATTCAAAATTCCAAATCTTTGGTTCGGCTAGTCTTATCTTGTTCATTTTTTTTTTTATTTTGAAGGTAATAATATTTACTTTACAACTGCGTTAAAGAAATATTTAATTTTACAAAATCAAAATAATGAATTCAAACTAAATTTTTTAAAGCATTATTACATACTGATCGGGTCAACGAATATTTTCGAAAAAATATACGTAATATGCGCTGAACTTTCATCTAAAAAACGCATTTTATTTCAAGGTGGAGACTTTTATGGTTCAAAAGATATTAACTCATTTCTGACATGACCTCGAGCAACTTGCCTACGTTCCACTAAGGGTGTACCGCCAGCGTGTGCCTGTGCGCATACATGATGATGTTAACCACCGAATACATACCTATGTACATATGTATGTGCATGTAATTCAACCTGCTTATCACTTAATAGCAGGGACTGTAACGGTTATGAGTTATATCCAAAAAGTTGATTTTTAATCATTGTTTGCTGAGTTTTATTTTCTGCTCACAGAATAAAAGTTATTTCTTGAGTTTTATTTTTCCATCAGAAAATAAAAGTTATTTCTTGATTTTTATTTTTCCCTCAGAAAATAAAAGTTATTTCTTGAGTTTTATTTTTCCATCAGAAAATAAAAGTTATTTTTTGAGTTTTATTTTTCCCTCAGAAAATAAAAGTTATTTTTTGAGTTTTATTTTTCGATCAGAAAATAAAAGTTATTTCTTGAGTTTTATTTTTCCATCAGAAAATAAAAGTTATTTTCTGAGTTTTATTTTTCGATCAGAAAATAAAAGTTATTTTTTGAGTTTTAATTTGCGATCAGAAAATAAAAGTTATTTTTTGAGTTTTATTTTTCCCTCAGAAAATAAAAGTTATTTTTTGAGTTTTATTTTTAGATCAGAAAATAAAAGTTATTTTCTGAGTTTTATTTTTTTGCTCAGAGAATAAAAGTTTTTCAGTTTAATTTTGGCTGCAATTGTAGATTTTGCCATATAAATAGGTAAAGTAGATAAATATATTTATAATTTTTTTTATTTATAAACTTTACCTACGTGTTAATGTGGCAAAATCTACAGCTGCAGCTAAAATCAAACTGAAGAAAATTTTATTCTCTGAGCAAAGAGATAAAACTCAGAAAATAACTTTTATTTTCTGATCGAAAAATAAAACTCAAAAAATAACTTTTATTTTCTTAGCGAAATATAAAACTCAAAAAATAACTTTTATTTTCTGATCGAAAAATAAAACTCAGAAAATAACTTTTATTTTCTGATGGAAAAATAAAACTCAAGAAATAACTTTTATTTTCTGATCGAAAAATAAAACTCAAAAAATAACTTTTATTTTCTGATCGATAAATAAAACTCAAAAAATAACTTTTATTTTCTGATGGAAAAATAAAACTCAAGAAATAACTTTTATTTTCTGAGGGAAAAATAAAACTCAAGAAATAACTTTTATTTTCTGAGCAGAAAATAAAACTCAGAAAATAATGATTAAAAATCAATTTTTTTATAAAAATCGAATAAATAAAAGTTAATACACCTAGAGATAGTCTGCGTTACGGTGATTACATCTGTGTACTTCTTTTGCGTTTAGCATTTCTCCTTTAGTATGATTTTTTTAGTCAAAATTTAAAAAATAACGATTATTTGCAATCCCTGCTTAATAGGTATGTAGCTAGTAGTTATATTTTACCAAATCATTATTGTAGCACAATAGACGGTCTAGTAAAATAGATAATGCAACTATGTATTTATGTACATACATACATATGTATACCTGCAGCAAGCAATATGTGCAGGGGTGTGCGCGACGTTCTTGTACATTTCGTGAGGCTGTAGTGTGATCAAAGATGCTAGTATATGGATGTATATATATGTATATAAATATATATCAAGGATGGGCATTTTTGCATTACCATTCAAAGTGCATTACCATTCAATAGTGAATGGTAGTGCAAAATTGGTTTGCATTACCATTCAGTAGTGAATGGGAATGCAAATGTGGTTCGCATTACCATTCAGTGGTGAATGGGAATGCAAATGTGGTTTGCATTACCATTCAGTAGTGAATGGTAATGCAAATGTGATTTGCACTACCATTCAATAGTGAATGCGAATGCAAAGGTGAATGCATTCCCATTCATTGCATTCCCACTGTAAATGTGATTTGCACTGGACTAGTACTCTATTCGGAAAAGTTGGTCTGAGAGGCATCCTCTTTCATAATAACTAGCGTTTGTTCGTGTTGAGTAAAATTTTTGCAAATTTGTTGAACTGTGTAATTATAGCCTCAGAAGTTGAAAGAAATACTTTTACATACAGGTATAACATAGAACATATGTACATATTACTATGCCGTGTTGGTTTCCCTTTACTTTGCTAAGCCTAATTCCATATTTATAATATCCCATAAACTTCCTTCCGTTAATAAATAGATTAGCCACTTAATACCTTAACAATGGTCACAGGTTTTAACTGCTATTAAATGATGAATGGTTGTCCAAATCCCTCGCACTCATTTTTAATTGGTAGTCCAAATCACATTTGCAGTGGGAATGCAATGAATGGGAATGCATTCACCTTTGCATTCGCATTCATTATTGAATGGTAGTGCAAATCACATTTGCATTCCCATTCACTACTGAATTGATTGGGGCTGCAAGGCTGAATGCAATCAAAATTGAATGCAGCTTGCCCAACCCTGATATATATATATATATGGACTCAAATAAGTAAATAAGTGTTTTCTATTATTTTAATGCTTTTATAAATTTTACTTTCATTGACAAATGTAATAGGGATGTACACTTCAAAACCGTCGTAATAAAATAAGTATATCTAATATTACTAAAAATTTACAGCCAGTTTCACGAAAATATTTAAGTGAAAATTTAATTTTTTCCCTGTCAGATTTCATATTTAGAATCTGATATCTACTTACACTAAACTAAAGGTACTGGCTCGCAGGCATAACATATAATATGTGTATAACATAATATATTCATCTTAATGATCGTCCTTGGTCCTAAATACATAAATAGTTGTATTATCTATTTTACTAGACCGTCTATTGTGCTACAATAATGATTTGGTAAAATATAACTACTAGCTACATACCTATTAAGTGATAAGCAGGTTGAGTTACATGCACATACATATGTACATAGGTATGTATGCGGTGGTTAACATCATCATGCATGCGCACAGGCACACGCTGGCGGTACACCCTTAGTGGAACGTAGGCAAGTTGCTCGAAGTCATGTCAGAAATGAGTTAATATCTTTTGAACCATAAAAGTCTCCACCTTGAAATAAAATGCGTTTTTTAGATGAAAGTTCAGCGCATATTATGTATATTTTTTCGAAAATATTCGTTGACCCGATCAGTATGTAATAATGCTTTAAAAAATTTAGTTTGAATTCATTATTTTGATTTTGTAAAATTAAATATTTCTTTAACGCAGTTATAAAGTAAATATTATTACCTTCAAAATAAAAAAAAAATGAACAAGATACGACGAGCCGAACCAAAGATATGCAATTTTGAATGTGGGCATGTTTGCTTAACCATCGAATTTTTACACATGCAGATCTCTGAAAAAAAAAAAAATTTTGCCAAAATCCTGATATAGGTGTTTGCTAATTTCGTGCAAGTAACTTAAAAAAAAAGTTTGAGCCGAATCAGAAATATGAAATCCCAAAAGGTGTACGATTTGTAAAATAATGACCCATATACGACTAACAGAGGAATATACAAGGACTGTCACTACATTAAAGTTATATTTCTGTAGACGTTTTTTATTGGAGAAATGTTGGTTTTAATTTTGTTCGGACATTCCCGTTCGGGTCAACAAGAGATACAAAAAAAAATCAAAGAGATGAGCAATGTGTAAACTCATGCAAGAGCAAATCGATTTAAGTAGTAAGTACATGCGTGTTTTAATAAATAAATTTTTTTGTACATAATGTAAGCTGCTTTTTGGGTAAAGAAATGTTAAAAGCTTTTACGTAGTACATATAAAAAAATAATCGAATTACATACATGCATACGTGTGTACGTACACATGACTTTTAATAGAATTTATCCTTATGAAAGCACTTTAAGCTGGGTATTGAAAACGACGTGAATTTGAAAAAATTTACGTTTCCATTTTCGATGTCGATTTCGATGTCGATTAATGTATAGTTGCTATTGGCACGATTTGCGAAAGTTTTTTGCGCACATACGTGAAAATTAAATTACAAATTAATTAGTTAAATAGAAATTTGCGCACAACTAAAGGAATACAACGTATACGACGAATAATTTTAATTTTTTTAATTAACTTTTTTACATGGAATCTAGTAGTTTTAATTATTAATAATATATCGCGAAAAGTTAGAATCACTTTATACGAATTAAAGTAAAAATGATAAATAAAAATCACAAAGCGATCAACAAAACCAACACACGCCAACGAATGCTGCCGCAAGACTGCGGAAAAAGGGCAACTCGGCAAACAACAGAGGGGGTGGATTAGCCGTGCATCGAATAAAGTACGATATGCGCACTTTCGCATATGAAATTGTCAACAATCAACATTCGATGGGTTGCATGCAGAAACAGCTGTTGCTATTCAAAAATTCAATAACCCTCAATAATTCTTATTATCACGATACGTACGCGTAGAAATATTCATTATTTGACTGGCTAACCCTTAAAATCAGCTTCTGGGCAGGCCGGCCGATGTGTGAGTTAGAAAAAAGGTATGGTTGGTTTTTATTTTATTTTTTTTTTTGCAAACTGAAATTGCTTTGTAATGTTTGCGTGCAGAAAGGAAAATGGGAAAATGGCAGCCAACAACAACAACAACAACCAATAGATCAAGAGCACCGCGCTTTGAGGGTTGGTGTTTGGAAATACTTGCCTTTTGCCGAGTTTTGATTAGAAATTTCATTTTGTATTTGTTGGAGTATTGAAGAAACCTCAGCCATGAATTGCTTAAAGCACATTCACAGTTGGGTTGAAGAACTATAAATAATTACAAATTTACATAATCCACACATTTGCTGACAATATGAAAAACCGATAGAAATCATTATTTTTTGTTGTTTTGTTCAGCGTGAAACATTATAAATAAATGGACATAAATTAAACATAAAATTCATATTAGAAGCAAATAATGAGCAAAAGGTATAAAATATTGTTGGTCAAGAAGAAAGCAACAAAGACAACAAGGAAAGCAAAAAGTAAGAAAAGAAAAGTGTGCAAAAGTAACAAAAAAAAAGCATTGAACGTTGTTCATATAAACGCACACTAGATGGAATGAAAATGTAAATGAATGACCAGCAATTTATTTTGTTATGCTTTATTGATTTGCGTATAAATGCCGCAATTTACATGTTTGTGTTTGCTTAACATATTCACATGATTATATAAGCACAAAAGGACACAAGAAACACAAACACACACACGCACACACACACTCAAATGAAAATGAAAGCATCCCTGCAAAAAAATCTACGCCTGATTTAAGGTTTATTACAGAAGATATAAAGGCATTTGAAATAATGCCTGAAGATTCTAAGCGAATAAAGCTTGTATGGGCAAAGGCTTAAAATAATGCTGATTTTCCTGTGTTGATGTCATCAGGCTGTCAGGACTACTCTCTCTCTCTCTCTAAGAGCAAGCCATATACCCAAGGCTTATCTGTCATGGAAATAAGGCTTAGATAATCTCTTTTAATAACGCCTTATGTGGTGTATATATACCTTATAACAAGGGTTATTCTACATAGCAAAGAAGAGTTGAATAATTTCTAATAATAAGGGATTATATGGAGTTTTACTAGCTTATAGTAATGATAATAAAAATGCCTTGCGTCTTATTTAATAATAACAATATATTCTGCTATGTTTGAAACGTTTTGCTCTCTTTCCCCATGTTGCACATAAAACTCAATTCTCCCTCTCTCTCAATTTGAGATATGGGCGCATAACCGAAAATTAAGTATTAAAATGTTTGAAGCAGAGCGAATGAGCGCATAATAGCAAACAGCGCTGCCAGCGGTTTCCAAAACTGCTTAGGCTTATGAATCTGTTTGCGGGGTTGTCTCGTCCACCACACACACACACACACACAAACAACATTCGCATCAAATAGCTATGAAAAAACCCATTAAACACTGAAAAAGAAATTATCAAACGTTTGAGAAAATATTGTTTCTAAAGTTGAGAATCAGCATATATATCATTTGAAAATAAACATATTTTCAAGTGTTCATCAAACATTGTTTATCAATTTTAGATTAACTTACAACACATTTGAAAAAAAAAAACTTGTTTCGTATTTTGTACTATTTCCCGAATTTCAACACGAGAAGGTTTGAAGGAACGAAGAAATTTTGTGTGTTTGCAAATTTCAGTCAGCGTTCGTTGTTATACTCGAGCAGTCCCTTTACGGTTGGAATGATGATGGTTGAAAATGATTGTGTGTAATAATGATTCTGCATTTCTTACTCTTATTTTATTTGTTTGTGGCTTTTTGTGAAGTTACACAACATTTAATAAAAACATATGTAGTTGGTTTCTCATATGTGTGTATGCATATTAAAAAAGATATTAATATACTCATGTAATTGTACAAAAGGCACCTGAGAACTTCACCCGCACGGGTAAATGAAAAACATCACATAAGCGTACAAATATGTAATACATACATATGTACATCTATTTATTCCATTCCATTTCTGCGCTCACACCACAAACTCTTACACTATCCTTCACTCTAGAGTACATATATGTAATACATACATACATCTATTGATTGCATTCCATTTCGTACCACCTTTGAAATGGGTTTGAGAAAATGGAATTTATCAAATTGAGAATCAGCCCAAAATCCCATACTAAAAATGAGCCTTTTTGTTTGAGAACGCTATCAGGGGAAATTTGAGGTGCATTTGATAACAAACGTTTGATATTTGACAATAGGGTTACTTCTCAAATGAACCTCAAATTGAAAATGAAGAAAAATGTTTATTGGGAATGCTTAAAAAAAGGACGAACACTATGAAAGGAATGAATGCAGGAAAAAGGAAATATTATGGAATCGCTTTTATGGCGCGTATCCGTTTTGGTCATCCGTGACGCCACACTCCACCCGCACTGTTTACTATAATCACTATCAGCTGCGTGGTCGTCGTTGCCGCCATTCCACAATCGATGAGGTTGATTTCAAATTTACGAGTATACAAATGTAAGTACTTACATGCATACATATGTATATGCGAAATGATTATGATGCATGAACGCCAATATATACGGCAGACAACGAATAAACGATACGCTCCATATCTACGATACATATGTACGATATTACTCATGCACGTAACAACAGTGAAATGGAGAGTTGAATTCATTCAATACGAATCGGACATCAATAAACAAGCAAAGAAATGATGAAAAGAAAAGGGAGAGTGTTTGTTTGTCTCGGCGATATGACCAAGTGTTGGTTGTTGTTGTTGTTGTTCCCTACTTTGGCTGAACCGAAATCAGTAAGTAGAGCACAAAGCAATGCTGAATAATTGCACTTTTGGGTACTAGTGCTGGAGCAGTTGTATTTGTTTGGTTTGGGCACTTAAATGGAAAAGAGAAGACGATGAGCTGATTGGTTATTTTTGTGGAATACTCTGATGCATAAAGCCGAGATTATAGGTACCTATAAACGAGCGAGAAAACGGATATCTTAAGAAAATTGCAAAGCAAATGCCTCAAGCAACAATAAAAGTATGCACACAAGCGAACTAGTTTTGCACCAGTTCTACAACAAACGAAAATGCAATGTCTGTAAAGCTACTGCAAACGATATATGTATGTATGTATGTATGTAAGAGCAAACATTAAACTGACAAGCAATCGAACGTCAGATACATTCCGATTGAAAGACAAATAGCTTGGAAGGACATGCCAACACACCCACACACATACACATGCAAGCGGTAGTAAGAAAATCATAAAGGAAGTCACAAAGGATACAAACGAAACTGCTGGCTGGCAAATACGGGTGCGTCTGAAAACAAGAAGAAAAGGTAGCTACATACATACATACAGCTGGAAAATGGAAATGGCATGCATATGTATGTACATACGTATCTACATACATAAGTATATGTAAAGTACACACAACAAGGATTAAAACTTAATTTTATAGCCCAGTTAGTCGAGAACGTAAACCCGTGTACCGTGTCAGCTGATCCAACCTATTTAATGGGATTTGTATGTAACCGATTATTCAACGACGTACGACGCAGAAGCCCGTACCGCAGAAATCAAAATCATTTTGATTTTTTACGTAAAAACGTGGCAGCTGATCGCTCGCATGGTTGCAAGGTAGAAGGGTTGCCAGTTGAACATTTTTAGTTATTAAATATTTAAACAGTAATTTTCACAGCATTATACAACTAACTCAACAAGATTGTAAAATGTTATCGAATATACATATATGTGTTCACATGGAAAAAATAGTATGTCTACTTAAACGAACCATTTATTATTACTTTATTTTTTAAAAGAAAGGAAAGAAAACGTTTATAAATTTTTTTTAAATCCCAAACAAAATGTAAATATATATATATATATATATATATATATATATATATATATATATATATATATATATATATATATATATATATTTACATTTTGTTTGGGATTTAAAAAAAATTTATAAACGTTTTCTTTCCTTTCTTTATATATATATATATATATATATATATATATATATATAAATTAATAACAAGATAATAGCTTTGTTCAACAACTTTACTTGCAAGTACTTGCAAAAAGAGCGTCAATGTCAAATTAAGAGTAAAAACGAGAAAAAGAGAAAATTATCAACCAAAGTAATTGAACACAAAATCGTAAACATTCGCAAGAAAACAGCTGACACGCTGTTTTGACAATTTGATTTTTAGGTTAGGTTGTAATTGAAATTTTTGAAATTGGAAATGAATGGAAATAACTGAATTAGGAAAACAAAATTCTACTTTGGCTATTCCACAACATCATCAAGATTCGTTTTTGCGCTAACTTATTTAGTACACAATTAGAAATTTGCGTTTAAAATGTTTGTATATTTCCAATTGAAATTTTTGTGATCATATATTTTGGACACTTCTATTTTTTTAAAGCTGTTAGTAGTTGCAAGTGAAAATTTTACTTGCAGTGTTTATCAACTCTCTCGAGGTCTTACTCTCTCAATTTGGCTCTCTTTTGCGAATTTTTTGGGTTATTGAACATAAATTCGTAACTATTCGTAAAAATATGTAAAAATTTTGAGATATTGAACACTCCTAATAAATGAAGATATTACTGGAAATTAAAGCAAAAATTGTATTTATCCACAATGGTGGCGGTATTTTCTTAATTGATAACTCTTGGTGGTCTTCTTCTGCAATTTTTCCACATTGAAAAGTTATAAATTGCCACAATAAATATGAGTTTCTGTAACAAAATCAATTAAAGTGATGTCACACTAATACGATCCACACCACCATGTCACCACCTATTTATACTAGAAAAGATATGAGTTACAGAAACTCAGTACATAGTGAGTTTCTGTAAGAAATCGAGGGGATTTGTCTATTTTGATGACGTCACGTCGATTCTATCAAAACTTCTCTATTGATCGATAGCGAGTGTTTCTACAAGCATTAATCGATAAAATTCGGAACAGTGATGGAAATGAAACGCCAATCGAGAACTTAAACGCCAAAATAAATGTAATGCTCTAAGCACATTCGAACCGGCGAGTGAAAAGCAGCCAGCTGTCAAAAGTAAAATGCACACGTTCTTATGGGCGCACACATTTTAACGCCAGCACGACTTCACGGCAGAAGGGTTGCATTTGTCGCTGCCGCAAATATAGACCTATTTCTAATTTGACAAGCGACAATGCGCATGCACAGGCAGAAACGTGTGTATGTGTGCATTTTGGGCGTACAAAGACGCTCCTTAAGAGACTCTACAAATCCTTTAAATATATATTAAATATATTTAAATGTATATTCATTAATATATAGTATGTACATATATACATAAATAATTTGTTTTAATTAAAATATACTTACATTCTGGCTGAATTCGGCTGTTTTGTCCATTTTTTCGACCGGTGAAAGCTTTCTCACCGTTTAAAAAGTTGGCGAGTATATTGATAGATAATATATCGACTATTTTGCTTACAGAAACACCTTTAATCGATCATTCCTACTGAATTTGAATGGAACATATCAGCTGATTTGTCTGTTCTATCGATCCATTCGACTCATTTTCATACAGAAACGCATGCATCGAGAATGACGTCATGATGACGTCAAATCGACTATTTCAGTAGAGAACATTGATCGATATGAGTTACAGAAACTCACTACAGATTTCTTAATTAAACACAGATTTTTGTGAGAATCTTGTTGCTTCCCAATATAATTTTTTTATGGATTTTCAATTGTAAATTTAATGTTCTGACTGTGTTTTTTGTTATTTTATGTTTTAGTCCTTGATAACTATCACCAAGGTGTGATGGAAATATATTGGGCAGCAACAAAATTACAAGAAAAATGTGTTTTAATTACCAACTAAGCCGTAAAAAAGTAACTAAATTAATAAAAAAAAAGTCGTCAACGACAACTTTAAAAACTATTAAATTAGTATTTTCTTGTCATTTGGCAAATAATGCACAGTTGTGTATTGAAGAGTAATCCGCATAACACTTTGAAGATTAGTAAAAATCTTGTTTGTTCAAAAATGACTAAACGGCAACCCTGCCAAAATGTAAACAAACTATATATATATGTAAATACGTGTGAGTAAAACAGCTGATTGCTACGGGCTCAAAAAATCCTAAAAATTGCATACGGGCGTTTGCGTCAGCGAGCGGACCACACGTTCTCGACTAACTGGGCTATTAAAGGACGTTGCCAAAAACGATCAGCAACAACTAACAAAAAAAAAAAAAAATGAAAAAACAACAATTGAGTGACAGTCTGACAGTTACGAAAAAGATTATTGCAATGTCAGATTGAGCTTGCAATTTTTCTTCTTTTAAAGCGTAATAACTAGAATAATGAAAAAATAAAAATAGAAGGATGTGCCATGACGCAGACACTTAAAATTTTAATGCAAACTACATACATACATACGTCTGAGTGCTTTATATTCGGACAGACAAACGAAAATAAGTAAAATGTAACAAAGATGAATTCCAAGAAGTTAAACAAAAGAAACAAAAACCAAAACCCAAATTGATTGATTTAAGGAATATTGACAGACAAAAATAGAGAATTATTTTTTAGATTACTAGTGTATGTAGTTGTTTGGGTTTGATGTTCATTGGTTAGAATTCTCTTAAAAGAGTCAGATACTTAAATTTAATTTGAATGCAAAAGAAAAGTGACAAAACTATGCAAAAATGTTTTCATATAAAAAACATTAAAAAATTCTTAAACAATTTTATGCAATTAAGTATTTCTATAGTACGAGTATTTATTTAATAAATTATATAAAATTACATTTTATGTTGAAAATATTTAAGTTAGTTTTTAAATTAATATTTCAATTAACATGTCCTTTGTCTGTGATTATTTCTTAAAGCATAGTGCTAAGTTCGAGTTTCACGTGAAACTGCTGTCAAAATACATACAAAAAACTGGTGGTGAAATATGCGTGAAATTTCACAGATATATATTTTACGATGAAGTTGTACTGAGTTTCTGCCGCGAAAACGTTGCGCAACACGCTAGCAAAATCATGCCAGCAACATTTTTTTACGCCAATTTAAATAGACAATGCGATTTATTTTTGATTTAAAATTGACATTTGTTGCAATTGGCATTTATATTTTGTATAAAAATTTTTTTTATTGGCCGGCACTACCATCAAGCTACAGTCAGGAGTTGGCTTGAGTACGTCCGTTGTGGTCATGTCGTTACCCTTAGTCGAACTTGCACCCGCAAGCATTTACTCATGTTCTTCAATGAACGTGTTGATACTGGAAATAAGCAGACATACATATGTGTGTGTGGTGCCGGATGCAGGAGGATGACCTCACGTACGTTAACATTACTTGCGATCTTCTATATCTGTTTTTTTTTTTTTATCGGAAAAGATATTTTATTTAAAAACGACCTTAAACGTAGGTCTACAGTTAAACCATATACAAAGCGCTCATACCCCAAGGACATACATATGTATAATGTAAAAGGGACGCAAAGTTACATTAAGGTGGATTGTAGCTCTGATTACCTCTTTTCATTTGATACCAATATTGCTTAAAACATTCCAAGGCATCCGGGTCCACTTTTCACCCATAACTGGGAACCCGACCTATGAATCTTAACAAACACACCTCTATGTAAAAGCCCTGCTCAACACCACCAATATCGTCCAGAAATATTGACAAATAAATAGGCTTGATTTTTATAGCTGACCAAAAAAAAAAATAAAAATCTGAATAACGGTTATTCAGGCCCAAAACAGTTTTTTGGTTGCCATAACGGTTATTCAAGCCCAAAACACTTTTTTGGTTGCCAAAACGGTTATTCAGGCCCAAAACGGTTTTTTGGTTTTTATAATGGTTATTAAGGACCAAAAGAAGATAAAGGTTATTTTTGCGTAACCTTTTCACCACACTAGAAAAAATAACCGTTATTACCGTTATAACCTGGTTAGAAATCCTCCTCTCATGCCAAAGAGATTGGTGTATCAAACTTAGGCATCGGACCATAAATACCAAAGATATGAAAAAATTAATTTTAGCGGCTTCTAGCGGCGTCCAAAAAAAAAAATTTTCTTTTTCCAGAAATGTTTTCGAAAGAGAAATCATTTGGGGGGGGGGGGGGCGTACGGTGGACTTTTTTTTTGGTCCATATAAGGCGATACGGTCTAATGTACATAGATGTATATTATTTGCAAATATTTTTTAGGCTCTTTTCGAGCGTGATGAAATGGTTCAATCATCGCTCTCTTCATTATCTAAGTGCCACAAGAATAGTTCTTGCGACTCCACCACCCATTACTCGCTCTTCAGTATCATCAAAACCACAATTTTCATACAAATTGCTACCCCCAACAAATTTGTATTTATGAGTTTATTAAAATAAGATTTTTTATTTCTTTTATCTGATAATGTCATCACCTCATATCATTGTATGATATCATCACATCTCGGCATCGTATCAAATGATATACCATGGCCATTTCATTTCTTTGCTAAAATTGGCAAATAAAAATGAGTAATATGTTTAAATTTGTGATACATTTTAACCCAGAATAATTTATAAATTGTGAAATGTATATATAAATATATAAATTCCATTTACCCCACTTTCACCATAAGACAATTTGCACAAGGACACATATTTGCAAGTGTCTGAATTTGCGGTTGCATGCAAAATACGATTATTTGAATGTGCTTATTTGAAAGCCTATAGTTTTATTGAAAATATTTGTGTACATACATATGTGTACATATATTTATATGGATTCTGTGGCCTAGCTAAAATGTGTTCAATGACATAAATGAAACCGATGTTAAAATACCTTGTCCCTAAGCATAAACATTCCTAAGCACATTTGAAGATACATATGTATATATACATAATATGTACATATAACCACAGGTATGTACGTGGCTATATATAAGTACATAGGCAAAACCAGACATACCCATGGATATATGCACATATGTATGTATATATGTATACGTAGAATTGAAATAAGAAAATTGTCAAAGCGAAAAGAAATTTATGTATATTGATTTATTATGCTCACTGACGATTGTGATGCTCTCTACATATGAATGTATTTAGTCTACGTACGTAATATATGTACATATGTACATTAGGGTGGTCCCCAAATGTATGGATACAAAATTATATAGCATACTTACTTCCTCAAACTCACCACGTAGATCGATTCTAATATAGTCCAAGATACCACATATAAATTTTTGTCCGGATCGGAGATGGTTAAGCGAAGTCCCATGGGGGTGCAAAATTCATATTACCATATGATGAGCTCAGAGCAAAAATGATACATATTTTTCCTCAGAGCAAAAACGAGCTATCGTACAAACAAAATCGCGAAAACTCGAAGCGCAAAAACACGCCTGCAAAACATTTCGTTTGTTTTTGTCCTTTTCGAGTTTTTGCGCTTTTTGTTTGTACGATAGTTCGTTTTTGCTCTGAGAAAAAATATGTCTCATTTTTGATCTGAGCTCGCTATATGTAACCACTGCGTGAGACCTCTTAACCGCTTCCGATCAAGACGATAATTTATATTTGGTATCCTTGAGTGCACAGCTATCGATTTTGGGCATTAGATATAAAAAAATGTATGTAGTTTTTGGCCTTTATATGGTAGAACTTTGACACCCTTAACCGTCTCCGATTTTGACCAAAATTTTCATGTGATATCTTTGACCTTGCTGCTACCGATGCAGGGGGTAAGGCCGAAGAAAAACGTTAATTTGTTTTTTTTTAAGCATCGCCCTAATGTACATACATTTCCTTGCATGATTTTCTTTTTTGCTTTCTGCATAACAAAAAAAAAAATACAAAATGCGAAAAGGAAAATTATGACAGTCGGAAATGTAGGACAGAAAATTTATTATTCGAATATAAAGTGCACGCTTCACTAACTACAAACGGGTATTTTTCCCACTGCTGCGTGCGGTCGAGCAGCTATGGAGCTTTGGTTTGGAATGCTTGGCTCGACTTGGCTTGGCAGCTTGGTTTGGCAGCTTGGCATGGTCATGTCAGCTCTATATATACATAGTTAGCCAAAAGCCCAACGGGGAGCACTTGTCGTCGTCATCGAAGATAATAAATAATTTTTGTTGTTTTTATTTTTGTTTTTTTGTTTTTTGTGAATTCACAAATTCTCAAAGGCGGCGACAGCAAAGCAAATGTATGTACATATGTATTTGCATGAAGAAATGATCGGAAAAGGGTTTGCACCGGATTACCGCTGAGTTCAAATCGAGGAATGTGGTAATTTTCTTTTTATTGTAAATTATTTGCCATAATATATGTAACGAGTAAATAATAGAGTGTGCTTGTGTGAAAGAGAATGCGGTTAATATGATTACCTTAGGAGGTGTGGAGTAGCCAAATAATTCATTTTCCGTTTCCTATTACGTTTTTATTAAAGGTTAGAAGACTTTTCTACTGCTTATAGAAGAAGTTTATGTCAATATATCATTTTTTAGATTCATACTAAATATTTATGCACGTATGTATTTGCTTTTATTTATTCTTATTTATTTTCAATGCTTTCTAATTAAGAGACGCCATTTGCATTTTTATACTCAGCTGTACTAGTACACAGAGTATTATAGTTTTAATCACATAACGGTGGATTGTAACAGAATGAAATAATCGAGATAGATATAGACTTATATATATCAAAATGATCAGGGTGAAAAGAGAAATCGATTGAGCCATGTCCGTCCGTCCGTCCGTCCGTCCGTCCGTCCGTCCGTCCGTCTGTCCGTCCGTCCGTCCGTCCGTCCGTCTGTAAACACTCTAACTCGCGCAAAAATTGAGATATTTTGATGAAATTTGGAACGCAAGTTGGTATCGAGACTGGGACGGTTGGTATTGAAAATGGGCGAAATCGGACCATGACCACGCCCACTTTTCCTATATAGAAAAAATCGGAAATTTGGTATCTCAGCCACTAATATAGCTAGAGTTTTAAAATTTTACCCACGTATTGAGCTCGGGCCCTTATGAAGAAATTTGATGAAGTTTTGGAAAATGGGCGGTGCCACGCCCACTTATTAAGGGTCAAACATTGAAAGTTTTATATGTCATAACTCAGAAACCGTTGAAGATATATCGATGAAATTTGGTACGCGTAATTTGCTTACATAGACAAATGTTTTGACGAAAAATTATCAAAATCGGTTTACGGCCACGCCCACTTTTATATATGTGTATTATAAAGTGACCTAATAAAACCATTTTAAGCGATATCTCTGTCAAATATAAAGATCTATCATTGAAATTTTGTCGCATGAGTCCAACTATGGACATAAAACAAAAAACACAAAAATTTTGGAATATGGGCGGTGCCACGCCCACTTATTAAGGGGCAGACATTGAAAGTTTTATGAGTCATAACTCAGAAACCGTTGAAGATATATCGATGAAATTCGGTACGCGTAATATAATTACTTAGTCAAATGTTTTGGCGAAAAATTATCAAAATCGGTTGACGGCCACGCCCACTTTTATATATAGGAAATATAAGGGGGCCTAATAAAAACATTTTAAGCGATATCTCTGTCAAATATAAAGATCAATCACTGAGATTTTGTGGCAGGAGTCCAACTATGGACATAAAACAAAAACTACAAAAATTTTGGAAAATGGGCGGTGCCACGCCCACTTATTAAGGAGCGAATATTGAAAGTTTAATAAGCCATAACTCAGAAACCGTTAAAGATATATCGATGAAATCTGGTACGCGTGATATATTTACTTAGCCAAATGTGTGGACGAAAAATTACCAAAATCGGTTGACGACCGCGCCCACTTTTATATATGTGTATTATAAAGTGACCTAATAAAACCATTTTAAGCGATATCTATGTGAAATATAAAGATAATTCATTGAAATTTTGTGACATGAGTTTTACAATAGACCGGAAACAAAAAATAAAAAAGTTTGGAAAATGGGCGTGGCACCGCCTCTTTTTAGACAAATGGATATATGAGATTTCTTAGCCTTTAACTCGACAAATAATTGAGATATTATGACGAAACTTGGTTTATACACTTTTATAACATGTGTTAATAGACACGCAAAAATGTATTGAAATCGGTTTATGACCACGCCTACTTTTTAACAAAGATATTTCTGGAACACCCTTTTGGAATTTGTAACGTGAAGTCTTTGTAACTAAAAGTCATAGAGGGATGAAATTTTGCACTAACAATAATATTTGTATGCTTATTTGGATGATTGATATAAATTTTGAAAATGGGCGTGGCTGCGCCCTGTTTATGCAGCACTCGTTTCATATAAAATACACCCTATATCGAACAAACGCAAACAAACAATGAAAGCATACAGCTGAGTATCTAATGTTCGATTGCACTCGAACTTAGGCTTCCTTACTTGTTAATTACATATTTGCACGCTTCGCCTCTCCCCGCAAAATATTCGTATATTCAACTGCCACATTGGCTAATAAAATGAATTTTGTTTGTAAACATGCAATGAATGTCCACAGCCAAAATATCCAAAAATGAATACGCCATCACCGCCACCGCTTTGACACAAACAACCATTGAGTTCTTGCGCCACAGAAGAGCAATCCTTGGGGACAATCTCTATTTTCAAAGAGTCCATTCGGTAAGCCAAAAAGTGCCTCACGCTACTTAACATGCCAAGTGGAAAAATGAGCTTCTCCTATCCACTACCAGCTTCCTCTGTCATCTAGCCTCTATGCGCGACATTCGAACAGCATAAGCAAAATGTTGAAGAGCAAATGCGACGTTGCTGCATTCAGAAGCAGCTAAAGCTCGCTAGTTGGCTTCGCATTCGCATGCCGAATCGAATGAAATTCTGATTGCAACACAGTTTGAAGAAGACAAATACACAAGCAAAAGATGTCAGCGCGCGAGCGGTAGCACAAATGAAAGAAGAGTGAAAAGAGTGACATGCAACTATCAAATGAGCGGTGACTGACCAAATAAATGACAATATACATATTTATGTCTTTGTACGTGCATACACATAGAGCCCAGTAAACATTTTAAGGGAATAGAACACGAAAGTTACCAAATGACTGCCATCGAACGAGTCAATGAATATATCTTCTTTTTATGATAGCATGAATCATATGTGTGATCATAAAAGAGTCGCAAAATAGCCATAAATATGTAATTCACATTAGATGTGAAGAATTGAAAGTGAGAAAGAGAAAGAAATAAGCCAAAAAGAAACGATAATGATTCTTTAAATGTGCTTAATTAATTACGACTCATTATGACTCAAAAAAGTTTTTAATTGATTTCTGTAGTAACTTAAATAAGCATAAAAACGAAAGTAATATTTTTGCTGCGAAATAAAAATGAGTCTTATAAATAAGCCATATAAATGAGCCATAAATAGTCATAAATGAATCACACAAGATTTGAAGAATTTAACGTGAAGCCAAAAATGTACGAATATGATAAGCTAAATATGCTTCATAAAATAAGAGTCATAGTGACTCACAAAATAACTTCAATTGCTTTTGGGCGGTCGAATATTGGTGTGAGTTTTATATAAACTGGCATTACAGTTGTGCCTAGAAGAATGAAAATTGGATCATATTTTTGCAAAACATAAATCATTCATATATATAATACTCATATTACGAGTCAAAAAGACTCATATATGTATGTATGGCACACATTAGAAAATCGAAGAATTTGCCATAAAGAAAGTAATATATATGGCTAAAAAAAGATTCAAAGAATGAGTTATGACTCACTAATGATTTAATAGTGCAAAAATACTTGGATTTCCGTCTGCTTGTATTCGAATCCAAATTATGCTTTTAATAATCATAAAAATAAGATTTTTATTAAAGGCAGTGAGTAGCTAGTATATGCATGTGTCATAAATAGTCACAAGTGAGTCAGATTAGAATCGAAAAATTAGCCTTAAGTGTGACAAGTTCCCAAAATAGGACTCATCGAACGAGTTATATGTAGCTCACTAAATGACAATTCATACTTTTGTTTGCGTTTTCTTTAATTTTAAACCCGATTTTTCCTTCAATACCACGAAATTTTATAAACGAGTCACGAATCATAAATTAGTCATGAGTAATCAATGATTCATGAGTCATATAAGAGTTACACCACAATCGAAAAATGTTTTGAAGAAGTGAATAATAAATAAGAATAAATGTGAATCACTAAATATGCCCATAGACGCATCGCGCGTTTTGACTTACCAAATAACCGCAAATGCTTGCTGGGACTTGCCTTCGTTTATGCTTGTGTATTGTATGTCACATTCTTTTTATCTGCGCACACTTCAAGTGGGTGATTCAACTCGAGTCGACAGTCAACGAACCGAATTCAATTTAGTTTTTCGGGCAAAGCTACAAATTGCCAAGTTGAAAAGTAATTAGCTGAATTGCGTTGGACGTTGGATAGCGTTGGAAGTCGTTCAATGGAGTGCTGAGACAAGCAACAATTACAAAAGCAACAAGAACTATACATACATAAGGACGTACATATATTAGCTCTAGGAAAAGGAATGGCAGGCGACAGTGCGGCAGCAACCATATAAGATATGATTTGAAGCAAATGTTGGTTGGTCTGTTTGTTTGTTTGTTGGTTTTGCATGTTGCCTTGATCCATGGTGTGTCATTCCGTGTGTGTGCGTGTGTGTTTTTGTGTCAACGATCACGTAGCGTCACATTGGGTACTATTATTCGTTTCTGCCACGCTAATTACTGCAATAGCAACAACAACAATAGTTAACATAATTGAAGTGGAGACCACTAACTAAAGGAAGGTTGTCGAAAGCAACGACTGTGCGACCGAAATGACGCTTGTTGCTGCTGCTAAGGAAAGGCATTGCAATGCGACAAACAGCAATTTTTGAAAATGCAATTGCAAATTGCAAATGCACGCTGCGTATTAAATGCTTATGCATATATGTATTTATTTCTGTGTGTGCACAGCGGCACATACAAGGCAGGTTACTCATACGCCATGGCACCTCGTTCGCAGCAGGTCTTTTTGAAGCGCACAAACAAGCACCCCGATTCTAAATATCCGCCAGGATCTCAGCCCTTGTGGATTTTTTTGTTCACCAGGAAAATTTCCTCCTATTCTCTTTCACTAGCGAGAAGAAAAACTGGCGAACAGAATTTCGAACATGTGAGCGGATTTTCGAAGTCACCTTTTTTGTTGCAAGGCAGATCTAGGAAGGTAGGCGCATAAGCGGATTCAGAAATTTCCGATGCATTTTGTTATTGTATTTGGTAGTGTGGTGTCAAAATGATATTTCGCCTTGGTTAAAACCTGAATTCACTTGGGACTGTACATTACACTCTACCTTTGTAAATAAAAAAGTAACTTCGGAATTTGCCTATGCGCCTACCTGTGTCGCCTTCGATATTATGCGAATGCCGTATTTATTTTCAAACCACTAAGAATTTTTCAATAAAATTTTCTGGAATGTTATGTGAATGTTAATTTTATAAAATTTTAAAACCCCACTATGCAAAAATACTGTGGACTGCTCCAGAAATATAAATCGGGAAAGGGAATTCCGCCGGCTGAGGGTAATTTTTTTTTGAAGCGAGGCCGAAGGCCGCAAACGCAAAATGTTTTTCTACTCAAAACAACTGTGGATCGGTCCGTAGATTTTACTCCAGAAAGAGAATTCTGTCGGCTGAGGGTTATTTTTTTTAAGCGCAGCCGAAGGCCGCCAACGCATTAGGGTGTACTACGCAAAAATAATTTATTATTAATAAACTATAAGTTTTCCCAAGATTTCGTTTGCATTATAGTGATCCATATGACCCCCCCTACCCTAAAAAAAAAACCGAAAATTCAGGGGCCTGGCCCGTATCGAAATTTCCCCACAAATTTTGCATTTTTGTTAAAAAATTGAAAATTTAACAAAATTAAGAGTGAATATACATGGTATAGCTTTTCGAAAGTGGCAGAGGTCTATAAGAGGGAGATTGCGCGATGGTACGAATCTGTTTGACGGAATCTTTATAGGAAATAAAAGTTTTTTGAGAGTATTGCATTGATTTTTATTAATTTGCAGCTTTATTAAATACTATAGAATTAATAAACCTGCGTTCAAATATTTGGGGAAACTTTCCAATAATGTCACACACCCCCAAAAAAACGACTTCTACCGGGTGGTAGGGGAGGGGAAGAGTGTTCTGAATCCGTAAAATTTAGGCGCCGGACGTACCTCTTTTTCGAGGAAGTTATGGTTAAAGTTTAGTAACTCCATATAAAGATAACGAAAAAACTTTTGCACAGAACAATTTTCTGCGTTGGCGACCTTCGGCCGCGCATATAAAAAATAACCCTGGGCTACGCCATCCTTCCGGACGTGTGCCCTAACCGTGGCTACCACCACGGTGATGTCCTTCTGCGTAGTACACCCTGTGAAGTCGCTATTAGCAACATTTTTAATAAAAGTGATTTTAACGCAATATTAGCCGCTTTCGATTCACAATTTCTCTGCTGGCTATAAATTTCCTTCTGTCAAATTTATATGTGAATGATAGCGAGCAGAGGGAAATTTTTATCAACCAGTTAGCGAGTATGGCTACTACTCATTATGGGTTCAAACATTTTTGTTCGATCCGACCTCGCTTGTGTGATGGCGAATCGAAAACGACAATTGTAAAATTTATTAAATATATTAGTAATATACTGTGTTGTGACTAAAATAAAGAGTGATATTGGTTTTGTAAATGAGGAATTGGGGTTGTTATTGGTAAAAATTTAACATCTTTACCAAATTCCGGCGCCTAAATTTAACTGATTCAGAACCTACTCCTCCTCCCCTACAACCCAGTAAAAGTCGTTTTTCTCGGGGCGTGTGACATTATTGGAAAGCCAACCCAAATATTTATTGGACATTTTAATATCACATACACAGCAGCCAAAGAAACTATTTGCAATCTCTCCTAAATAAAACTATGCGCATTCTTCCTTTTTTTTGCTTGAAGACGGATATCAAACGGGAGTTGTAAAAAATTCTGACGTTTGTTTGGCTCAATCCACCTTCAGCAAAGTTCTAAAAGTTGTTGAAATTTTTGAAAATGAGTTGTATCCGATTTGGATTCATAAAGCTATGAACAGCGACGAAAAAGAAAGTTTTTAAGTGCGGTTTTTAAAACTACGACATCTCTAGTGTCCTTGAATGTATTGATGGAACACATGTCCGTATCATCGCTCCATATGAAAACAAGCACCCTTACTACAACCGGAAGGGATACTACAGCCTACAAGCCGCGAAATATCCGACTGCCCCTTCAATAAACTTACTAAAATATCTATTTGCTGTTTATACTTTCCGTCATAAAAATAAGCAAACCAATTATGTATTTTTTATTAACAAAAGTTATATTCACTCACATTTTGTTCAACATTCACTTAAAATTGTCTTGTGAAAAATCTCACAAAATAATGGCATAAATTCTCGCTTTTATTTTCATTCATGATACCTACTTTTCTTCCTTATTCGCTTTTCACTTTTTCGAACATCATTTAGAATAGCCGGAAAGGGAGAAGCGAAAAAATCCACAAGGAATTTGTGTTTAGAATAAGGGAACAGGGAGAAGCGGAAAAATCCTTGTGGATTTTTCGTTTAGAATCGGGGTGAAGAACTGTTACAGTTGACTTAGCTTGAGTTGAAACAGGGCATAGTGAACACAACAGAAAGATGTCGATTTTGAAAACAAGTATAGAAGAGTGTGTGTGTGGTTTTTTTTTTTACTTTAATTTGATTATGTCTTGGCTACGCCGCCAAAAGTACTTTAACCTCTGCAAATCTAGATGAGCTCACACATATGTATATGCATATATTTTATATGTGTGTACATAAGTGTTAAAGGTTATAATGTTATTTACCTAAATTAATGCATTAATGTGCAAATACACTGTGGCTATAACTCAAAGCAACAGCAAAAACAACAAGAGCAAGCATAGCTGGAAATTGTCGTCAATAGCGCCACGTGTATACATATTCTTATAGCTTTTGTGCTTCCTTCCTGCTGGTCACACAATCATCATCAATGCCTCACAAAAGTGATGCGTTATTATTTTGGATTTTGTAGTTGGGTTTGTTGATGTTTAGCACATACATACTCACACTACGCATCACATTACCACTTCGCGGCGACACATGTGTGTTTATTTTTGCGGTTTGCATGAATGTGAGTGTCTTTCGAGAATTCTTTTGACTTACACACAGACATACATATGTATGTGGCTACCGAGATACCCTGCAGCGAAATCAACTAGTTGTAAACTAATTGACAACTAGTTGGCCATACAGCTCAACTAGTCAGCCATCTATCTTTTTTCCATATTAGCAACTGGTATTTTTAACACGGTGATGACCTAGGAAATGGCAATTGTCAGTATCCACACCAGCATCATACCACTTGACTGACTAGTCAGTATACACACCAGCATCATACCAATTTGCTGACTAGTCAGTGTAGATATCAGAACTATTCCAGTTGACTGACTAGTTTTACATGCTACTCCAATGAAAATAAAAATTGCAAAATAAAGTTTCTAATACATTTATTTAGTTATTAGAGTATGATATTTAAATTAAAGAATTCAGGCACATTAGATTGTGATCTTGCATATTAAATATTTAGGAAAATTAACATTAACATTGTCAATAAGTAACACGTTGACCATTCTAAGCTTGACATTTATATTGTACTTTTTTCTATGGCTGAAGTAGTATCTAATATACAGGGCTATATTAACATCTCAAACTATGTTATATTTGTGGCATTCGCCTGATTTAATGATCTAACAATTTGCAACCAACTAAATCTAGAAGGGGCCTACTACGCAGGGTTCGAATACTACAACAACAATAAAGAAGTTGCTTTACTTTTACTGCATACGTGTTCATTGCAACCTCCAGAAACCCCGGATACATTCGTTTTTAATTTAAAACCCTTTTTTTAGCAAAACTTCCTGTTTCATAACTAATCTCAATTTGTCCTCTATGAATCTAGTTGGGCAACTCCCATAATTTATCTAGTCAGTTAACTGGTAGGTTGGCTGACTAGTTTGGACTTTCGCTGCAGGGTAGCTACTTGTTCCAATTAATCAAGACTTGTGCGTAATTACCCTGCAAAAAGAAACGTAAGCCTAAGCTGCTTCAAGCGCTTGAATACTTATTTTCTGTCAAGCGCTTATATCTCAAATAGAGAGAGAGAGAGAGGGAATTGAGTTTGTTGAGCAAATTTGAACAAAGAGAGCACAATGTAACTGGAGTAACTGGAGCTGCCTTTGGCCGTAACGAAGACTTCATACCGTAAATTAGTGTTGTTGAAAAACGAAAAAAAAAGTTATGGTTTTGGTTACCTTTGTCTAGGGGGTTGCTTGAACTAAACATAGCAGAGTCTATCAACCAAAGTAAATTTGAGATTCTTGAAATGCATGTGTATTTATAACACAGTGGATTTGCATTTTTTAATATGAAATCAAAGTAGATTTCTATGCAATTCTTGTTTACGAAAAATAAACAATACAAGTACTATTTATTTTCAATTTTAAATTTTCTATTCTATACTCCTTTATCAAACATATTTCTTTTAAATCTTATTTTATTTTATTTTATTTTATTTTATTTTATTTTATTTTATTTTATTTTACTTTACTTTACTTTACTTTACTTTACTTTACTTTACTTTACTTTACTTTACTTTACTTTACTTTACTTTACTTTACTTTACTTTACTTTACTTTACTTTACTTTACTTTACTTTACTTTACTTTACTTTACTTTACTTTACTTTACTTTATTTTATTTTATTTTATTTTATTTTATTTTATTTTATTTCATTTTATTTTATTTTATTGCTTATTTTTTGAACACAACGTTTGCCATTTACTACAACATAAGCTTATGTAAATCTATTATTTACATTCTTACTAGATTTGTCATTCTATTTTTTATTTACAGTTGAATTTTTTTGTGGTTTATGTGTGTTTAAATTATATTTGCATTGTGTTTACTTGGTCCACTAGCTTCCGTTTTGCAGTAATGCAAACGAAATTTTTGCTGCTTCCAAATGGGATTTCATGGAAAAATCGTTTGTGATTTATTGGGAGAGGAAAAGAAAGACAAACACACCTACATATGTATGTGCGTACTGAAAAATATAAAACAAGAAAATTTGTAAAAATTGCACAATATGACAAATTGAATTCTTTTACGCTACACGCCTTAGCATTTCCTGCTGGAAAATTTTGGACATACATATGTACAATCATATGAAAATACCATTTAAACGAATCGGATTTGGAAGTATTAGAATAAGTAATAAGTACGAGTTAAGGTTCTTCATAAAAAAATTATAAATCTGATAAGAACCTCAAGTCATTCTAGTACATACGAGTTCAATACTACGAGTTACAGTCAAATAACAAAATATTAGAGTGCTGCCTACTGTCGAAACTCGACAGTTTTTTTTTAGATGTTTTCTTATGACTAAGGTGCAACTATAGTTTTTGTATAATTGTTTGTTGCTACTGTCACTGCTACTATTATGTTGTTGGTGTTCCAAATTCTCCTACCTACTGCTCTTTCTGCTCTTTTCTTTCCTCAATTTCTTTCCTACTTATTATTTTTGTTGTAGTGCTTTTGCTACTTTTTTATGTTTCTACTTCTTTGAAACTACACAACCACTTCCAGTCAAACATGTTCAGAATTGCATGGTAAGTTTGGTGAAAACGCACAAAGTCAGCTGCATATGCTTGCGCATTGAAACAGATCTGCTGTGTGCAAAAGCATGCAACAACAACCACACGGCAATTTTCCAACGACGATTGTGGCCGCATTTTCCAACCAAATTTCATGAAAATTGGCGCAGTTCTATTTGAGAGCAATACCTTTCTAAAGGTGTGCTTAGTTTTAAAATCGGTTCAGTAGTTTCGACGGAGAAGATGGAACAAAATTTATGTTAGCGTATTAATAATATAGATTCTCTACTTATGAAAAAAAGGTGAAAAAAAGCATCAAATATTTCGGAATTCAACGAAAATTTCAGAAATCCTTCTTCAGTGAACACAAAGTTAGGGCGAAAGAGTACTGCCGAAACAATTCGTCAACCAAGCGCTCCGAGTTTGAAGTGAAAAAGTTCGTCTTTTTGGTTTGTCTCTGATAAATTTTTCGCACTCAGAACTATCGCGCCATGAATCAGTCCGTAGGGAGCCTTTACTTGTTAGCTGCTGAAACGTTATTACATCTTCTAAACGCTCTATTAAAGACCACGTTCCTCTACAACTCTGACTGGTTGGAGGATTTTTTCTTTGAGTATTCATGGGCAAGTAAGACATCTAATTTCTTTAAGCCAAAATAATTCAAAAATAATTCCAACTCTGAAGTGTGATTTTGTTTTAACGTAGTGTCCAAAAACACAAAATTTTAACAAATTTGAAACAGCTTTCATACAAAACGAATCACATGTACGAGCACCAAAAGTTGCTAAAGGACATTCACAAACATAAATAATGGAAAAACTTTTCGCATATGAATGAGCAAAGAGGAAATGAAAAATCACATACGAATTAGAATAGTTAAGGAATGAGGAAAAAAAAAAACAAATACAAAAGAGCAGAGCTGCCTCCGGAGCACAGCAAGTACGATACATATGGAATTACATATCTATATGTATGTGTGAATTTAAGAATTTAAGTACCTATGTATAACCAGTAGAAAAAGTTTGCAAAAATTTAAATATTTTGATGAAATTTGGTAGACAGGTTGCTTATCTAGATAGGGACTGTTGGTATTGAAAATGGGCAAAACGGATCATGACTCTGCCAACTTTTTCATATATCATTAGATATTATAGAATAAAGTCCTCGATCGCATCTGTCGCTCTCTATGTTCGCGATAAACTCAGAAAATACTGCACAGATTTTCATGCGGTTGTCACCAATAGATAGAGTGATTCTTGAGCAAGGTTCTCGGATAGATATAATTTGTTAAGTTTTATTATAAAAAGGTGTGCAAATCTGCCAAAATGTGGTAAAAGTTCCTCAAAATGGGCTTAAAATGGCTATAAATCAAAAACTTAGCCATCAGTTGAAATATTTCTTTATTCCAGATAAATTTTAAAACGTTTACTTAAATTCTGCATACAAACAATTTTCTAAATACTATCCAATGTATGTAAGTGAAATTGGTTAAACAAAACTGAGATTTTTTCAAAAGAAAGTCGTGTATGTGGTTGGGCGGTGTGATAGCGAATCTAACAAGCTGCTCTAAGCGAGAACAACAACAACATACATGCAAAGTAATGACACGAGAATCTGCACGATAACACTTCGTGTCTGGCAGCAATTAATTTTTAATAGTGTCATAACTCAAAAAAATCTAAAATCAAAATTGGCATAACTCTAGAAAAGTGTTATTTATTTCATTAGAGTAATAACTAAAAAAAAATTAATTTACTTCATAAGCGTCATAACTCAAAAAAATAAAAATCATTTACTTCAAAAGCGTCTTAACTAAAAAGAAAAATTAATGTGTGTGTGTATATACTCCTATAGACTCCCAACCCTGCAAAAAATGCGATTAATCCGGGACGTGTCCGGGATCAATCGCAAGGGAGCATGCGACTAATACAATTTTACATCCCTTTATATGGAGTGAATTGATCGCATTTGTTCGAGCATGTCCTATGAAGAGACTAATTGTTCAACTTGTATACCCGAACGGGTACCAATGCAGATTAATCACTAACATACCGAACGGGTACAAATGTAGATTAATCGCTTTCATTCCCAACGGGTACGAATGTAGATCAATCGCTTTCATCCCGAACGGGCACAAATGTAGATTAATCGCTTTCATCCCCAACGGGTACAAATGTAGGTCAATCGCTTTCCGCACGAACGGGTACAAATGTAGATTTTTCCAAGTTGTTAGCCAAGGCAATTTTTAATAACAATCTTTAAAAAAATGTAAATATTCATGCATATTTAAATAAAGATTATATAATGTTTTACTCTTGTAAAAAAATCTCAATAAATAAATAAAAAAATTTTAAGTTTTGAGTATGCATTATATGAGCGTAATGTAAAGGATTTTTTCATAGGATATTTTAGGCAACATTTTGTTAAAATTATTATTCATCATTGTTATTAAAAGAAAGGGTGTTCAATTCGTTTTACCGGTTGTTCTAAAAATTTTTAAATACATTGCATATTTATGTAAAATTTCTACATTGAGGGAATCTAGATTCGTACCCGTTCGGAATGAAAGCGATTAATCTATATTTATTCCCGGTCGGGAACAACTGGTCTACAATTAGTCTACATTTATACCCGTTCGGGAACAATTGGTCTACAATTAGTCTACATTTATACCCGTACGGGAACAATCGGGGACTAATTGTGGACCGATTGTTCTCGAAAGAGATCAATCCGGGACAAATCCCTTTCGGGATTAATCGCACATTTTTTTGCAGGGAAAGTATCTAACCGATGTTTATTATTCCGGAAGTATTTGGCCGCTGTGGTGCAGTGGGTAGAGTGCTCGCCTGCTATGCCAGAGGTCTCGGGTTCAAACCCCAGTCCGAGCAAACACCAAAAATTTTTTCTAATTCGTAAAAATCCAATTATTGGGGTTTTTAAGAGCAGCGGTCACCTCTCGGCAGTGGGCGGCATACCCTCCGAGAGTATTTCTGTCATGAAAAAGCTTTTCACAAAAAATGCATTCGCCGTTCGGAGCCGGCATAAAACTGTAGGTCCACCCGATTTGTAGGAAAAACAAAAAGGAGCACACCTCGAATTGGGAGAGAAGCTCGGCCATAAAACTCGTCAGAGTTACAATAGCGCCATTGTATTATTATTAAGTATTTGATTCCTATATTTGAATTTCTGTATTTTGGAGTTAACGGTTTTTGGATATCTGTTGTCCATCTTTGTATATCTGTCCTAAGGATTTATTGATCTTTAAGTTTCTGTCCTTTTGGATTTATCGCTCTTTGAATTTATATCACAGCGCGGCGAAGTGGTTATTCGCTAATACCTTGTAAAAGTAAAGCTTGATAACTTTTCTGCTGCTGGGTATAGCTACAAAATAATGTCTATGTTCGTATGAAAATTGCCAGTTGAGTGAGTATTTATGATCTGATATACCGACACAGACATACACACATACTTACATATATACAAATATACTTTCACACTTCCTTTGCACACACTCTCTCTATAAGCAAAAATGTAAAAACAAAAAAGTTTGTTGTTATAATTTTTGTAACTTTTTCGCTTACTTATTTGTAAGAACATTCTTTTCTACTTTATTATTATTATTATTTTATAGTGTGTGTGTGGTAATACAATTTGATTGAAATCGCCTTCTAAAGATTTGTACGTTTTCGACATGTGATACAAGTAAGTTTGCGGTAAAGTTGGCGAAGGAGAGCAGCGTGTGCATGGCATGTGGCTAATGCTTTTTCCAAAGTTTATTTTATTCGATATGCTTTTCTTTATTTATTTTGTGCATTGAGTTTTTTTTTAACAATAAACTACAAAACTTGCAACAAAATATTTTTCATATTTCGCAAATTACATTTCAATTTTTGGTTACCTTTTTCAGTTTTTGTTTGTTGTTGTTGAGATTTCTATTGTGGTTAAAATATGTGTATTATAATACACTTACTCTTGTTTGCTAATATAAAGTTTCACAAAAGTTCAATACAAATGTGAGTATGTACTTATGTGTATGTAGTTGGTGTTATAACTAAAGTAATATGTCACTTATTGATTAAATTCAATGGAAATAGGCAAAGAAAAGTATTTGAGGTCTCAAAGCGACATATGTATGTACATATTTGCGTATGCATAAATGTTGGAAGAGAAAAGGGTAAAATTCAATTTTATATTCACTTCCACATAATGTGCGAAAATGGGAAATAGAAGACTTCAAGACTGAAGACAATTTCATATACTGTATACATCAATAATTCCTAAAAAGAAAAGAAAAACGGATTAATACAACAATCGGGAATAACCTCTCCGATCGGTTCCAAATCACACCACGTTTCAAACAGGGTGACCAGCGTTGCCACTTTTGATACTTTCGTACCAAAACTGGTACTTTGAAAATGATTTGGTAGGTTGGTACGTTGCTTTTGATTTTGGTACTTTTTTCTTAAAAGCAACGGTTTGGGAAAACAATGTGCTTAGCGTTTCGCTAATATTCGACTACTGATGGTTGGCGCGTCGTTGACCCTACGTAGTTTGAACAGCCTGGTGTGCTCCGAAAAGATGTCTGATGATGAAGAAAGTGGGTTTTCTTCGAAATAACTATGACATCTACCAACGCTGTATGAGCTAATTGGATTTTTCCGCTTATCCCAAAGTATAAAAATTAAAATTAAGAACAATAACTTCGTGCTAGACACTAACATACATAATAAGGTACAACAATGTTTCGTCGCTATAGAAGAAAAAAGACGCAAACTGTTTTGTTGAGGAAGAAAGACGCAAACTTTTTTTCATTCAAAGAAAGACGTATTAAAAATATTTTTCGAAAGAAAGACTCTTTATTTTTTTTTGATAACGAAGAACGACGCTTTATTTTTTTCTTTACTATAAAGAAAGACGCATTTAAATATTTTTTAGGAAAGAAAGACGTATTCGATTTTTATACTCAGCTGTACTAGTACACAGAGTATTATAGTTTTGATTTCCTAACGGTGGATTTTAACAAAATGAAATAATCGAGATAGATATAGACTTATATATATCAAAATGATCAGGGTGAAAAGAGAAATCGATTGAGCCATGTCCGTCCGTCTGTCCGTCTGTCCGTCCGTCCGTCTGTGAGCACGATAACTCGCGCAAAAATTGAGATATTTTGATGAAATTTGAAATGTAAGTTGGTATCAAGACAGGAACGGATGGTATTGAAAATGGGCGAAATCGGACCATGACCACGCCCACCTCCCCTATATAGAAAAATCGGAAATTTTGTATCTCAGTCACTAATAGAGCTAGAGTGATAAAATTTCACACACGTATTGAGCTCAGGCCCTTATGAAGAAATATGGTGAAATTTTGGAAAATGGGCGGTGCCACGCCCACTTATTAAGGGGCAAACATTGAAAGTTTTATGAGTCATAACTCAGAAACCGTTGAAGATATATCGATGAAATTTGGTAGGCGTGATATACTTACTTAGACAAATGTTTGGACGAAAAATTGCCAAAATCGGTTGACGACCACGCCTACTTTTATATATGGGAACTATAAAGTGGCCTAATAAAAACATTTTAAGCGATATCTCTGTCAAATATAAAGATATATCATTAAAATTTCAAGGCAGGAGTCTAACTATGGACATAAAACAAAAAAACATAAAAATTTTGGAAAATGGGCGTGACACCGCCTCTTTTTGGAAGCAGGAATATACGAGATTTCTGAGCCCATAACTCGACAAATAATCGATATATTATGACGAAACCTGGTGTATACACTTTCACTACTTGTAGTAATACATGTTCAAAATTTTAGCGAAATCGGTTGACGACCACGCCCACTTTTGTATATGGGTATTATAAAATAACCTAATAAAAACATTTTAAGCGATATCTCTGTCAAATATAAATATATTCATTGAAATTTTGTGGCATGAGTTCTACAATAGATCGGAAACAAAAAATAGAAAAATTTCGGAAAATGGGCGTGGCACCGCCTCTTTTCAGACAAAGGAATCAACGAGATTTCGGAGCCCATAACTCGACAAATAATTGAGATATTATGACGAAACTTGGGTTATACACTTTTATAACTTGTGTTAATTGACACGCAAAAATTTATGACCACGCCTACTTTTTAACAAAGATATTTCTGTAACACCCTTTGGGAATTTGTAACATGTCATCTTTGTAACTAAAAGTCATAAAGGGATGAAATTTTGTACAAAGAATAATATTCATATGCTTAGTTGGATGACTGATAAAAATTTAGAAAATGGGCGTGGCTACGCCCACTTTATGCAGCACTCGCTTTATATTAAGTGCACCGTGTTTCCACCAAGCGCAAACAAACAATGAAAGCATACAGCTGAGTATCTAATGTTCGATTCCACTCGAACTTAGGCTTCCTTACTTGTTTATTTTTCTTTGTCAATATTGATGCTAATGCGTTTTCTTCGCAGTTAATAATGCTAATGCGTCTTTCTTCGTCGAAATATTTTTTAATGCGTCTATCTTCGTCAACATGTTTTGTAAAGCGTCTTTCTTCCCCGACATATTTTTAATGCGCCTTTTTTCGTCGACAAATTACTGACATGCGTCTTTCTTGTTCCGGAGCGACGGTTTATTTATTTCCATCTTTTTTTTTTATTTTCTACATATTATTTTTGTTCTTCCACTAAAAGAACAGTAATTATGTTGATTAGTTTCATCGCTAACACGCGATAGGTATCCCAAAGACGCAGATGTTATGAAATCGATACAATTCTTGTTCACTAGCATGACCCAACTATACCGGTCGTAGCATTAAGCCACCAACAATTACCGTGTATTTTGTTAGAGCTTTTTGGCAAGTAGTTGTAAAAATTAGCAAACAAATTGTATAGAGGGAATAAGCTAACTCAGTATGACCTTTGTGTGCTGTGGCACTTGCTCCTAGCGAAGAAAAAAATTATTAAGTGACACAATTCAAAATTTTTTGAAATCGAGCTTTTATCATAAACCGGTACACGGAACATATCACTTTTCAATCGGTGTCCCTTTTGACTGAAAAATAGTAATTATACTTAGCCTTTTGAACATCATTGCTTGTAAAGGAAACAAGTTTTTGGCTCCTGAAAATTTTTTTATTTTGAGTTGTGTCAATTTATGATTTAGGGTGCGATATATTGAAGTTAATTTTCCATTAAAAAATAATAAATGAAAAAAAAAACAAGTAAGGAAGCCTAAGTTCGAGTGGAATCGAACATTAGATACTCAGCTGTATGCTTTCATTGTTTGTTTGCCTTTGATGGAAACACGGTGTACTTTATATAAAGCGAGTGCTGCATGAAGTATCCACGCCCATTTTCCAAAATTTTTCTATTTTTTGTTTCCAGTCTATTGTAGAACTCATGCCACAAAATTTCAATGAATTATCTTTATATTTGACAAAGATATCGCTTAAAATGTTTTTATTAGGCCACTTTATAATACCCATATATAAAAGTGGGCGTGGTCGTCCACCGATTTCGCTAAAATTTTCAACATGTATTGCTACAAGTAATAAAAGTGTATACACCAAGTTTCGTCATAATATATCAATTATTTGTCGAGATATGGGCTCCAAAATCTCGTATATTCCTGCTCCTAAAAGGAGGCGGTGCCACACCCATTTTCCAAAATTTTTGTGTTTTTTGTTTTATGTCCTTAGTTGGAATCTTGCCATAAAATTTCATTGATATATCTTTATATTTGACAGAGATATCGCTTCAAATGTTTTTATTAGGTCACTTTATAATACCCATATATAAAAGTGGGCGTGGTCGTTAACCGATTTTGGCAATTTTTCGTCAAAACATTTGCGTAACCAAATATATCACGCGTACCAAATTTCATCGATATATCTTCAACGGTTTCTGAGTTATGACTCATAAAACTTTCAATGTTTGCCCCTTAATAAGTGGGCGTGGCACCGCCCATTTTCCAAAATTTCACCATATTTCTTCATAAGGGCCTGAGCTCAACACGTGGGTAAAATTTCATCGCTCCAGCTATATTAGTGACTGAGATACCAAATTTCCGATTTTTACTATATAGGGGAGGTGGGCGTGGTCATGGTCCGATTTCGCCCATTTTCAATACCATCCGTTCTCGTCTTGATACCAACTTGCATTCCAAATTTCATCAAAATATTTCGATTTTTGCGTGAGTTATCGTGCGTACAGACGGACAGACGGACAGACGGACGGACGGACAGACGGACGGACGGACAGACGGACGGACGGACGGACATGGCTCAATCGATTTCTCTTTTCACGCTGATCATTTTGATATATATAAGTCTATATCTATTTCGATTATTTCGTTCTGTTACAATCCACCGTTAGGAAATCAAAATTATAATACTCTGTGTACTAGTACAGCTGAGTATAATAATTTGTCTACTACGACTGTTACCACGAAAAAATCTGTTTGGTACTCTCAAAAGCAATTTGGTACGTTTATTGGTACCAGGAAAAATATGTTAGTGGCATCACTGAGGGTGACTCCCTATTGTGCGAGTTTTTAATTTGTTCGTAAATAAGATAATTTGGGCTGCTGAACTGGTGGTGACATAGTGTGGAACGTATGTATTATTATGACGTCAATTTGGTCGACAATTTTCCTGATTTTGTTACAGAAACTTACTTCAGGTCTATCATGACTTGGCCTGGCTTGGTGTTCGTTTTTGTTTAGACGACTATGCGGCAATTAAATAGAATTGAAATCTACACTATTTTGAGGAATGGCAAGATTAAAGGAATGTTTTTTTTATTAGAATTATTTACATGCCTTATTTTTTAATTCTTCCAGTGCGTTTGCCTTTTTTACTTTTCTTTCATTTGCTGACTTTTCGCTATTATCGATGTCAACAACTAACAACAAGGCGATGCTCAATTAAAAGCATTCACATATCTATGTACGCCCTTCTCGTGCCGAACCTGCTGAACAACCACAAAACTGCGTTATTACAACTTAACCCCCTCCGCACTGTTCGCTATGCTCTTTATTCTAACTGCTTTCTGCATAAATTTGCTTTCCTTTTTCCTTTCTGCAATCTAAGCGTATCTCCTTTTGTTTTCTTTTCCTTTTTCAGGTTTTTTCCACTTGCAAACATCACAATTAATTTATTAGGTTCATTAACTCCTTGGAGACACCCACTTAACAGTTGTATACTCGTACATACGTGCATTTGTGTGTATAACTACTCTTCATTATCCCTTGTATTCATACATATGTACATAAATGAATAAGAAAAAGTCGACAAGCAGACAAAGAATGCATAACTAACTACAATGGGTGGAGCTGGCATGGCATAGCCAGCGAAATGGAATGAAGCAAAATATTTCAAACCAAAAAAATAGATAGATGAAGGAATGTAATTGAAATTCATAGAAACAAAATACACTCACACATAACCGCACTGACATTGTTCCACTAACGCTGTTGATCCCCCAAACTCTAATTGTATCTGTTACTATCTATAGTTAGTTTCTCAAAAGGCGCGCGTATGCGGGGAAATTGGTAACAGTCAACGCCGGAAATCGACAACTTCGCTTCAGTAACCAACAATAGACGGAAGTTAATAATGGAGCATGAAGAAATGTGACGTTATTTACACAAAGCACACTAACATACACACACACACATAGCGGCACAACGGAAAGTATTTTTTTGTTTGTTGTCTAAAAAGCAAGTAGAGTTCAAATATAAGTTCATTTATATACCCAGTTTTTGATTTTGTTTAATTAATAAGTATCTGAATGGCGAAGCTTTCATCGTGCTGCAAGAAGTTTTTTGCAGGGTGCCACAAAAGTTAGATAAAAAGCTAAAAAAAAATCTGAGTGAAGAAATTGAACTTTTCAAAAGTTCGTTCTCTTCATGTCCTTCTCTCTTTCTTATTCGTTTTAGTCTCGTACTCGCTTTCCCTTTCCCTCTACCTTTCCCTGTCACTATACTTTTCACCTTCCCTATACCTTTTCCCCTACATTTCATTTCCCTCTACCTTTCCCTTCCCCATCTTTATATATATTACGCTAAGCGATTTTTTGTACGCACCATAACTTTTACACGTTATACCGATTTCGAAAGGGCTTGACCTGTAGATGTACAGGAAGGTTTAATATTTTTGAAAAGGGTTGCCACCTGTTTAAAAATTTAATTCTCCTGTATAGTATGATTGATTTTTAAATTTCAGGTACCATATGAAAGGGCTTGAGCTTAAAATGAGTAATTTATTAAAATTTTTACAAAAAGGGTTGCCACCTGTTCAAAAATTCAGTTTTACGCTATAGTTTGTTTGATTTTTAAATTTGAGGTGTCATATGAAAGGGCTTTTCTGGAAAATAAGTAATTTATTAAAATTTTTACAAAAACGGTTGCCACCTGTTCAAAAATTCAGCTTTACGCTATAGTTTGTTTGATTTTTAAATTTGAGGTGTCATATGAAAGCGCTTTACTGGAAAATAAGTAATTTATTATAATTTATACAATAAGGGTTGCCAACTGTTCAAAACTTAATTTTTACGCTATACTATGTTTTATTTTTAAATTTGAGGTGTCATATGAAAGGGAAGATAAAGAGGAGTAGAGAGGAAACTAGAAAGAGAAAGAGGAGTGCGATAAATAGCCTTTTGGAGGTCGCTTTAAGGTTAGCATATTCTAGAAAATTATTCAGCATAAAACTTCGCTATGGGGCTCCTCGGACAAAATATTTGTATAAAAAATCTAGGTCAATAGAAAATAAAAATAAGCAGTAACTATGTATGTATGTACCTACGAGTATATGCTTCATTTTATATTTTATTAATAAGAATCTATGGACTTAAGCCAATGTATATTCTGTAATTTTTAAGGGGAAGTCAATACAAAAAAATTGTCAAATGTGGAAATAAGTGGTCTTCCACTCTCAAATTGTCGCACAGTGAATTGAAAGCCACAGCATCGCGTGGCAGGGTTTACTAGTTCCCTATAATTTGCGTTTCCTTCTTAATTTTTTCCTTGCCCTTTCTCGTCACATTTCTCGATTCCCTTCCATTTCCCTCTCCTATGCATCAAAATGGAAAGAGCTGTATGTTGAAGCCGTACGCAGCCCCTTTCATTTGATACTAATGTCGCTCAGAAATTGTTCGTGATCATCCCGGTACATATCTGGTAAACCGACCTAGGAATCATAATGAGTACAGATCTGTATGAAAGGCCTGCTCAACACCCTTCATTTGATAACAAAATCGCTCAGAAATATTTAGAGGTCATCCGGGTCCAAGTTTTGTTGACCTATACCTCGGGATCCAGAAAAAAAGTGAGTAAAAAAATTGAATTTTTTAAAAGTTAAGTTAAAGCTATGGAATCGCTTTATCTAAAACAGTTCATTTGTCTCACACACCTCTGAGTGTTCATTTCCAATTCTTCTGAAAGAGCTGCACCAGTTACTCAATGTCATTTGGCATAGCCTATAAACATTTTCGTAGATTTTTCCACAAAAGCCGTTCGATCCAATCGCTTTGAATCGCAAATTAAACACACGGCTATAGAAAAGTAACAATGGAGCGATTATTACCATGTCAAACAGACAACAAAAAAAAAACAATAGACAAAGACAAAGAAAAGTTCTGTTTTAGGTATAATGAAGCTGAAGCATCCGCTAAATGTTTAATTTTGATCACAACAGACTGACGGACACACCAAGCGAGCGCCCACCGTGGAGCGCCATTTCGTCTGATGGCTTTTCGATGTTTCTTTTATTTTCTTTGCTGTTTTAGCAATCTTCGCCCATCCATGTTATGGCACTTTTCGTCCACACGAGTCTGTAAGTATGTATATGATTCAATGATGATTATAGGGATATGCGCCAATGTTCACAAGACAAGGTTGACATAACGTCAATTTGCTAGCGCAAAATCCATTCATAAAACAGAAGTAGATTTTATTCCTTTTAGCGAATTCGATATCAAAAGTGTGCAGCGACGAGAGTGGTTTGTAAGTATCTATGTACACAGTATATGTTTCACTTCACAAACATTTGATGCGAAGAATGTGAAATTTCCACATGTTGTTGCATGCCACACAAAATCCTGTATACGATAATAGTGCTTTAGCCATTTGTTAAGCGGTGCAGAGTTGGGAGAGGTTAAAATAAGAAATTGTCGTCTGCGAAGCGAGCTAAGCGATTCAGCTGCTGCCGTTGAATGGAAAAGCTTGTTGCAATGCCAAGTAAAACAATGCACACAATATCTATGCTATGTATACATTCAACTAATCGCCATTATAATGGACTTTTCCAATGTGCCAAAGAATTATTATTTCAGTTAATGAAAGCAGCACAAAAGCCAAGCAACCAGACGAAGAACAAGCCAAAACAAGACAATGATGATGCTCCAGCAAGGGCGCACACAATAGATGATGAGAAATGTGAAAGTAGACAAAAAAAAAAACAATCACTTTTTTAATGAAAAATGGAAATGAAAGAAAACAGCAAAGAAAAGAAAAAATATGTAGAGGAATTCAAAAATTTACTTTTAATAAAGCTGGTGGCTTTTGTTGCGCACTCTTAATAATTAAATCGTTTTATTATGACTTCATTTTCGCGAATATTTTGACAGCGCAGCAGTGCTATGGCGCATAGTTCAGTCGCACTTTGACTGCGGGGTTATGGATGGCTAGTGGAAAGAGCAGCAAGTGAATTCTTTCTTTCTTTGCTATCTACTAATTGGCTGAGATTAGATGGTTTTTACTGTGGCAAACAATGGCGAAACAATGAGTTTCCACGCTTGTATTAGCGACTTTGCTAATTTTGCACAGCGCATTAACGCCATGATGATGATGTTGAAATAATAAACAGTGGCTCACATTTTAAATTAATTTAAAAAACATAAAGTAGCTCGCGAATTAACTAGAACGATACGTTTCTTTTTTTTTTTTCAGAAAAGAGAGGCGGAACGGTCATAGCAGCATGCGTGGCATTCTCAGCAGGCTCCCAGATGGAGTTTAGGCATCAGATTACCTTGTTATATCATTATGTTTTGGAAAGGGCTTCAATATGACGTTCCCTCCAAGAATAAAGTGGAAGAGAGAGAAGAAAGCAATCTCAATCTAGACCAACGGATCGAAAATGGACTGTGATGTTGGAGCTGGGGCTATCTCTGAAGTGCTTAATGTGTCTCTTTCGTTCCGTCGCCCTAGCTCAGCCGGTATCTTTTAAGCGAAAGTTTTTGCCATTGAAAAGACTTGTGAGCTTCTGACGAAACATATTGTAACAGGGGACAAGGTGCATATATTTAGGCAGCCAAACTGCGTTAATGCACTTAAATCACCTATCACGACTGCGAGAACATGCCTCAAGCAGCGGCCGCTATATGATTATACATCACATGGGTTCCTGGTCACAGAAACATCGATGGTTTTGAGAAGGCTGACGAACTGGCGAAATCAGAGGCAGCCATTAACGTTAGCAGAGCAGCCAAGCTGACCTGCCCACTCACAACCATAAAACGAGACATCCACCCAAAATTCCGACAGCAGGCATCACTTTTATGGAACTCCGCGCACACTTGTAAAGCCACGAAACAAACATGGCTGGCTTATAATGCCACAAGAACCAACAAACTAATCAGAAGGTTCATAAAGGACATCTTCTAAATCACAGCCACGATCACAGTACACTGACCCTTTGGTAAACACGCTGAAAGGCTAGGGATCCCTTTCAACAACATACATACATATATGTATAAGCTGCAATCAAGAGGACAGTGCGGAATCAATCCGTCAATATCTGTGTGAATGTCCGGCTCTAGCTCATATCAGACACAACACCTTCGGTAATTTTGTGCTTCCTAACTTTGTTCTTTGTTCCAAGAACGCAGAGAAACTTTTTACTTGCCGATTGAGTGTCAATGTGGTAAACATGTTCTCATTCGCGGTACCGAAATTTATATGTGATATACTTGACCGCATTTTAACCAATTTAGGGGTATGAGACTGAAAAAATGTTCATTTGATTTTAAGGATCACTCTAAGGTACACTAAGCAGCAGCTGAAGCAATGTGCGCAAAATAAAAGTATAAATGTCATGAACATCAGCAACTTGAGCAACAACAAAATCATAATAGGTAATAATTTGCATCGAATTACAAAGTTTTTGGGCTAAGAAATTACAATTTCATTAGATACAAATTTAAGTTTAAGGGCAAAAAAAAAACAAGTGAAATATGGACATGACTGTGAAATATGCTCAATTACAAATTATCGGAAAATCACTAAAGTGACATGCAAAATAACACGAAAACGAACACACATTTCACTCAGTTGTGGCCACATCTCCATTGCCTACTTTCCGCGAAATTTTTTATTTAATTAATTTCGTCTTCTTCTTCTCTTTTTTTTAGTTTCGTGACTCTTGCGTTTCTGATCTCAATTAAAAGGCTGATTTCTTCTGATATTTTCTGCTTGCTTGCCATCGACTTTAAGTGATTATTTTTTTTTACCAGCACAGTCGCGTACCAGTGTGACCAGCTGATATGCTAAGGCGAGCACTCAAGAGCTCACTTTCCCGTGTCCTCCAAAAGAGGCCTCTGTTGCCTGTTTTTTAGATATTATTATGTGTTGTTTTTTTTTTCTTTTTATAAGCAAAGCTTGTTTTTCTTTTAAATAAATTTCTTGTTACTCGTGTTTGGTTTCAGCGCGAAATCAAAGCAGGCAAGCGGCCCATAACAAACGCCAAATGTTTAAACAAAAGCACTGAAGCAAAGTCAAAGGCATTAGAAAAGTTGTAGCAGCAACGGCGGAGGCAAAGGCGGAGGCAGTGCCGGCTTTACGCGGCTTTCACGCTCGGACAGCAGTGCATTTTATTTAGTGTACTTTTTTATCGTTCGTTTTCGTTCGCTCGGTCGCAATTAACGAGCGTAATCACTTAATGTAATTAAAATGTATTTTTACACATGAAAGTGCGGGCAGCGAGCCTCACGGATCGAATAATCGAATGAATATTGTGCTAAAGATTTGATTTTTTTTAATCCTGGCATGGATAATGAAACGCTTTAGAGCACAGGATTTGGTAGAGTGTGTTTGAGGATTTTTTATTAATTTTTTTCATGTTCAGTGTACGTATGTATGTACACTCAGAGAAAAGTACCGGACTAAATTCAAGCTGTGTCGTACTTGACTCAAGAATTACAGAAATTAAAAAAAAAACAAGTAAAAGCGCGGCTGTCTTCGGCCGTACCGAAGACTTCATACCTTTCATGAGTGGGGAAATGAAAAGTTACCTATGTATGTACATAGCCGGATTAAGTTTAATTTATAATTTTAATTCTGTGGGTTATTTATGGAAAGATTTATTAGAAAAAATGGTGTCTTGGCTATTTAAATGGAGGAGTTATACACCAAAATGTCCATATCTGAACAATCGGTTGTAGGGGAGCTATATGTTATAGTGGTCCGATCTTGACAATTTTCGGTAACCCTGTTTGGGCCCATATGGGTACAAATACTTAAAAATTTCACGCCGTTATCTGTTAAAATGGAGAAGTTATACACCAAAATGTCCATATCTGAACAATCGGTTGTAGGGGAGCTATAGGTTATAGTGGTCCGATCTTAACAATTTTCGGCACTCCCGTTTGGGTCCATATGGGTACAAATACTTCAAAATTTCAGGCCGTTAGCTGTTAAAATGGAGGAGTTATACACCAAAATGTGTATATCTGAATAATCGGATGTTGTGGAACTATATGTTATAGTGGTCCGATCTTGACAATTTTGGGTAACCTTGTTTGGGCCAAAATGGGCACGTCTACTTCAAAGTTTCATGTCCTTAGCTGTTTAAATGAATAATCGGTTGTTTTCTATATGTTATAGTGGTCCGATTCGGCCGGTTCCGACAAATGATCAGCTGCATATAACAATATACCTGTATTCCGAATTTCATTCAGATATCTCAAAAACTGAGGGACTAGTTTGCGTTCACACAGACGGACGGACGGACAGACGGACAGACGGACATGGCTTAAACGACTCAGCTCGTGATTCTGATCATATCAGTATATATTTTGGTGGGTCCCCAACGCTTCCTTCTGGTACTTTCGACAAAAATTTTTTGGCACTAAGTTATAATACCATTTCATTCTCATGAAAGGTATAATAAATTAAATTTAAGTCTTCACAAGCTTGAACCAAGATGAAAGACTGAAAAAATTTGATTTAGGAATAAGATTCTTGATTCAAGAATGAAATTCTCAACATAAATATAAACATTCTTAAAATAAGATTGGACATGTTTGAATCAGTCATGGGTTGTGCTTAAAATAAGTTTACACAAGCTTGTTTCAAAACTCCGCACTCTTAATATAATATTTATAAAAAAATATCATTCTAAAAATAAGAATACATTCTTGATTTTAGCATTTTCAAGATTAGCAGACTTTCATGATATTTTTCGGCTTGTTTCTATCCCGTTAGACTTAAATTTAGCTTGTTTTTTTCCTGAGTGTATGTACATTTTTGCGATTGTTTTGTATTATTTTTACTTTAAATAATCCAAATTTTTTTTTTTATTTTATCGACATTGAATGACGAAGTTGAACATTTGGGCGGATTTTCGTATTCAGCCGCTTCGGTCTGCTTTTAATGTGTCCATTAATGATTACTGATTTTTAGCTCAGCTAAGCGGAAAATTACGAAAAACATGACCATTAAGTTTTGTGATATGCGCATAATTGATAAATTTATTGCGTTTTTTTTTTTTAAATAATTTTCGTTGGCACTCAAATAAATTAAATTCATAAATTAAAAGCAATATGAGCATGAAATGTTTGTTGTTGGTAGTGTGTTGTTATGAAATTTATATAGTAGGCAATAAGACAACAGGACGGAAGAAAGGACTACTAACCAATCGCCATACCTACAACTTATTTACAGACGGATCAAAGATGGACGCAAGCTTGGGAGCTGCAATGTTTTGTGCGGAGCTTGGGATATAAAAATTCTTTAGACCCACCGACTACTGCAGTGTCTTTCAGGCTGAGGTTTACGCTGCCTTAAAAGCAGCAGAACTTGCAGCTGAACTAATGTCCTCAAACTCTCGTATAAACATTTTTATCGACATGCGGCAATTAAAGCGACCATGGTAGCGACGACCACCTGGTAAGTGCGTGCATCAGTGCAGGGCCAAGTTACATGAACTCTGCGCAAATAGAAGCATTACAATCTAATGGGTACCCCGATACTAGGGAATCGATGAAAACGACAGGGCGGATGTGTTAGCCACAGCCGGGGTCTCACTAGCACAAGTGATTGTGGAAAACATCTTTCGCTCTCTAAATTACCAAAAATCTCACATAGATCAGTAGGCACTGATGCGTTCAGACGATTGCCTTCCTTGTCCAGCTGCAAAATTGACAAAATCATGTTTTTATCATACAACGTAAAAACTGCAAACTATCTGCTCACTCTTCCTAGAGCAGTCTGCAGACTGGCGGTCGACATACTAATAGAGCACTGTCTCACACCATCTCATGTGTTCAAAATGGGACTGGTGTAGAGACAGGCGTGCACGGCATTCAACGAACCCGATGCTGCTGGCCCTCTAAAACATCTCTGCCGATATCCAGCTCTTTGTAGACTCTGCCTTAACTGCCCCTTCTCTGCACTCTTCTCGTCCCTAGAAGGCATTGCGAATCAGGAACTACACAAAATACTAAAACTTGCGAAGTGCTGCATTCCAAGTCTAATATAACGCATCCAATACGCTATTGGCGACACTAAGGACCATATGTGGTATATGTGAGCGATCACTGTATCCTGGCTAACCTAACCTAACCTAAGACGGGAATCAAGTTTAAGATATAAGTACCAAAATCGAGAAAATTCCTCACTTATTCCATTAGCTTCGCGTTAAAAGAATTTAGAGGAAATCCATAGCCACTTACAATATCTTATTATCGATATACGCCTTCTTCTCTATAAAAAGCTAAAGTTAAAGCTAAGGCTAAAGGTAAAGCTAAAGGTAAAGCTAAAGCTAAAGCTAAAGCTAAAGCTAAAGCTAAAGCTAAAGCTAAAGCTAAAGCTCAAACTAAAGCTCGTGCTTACTTGAAATTAAATTTGTGTAGGTATTACGACAACTTTCCCGCCTCTTTAAAGATATTAGTTTTAAAACAGAACCACTTTTCACGCTCTAAAAAAAAGAAACAAAGATAAAATAGACAAAACCACAAAAGGTGGAAAAAGACAAATATGCAACAACAACAACAAAATTATTTCCCATAAAAATTAATATGAAAAATTGTCATTACATTGTAAGTCATTTGTGAATTCTTTTTAAAAGCAGTAAAATCAGCAAAAAGCAACATAAATTACATTTTTGAAGCCTCTTGCTGCCTGCAACAGCAACAACAACAACGCATACACGGCTACAACGCGTTCACCCATTCTTGTCATTTTCATTTTCATTATTTTTGTTTATTTTTGCAACTTGCTGCTCAGATTTTGTGCCGCGGCCTGCGTTGGTATTATTCGTTGTTCGTATTGCATTTGCAGTTGAGCGGCGGTGCGATGCGATGCGCTGCCGTGATGTGGTGATGTGATGGTGTGAGGTGGTTGAGCGTGTTGGATTATGTTTATGACATAACGAAAATAAAAATGCAACAGACCAACAACAACAACAACAACAACAACAACAACAACAACAACAACAACAACAACAACAACAACAACAACAACAAAAAGAATAACTTGGCAGGCATGAGGCGCACAAATCTGTCCCAAGTCCCCAAACAATTTTTTAAGATGTTTCATGACTTTTTTACGCTCCGTTGACTTGATGCCATTAATGGATATTACACAAACGCCGGAACACACACAGACATAAGTACAATCTCGCACGGTCGCGGTGTACGTGCGCATAGATGTACATATGTAGATATGTATGTATGTGTTTATGTATGTCTGTAGGTAGATATTGGCAAAGTTGGCTGGTTTTTGTTCGCATTTGGTACGGCTTATGGGCGCGCGCACAGGCATAAGTCGCATTTGCCGCATCGCATCACACTCAACTGCAGTGAAAACCAATAAAAAGCGCAGCGCCGCAGTGGAAAATTAAATGCGAAAAAGCAACAACGACAACTGCCAAAACAACAAAAATAGTGCCATATTTGCTGTAATGGATAGCCATTGAGCTGGTTGGTCGTCGTAATGCAAGGCGCGTTGCAACAACGTTGGCTGGCAGCTGCGTGTCACCGAATAACAGCCAAGCCAAGCCAAGCCAAGTCGAAGCGAAATAAGCAACCAAACACTCAAACCAGGAAGTATGTACCAGCAGTTGGGCTACAAGTAAATGTACATTGCAAGACCATCTCCCTCCCTGCCGTCCCATGCGACACGCGTTGCATCAGACGTATCCTTGCACAGTGGAAAGAATTATTGTTTCAAAATCTGACGTTTATCTAGACAAGTGAGAATGTCCTGATTTTGCTGCAATCATAAAAAAATGACTGCCAAATTGAGGGTTACAAACAGCTGCATGAATATAAAAATATAACAGTATAACAGTATAATATGCAGTTTACAAGTATAACTGTACAAGAGTATAACAGAATAGCAGTATAACAGTATATCAGTATAAAAGTATAATAGTATAACAGTATAACAGTGTAACAGTATAACAGTGTAACAGTATAACAGTATTACAGTATAACAGCATAACAGTATAACAGTATAACAGTATATCAGTATAACAGTATAACAGTATAACAGTATAACAGTATAACAGTATAACAGTATAACAGTATAACAGTATAACAGTATAACAGTATAACAGTATAACAGTATAACAGTATAACAGTATAGCAGTATAACAACATAACAAACAACAATATAAAAATATAACAGTATAACAGCATAACAGTATAAGAGTATAACAGTATAACAGTATAACAATATAACAGTATAACCGTATACCAACATAACAGTATAGCAGAATAACAATATAACAAATAACATTATGAAATTATAACAGCATAAAAACATAACAGTATAACATTATAAGAGTATAACGGTATAACGTTGTAAAAGTATAACCTTATAGCAGTATAACAGTATAGTAGTATAACACTATAACAGTATAGTAGTATAACAGTATAACGGTATACTGTATAAGAATATAACAGTACAACTATATAACAGAATAAGAGTATAACAGTATAACAGTATAACATTATAACAGTATAACAGAATAGTAGTATAACACTATAACAGTATAGTAGTATAACAGTATAACAATATAACAGTACAACTATATAACAGAATAAGAGTATAAAAGCATAAAAGTATAACAGTATACCACTATAGCAGTATTAAATTATAACAGTATAACAGTATAGATACCCAATAAACACAAAAGCGAGGATGATATCGTGGCGAATTCGAGAAGAATTCGCGGAGGTGAATGTAATTTTTCGGACTCGTATCGAGTTCGAGATGGACTCGAGAAAAATCAATTATCGCAATAGCATTTATTAAATTTATTAAATCTTGCTTTACACGAAGAAATTCCCTGTTGGGCTTTAATTTACCATTTAAAACTCTACTCAAGAGTTTGAAAAGCTCAGATGATATCGTGGCGAATTCGAGGTGGATTCGCAGAAGAAGATTTTCTAGAATGTATTCGCCAATGGGCATAAATCTCGAATCGCCAACGATCCGAGAATATAAAAATGCGCGAATCGCTAATGAGGGGTGACTCGCCTGGGAATTCGGATTCGCCGATCTATCGTCGCGAACTATCGCCGCGGTAATATAATCAGAGAAGCGAATTCGTCCCGAATTCGAGGCGAATCCGTTGTGTTTATTGGGTAGTAGTATAACAGTATAAAGGTGTAAAAATATAGTCGTATAAAAGTATAACAGTACAATAGCATAAAACCAATACAGTATAACACAGTAACCAATTCCCTCTTATTCTTTATTTCGATGTCTGTCACTGTTCTGTGTTCTCTAGAAACACATACATACATACACGCACGCACACACACAAAAATTTTCATAACAAAACCATCAATATGATCCACTGTGCGCCGCTAAGCAATTACCGCCTGAGCTCGTAACTCTGTGCGTCACAGCAGCCAACAACAACACCACACCACAGCAGGCTTAGCGTGTTGTGGTTATAAAAAAAGGCGCATCGAAAGCACAACAAAGACAAAATAAAAAGAAAAAAAAAAAAACAAATACAAGCACAAATATTAATGTGACAAAATTGTGAACGGGGTTATGGGGGAGCAACGTGCCGGTGCCGGTGCCAGTAAGGGCAGGTGTTGGAGATGCCGCACAATTTATGTACACACTTCAGTTCGCCACCACCTTTTTGTTATGGTTTAATTTTTTTCTTTTTAATTTTTTTTGCAAAAAAAAAAATATGCTAGAATGGACGGTTTGTGTTGCGAGTGCTGGTGCAAAAAAAAAGTAGGGGAGGATGAGGGATTTGCAAGTGCAACATTGATGCAAAATTCATTTGTTAAATTTCATGCTTTGATGTTGGAGATTGCACTTTAATTTTTCCATGCCATTTTCGATGGCTTTCATAAAAGGAAGAGTCCAGCAACAAAGGAAGGAAGGGATGATTACAAATATGTAAATATTTGTGCAGAAAGCAGTGCACATTGGTCCCAAATCCAAAATTCTTGGCATAAACCCAATTTTTAACTTTTAAGTGTTCAAAAAAGGCATGCATTATCCAATAGTACATATACTATTGCACCTAAAAACCAGTTTAATTCAATACATCTGGCCACCATTAGTTTCTGACAAGCCATCAAAGTCAGCTCTTTCGCCGCAATAATATTAAAGCTTTTTCGTATTTTTTTTGATGTGAACTTTTTAATATTGGAAAATTAAGCTTGATTGAAAACAAGTGCACATTTTTATGGATAACGTAGGAAAAAGTAAGTAGAATTTACTCTTACCAAGCTTTTCCATGTTTCTAAGTGTATTAGGGTAGCTTTGAAGTGCTTTGCGAAAGGTATATTATGTTAAAAAAAATTATAGTTTTTGTGTTTCGTAGACAAAAAGTTATATAACTACACAATTCTTCACAAAAGTAAAGACGCTATATTATTAAGTAAAGTGTATTTAATAAAGCCATGCAAAAATATTATTGCCGTTTATTGCCGTTTTTAAAAAATTCGATATTTTTCCAGTGAAATTCTATCTCAGCAATTCTGTGGTCATAAGCAATAATCGCTTAAGTCGACTTAGGAAGATTTCGAGTTATATATACTACGTTATTCTACTTTTAAAACACTATATTTCTGTAAAACCCCCAGGCTTATAACTTAATTCAATCAAAAGATATAAATAAAAACATTTAGGCTTAACTTACAATAGAGGTATATTAAACTTGCTATAACAGCCAAAGTAGACGTATATACTTAATCAAATTTCTTCATGACATTTTGTTTTATTTACAAAATTTGATCGTAACATTGTGGACGACTTACTGATTTTGCGTCCATAGTTTTTAATCGACTTTTTTAATTTGTTAAGAAACGCTTTCGAATATAAAAATCAATTTATCTCGAAATCATTTTTTAAGACTTGAGCGATTATTGCAAATTGCCACAGAATTCCGTGCTAATATAGTATGATGTCGCTGTCTTAACCACAAAAAGTGAGTTGCGGACGTTACTTATTATACTATTTCATAATCTGCTATGAAACACGCAAGTTTTAACGGGTCTTGCGTTAGGAAAACCCTCAAAAAAGTATTTCGACACACCCTATTAGTGGCTAATTTTTTCGAAATTTAAATTCGCTTATTTATTTGAAATTTAACTTAACATACATAAATATATAGAAATCTGTATTCAATTACGCTAATTTTGACACCTTTTGCGATATAGTATCTCAAAAGGAAATTTTTCTCATACCTGGAAGGGACACCCTACTGGCAGTCACGGTCGGCGTGGTCGGGTTGATCAGATATTTGCTATTTTTCTTCCATATGCCATTGCTATAGGATTTGTTAACTTTCAACTGCGTAGCTGTATTAGTTGAATTTATGCCAAAAAAATGGAATTGGGACCAATGTGCAGTGGTTTGTTTATCTCAAAGCGGCGTCCGTTGCTGTTGAACTTTTATTTGTAGCTGAATTAAAACGTTTTTTTTACTCTTACTGTGTATTTGCATATAAAAAAAGACGATTTTGTTGTTGTATAATCATAAAAAAATCGCGGTGATATATTCAAATATAAAATTATTTCTAAGGGAAAAATTGTGTAAATAAATATGTACCTACATTATAACTCAAAATAGATTGCGTATCGCCGAAGCAAGACCAATCTATAGAGGTCGTCTTATGCGAAGCAGAATAGGTGATTACAGTTAAAGGGCCCTTTACACAAATGTCAAAAGCAGAAAACGCGAGAAACGAAGTAAAGCACGATGAACTTAGCTTTGAGGAAAAGTATCTATTCTTGCAGCGCTGTAAAAAAAATGTTAGCTTGTTTTCATTAACTTCCACCGCTGACAGTGTCAAAAATTTTTGGCAAGATATTATGCAGTTGGCTTCGATATATCATCCCAGAAACATAAGCATCTACATGTGAAAATATGAAAATGAAAATGTGCACATACAATAAGTATACATGTACATTAGACTGGGTTGGTCCCCATACGAAATAAAAAAATTGTTAAAGTCCGACCCTAAATTTGCAGCTTTTGTTGAAAGGGTTAAGGAAAAACATTTATTTTTTTATTTTTTTTTAATCCCGCGAAATACCGTCAAAATGGTTTAAAAAAAAAAAAACATTTTTTCCTTAACCCTGTTAACCTAAGCTTCAAATTTAGGGCGGACTTTTAAAACTTTTTTTCGACACTATCTAATGTACATATACTTATTTATCAAAATGTATAAAATCAAAATTTAGTTCCTCTCTCAGATGCAAATATACATACATAGATACATACATAACAGAGATATGACAATCTGCCCTAACCATGTGGCTGGATGCAAAATTCATATATTTGGCTGCATCATATATGATTCAAGTGACATGCAAGTGAGCTTGCCAGTGCTCCCTACAAATACAAGTATGTATATAAAAATGTATATAGCTACGATGACTTTGTTGACGTTAAAAGTAAAGTCTTTCATGTAGAAAATCTTATTTTCTTTGCACAATAGACTCATAAATACATACACCTGATCTTATTTTCTTTGCACAATAGACTCATAAATACATACACCTGACCCAGAGGGAAAAATTTGAAGCTCTTCCATTTATAGGGTTTTGACAAATAAGTTTCTAGGCAAGGACATACAGAACTACGTAATGCTAGAGACACACATCGTAGTATAGTAGAAATATTGCGATCAATACCACATATGTGTCACTCTCATATTGTAGTTTAACTGAAAATTTTCATAGCAAAGCCAAATCATAGTATTGATATTATAATATTCCTGTGCTCCTTTCTCCAGGAAGCATGTTGGGAAGGTGTTAAGCAAACATATCTGGCAAAATCTATTCAACTCTTGGGAATAAACTTCCTGCTGAAGAGAAAAGTCAGAACCTTGCAATTTGGACTGTTTCATATGAAAAATAATTTACAAATTCAACCAGATTTTAAAATCTTAGAGACGCTGTAGAAGCGCCTTTATATGTGCTTTTTATTCAATCTTCTTACTACTGGGTAGTTCATCTAATAGAGTTGCAGTAAATAGAAAACATGTGCGCGTACTGTGTATACTTGTATTTAGCTCAACATTTTGATATTCTTCATTGAAATTATACACACGAGCCATGGTCGTCTGGTGTTAGCATAAAATATGCATTACATTAATTTCTAAATAGATTTATCATCATAAATTAGCATCTTTTGTTTTATAACTTTAGACATTTCTTAACATACTTATTTATGATAAATTCATTTGTTAATATCTTAATAGAGAACAAAAGCAACTATGTGGTTAATAAAAGTAATATTTAGTAATATTTTATTATATTTTGTGTCATAAGAAATGCTCTCATAAGAAGAGTTATAAGAGCGTAGAGAAAGTTTTTGATCAGCACTTGTGCACAGTGGTGTTGCCTAAGCTTATTTTGTACCATGAAAAGGGAGTGATGTAACAAATAAGAAGCATGGGCATATAAATTTGGTTCTAGATGAAAGAAAAAACCAACAACGAAATAGATTTGTGTAAATCGCGGATTATTACACTAACACTTTCGCAAATTGTATCTGTGTTAAAATCCCAAAAAGCTTTTGGCTACACCCAAAAAAACTAAATCATGGTCAAAGTTAAAATTTTGAAATTATTATTATTATTATTTATTTTACAAAAAAATACAAACAAACAAATTTTAAAACAAATATGAAAATAAAAAAATAAAATCATTATTCCTAATAAAAATATTACGTAAAAAAATTTAACTAAAGAGAACCACCCCCACACACAATCATTTACAACTGTTCAGCGACTGAACTTCGATTGAAAATCACTGAGCGCAAATTCTGCGTATGCGCGAAGAGCTTTCTAGTGTCGGTGTGAGGCTATCGGTGTGAAAGCTTTAAAAAACTTATCCACGCGGGGATAGGCATTGATAATCACTGGTATAAATCATTCTATACGAGAGATTTCAACATTTTCGTCTCTTTGTAGCACAAGTAAATTCAGCTGAACCGAAACATTAATACAACGCCATACTTTTAAAAACTTGATTGAAAATGCTCAGAGAAAAAGCGACAAAAATAATATATGTATGTATTATGAGTATCTCAAAAGCTGCACAATACTTTCGCAGAGATAAAAAAAAAAACATATTGTGACGATTGTCGAATAAAGAATATAAAAAAAAATTATCTTTTATTTTTTTGAAACTAGCAAAACGTTTATAGGTACGGATGAAAAGCATCTATCATTAATTTGAACAAATAATTCGCAACAATAAAAAGAAGACAATAAAATTTAACGCTTTTTTCTAACGAAAATTATCGAGTTAAACTAACTGCAGAATTAAGAGATAAAAAAACAAGTAAGGAAGCCTAAGTTCGAGTGGAATCGAACATTAGATACTCAGCTGTGTGTTTTCATTGTTTGTTTGCGTTGGATGGAAACACGGTGTAGGTACTTTATATAAAGCAAGTGCTGCATAAAGTGCGCGTAGCCGCGATCATTTTCAAAATTTGTATCAGTCATCCAACTAAGCATATGAATATTATTCTTTGTGCAAAATTTTATTCCTTTATGACTTCTAGTTACAAAGATGTCACGTTACAAATTCCCAAAGGGTGTTTCAGAAATATCTTTGTTAAAAAGTAGGCGTGGTCATAAACCGATTTCAATACATTTTCTATTAACATAAGTTATAAAAGTGTATAAACCAAGTTTCGTCATAATATCTCAATTATTTGTTGAGTTATGGGCTCCGAAATCTCGTATATTCCTTTGTCTAAAAAGAGGCGGTGCCACGCCCATTTTCCAAAATTTGTCTATTTTTTGTTTCCGGTCTATTGTGGAACTCTTGCCACAAAATTTCAATGAATTATCTTTATATTTGACAAAGATATCGCTTAAAATGTTTTTATTAGGTCACTTTATAATACCCATATATAAAAGTGGGCGTGGTCGTCAACCGATTTCGCTAAAATTTTCAACATCTATTACCACAAGTAATAAAAGTGTACACACCAAGTTTCGTTATTATATATCAATTATTTGTCGAGTTATGGGCTCAGAAATCTCGAATATTCCAGCTTCTAAAAAGAGGCGGTGCTACGCCCATTTTCCAAATTTTTTGTGTTTTTCGTTGTATGTCCGCAGGTGGAATCCTGGCATAAAATTTCAATGATATATCTTTATATTTGACAGAGATATCGCCTAAAATGTTTTTATTAGGTCACTTTATAATATACATATATAAAAGTGGGCGTGGCCGTCAACCGATTTTGACAATTTTTCGTCCAAACATTTGCCTAAGTAAGTATATCACGCGTACCAAATTTCATCTTCAACAGTTTCTGAGTTATGACTCATAAAGCTTTCAATATTTGCTCCTTAATAAGTGGGCGTGGCACCGCCCATTTTCCAAAATTCCATCAAATTTCTTCTTAGGGGCCTGAGCTCAACACGTGGGTAAAATTTCATCGCTCTAGCTATATTAGTGGCTGAGATACCAAATTTCCGATTTTTTCTATATAGGAAAAGTGGGCGTGGTCATGGTCCGATTTCGCCCATTTTCAAATTTCATCAAAATATCTCAATTTTTGCGCGAGTTAGAGTGTTTAAAGACGGACAGTCGGACGGACAGACGGACGGACGGACGGACATGGCTTAATCGATTTCTCTTTTCACCCTGATCATTTTGATATATATAAGTCTATATCTATCTCGATTATTTCATTCTGTTACAATCCACCGTTATGTGATTAAAACTATAATACTCTGTGTACTAGTACAGCTGAGTATAAAAATAAACCCATTGAAAATACGCGCAAATAAACAGCAAAGAAGCGAAAAACACATAAATAGATAAATAGGCAAAAATTGAGCAGAAAATTTCTAAATTTTATTTTTCTACTATGCTTTTTTTAACTACCTTTTCTTACATATAAAATTGAATTTATGGCAGCAATAAAAAACATCAGCGTCAACCCCTTTTTATTGGTTTTTGTTATGTTAAAATTTGACAATTTCCACTTTGCGAGCAGACCGCAAGCAGCGCGCATTTGTTTTGCGGTTGAGTAACATATGAATATGAATATGAAATATATGTATGCATGGGCTCATACATATGTACTACATATATGAAGGATATTACACAGTAAGGGGCAACCACTCACTCACACTTATTGTGGCAGATTATTTTAACAAGCTCATAAAAAGTACCAAAGTAAATTTTGCAAATCAACAACCATAAATTTTTATAGCACGTAAGGATAGCGTACTAATAAAAAACAAATAAAATTAATACAATAATAAATACAGAGATATGTATGTAGGTATTTTATTGTGAAAGTAATGCCAATAATTAGTTACATACATATTTCCGAGTATATCATAGTGTAGTAGAAATAATAATTTTCAATATTCCGCCCATTGATCTTTGGTACCCCGAAATAAGTCCCAAATGAAATAAGTCCCAAAAAAAAAATGAAATAACTCCCAAATATTTTCCATACAAATTGGGACTTATTTCATAATGAAATAACTCCCAATGCATTGGGACTTATTTCATAATATTTTGTTGGGACTTATTTCATAATGAAATAACTCCCAAATGAAATAACTCCCAACGAAATTCCGTTGGGAATTATTTCATTATTTTCCAGCTTTGGGAGTTATTTCATATTTGTTGGGACTTATTTCATTTCTCTTAAAAATGCATTGGGAGTTATTTCATATTTCTTGGCAGTTATTTCATTTCTCTTAAAATTGCAATTTAACAAGCTTCGACGTTTTTGTAACGTTATAAAGTAACCGAAAGCCGGGATCCGTACGATAAATCGAAAAAAATGTCGAATCTTAAAAGACCGAATTGAAAAAGGCCTTATTATACATTTTTGACCGAATTAAAAACTGTCGAAATGAGGAAAATGACCGAAAAAGGCCGAAATTTGTATACTTACATTTTTATCGCCGCCGCTGAAGGGTGTACCACGCAGAAGGACATCACCGTGGCGGTAGCCACGGTTAGGGCACACGTCCGGACGGATGAGTAGCCCAGGGTTATTTTTTATAAGCGCGGCCGAAGGCCGCCAACGCAGAAAAGGGTTCGGTGCAGTGAAATAACGCCCGCGGAAATAACGCCCGCGCGCCAAACCCCATATTAAAAAAAAAACGAAAAATTGGAATTAAAAATCGCGCGATTTTTTATTCCAATTTTTCGCCTGCGGCGCTTCTTCCAATAAAACAAACACCATATTTAAAAAAACCAAAAATTGGAATTAAAAATTGCGCGATTTTTTATTTCAATTTTTTGCCTGCGGCGCCTTTTCCAATAAAACAAACACCATATTTAAAAAAACCAAAAATTGGAAATAAAAATCGCGCGATAGATGTCCTTCTGCGTAGTACTTTTTGGGAGATATTTCATATTTCTTGGAATTTATTTCATTTGGGTGTTATTTCATATTTTTTGGGATTTGGGGCCTCATTATGAAATAAGCCCCAAATATTGGGACTTATTTCATTTCCTTCTTTGGGAGTTATTTCATTTCTAAAAGTTGGGAGTTATTTCATTTTTATTGGGACTTATTTCATTGGGAGTTATTTCATTGGGACTTATTTCATTTGGGACTTATTTCGGGGTACCTTGACCTTTTTGTCAAGGAAATGGCATCTCAGGGTGCCCTGAGATTGTGGGAGTTGGAAGTCTGGAAGTAATGCACATACGGGCATGTTCGTATTCTGTTCAGCGTGACCGACACCGACATCAATGCGAAAACAGATCAGATATATTCTATAACAGTATTCGATACAAACTATGAGATTGCCTTTACATCCAGGAAGGATTGAGGAGATGGTAAAAAAGCTCAAAGATTCGATGTTTCAGTTTCCATGCATGGGTACAAGATGGCAGGCGCAGTGGGAGCGGGTATCTTCGCAACTCAGCCGGACACTTCCATATAAATCAGGCTGTCGGACGCGAAGAGCGTTTTTCAATCTGAAGTTTTCGCCATACAGGAGGCCTGCAAGGTTCTACTTGGTGTCGAAAACAGGATATGAACTTTCTTGAATAGTTAGGCAGCTCTGATGGCTCAGGGATCTGCAACGGTTTCATTTGACCTGGTCGCACTGTGTAGGGAGTTGTTCATAGGCTAAGCAAGTCAACAAAGCGTCTCTCTGATCTGGGTGCCGGGCACCGCGACATCAAGGGAAACGAAATGGCTGATGAGCTGGCCATGCAAGGCTCGGCTCTTGAGATCGCAGAGGCGCGGGAGGTTCTTGCGCCATTACGCCTCATCAAGGAAAAATCTCTCGGCACTGGTTTGAGGAGGTTAAAATAAGATGGAAGCAGTTGCAGACTTGCAGGCTCTGTGGCCTTCATACAATAATATGCGTTCTTCAGCCATACTAAAGATGGAGAGGAGACAGATTTTACGCTTAACTGCGGTAATCACAAGACATTGGGCTAATGGTACCCACGCGGCGCGATTGGAATTGGATCAAAACACTCTGTGTCGCAGCTGTAATTTTTCAGGAGCGGAGAAAATGGTGCAGCACCTTCTATGAGAGTGTTCTTCGCACTGCCTAGGTATAATGAAATTCCTGGGCAAGATTTTCTTCGATATCTAATCTCTCGGCACTCAAGAATGACAGGTTTGAGGGGCTTCTTAGATACCTAAACTCAACTGGATCGATATATTTTTTTTTACAAAACTCTTACATTATACCAATTTAAGCACAAGGAGGCTTTTTCAAATTGGATACATAAAATATTAAATACCAGTAATCGATCTACTAATACCAGCGCCAAAAACAAAATATGCTAAATTAAAAAACCAAAAACGAGATGTTGCTTAAATTTTCAACATAAATAAATAAACGCATAAATTCTCAACATCTTGGCAATTTCTGGCAAACACTCACACCCCTTGCCTACTCGTGCCGCCGCGAAACGGAAATAAATGCTTTTCTGTAGTTTAATATACACATTAGGCCGGGGCGATTTGTATGGAGGGAAAATTAAACGATATCGTTCCATTGAAATTAGGATTCCTCTCATGAGTAAAAAACCCTTTCACGATATTTGTCTAAAATTAATTTGGGTTTTGTGGACCAAGACGAATTTTTGAAAATAAAAAATGTACAAAAATTACCAAAGAATTAACCAGGGCACTATGCAAAATTGTTTTTTGCTTCCAGTAGTAGGTGCCCTATGGCGTATGAGTAACCTTGAGTTTTCTTGCAGTTGAATTAAGTTATAGTTTAGTAAATCGACCCAGCCTAATATACATACAAACATATAGAAATAAATGTATAAGAAATGCTGCCGTTGTAGCATTTATAATTTCGCACTTTTTTCCCGTTTGCCACATTATTCCGTTCATGATCGGAAATAAGAGCACGTAACGCAAGTATTTCTTCTTCAGCATTCCAAAGAAAATTCATAGCATAGCATAGAATGGCATAGCATGACATTAAAAGAAGTAGAGAAGTAGATATGTTTGTATGTTTTTTGTAGAGAGGAAGAGCGCGCAGTTTGAGTTTCGGGAATTTTTGCGTTGCATTTAATGCGTGTCATGAATTATAATTTCATTTGAACTTTACGCTTTCGAGTGCCATAAATTTTACCTGCTGCATTTATAGGCGAAGGCGAAAAAGAAGTAGTCGCAAAAAAAAAAAAACAAAATAATAAGTAAAACAAGTAAGGAAGCCTAAGTTCGAGTGGAATCGAACATTAGATACTCAGCTGTGTGTTTTCATTGTTTGTTTGCGTTTGTTCGATATAGGGTGTATTTTATATGAAACGAGTGCTGCATAAACAGGGCGCAGCCACGCCCATTTTCAAAATTTATATCAATCATCCAAATAAGCATATAAATATTATTGTTAGTGCAAAATTTCATCCCTCTATGACTTTTAGTTACAAAGAATTCACGTTACAAATTCCAAAAGGGTGTTCCAAAAATATCTTTGTTAAAAAGTAGGCGTGGTCATAACCGATTTCAATAAATTTCTGCGTGTCTATTAACACAAGTTATAAAAGTGTATAAACCAAGTTTCGTCATAATATCTCAGTTATTTGTCGAGTTATAGGCTAAGAAATCTCGTATATTCCTTTGTCTAAAAAGAGGCGGTGACACGCCCATTTTCCAAAATTTTTATATTTTTTGTTTCCGGTCTATTGTAGAAATCATACCACAAAATTTCTATGAATTATCTCCATATTTGAGAAAGATATCGCTTAAAATGTTTTTATTAGGTCACTTTATAATATACATATATAAAAGTGGGCGTGGTCGTCAACCGATTTTGGTAATTTTTCGTCCACACATTTGGCTAAGTAAATATATCACGCGTACCAAATTTCATCGATATATCTTTAACGGTTTCTGAGTTATGGCTTATTAAACTTTCAATATTTGCCCCTTAATAAGTGGGCGTGGTACCGCCTATTTTCCAAAATTTTTGTATTTTTTGTTTAACGTCCGTAGTTGGACTCCTGCCACAAAATCTCAGTGATAGATCTTTATATTTGACAGAGATATCGCTTAAAATGTTTTTATTAGGCCCCTTTATAGTTCCCATATATAAAAGTGGGCGTGGCCGTCAACCGATTTTGATAATTTTTCGCAAAAACATTTGCCTAATTAAGCAAATTACGCGTACCAAATTTCATCGATATATCTTCAACGGTTTCTGAGTTATGACATATAAAACTTTCAATGTTTGCCCCTTAATAAGTGGGCGTGGCACCGCCCATTTTCCAAAACTTCATCAAATTTCTTCATAAGGGCCTGAGCTCAATACGTGGGTAAAATTTTATCACTCTGGCTATATTAGTGGCTGAGATACCAAATTTCCGATTTTTTCTATATAGGAAAAGTGGGCGTGGTCATGGTCCGATTTCGCCCGTTTTCAATACCAACCGTCCCAGTCTCGATACCAACTTGCATTTCAAATTTTATCAAAATATCTCAATTTTTACGCGAGTTAGAGTGCGTACGGACGGACGGACGGACGGACGGACGGACGTGGCTCAATCGATTTCTCTTTTCACCCTGATCATTTTGATATATATAAGTCCATATCTATCTCGATTATTTCATTATGTTACAATCCACCGTTATGAAATCAAAATTATAATACTCTGTGTACTAGTACAGCTGAGTATAATAACCCAGTTGGAAAACGCGTAATGCATTACATTTTTCAAACATGAATTCATTAACGAATGTCAGTGTACGAAAACATGTATGCCAATGTAAGCGAAGTGGTAAGGTATTATAGAATAAAATTACGCTCATGGCGCTCATTATATATGTAAAACTTTTTTTAATTCCCTCTCCGCTAACCACCTGTCAACGTCTCTTTTTGATTATCTTTCACGCATGTTTGTTGTTTTGTTTGTTTTTTCGTATTTTCTATGAATTGGCTGACGCAATCGACGCGCATATTTAGTGTTTGTTTTTCCGTGTAAGAGTGAATTGCAAAAAAATGGAATAAGTGTTCAGTGAGTTAAAAACTTAAAATAATTAACTTAAAAAGGAAAATACCTATTTTTATATAAAATTAAATTAAATCCCTACTAAAAAATGCGCACAAAACGCCACTGGCGCCGCCTAATAAAAAAAGAAAGGGAAAGTCAATATGTGAGGGGAACAGTGGCTGCAGAAAATATCGAAGCAGTGGCTGTACAAAAAAACGCCACAGTGAATCAAATAAATTGTGAACCAGTCGAAAATGTTGATGAATTTAGGCTGCCCCTACAAGAAAAGCTTGCTTTGCGGTCATCAAGTAACGATGAAAACTTAAATATAGGTAAGAAATTTCTAAACCCCTTTTTGTTATAACGTAAGTACATTTAACTATTATTGCTTCCTTATTTTCAGAACCGGAAACAGTCATATTAAAAAAAATTAATAGAATGAGGGTATTTGCCACCGCTAAACTTCGAGAATTGTCTAGCGATGAAAACATAAATACAGGTAGGAAATTGCAAAAAACCATTTTTTTAAAACGTTGAATATACAATTTATTCCTTATTTTCAGAACCGCAAGCCTCTACGATTGCAACATTGCAAAATGACGTTTGAATCCCTACAGGTGTGTTCCTTAGATCTATTTATTATTATTATATCTTCTACCCCATGTCTCCCACATTCCCTCACATTAACATTTTAATTTTTAATTTAATTCGTGTTAAGTATTATTTATGTTCAAAAAATATATCAGTAAAATAAAAAAAATGAAAAAAAATATATATATATTTAATGCCGTTTCTTTTGTCCTCTGGAACATAATATATACATATGTATCTTTTCTTACATGAAAAGTAATGCAGGAAGTCGTGCATCATTTAAATGATAAGTTTTCATACATGAAATAAAAACTTACTTGGAATGCATCATTTCGTTTACCTTTTTCAATACACCTTTTCTTACATGAAAGGTAATGCAAGGGGTCATGTAACAAGCGATACATTACTTTCCTAGGACATGGACTGTGTTAGGATTCATCGAAGAAGTAAGGTCTCAAATACATGGCATATGCATAGGCTGACCATCCGTTCTGTTTTTTGAGGGACCGTTCTGTTTTTCAGAAGTCTGTCCCTCGTATTTTTGTTTTTTCGGAAAACCTCAAAATGTTCTGTTTTTTTCCTAGTGTCCCTCATTTGTCCCTCATTTATTTATTTTGGGGCATATTCATAGTCTTGATAATAGCTGATTTTAAGCTAGTTAAAATCAATATTTTATTTTGACTATGAATAATCCCCTTTTTGTTTAAAATCTGTTTTATATTAAAAAGGTTGAGGTGGCAGCCCTTTTTCTCATCAGAATTTAAGTAGTTATCGATAATAACTACCATCCTCATTGACTATATGTTTGTTGGGAACAAGTGCAGAATACGGCCCGGTAAGCTAGACAAAAAACAAAAAGTGGGCATGGTCCGCCCCTTTTTACTGATTTCAGTGATATAATTTTTTTTTGGGGCTCGCTTATATTAAGGGTGCTAGGGGGGGGGGGGGGGGTAAAGATGAAATTTTCCAAATTTTAAAAAGCGAATATCTCGAAAAGTACTTAACCGATTTTAAATTAAAGCACACCATTGAAAAGGTAATTAAAAACACTTTTTTGTGATATACATATGTATGAGCTTACAGTAAATAGTTTGTAAGAAAATTATGAAAAAAAAAAAAAAATCAATGTATTTCATAAAAAAACCATTTTTATTTAAAAAAAGTTATTATAAACATATATTTTTGTTGCTGAAATCAAAGAGAGAATTCTATTACCTTTTATTTGATGTATAATATGTTATATAAATATATACAAATAATAAGAAAATTTGTGTGCATTGGCAACCACGTATATGCTCATACTAACGGCATATGGAAAAAACGGTATATTTCAAACGTACTATTTAAATTAAAGTTTATATATTTTTCCAACGTGAAAGGTGAATAAAAATGAGTTCGCAAATTAATTTGATGTCCTTCTGCGTAGTACACCCTTGAGCGTAGGCGGCCTTCGGCCGCGCTTATAAAAAATAACCCTCAGCCGGTAGAATTCTCTTTCCGGAGTAATATCTATGGCCCGGTCCACAGTGCTTTTGCGCAGAACACTTTTCTGCGTTGGCGGCCTTCGGCCGCGCTTATAAAAAATAACCCTGGGCTACGCCATCCGTCCGGACGTGTGCCCCAACCGTGGCTTCCGCCACGGTGATGTCCTTCTGCGTAGTACACCCTTCAGCGTAGGCGGCCTTCGGCCGCGCTTATAAAAAATAACCCTCAGCCGGTAGAATTCTCTTTCCGGAGTAATATCTATGGCCCGGTCCACAGTGCTTTTGCGCAGAACACTTTTCTGCGTTGGCGGCCTTCGGCCGCGCTTATAAAAAATAACCCTGGGCTACGCCATCCGTCCGGACGTGTGCCCCAACCGTGGCTACCGCCACGGTGATATCCTTCTGCGTAGTACACCCTTCAGCGTAGGCGGCCTTCGGCCGCTCTTATAAAAAATAACCCTCAGCCGGTAGAATTCTCTTCCGGAGTAATATCTATAGCCCGGTCCACAGTACTTTTGCGGCCATTTCAACTCGCAAAATTGTACAAACAATTTTTGAGAGCCCCTCTACCGCCCTGCATAAGTCATTTTTCTCAGGACGTGCTGGAATAATGGAAAGCCGGCCCTCGACATTTTTTAATTCGGTCAAAAATGTATTCGGTATAATAATGCTTTTTTCAATTCGGTCTTTTAAGATTCGACATTTTTTTTCGACTTATTGTACGGATCCCGAAATATAACGTTTTTTTTCATATGCCGTTAGTATGAGCATATACATGGTTGACAATTCACACAAATTTTCTTATTAATTATATACATTTATATAACATTTTATATATCAAATTAAAGGTAATAGAATTCTCTTTTTGATTTCAGTAACAAAAATATATGTTTATAATAATTTTTTTTTAAATAAAATACGTTTTTTACAAAAAAATTGATTTTTTTTTTTATTTTCTTAATTTTCTTACAAACTATTTACTATAAGCATATACATATGCATATCATAAAAAAGTGTTTTTAATTACCTTTTCAATGGTGTGCTTTAATTTAAAATCGGTTAAGTACTTTTCGAGATATTTGCTTTTTAAAATTTGGAAAATTTCATTTTACCCCCCCTAGCACCCTTAATATGAGCGAGCCCAAAAAAAAAATTATATCTCTGAAATCAGAAAAAGAGGCGGACCACGCCCACTAAATTTTTTTTGTCTAGCTTAACGGGCCGTATTCTGCACTTATGCCGTTTGTTGGAATGAAATTTTTGTGGCTGCTGTGTGGCAAATTAATTTGAAAGAAATTGGTAAATCGTATTAAAATTGATTTGTGGACATTAAATTAAGTTACCAAATTCTTTTTTATCGTAGCATTATGCTTGCTTTATTGTAGATACCTATAATTAAACTTGCAAATTTGTTTATTTTTGTTAAAACAAAAAGTCTGAAGAGAATGTGAATTACATATGTTTGTAAGCCTATTATTTGATGAAAAAATATTTTTTACGATTTCAAGTTTCATAAATATATGTTCGTATTTATATCATTTGAAATTTTGTCCCTCATTTTCGATTCATATTTATGGTCAGCCTACATATGCATGAATTCTTGCATTACCATACATTACCGTTTCCAACTGGGAATAAACGATGCATGAATATGGATTTACACGCACACGGGCGCGCATACACACAGAGACATATTTCTACCTCTGACTACTAAGTCAATTTTTCCCTGCTAGAATTGTGAGACCGAAAGTACTAACACTATTACAAAAATATAATGTTACCAACACATTTGCACTCGTATGTGTTCTAGCCAAGTTCAAAACCAATGAGATAGATAAGGATAGAATGGAATTTGAAAATACACATACGGGAACGTGATGAATGAAACGGTCACAAAAGTTCCCGATGCCCTTAAGAATGTGATAGGAAATATCCCAAAACTTTTGGTCATGCCTGCCGGTCATATGACCGGTCAAATGACCTACACAGTTCTTGCAGGGTTGGTAATCCGCGCGCATAAACAAAAATACTATAGGAAATGCACTGCGCGCCCGCACAGCTCAGCAACACATACACATATTCACACATTTTAAACTAAACACAGTATTTCTGTGCTATGCAACACGGTGCTTATGTGAAACCAAAAATATACTCGTTTGTATAAAATAAAACAAGCAAATAAATAAATGAAACTGAAGTGAAATAAATAATAAATTCCATTTTATGCTTTACAACTTTCGCCAGCACTAGTACCGAGTACGATTATATATGTATGTATGTATATTCCTTCTTGTTCTTGGAATGCCAAAACGGAATGGAATTTGCGCAAAATAGAATTACGTTTTAAAATTTGCTAGAGCGAGCAGAAAATGTCGAAAATAAAGCAAATGCATACAGAGGAAAAAGTAGAAATGTAGAGGCAGCAGTAGAAGTGAGAGCAGACGTGGAACAAATGCTGCTGAACGATTATGACGACTTTGTTGCTTTTAAAGCTACAAGTGAGCTTTTGGTATTCACAATAACACCCACAAATATCCCAACAAAAAATGTCCACCTTATATAAGACTTATTTCGCTTGATAGTAATGGTTATTTTATTAAAGAGAATTTTAAGGAACGTAAATCGGAAGTAAAAGTCTCTCTCCACATAAATTCATTCGCTCTCGCATTAACTCGACAAGTATATCGTAACCCGTCTCCACGTAGCTATCGTTGTTCAGTTTGACATTCCTCATTTTCTTCTTCATCGTTGTAGTTGAATTGATTTGTTGCAAACATTAAAACTGAAAATTTTTTATGTAGAAAAAGTGCAAGTTAAATAAATAAATTTTGTATACAACAGAGCTCATTAATTCATTCACTATGTATTTGTGCTTTTTTTGTGTCTTTTGTTTTGGTCTGTTTGTCAGATATTGTTTGATTTTCTATGCAAAATTAGAAAAGGCATCGATTTTAGCGGGGCTGGTGAGATTGTTCAGAATGAACATAAATTTCGCGTGTTCATCACGAGCATTTTTTATGGAAATTAGCGTCGTTCCGCGCTGAATTCGAGGTCAAACAACTAATGAAATAGCGAACAACGACAATGAGAGCGAACGACGTCGTGTGGTGACATGATATAGCATTCCTTATACCACACCATATTTCGCTTTATGCATGTCATCAAACATAAGCTTTCACTCCCCACTCGCTCTCTCAGAGAAATGACCTTATTTTTAGGCTAATTGGGCTTGTAAAATAACGCTTGAATAAAGCCTTATAATAACACATTAGATGTACTTTTTTAACTTTATTTTAAGAGCGATAATACACACAAAATAAGGCTTGCTTAAGCCCTTAATATAAACCAATATAATGACATTATTTTAAGCTTATTCCGAATAAACACAGACGCGAGGATGATATCGCGGCGAATTCGAGGCGAGTTCGCGAAAGCAGATTTTCGCGAATGTAATTTCTCGGACTCGCCTCGAGTTCGCGGCAAGTTCGAATAAATCAATTTTCGCGATATCATTTTTTTCTACTTTTTTAAGTTGTTTTGCACTAAAAAATCATTATAGTTCTTATAAAAATATTTTAAATGCTTTGTATTATTTTATACGGATTTAACCCATTGCCAGTAAACAAAATTTTGAACTTTTAATTTTTCGAAACGCCATTTATAAAAAATCTCGAATGGCTTATGAACAAATTTTCGAATCTCCAACGATCAGAGAAATTAAAAATTCTCGAATCGCCAATGATAAAAAATTCGAATCGCCAGCGATCCGAGAATGAACAAATTCTCGAATCGCTAGTGATAGGTGACATGCCTACGAATTCGGATTCGCCGATCTATCGCCGCGAACTATTGCCGCGATAATATAATCAGAGAAAGCGAATCCGACGAGAATTCGAGGCGAATCCGTTGTGTTTATTGGGTTATAACGCTTATGCATTATATAGAATTAATCGATAATAGTAGTAGTAAATACGAACTATAAGTACATACAACCTTGACAGGGCAACGCGTGTCTCTCAAAAAGCATTTGCTAAGCGGACAGTCTATACAAATTAAGACTCAGAGAAGTTCTTTATAAATAATTTAAATACAGAAAATTGTGCCTTTTTATAAGACTTATCGACAAGCAGATATGGGATGACGGGAATTCGTTCTACAATACATAGCAATCCCACCCTGTAGGAAAAACAAACAACAAAAAAAGCACGTATGCCTTATAAGTTACAATCGCTTACATGATTTTTGCTGGGTGCATAGGTAAATAAATATACATATTTACGCACATACATACATATGTATATACATATATATATATATATAACTATACTAATAAAATAATTGAGCAATTACAGTTGTTGAAAGTTTTGCCTCGCTTTTCAGTGCCAAACACGTTTGCCACCATTTTAATAAACCACAATCTAATTATTTTTAATGGAGGCTTTAGTTAGGGCTTTGGCTTAGCATTATAAAAATACATACCTATTTTATGTTATTATTTATATATTTCGAAGACCAGCGAGAGTTAGATTTACCTAATTGGTGCTGTTGGATTTTAAAAATTGTAAAAATAAACTAATAAAACCAATTTTGGGCTCATAATAAAACAATCAGCAGCAACACGACCAATTGCGGTTGAATTTCGTGTATAATTTGCGCTTATGTACTCGTTCCGCCCAGCAAGTATTTCTATCAACACCCGCCGGTGGTGGCAGCAAAGGAACAGGGAGGCGGCTTGGCCCCATTTCTAATGGAAAAAGACTAGGACCAATGATGTTTGAAGAAGAAGAATAATAAGAATAAGAAGATGATGGCGAAAAAGAAGAAGACTGCGAAGAAAAATACGAAGAAGAACGAAAAGAAGAAGAAGAAGAAGAAGAAGAAGAAGAAGAAGAAGCACAGAGGGAGACTAGTCCTTATGGCCTGATGATATCATGGCTTTTGTTCATACAACTTATGTCCCTTGGAAATATCAGGCAATATTTTATAAGTCTTATCATCAGATTGCGGATCTTTCCCTCAACCAGGTGAACATATTTCAGAATGCGTTCGGGAAAATCTTAGACCTAGTCTTTGTAGATGATAGCTCTAAGTATGTCCTTCACCGCTGTGACCCTCTTGTTCTACCGGAGGACTTATACCACCCTTCTCTAGAGATTACATACGAAATTGTAAACAATATTAGTGGCTGCATTCCTAGTTCAGCAAACACAAGTACGTATTATAATGTTTCCAAGGCCAACTTTAAAAAACTTAATAATGAGTTAGCTAGTTTAACATGGCCAAAATTTAATAACGATGTCGAGGAAAACGTTTTACTTTTTAATAAAATTATTCATTGCCTATTTGAAAAACTTGTGCCTAAACGTGTTCGTGAGTACAGTGAGCCATTACAACCTTGGTTCACAAAAGAGCTTAAAACTTTAAAAAATAAGAAATCCCGAGTTTTCAAATCACACAAGAAATCGGGCTTGCATACCGACTACTTAAAGTATGCTGAGCTTAGACGCCAATACTTTGTGTTAAATAAAAAATGCTATAGAGCTTATATACGTAAAATTAAGTCTAATTTTATTCGTAAACCAAAACCGTTTTACAGTTTCGTAAACTCCAAGAGAAAAGTTAATAGGTTTCCGTCTGCTATGAGATATCAAGACAACACTTCAAGTGATAGTCAAGAAATTTCCAATCTTTTTGCACGATTTTTCAAACATAATTATTCCAACATAGAAGAACTTCCATTTCGTAACTATCCATATCGATTATCTCCTAATACATCAATTTACAAACCAAATATATCTGCAGATGACGTGTTATCAGCTTTATTATAATTAAAAGAGTCATTTAGTTATGGTCCTGACCAGATACCAACATGCTTTCTAAAAAAATGTGCCATAAACCTGTTTAAACCACTAACTGCATTATTCAATAGTTCCTTAGAACAAGGCATTTTCCCTATGCTCTGGAAAGAGTCATTCATTATCCCCCTTCATAAAAGCGGGAGTAGGTCCTCCATAGAAAATTATCGAGGTATAGCAAATATTTCTGCTATGCCTAGATTATTTGAATCAATAGTTACCAATAGATTGTCTCATTCAACGTCCTCATTAATTTGTGATTCCCAACACGGTTTCTGTAAGGGTAAATCAACGGTCACAAACCTACTGGAGTTTACCACTAGTGTTTCTAATGGATTTTCTCAAAACTTTCCCACTGATGTTATATACACGGACTTCAGCAAAGCATTTGATAAAGTCAATCACTCCTTGCTGATTTTTAAACTTGATCTTCTTGGCTTTCAGCCCAGTCTTTTGCAATGGATATCTTCATATCTTTTAAATAGAACACAAAGGGTGATTTTCAAAAATGCCTACTCGTCTATTATTAATGTTACTTCAGGAGTTGCTCAAGGCAGTCACCTTGGCCCGTTTCTGTTTTTGCTATTTATTAACGATATAAATACTACAATTAAACACTCAAAAATTTCATTGTATGCGGACGACGTAAAGCTTTTTAGATCAATCTCTTCGATGATAGAACTTTGCTTCAGGAAGATTTAAATTCCTTAGTTTCTTGGTGTGACACTAACTTAATGCCACTTAACCTCAATAAATGTAAATTCATGCGCTTTTCCCGGAAAACCGTACAGCCAGCTTCTTATGCAATAAATGGCTTAGGTCTCGAACAAGTAAATGAGTTTGTGGATTTAGGTGTAATAATGGACTGCAAACTTAGTTTTAACATTCATATTAATGCTACAGCAAATAAGGCAAGAGGTGTCTTAGCGTTTGTAAAACGTTGGTCAAAGGAATTCAGCGACCCATACATAACTAAAACACTCTTTACAACTTTAGTAAGACTTATATTGGAATATGGTTCCATAGTTTGGAATCCATACTATCAGATTCACTCTGATCGCTTAGAGTAAGTCCAGAAACAGTTTTTGCTTTTTGCTTTAAGAAATTTGCCTTGGGATTTTGGTTACAATCTTCCACCGTATACTAGCCGTTTAAAACTCCTTAATCTTCTGACTCTTGCAAGTCGGCGAGAAATGTTAGGGGTAATATTTATCGTTAAGCTTTTGAATGGCTTAATTCTTTCTCCTTTCTTGCTAGCTGAAATAAACTTTAACATTCCTTCTCGTTCAACAAGACACTTCAACCCTATCTATTTAAAGCAGTGTAAATCAAACTTTGAATTAAATGAACCTTTCCGGGGTTTATGTAAGAGCTTTAATTCCCATTCCAGCTTTTTAGATATTTCGGACTCACTTTTCATTATAAGGGAAAAAATACTGTCTTATCTTAACACATAGTGGCGATTATTCTGTTATAATTCTCAAGACTAACTTCAAATGTACTATACTCAGCTGATGATTTTATTTCTCTGTAGCTGAGCAGTTTAAGATCTCGACGCTTAACAAACTCCAGCCACTCAACACCTCGGCGTTTTATGTAAATAAAAAATATCCGTACGTCATGCGGGTGCGCCTCTCGTGCGGTCGGGCGGGATTGGAGGGCGTGGGTTATTATTATTATTATTATTATTATTATTATTATTATTATTATTATTATTATTATTATTATTATTATTATTATTATTATTATTATTATTATTATTATTATTATTATTATTATTATTATTATTATTATTATTATTATTATTATTATTATTATTATTATTATTATTATTATTATTATCTGGAATAAGCCTGAAATAAGACGTATATTTTTTGGAGGGAATTTAATTACCTTTGCTGTGTTGTTAGCAAAATCTCTAGTCCTTGAAAAACTATTTATTAAATTAATTCATTATTTTAAAATAAACGCTAGAAATTAAATTTTCAACAAAAAGGAGCTTTTATGTACCAAATTTATAAACGGCGTGTTTTTCAAATATACATACTACATATGTAGGTGCTTTGGTAAATGAGACCGTTTCTATCCAAAAAATTAATTTTATTTTCCTCTTCAGATATTATTAATTTCTAGTTCATTTAAAAAATTTTTATAAAAAATTCTCTCGATAATCAAAAATTCATTTAATAATTTCAAACGAATTTCAATCATTTTATTTGCAATTATCTGCATAATTTTGAACGAAAATTTCCGACTACCATTCATTTTCTATGCAACCACGAGTAAAATGTCAATAACAGCTTATGTGGAACTTTGAAATAATTAAAGCGCATGAATGTCTGCAGCGCAATTCGGCAGAGATACCTACACAGTGAAATTTTTGGAAAATAATTTTAAACATGTACTTGAAACAATTACACACATGCACAGTTAAAATGTAAGTATGCATAAATGTTTGCTGGTTGGTTTATATCCCATTTCGCATTGTTGAAAGCTTTTTGCCAAAAATTTTCACAAATTAATTTGATTGTGCCGCAACAGAAAATACTTGACATGACAAATTATAATCGAGCGCATTTGCAATTTGAAAATTATTTATTTACAAGAACGCCTTCTAATATGTAATTATTAGGGCATGGAATTTCATGTACTAAAAAATAAAAAATATGCGCATAAAAAATGCAACAAAAACTGAGAAATATGCATGAAAAATCAAAAAAAAAAATGCATTAATTCAAATTTTTTCAACTTCAGATAATTCATGTTTATTGAAGTTACAATAGTTAAATAAATTAGGTACACACATTTTTTAATTCAATTTTGCTCTTACGTTGTACGTTTATACATATAGAGTGCAAACTGTGTAAGTCCACTTTTTATGAAAAACTGTATTTTTATGTAGAACGCTACAAAAATCAAATACGCACCACGCTAAACAAGTGTGTGATACTTGTCATATTTCTAATCGTTGTTATTCAGCGATACGCAAATTGTGTAAGTCAAAAATATTAACATTAACAGAAATTTTTTTTTTTTCATTTCGAAATTTGTTAATTTTTTGTTTTTTGTCTCTCCTACAATGTTTGGAAAAAGGACTTACAAAATATGTATGTATGTTTTTATAGATATGTACATAAATTCAGTCTTGAACATTTCGTAATTTGTAAAGGTTAATCCTTATTTAACGATTCATTAGCATACACAATGAAATATTTTTTCATATTCTCAAAAAGAAAACTTTGCCGATTCGGTCGAAAAAAGCTCTTATACATAGAAAACGAACGTTCTACATCCACAGAGGTAATAGGAGCACGTTTGAAAACGGCTCTTTGTCGACAGGTATGCACCGTATCGAAAATACTAATAACAGCCGTGTTCACACGAAACTCTATTCGTCGTCAGATGACTGTTATGCATGAATTTCGTTTGTATAAAACTGTCAACTAGAAAATTACAAAAAGCGGCAATATAATGCGAAATATGTAATAAAAAAATGCAAACAACGCAAAATATGTAAAAATATGCATATATGACCAAAATATGCAAAATATGCAAAAACATTTAAATGCCATTTTTAAGACAATTTCACGATTCGCAAAGATTGTTTATTTATTTTGCTCTACCTAAATCTAAGAAAAACATGTATTTGCATAGATTTCCATGCCCTAGTAATTATTAATATTTTGTGGGCCAAATAATTATTGGTATATATGTATACAAATGTAAGAGACTGTATTTTGTTTTTATAAAAATTTTGGCTTAAAATTCCATATACTTACATATTTAAATATGTAAATGCAAACGCACATAAATGTACTTATGCAGTTTTCACATCGACCGACCCATGCTAAATATGCGCTTAATTTTAGTATAAATATTAAAGTAAAATTGATTTAATTTTAATTATAATTGACGTTCGCACAATTGGTCAATAACGCACAGTCAAATTTTGTTATCGTTTCATTACTTTACCGTAATCACGTTGGTCAAGTGAATTTGCCACACTGCACACGCTTGCACAATCATTAGATACGAATATGCTAATTATAAATTTCGACAGAAACTCATTCACGAATGTGCCAAGCGAAAGTTTAGGCAGCTTTTAAAAGGCTTAGCTACATTTCAACAACAAAAAGCACTCACACTTAAAATTATATCGCAGTCAAATGAGAAAAAAAGTACATTTCATAAGTCCAATTAAACACACTAGGCAAAAAAAAAAAAATTGATAATTTATTATTTGAATAGCTAATGTACAAATTGCAGCAAAGTAAAAGTACAAAGAGAACAAAAGTATTGCGCAAAAAGGCCTCCGCCAGACCTTTGTACAATAAGCCATGAATAGTGAGCGACGTCCTCTTAACTCTTTGGTACTTTTTTATAGTATGCAGCGGCCATTTTTGTGACAAAAACTTTTTCTAATTGAGTTTTCATTATTGTTATGCTATCGTTATATATTTTTGTAGACAATTGAAAAATTTTAAATAGTAGATAGTCGAATAGAAGCTACGTGGGCAAAGTACAGTTTTTGTTTGAGCTAAAATCATATGCACACTCTGTGTTCGTTTAAATTGCGAAAGGATTACTCTTCGATTTCAAATGGAAGTCATGAGTGGTGGGTAAGTATAAGGTGAAAACAATTTACAAACTTATTCCTAGTAGTATTAAATGGTATTGAATAGCAAAATCAAATTGTATACCAATTAACTAGGCATAACATATGGTGACAGTCCTTTCCTATGTTACGTATACGCAACGTCATACATTAGGTTAAGGTAAGCCAATCAAAATTGCTGCAAACCTTCGAAAATGGCTTTAGAGCAGGGATTACCACACTAATACTTTCAAACATTGTGCATGTGTTAAAAGCACAAAAGCTCTTGGTTACACCCAAAAGAAACTCAATCATTGTCGAAAATTAAAGTTTTTAAATTGGAAATGGATATTATTTTTATTCTTAACTTCACAAAAAACCACAAACAAAAAAATTAAAATAAAAAATACGAGACGAAATGCAAAATCACGATTCCTAATAAAAATATTACGTAAAAAAATCGAAACAAAAAAACCACCCCCAACACACAGTCATTTACAAGCATTCAGAGACTGCTCGAGCAACACAACCTGCTAGCTCAACAGCTCAATGCTGACTGAACAGAAATTTGCAAAATTTCTTTTCGTGCACGAAGAGTTCTGTAGTGTCGGTGTGGGGCTATCGGTGTGAAAGCTCTAAAAAGCTTGTACCGCGTGTATAGGCTGTGAAAATGCCTGCTTTAGAGCAAGGATTATCAAACTAACACTTTCGTATATTGTGCATGTGTTAAAAGCACAAAAAGTTCTTGGCTACATCCAAAAGAAACTCAAGCATGGTCGAAAAGTTAAATTTTAAAATTGGAAATCGATATTATGGTTAGGTTGAAGTGGCTGCCTTAGGGGCACACTTAGGACAGTACTGAGACCCTTTGTGATACCAAAAGAAGAAAACAGATTACTCCTCCTTTTTGAACCAGTTTGAAACCCTAATGAATTTCACCAGGTCCTTTATGTCGATATCCGCGACTTTGCATAGGCTATCCAGGAAGGGTGTCCCAAATCAGCGTCGCCTGGCGCTGTTAAGAGCCGGGCATTGGCAAATGAGGTGTTCGATTGTCTCCTCTACCTATGTGTTCTTTGTCAAGAAGAACCTGCTCGGTAGTGCCTTGCCTCGCAAGTTCATCTGCTCTACAATTGCCATCGATATCCCTATGTCCCGAGACACACACGAGGTGCAGATGGGTCTGTTTGGCCATCTCCTGTAGAGATCGGCGACAGTCTAGTGTTAGTTCAGAATTGAACGAGTGGGAGCCAAGAGACTAAATTGCTGCTTGGCTGTCGCTGAAGATGAATGAATCCCTGTGGATAGGTTCAGGCCTCATACGGTTAACAGCCTCCCTTATAGCTGACACTTCAGCCTGGTAAACGCTGCAGTGGTCGGGCAGCCTAAAAGCTAGCTGTATATTCAAGTCTTGTGAAAAGACTCCACAGCCAACTTTGTTGTCCAGTTTCGAGCCATCGGTATAGACAGAAACGCTACCTGGGGTTGGGTAACGCAGCTTTGGCTCTTCCCAATCATCCCTATTTGGGATTCTTGTTTCGAAGTTGCTGTCTGCAACCAAATAACGATATTATAATTATTATTATTATTATGAACTTCACAAAAAAAATTCCAAACCAACAAATTAATATAAAATAAAAAAAAATTGAAAAAAAAAAAAATCACACACTGATTCACAAGCATTAAAATTCAGAGACTGTTCGATCAGCCCAACTTGCTAGCTCAAGGCTGACTAAACAAAAATACACAAACTTCTTTCTTCTGAACGAAGAAATTTGTAGTGCCGGTTTGTGGCTGTCGGTGTGAAAGGTAGAAAAGCTTATCCACGCTGGGATAGGCTCTGATAATCACTGCTTTAGATAGACTATCGAACTGTGAACGACTTTAGAATCAAGCTTTGCAATCATGTATCGTGCATAAAAACATTTTACATACACTGCAAATGGGTTCAAAAAACAATTAAGGATCATATGTGTAAATATAAAAGCAAAAGAAATGGTAATGTATTTCATGTGAGCCATAACCTCTTATAAATTTTTTAGGTTTCGCATACATGCTTTGTTGTTAAGACTTGAAAGATTCGTTTTCCAATTGTAGGTGGTTTTTGTATGAGGAAATGGCTCAAAAACTACTGAACGCATTTTTGCCAACTTTTGACAGTTTATTCCTTAAATAAGTCCCCACGATATAGGCAATATTTTTCCCGCTAGATGGCGCTGGAGTCGCCATTTTCGCCAAATACATATTGATGATCTGATTTTGTTAGTTTTTTGCAGTCTTGGGTTTTTTTTTATGTATTAGAGAATTTAATTACAAAAAACGAATCCGCTAGATGGCGCTGGAGTGGAGATATTCCGAATATCCGTGTTTATGGTCCCTTTTGGTAAATTTTTGTTTGTTTGTTAAATTTTTATTGTTATGTTATATTATGTTTGTTATGTAATGAAGAACTCGGTTAAAAAAAATTAACTAAAAAATTAACCCACTAGAGAACTAAGACCATATTTAATTCCGACATATCAACGCCTAACCGAGATATGTAATAGTGCAATATATAGACCCATATGGCCACGACATGATTCTTGGTCAATATTATTATTAAATTAATGGTTTGAATCAGAGCTGTTATGGAGAATACATTCCATTCAAAATTTCAAGTCGATTCTATAGAGAGAGGGCAAAACGTTGAGCCGCATTGCCCCAAAATATTTCTTTCAGCAATATTGGTATCAAATTAGGGCAGCTGATCAGGGTTTCTATATAAGTTCATACTCTGTGGTTATGCAAATCAGTTTCCGAGATATCTGAACCGATTCAAATGATATAGGCCGATATGTGGACACGGATGGCCACGGAATTTTGTTGAGAGGGAATGGGAGAGGAGAGAGGGAGAGTGAGAGAGGTAGAGTAGTATATGTCAAGGAAGAGTTAGAGGGAACCGGATACGGAAAGTAGTAGAGAGAATGATAGGTATTGATTGGCATAGTGTGAGTTGTCGCAGCGAAGCGGGGCGGGTGTATTTGCTAGTATTATATAATATTTTTTACCTCTTTGAGCTGATGTTAGGTCATGGATACCAGTTTAGTTTTTTTGTTTCTATAAATCAGTGCATAAAAATTTACCTGCAATGAGAAAAAAAAAACGAAATTTTAAATTTACATATGTACATAGTTAAATTTTATTTTCATTTAAGCTATATATACTACATACTTTATCTTATGTATTATTTTAAGTCACTATTTTTATGCTAATTTCCCTTTCCCTTCATTTCTAAATGGATTCAACCCTAATAATGGACATTATTGCAATTGACAGAATATGTTCCATCTATACATAAATATGTATGTTACCGGTAACACTATTACTTGATGGCGTTTTTCTCAATCAAACATATCGCCCTTTAAACTTCACAACCGCCTAAGTGCGACTTTATTAAACACCTAACAAGTTAGACCTTTGTCTGACTAAAACTATCAATTTCGTTTAAACAGTATATAATTACTGCTACTTTTCGGCGGCCAAAAGTCAAATGTGCTAATTTTCGTACAGAATGTTTTAATTCCAGCTTTCGTCAGAAATTGTAAATGTGTTAGTTTTCGTATGGTACGACGATATGTAGGAATATAGATAAGGTACCGGCAACATTTTTAGGGAGATTATGTGGAAGAGCGCATATCGATTTTCTCTACATTAGCTGAAATGTGTGTGATGTTTCTTATCTAATCACATGAGTAAAAGTGCCGCGGTGTGGTGTAGATCAAAAAGCAATCACTGAGCTCATCTTCGCCACCATTTCCATCCATCTTAAAGCAAAGCACGTCAGTCACAAAGCTGATTTCCCTGTGGATTTCAAGCTATGTAAGTAACTCTCTCTACTATTCTATAAATATTTATGTATATTTGTTCCTTGCCAAACAGATTTAAAGCTTCATCGACCATTACCTTCGAATGTAAACCGTTTGTTCAATGTGGGGTTTGGTACGAATGAGCTTTTCATGTTCATTTAGTTTTAAAGTCATTAATCACAAATGTGTTTGCTGTTCTTGTTGTTGTTGTTGTTTTCGTTGTTGTTGTTGTTGTTGTTGTTGTTGTTGTTGTTGTTGTTGTTGTTGTTGTTGTTGTTGTTGTTGTTGTTGTTGTTGTTGTTGTTGTTTTTGTTGTTGTTATTGTTGTTGTTGTTGTTGTTGAAAACAGTATTCGCTTAGATTTACTGCACATGAGTGCTCGATTGCCTTTTGTTTTGTTGTTGCCATACTTTGCGGTGTTACCGAGTTATTAAGGTTTGTGTGGCATATACGTCATCATTCGCTTATTTGAGATCCGCGTTGCGTCCATCTCAACCAGCTAACTGGCTATGCCTTACAAAGTACCTACCTGCTGCTGCTGTTCCTCTTCCCCTTCCTCTTCCCCCTCCTCTACAACTTCCAAACTGCCAGTCGAACTGCGCCATATTGCTCGTGCGCATTCATCAGCAGGAAAATGAAAGTTTCAGTTGACAGTTAATAATAATTTATTTGCACATGCTTTTCCTTTGACATACATTCCGTGGCGCAAATTTGTCATGTGTGGCTGTGTAAAAATTGGGCTTGCAGCTATTCTCGCTCCCTCTGCCACCTCGTTTCCCTACACACACGCTTAATTATTCCCTACACGCGCTCAATGGCATGGCATGTCCTCGCTGCCGTGAAGAAAGAATTTGTGTCACTGCTAACAAAGCGCCATTAACTCACACTAACACGCGCGTACTCATACACACACACACACACACACACACACACACACACACACACACACACAAATTTTCATCCCAGCAGCTTTTTGGTTATGCTAGGGAGCGTATATTGTATCAGCTGAACGGCGCGCGTGAATTTCTCAATTTCATGTTGAATACATAAACATATGTACGTAAGTTGCATGAGTTACATATCCATATGTAGATATGTGAGTAGCAGTGCCTGGCTTGCAACACAATACCGTTATCGTGAGCGCGTTCGCCGCTTCTGACTGCTCGTGCACAATTTTTGCATTTTGCATGTTTTCCCATATCCGCTTCCGCTTGCATATTATTTATTTTCATATTTTATTTGTTTATGACATAACGAGAACGAATTGTTTTGCACAATTTTTTTGTTGCATGTCCATATGCAATAATCAGCCTTAATCCTTTTGTGTGCGCCGTTCCACTTTGGCAGTGTTAGCTTAGTTTGTTTCTGCAAAGTTCTTTCAATGGGAGTTTGACTGCAGGAGGGACAAAAAGACATCCGAACGTATTGGAACACAGTGACTTAAACAAACTAAAGTCAAACTGAAAGCCTAATCGGAGGTGGAATCAAAAGACACTGCAAATGAAATCGAAATTTCTTATTTTACGCATTCAGCGCAACTTCTTTAAGTCTTCGGGCATCACCAAAAGAAAATCTCAAGTAAAAGTCAGTTTTTGCGCATGGCTCCAAGATGGAACGCGAAGTGTTAGCGGGTATCTACGCAGCTCAGCTGGACACTTCCGTATCAATCAGGTTTCCTGATACTTGCAGCCGGTGTCGCAAACAGGATAGAAATTTTCTCGGATAGTAAGACGGCTCTGAAGGCTCTGGGATCTGCAACGGTTTCATCAGGCCCGGTCGCGCAGTGTAGGGAGAAGGTCATGCGCATAGCAAGTCGGCATAGCGTATCTCTGATTTGAGTGCCCGGAAAACGTGACATCCAGGGAAACGAAATGGCTGATGGCTTAGCCCGGCAAGACTCGCCTCTTAATATCGCAGAAGCGGAGTTGGTTCTTATGCGCCTGGATTTCATCAACAGCCGAATCTCTCGACACTGGTTTGAGGAGGTTAAAAGAAGTTGGAAACGGTTGCAGACTTGCATACTCTGCACGAGTCTGTGGCTCTCATACAATGAGATGCGATCCTCGGATATTCTAACGATGGACAATAGGGGCATTTCCCGCTTAACTGCGGTATTCATAGAACATTGTGCTACTGGTAATCACACGTACCAACCGGTATTGGACCATAACACTCTATGCCGCAGCTGTAATCTTACTGGAGTGGTGGAGGCGGTAGGTAGAGCACCTGCTATACGAGTATACTTCGCAATGCCATGGCACACAGTGGGGGCACCTCCATACAAACGCGGCCAAAAATAGTAAGTAATTGAGCTAGAATCTTGCTCAATTAAGCTTTTTTGGTTGAAATTAGTAAACTGTGAAAATTTGAACAAAATCCACCCACAAATACGCCCACCTCCCATATAACGGTATTTTTGAAATTTCAGCATTTTCCCAACTATTATAGCTAAAATGCTCAATTTTGATTAGTGTATACACTTTTGAAATATAAATGAAATGCATTAATCATTTTGAAAAAGGGGTAAAGCACTTCACCGTTTTTACATTTAAAATATATACACTTTTAAGTATTTTATAAGCATTTATCTAAAATTTTCATACAAAAAAATCGCATTACAAAAAAATTTTATACCAGAAATCAAATTACACTTTTGTAAAGGATTTCAGTGTGCTAAATCTGAATCTGGAGTCAGATTTTCCAAATTAGTTCTAGTTTCTGAGATATTCCTGCCCAAATAGGCAAAAAACACGTTTTTTTGGCTCTATTCCCTGCTTAATATCTTTTATGTAATTAATTTCCTCTCAAATTCGATTAAACCAGTTGAAAGCAGGCCCGTAGCTAGGGGGGGGCATTGTGGGGCAATTAAAACCTTAAAATTAGAATGCCCTACCTTAAAAAGGCCAACAAGTGAGATGAATTACACTGTGGAACAAATTCAGGTTAGCAAAAGTTAGGTCGATTCTGAAAGCCAGGGGTGAAAATAGAGGCTAAATTAGAAGACCCGTATCACGGCGTTTATGTTAGTTCGAATTTGTTTTTAATCGACCTTTGAACTTTGCAGTCAAAAGCCGATTTTCAGCATATTGTCTGTACGGTTTTTTTGGCTATAACTCGACTAATTAATATTTATTCGTTGGAGTGACACCAAACGAAAGAAAATTAAATTTTCTATACATGGCTCCTATAACATTTTCCTCTAGGTCTTATAGTTTCTGTAATATAGATGAGTCAATTTGAAAATTCTAAATTTTTTACGAAAATTTGAAGAAAAAATTGACTTTGTCAGGCAAGATCTTTAAAAGAAACGTTTTTACCTTTGGTTTTACTCCTTTACGTGAAGCCCAATTCTATTGCCAAAGAGATAAGCTATCAGCGAAGAAAATCCATGGTAAAATGGAAAAGTTATAGGCGATCATGTAAATACAGCCAAGTCGTGCAATGCCTATGCACGGGTACATACAAATTATCAATTAGTCGACGAGTTATAGCCAAAAAACCGTACAAACAATATGCTGAAAATCGGCATTTGACTGCAAAGTTCAAAGGTCGATTAAAAACGAATTCGAACTAACATAAACAAACGCCGCGATACGGGTCTTCTAATTTAGCCTCTATTTTCACCCCTGACTTTCAGAATCGACCTAACTTTTGCTAACCTGAATTTGTTCCACAGTGTTATTATAATTAAATTTTATGTCATAGTTTGAGATAAAAAATTATTGCGGTTGCAATGTATGATATGGAGAATCCACCCTGCACCACAGATATAATTAAATAAGACCATCGAATTTTTGTAGTTTGGTTAAAGGAATGGTTCATTCCGGCAGTTTTCTGACAAAAACTAATCTCACTGTGAGCGAACAACACCAAAAGCGCGAAATTGATTTCTAAGGCTGTGTGCTAATCTAAAACATTTTACTCGATGGAAAAATGAGGTGTCTAAATTTTCTATGGTTATCGTTTAATCATTTTCGAGTTTTTTTCTCACCTTGACTTGCGTGCATACCTACAGGCGACCCACATATGTACCAAATTTAAAGATCATAGCTCTCTTGTGCCTCAGACACACATGTGGTATGAATATTATACTGCCGTCCTACTGAAGAATGTGGGTATCTACATATTTTTTCGAAAATTAGTTATAATTATATAGGTGTACTCGTATTGAAAATCCAAATTTATTCATGCAAAAAAAATTTGCAAGTTGCAAGTGAATATGAAGTTATTGCGAATTTAAATTCCTTCTTTTGCAGTATCTACATACATTTTTCAGAAATCCTAATAAAAAATGTGGGTATCTACAAAACTTCTGCCGTATCTACACTTTTAATAGGAAACAGATGGAAATAAAAGCCGGTTTCCTAATCAAAGGCGACGTATCTGCTCTATAATTTGTAGATACTGCGTTATTAAAAAGTATTCTCAGCTTTTTGATGATGGGGCTCCTATTATAAATTGCAGTATGTACATACCCACGTTCTTTGGAAGGCTCGTATCAATTTTTGGTGTTCAAAAGTAACGTATCTGCATGCTCTGCTTAATAACTAATTATTATTATTATAGTTTATGTTAATAATTCCCTAACGACGTGTTAAGGGAACTTGTTTTAAGGCTTTTAGCTTCTGTATACCTGCAATTCTCGATACCTGCTTCAACCTGCCAAGCAAAGGTGTTCATGTCCAAGTTTCGGGCATAAGTAACACATCCTCAGCGCAGGTATGAAAATCTTGTGATATTCAACTACGATCTCCAATAGATCCAACAGTGAATATCAGTACAAATGTTCTAATTATGCCACAGCTAACTGGAAACCTTCCGACTTGCCAAGTAAGCGCAATGACTCGGCAAGCTTTCCCGTTAGCTGTGGCATAATTAGAACATTTGTACTGATATTCACTGTTGGATTAGAAAATCGCAAGTGAAAATTTAAGAAGAAAAAGAGAAAGCGCGCTGACCGTCAGAAAAGTTAACTTTCGTCGAGTCAACGGCTTTATACATATGTATATATGTGCATACGTAGGTTACAGTGCATATGCGTATGTATATGTGCATATGCATTAGGGGGTGGCGAAATATTAAGACTCGTGGTCTAAACACTGCTATTCTTGCAAACCCTATTGCTGCCAAACACACCAGTGCTGGAATTCTGTAACTTACTTTGCGACCGATAATCGCAAAATCTACCGACACAAAAATTTCCCTCGATACCTCTGCGATGATTATCGGAAACATCCGTCAAAATATACTATAGAATTCGACCGAAAAATCGTACAGAATAGCATAATCGCAAAAATAATCGCAAATTTACGATACCGATCTGAAAATTGTCGCAAATTGGTTACAGAATAGGCCCCCAGTACACCTTTTTATTACTTTGAACCAGGACATACATTCATGTCCGCCGACAGCTTCCACCATCAGGTGAAAGCCTCAATGAAAAAAGCTAAAACACGTATGATTTTATGGACTTTGAAAATGCGGTACGCGAAGCAAACGCCCGAGTCATTGTAAAATATATGATTTATTCGGATTTTTGGTATTCTGTAAGCGAGCCAGGCCTGACGAGAGGGTGGGGGGCAGGGGGGCTGAGGGGGGCTGAGGGGGTCAATTACCCCGGGCCCGGGCTTTAGAGGGCCCGGGAATCTCAAAATGATATCCATTCATTCAGACCTATGGTCCCATTGATAATATTACTCAGTATGACCCATGGATTCAGTGACTGTGGCTTACAGAATACCAAAATTGGCTCAAGTCACAAAAATCGTCTCATGTCTCAAATCTCAAATTTAGAGATTTGAGATGAGACAGAGTTACAGAATACCGGTATAGTTAAATAAATGTAATGCTGGAAGCGAAAGCTCACAAACAACAAAAATTTGTTTTATTAAAAACGTATTAAATCTGTAGATACCCTAGTTCATCAGTAGGAAACTTTTTATTTTTAGTGTGCCTTTCCTACTAAAAGGCAGTATCTGCGTATATACTGCAATTGAGTTGGTTTTCTAACAAATTTTTCGTTAAATAGAGTGCAGTATCTACAGTTTCGCATATAGAGAAGCCGAAATCAAAATTTTTTTTTGCATCAGTAGAAAGATCACACCCAAAATAGTCTAAAATGGTTAAATTTGATTGCAAAAATAACATATGTTGAAAAGCCCAGATATAAACACGTTTTGTTGAATATTTCAGTTTGAGCTAGAATGTAGATACCCACATTCTTCAGTAGGACGGCAGTATAATATCAATACTATGATTTGGCCTTACTATGAAAATTTTCAATTAAACTACAATATGAGAGTGACACATATGTGGTATAGATCGCAATATTTCTACTATACTACGATGTATGTCTCTAGCATTAGGTATGCAATAATCGAAAGAAATTAAATTAAAATTAAAAATTTTAAAAATTAAATTTTCTGTTGCATTTAATTTTTTAATAATATTTCCGGCTTTAATTTTGTCTCTCGCTTATTTGCGTATGGCGGTTGGTCCCTATCTTCACCGCAACGAGAGGCGTTTAAAGACACATATGAACTTTTTGCATTTATAGCGACCATAAGATGTAGTACTGCAGTGTGCGAATCAACCTTTTCAACACGAACTGCAATCAATAGGCCTCAAATGCTGTCAATGGGTCACGAGAGAATGGCTGGTATGGTATTTCTCGCCTTTGAGAAAAAAAGAACAAAATCGGTATCTCTGAACAAAGTTCTTCGCATTTTTAATAACCGCAGAATTCAGCGGTTTTGAGTGCTTTTACTATTTTTATTATTAGAATAAGTTTGCAGAAACAATAAACTTAAATGGTACTTTTGGTCGTATCTATTTACTTGTATCTCCCAGTACTCACTCGCACTTAGACGTGGATCTCCACATCTAAATCTGGAAGCTGAACCATCTTGTTGGCTTATTCTCAATGAGTATTGCTTATGTACTGTCACAATAATTATGTGTCAACAAATAGGTATTAAATGTACGTCACTGACCTATAAAAAAGTGATATACCTACATGCTGGTTGATTTTGGAAGCCATGCCTCGATGTCAGATTAATTGTGATACATTATTTATTTCCGCCCTACCTTAAACCAACGCTGCCCTACCTTAAATTTAAGTCTAGCTACGGCCCTGGTTGAAAGCACAATCATTACCCTTGAAAACAGCGTTTAGTTTCTTCGAATAACTTAATTAGAATTGGAATTATCAATATGTATTTAAGTTTCATCATTTTGACAAATATTCCCCATACAAAATAATTAAAACTTTTTGAAGGCATTTGGGCATTTTGTATGGGAAAAATGTACGAAAACTTAAAAAACACCTTCGATGAAAAACTTCATAAAACAAAATGGAGCAAACGAATTTCTACGATTTTTTCACCTGTTTATAAAAGACATTTAGGACTATCAAATATTAAAAATTGAGGAGGTCAGATTTTTTGTTTTTTTTTTTTAATTTCATTTTAAAGTTTTACAATTTTTACACTTTATTATATTCCAAAAGAAAAAAAGCTGCCAAAGATATGAATTAACGCTGATAAAAAAAATTACCTCATAATTTGAAAGTAGGAACCATTTGTTGCAAGACGATAAAGAAATATTCGATTATTCGGCTAAATATAAATGTTTTTCATAATGTCAGAACTAACATAATTAATGCATTTACAAAAAAGCAGTTTTAGGCGAATGGGAAAAAAATTATAAAAGCAAATGGAGCAAGTGGATTTTTTAAAGTAAAATGCAGTTTGATTAAAAATATATTGTTTCAAAGCATAAAAAAAAATTGAGGAGGTCATATTTTTTGTTTTTTTAATTTTTTTGTTCCAAGTCGAGCAAAATTTTTTTTTTCATCGACATTTTTTGTCAATATTTGAAAATTAATATAAATTAAATAGTGAACGCTATTTACAACCAGGTTATAGTTTCTGAAAGAGAAAATTATTATCTATGTAATGATGTATTACTCGAGTTCGTATGTTAAAAATTAAATGAGATAGATCATTTTGTATGAGGTGTGTTCATTGAAAAATAAAAGAACCTATTTTTTGCTCAACTTTGGGCACCCTGTACGGCTAAACGAAAAGAGACTCAAAAATTTTTATATAAGCTTTTTTATTACAATTTTATATATCTGTCGATCTCTATTTAAAAAAATGGTTTTACTCATACTTTAATTTTGAATTTATTTTTGGCCGCAATCACCCTTTCTTCGATATCTAATCTCTCGTAACTCAAGGATGTCAGGCCTGAGGGGTTTCTTAGATACCTAAACTCAAGAGGATGGATGTAGGGCGTAGGACTTGCCTTGGTTTTCGAAATGATATTCTATTTTACTCTATTTTTCTGGTTCTGGTTTTTTAGTCACGAGTCGTGGTATGAAGACAGCGCTTCGGTGCTAATTGGAGTAAGTGGGACTCGCCACTTTAACCAACTAACCAACCAACATAGATGAATAAACAAAATTTATAAAATAAAATGTAAACTTGTTACAGCATTGGGACTAATAAAAAAGAACAAAATAACGTGCGCAGATTTCCAAAGGTAAATAAATCAAATTACAGGCGTGTCCTTGATATTTCAGCCCTGCAAATGAGACCATGAGGGTCTGACGAGCATACTTAAATACACACCAACATACGCACTACACATGTACACACATACCGGCATGTATAGAAAACAAGCAGCTTCGTTGCAACATGAATTTTGTGAAATAATGCCTGATTAGTGTCAGTTGTTGAGATTTTTGTTGTTGTATGGGTGTGTTTCTTTTTTTTTAATTTCAAAGCAACAACACGCTAACACAACAACCGAGTGATAATTCGAGATTTCGGGGTATGTCATTGTGTGCATATGAACTTGTGTATGGTTAAACGAATGTCAACAGACAATGAACGCATCACATTTGCATTCGGTTAGTTGAGACAGATAATGTTGCCCAGGGCGAATGTTACCAGGTACACGGACATATTGCACTTAAAATCTTAGTGCAACAATTTTTCCGCCGACAGATGATGCTGCAGATAGTGGCAGCAAATATGGCTGGCTGGTTGGCTGGCTACCCACCACACAAAAAGGATGCCTTCATGGTGATGACTGCAATTTCATGATTATGCCTAATTAATGGCGTTTTCTTTTCTATGAAAAAATGTTGCCCTCCTATATCCCAATTATCGAATTACGTATCCTGACTTTCTATAAAATGGCTGAATTTGTAGATAAGGGTGCCCTCTTACTTAGTTAGAAGCCAATATTTGGTGAAAGGACTAGACAAACTTACAAAATGGCTAAGAAAATCAAATAGGGCAACATTATTTCGAGAAAAGAAAACGCCATAAGTTTCCTTTTAGTGGTTGCGTTGCATATCAGCAGCAGCGTTGCTTCACTGCACGATGTGCTTGGTTTCGGGCAGAGCGCTGCATTGAGTTGTAACTTGAGTAAGTAACATTTTTTTACGCAAATTTTTATGATCAAAGATTTCTTATGAATGTATCTAATCAGCGCACTCTTAAAAAACCAAAGCATGCCAACACTAAATGAGCCACGACGCAAATGCTCAGCCAGCCTTGAAAGTCTTCGGTGTTCGACGGACGTGACGTGACGTGCAGTTTCGTATACAAATCGAGCGTAATTGAATTGAGTAATACGCAAAATTCTTGCTTACTAATACAGGTGGCTGACTGCCGGCCTGCTTTGCATACGAGCATGCCAAATTAAGCTTTTGCGCAAGCAAGAAAAATGCTGCAACTCAGTCGCCCGTAATACTAAAACGTTGCATGCAAAATACTTGCAGGCGCTCGGTAGCAGCAAACGTGTTACGATAGTAAAATATAGATATTAACATACATACATACTCTTGTGCCATACTTGCTGTCATGATTTGTAAAATTGTTGCTCTACAGCAGCGCCACAGTTATTCCCTCTCGGCACAAGCAGAGCAGTACAAGTAATGAGCCATGGAGGCAGAGGGATGGTTTGTATATGCAACGAGTAGCGAGTAGCGAAGCGCGACGTGTGTTCGCTCCTGGCATCGTGTTCGCAAGCAAAACAATGGCAATGACGTTAGTTTTTCTCCAATTCCCTTTGCACACACTTTTTTTGGGCTTCTCATTTGGCGAAAATCGAGGGTAAATAATACAACAACAATATTAAAAGGAACAACTGCAATGTATGTATTTACATATGTACAAACGTACGTAATATGTACTGACTAAGTAACTCAGTTGGCATAAATAGATGAAATTGAATAAGCAACAATGCAACAATACTTTATATTTTATATTTATTACTTATTTATGTACCTATGTATATAATTTAACCCTCCAATAAAAACTAAAAAGCGCAAAACCGTTTGGTTTCAATGGATATATCTTTTTCGACTTCAAGTTCGGTCTTTGTAATTAACTGGTTGGTGTTTTTGTTGATCGATTCGATTCAAAAATCGCACAGAATTGTGTTCTATGCAAAAATACTGCAGATTGATTCCAGGAAAATATTTATAGGGGTTAAGAGTTCCATTTGCCTTATGCTAGCCAAACTGAATCAATGAAAACAAGCTTTTATGTGCAATATTAAATGCCTTTGGTTTAGCAAATAAAATAATTAAGAATTTGTTGAGATGTATGCATTGAAGACAAAAGTTTGAGAGGATAGGTTAGGTTATGTTTAGAGATGGATTTCTACCCGGTAAATACCCGGTAAAAACCCTTTTTAGGGTAAAAAAGGGTATTTTCCCAAATAAATACCCAACTCAAGGGTATGTTTGGGAAAACGCAAAAACTTTAGCAAATTTTACTTTATCTGTACTGAAATGATAATAATTTGCTTGCAAAATCATTAAAATTATTTATGTATTTATGAACTTGTGCTGTAAGATACATACATATGTATTAATTTGAATGGAATTTATATAAAAGATAACCATGAATTAGATAGCTTAATACTGATTAATAATCGTGAATTGAATTCTTTAAGGCTGGGCTATAGGAAGATCCAAACACCAAAATATATGGAAGCATTTCACGTCAAATGGAAGTAACACCAAATACATAAAATAACACAATATATATAAAATTGATACCAATATCTCTTAAAAATATTGCGGGGTCATTCGGATCCACATTTTGACACACATCTGCAGACCTTACCTCTCTCAAAATTCCACTCCCTTTCCCTATACTTTCTTTTTTCCTTTCTCTTTCATCTCCGTTTCCTTTGCATTTCCTTTCCTTTCCCTTACCTTTCCTTTCCCTTACCCCTCCTTTTCTCTCCATCTCTCATTCGTCGCCTCTTCTCACTCCCAATTTCTCTCTCTCTCTCCTTCGCTCTCCCATTCTATTTTCGTTTCCTTCCGCTCCCACTCCATGCGACTTTCCTCTTGCTTTTTATTGCCCTTTACCCAGGGAACCAGGTTGAACATTACTTCTAGGACATCTCTGTATTGAAGCCATGAATCCCACATCCGGTTCCACGTAGTGACCCATATCTGGAGACCCGGCCTATGCATCATAATTATAATAGGTCTGTGTCGAAGTCCTCATATAGACCTTTGATTTGATACCAATTTCGCTCAAAAGCATTTGAGGGTCAGGGTCCATATTTTGGCCATATCTGGAGACCCGGTCTAGGAATCACAATTAAAAGGGTTCTATATTCAAGCCATCCTCAATACCTTTCATTTGATACCAATATCGGCCAGAAACATTCGGGGGTCATCCGGGTCCACGGTTTTACCTATATTTGGGGACCCGGCCTAGGCAATAGTTCTATGTCGAAGTCCTCATCAAGATCTTTCATTTGATACCAATATCGCTCAGAAATATTCGAGTCATTCGGGTCCATCTTTTGACCCATAACTAGAGACCCGAGCTAGGAATCACAATGAGTACTACGAGTATTTTATGTAAATTCCCCGTTCAATACCTTTCATTTGATACTAATATCGACCAAAAATATTCAGGTGAAAGCCGAATCCATGTTTTGCCTTTTGATCTATATCTAGGGAACCGACTTCCGGATTTGAAAAAATATGCATATAAATCATGTAGGGCAAGGTACTAAGCTGGTGTGTAAATTTGGTCAAAATCCCTTGACGCATTTGGGCGAAAGCCGGCGATAAAGAAATGGGCTTGATTTTATATATATAGATGTAATAATTAATTTCTAACGTAATATTGCGTTAAACTTAAATTTGTATTTAATTTTATTGTTATTAATAAAATTTGTAAAGAAACTTATTCATTTGGTTTCAAAAAGTACTCGTTTCTATAAAATTATTTATACCCAACTTTTGGGTGAATATTTGGGTATTTACCTTTTTTACCCAAATTTTCCCAATTTACCTGGTATTTACCTTTTGGGTATTTACCCGTTTCCCATCTCTAGTTATGTTGCATTGGCTGCTAGCTTTCCCTTAGCACACTTACGCCTCGAAGGTCTGATTTTGGTAGTTACCGCGTGGAGCCAAAGACACGAATTATTATGTGAACTCCACAAATTTTAGAATTTTTCTGAATTCCACTGTAGCTGTGTATATAGATCTAATAGATGCATAAGTTGGTAAGCTCCTAAATGCTTCAGTCGCTTCCTTGCCAGTTCTAGACAATCGTACAGCAAGTGTTTTACTGGGTTCGCCTTCTCTTCGCCCACACAAGCTGTATAGTAATCGTAATATGGAGCATATTTTAAGAATAATGTTTATTTTATTTTATTTCCTATTTTATTTTAATTTAATATATTTTATTTTATTTTATTTTATTTTATTTTATTTTATTTTATTTTTATTTTTTTATTTTATTTTATTTTTTATTTTAATATATTTTATTTTTATTTTTTAACTTTTTTTTATTATTTGTTATTTTTTTATTTTATTTGATTTTATTTTGTTTTATTTTATTTTATTTTATTTATTTTAATTTGTTGTTTATTTTGTTTTATTTTATTTTATTTTATTTTATTTTATTTTCTTTTATTCCATTTTATTTTATTTTATTTTATTTTATATTATATTATTTATTTTTTTTTATTTCATTTTATTTTATTTTATTTTATTTTGTCTTATTTCATTTATTTTTTTATTTTATTTTATTTTATATTATTTTATTTCATTTTATTTTATTTTATTTTATTTTATTTTATTTTATTTTATATTAATTTATTTTAATTTATTTTATATTACTTTATTATTTTATTTTAGTTTATTTTATTTTGTTTTATTTTATTTTATTTTATATTTATTTTATTTTTAATTTTATTTTATTTTATTTTATTTTATTTTATTTTATTTGACTTTACTTTATTTTATCTTATTTTATTTTATTTTAATTTATTTTAATTTATTTTATATTACTTTATTTTATTTTATTTTAGTTTATTTTATTTTGTTTTATTTTGTTTTATTTTATTTTATTTTACTTTACTTTATTTTATTTTATTTTATTTTATTTTATTTTATTTTATTTTATTTTATGTTATTTTATTTTATTTTACTTTATTTTACTTTATTTTACTTTATTTTATTTTATTTTATTTTTATTTTTTATTTTTTATTTTATTTTATTTTATTTTATTTTATTTTATTTTATTGTACTTTACTTTATTTTATTTTATTTTAATTTATTTTAATTTATTTTATATTACTTTATTTTATTTTATTTTAGCTTATTTTATTTTGTTTTATTTTATTTTATTTTATTTTATTTTATTTTACTTTATTTTATTTTATTTTATTTTATTTTATTTTACTTTATTTTACTTTATTTTATTTTATTTTTATTTTATTTTTTATTTTATTTTATTTTATTTTACTTTACTTTATTTTATTTTATTTTATTTTATTTTATTTTATTTTATTTTATTTTATTTTACTTTATTTTACTTTATTTTACTTTATTTTATTTTATTTTATTTTATTTTATTTTATTTAATTTAATTTAATTTAATTTTATTTTATTTTATTCTATTTTTTATTTTATTTTTTATTTTATTTTATTTTATTTTATTTTATTTTATTTTATTTTATTTTATTTTATTTTATTTTATTTTATTTCATTCTATTTTACTGTTACTTCAACTTGTTTTATTTCAGCCTATTACATCTCTTCTTATTTTGCCACTTATCTTCGTTGTAAATATTTATCATAATGAGCTTATTTATTCTGACAATTTTCATTCGCCTGGCACTTAGAATGAAAGAAATAATAAAAAGCAGAATTAAATAAGGCGTCGACGTTTTATTTATTTTGCTGTATTTAATTTCCTTTATACATTTTTTTAAAACACAAACACACAAAGTGCCATTAGCTATTTTCTTACGTGCCTTGCCGTGCCATTCCGTTCGTTGTCTCAAATCATCTTCAGCGCACCGCTCACAAAGTGAGGCAAAAAAAAAAACCTGTAGGGCACAAAAAAGCTTGGCGACTGCCAAATAGTGGGTACGTGGGGGATGTGGAGCGATGCGTGTGCGGTATCTTATCTCAACCACATCAATGAATGCATGCCCGGCGGCCATCTTACAATTACGTTTGTTCAACCTTAACATTTCTTCTTATTCATCACTCGCTGCCTCCCTTCCACCCTACCTCGCTTTGGTAATTTCTTTTAATCTGTGTGCAAAAACAAAAAATAATAATTTCTTTTATACATATATGCATGTATGTATAAGTACGTACATATGTGTGAATTTCTTTATGTATTTAATGTCAGCATGATGAAAATTTATTTAATTTTTCTCTGCGCTCGTGGCAACTGCGCACTCATTTCAACACATGTATCAAAAAACTAATTCACATAAACACGTGCGTACTATGTGTAGATTTTACTTACATTAATGTGTAGTTGTATGTTTATACATATATTTACATAAAAAGATGCATTTATTAATCATGTATGTACTTTCATATATACACACATTAGCACGTACATACATGTATATTCATTATAACATATATTGCTTTCAACTGGATTAAAACCAGTCGCAGTACTCGTATGAGAAACATAAGTGACAATATCATCCACAAGTGTGACTACAAAACATCGAAAATGTAAGAACCACTTACGTAGGCTTCTCTCCAGTGTTTATAGGGCTTTACCATCTGGAATCCAGATTCTGGATGATACGAGTATTTTATATGAAATGGGCAAAATTGCAAAGTCTTATCCTTATAAGTTCTTCAGCCATCGCATTATACAGTTATTCCAGACACACATACCAGTGTGAGAGAAGCCTGCTTTGCCAACTCATCGAGAGACTTGCTGCAACTTTTTACTGTTTCTTATTTCTTTGAAAGAAAGACTCGATCGGCTTATTAGGCTATTCTGGCAACCGTCTTTCAAAAGCCCACTATCGAAAGCAAAAGAAATGCGCAGTCTGCCAGAATAAATATCTACTATATTATGGTACTTATATGATGACTCCTTTCTGAAGATTAACCAACGCCTTTCTTCTAGTGGCAATACACTCCAATGATCTGAAATATCTTAATTTTTTTCCATATAAACTGAATATATTCAAATCAAAAATTACAAATTTTAGTCTGAGTACCTACAACAAGCGTTTTAATCCATTATCGGCATGCAAATACGCGTTCTTGAACATAACATCACATTTAATGTAATGTAAAATTTAATGTCAAGCATTTTTACTTATCTAATGTCTTTGCTCAACTTAGAAATTTAATCAAATCAAATGAAATCAATTCAATCAGCAGTTAAGAAATGAGATCTCTGAATTGTTATTGTTAGTTAGAAATGCACATTGTTGTTGTTACCTTTAAATGTGTATGTGTGTGCATAAGAAGATACATTTTTCTGAATTTCAAAGAAAAGAGCTCCTTCATATGAAGTCAACAACAAAAGAGTTTTCCTGCATTTAAATAAAAACATGTCGGTACGCGTATGTAGCTACATATACATGTATTAGACATACACGCCGCCGATTGACGCCGCCGAGCCAATTACCTTCATAATCGGCCGCCGCCGCCATAATCCGTGAAATCGGCGTATCGGCGCGGCGGCGTGCGCTGGCGCGCCATATCCGTATGGAGCGAGATGTGTACATATTTTCCTAGTTTTGCTAACTACTAAAGCTCTTCAAAATTAAAAAAAAGGAACCAATCGACGTGTTTTGACCTCAGGAACACGAAGCTGAATGCGGAAATGTTTTATTTTTTGCCGGTTAAAAGTTATTAACAAAAACTTTGGCTGTTCCCTACTTTTCTAGCCTCAGTCCTAAAGAATTTAAGCTACTGGAAAATTTCAGTTCGTTGGCTTACATAATTTTTCTCAGATACGGAACTTTTCTGGGATCTCTTCCATTTAGTCCTACTTATCGAGGTCTGTTGCTAATTGTTCTACTCAAAACTGCACCATTTCAACCCTCCTTGATATCATTAGATGCCGAAAATGATCCCAAACATGCCTCCAGAATCGAAAACTCATAGTTTGAACGTAAGAAAGTTGCTGTTTTTGAGTAGCCCTCACAGTTGTCGAACCTCAGCCCTATAGGGAATATTAGAGAAGACGATGGGGGATCAAAAATGGAAAAATAAGCAAGAGTTATGGAAAAAAAATAAAGAAGCTTGGTACTTAATACCAGTTGCAAATTGCGCTGATTTGGTCAACCCTATGCCACGAAGAAGTAAGGAAGTTATAAAAAATAAAGGAGCTTCAACTAAACATTAGTTTAAATCTAGCTGCAGCAGTAATATTGTAGTTTATTTGAAAAAAAACAATCGAATTTGAAGTTTGTCCCTATTATTATTTCCAACTTAAATTATACATTTCATTATTTTTATTCATAAAAATTAAATTATTATACAAAAACCACCCCAGAGTCATTGAAGCATGTCCTCTCCGTGTAAGTATAAATATATGGTAATTATTATTTGGTCTTAAAATGAAATAAATGGAGAATTGCAAAATTTTGTCCCTATTATTTTTTCCAACACTGTATATACATATATTTATTTTAAAGTGCCTTATATATATATAAATATGTACATATGTAAATATATGTATGCATGTTTATTATCATACAAAATAAGCAAATGAATTTAAATTTACCCTTACATATGGATTTGTGTATATGCTTTAATATTTATTTTCTTTATTTTATATTTTAGTTTATGTAACAATTGTTTTTTGATGTTAATAAAAAAGTTTCAACAATTTAAGGTGGAAATTAGTTTATTTATTCCATTCAGCCAGCGATATTAAGGTAACTAAATAAAATTAATATTTGAATAAGGTTTGTGATTTGTAGATATGGGGCAGGCGCGCCGGCGCGAAAAAGCACGCCGGCGTCGCCGCCGCCGAAATGTTTTTGGAAAGCGCCGCCGCCGCCGGAATCACTGTCGGCGTATATGTCTAATATGTATGTATACACCATCGTATATGCATATTTGAACAGCAATTCTTTATTTTGCAAATAAATAAGTTGTAAGCAAATTTGATTTAAATGTTGTTACAGAAGGAAATCCAATGCAATGAATCATTTTAATTGCAACTACCTCCAGCAACCAGCAACAACAGCAAATATAACAATACAAACAAAATTGCAGCGCAACAACGCTGGTCAGCATGGGCGTACATATGTAAAAGGAATACAACCACAACAACAGTAATAGCAGCAGCAGCAGCAGCAGCAAAAAAAACAACAAAAATACAAAACCAATCCTTATAGCTGTGGCTTTAACAGCAACAACAAGTAAAACAACAACAGCAACAATCTCACTCCACTTCAGCACTGTACAAAGTATGACCGCGGGCAAAAAGTGTGTTGAAGATACTTTGTAACGAATGTCATTCGCCCTGCGCCATGAAACATTAATACAACAATGATATTACAAGAAGCTAACATGAGAAAAATAAAAAAAAAATTAAAAAAAAGATGGAGCGAATAAGTAATGTCAGCCAAAAGCGATATTCTGATGAGCGCAGCAAATAACAAAATAAAAAATGACAGAACTCTCATGCACTCGTGCTGCCCAAAAGCAATTGCGAATGAAGAGCACAAAAAAAAATAAAAACAAGTAAGGAAGCCTAAGTTCGAGTGGAATCGAACATTAGATACTCAGCTGTATGTTTTCATTGTTTGTTTGCGTTTGATGGATTTTATATAAAGCGAGTGCTGCATAAAGTGGGCGTAGCCACGCCCATTTTCAAAATTTTTATCAGTCATCCAACTAAGCATATGAATATTATTCTTTGTGCAAAATTTCATCCCTTTATGAGATACAAAGATGTCACGTTAGAAATTCCAAAAGGGTGTTCCAGAAATATCTTTGTTAAAAAGTAGGCGTGGTCATAAACCGATTTCAATAAATTTTTGCGTGTCTATTAACACAAGTTATAAAAGTGTATAAACCAAGTTTCGTCATAATATCGCAATTATTTGTCGAGTTATGGGCTCCGAAATCTCGTTGATTTCTTTGTCTGAAAAGAGGCGGTGCCACGCCCATTTTCCGAAATTTTTCTATTTTTTGTTTCCGATCTATTGTAGAACTCATGCCACAAAATTTCAATGAATTATCTTTATATTTGACAAAGATATCGCTTAAAATGTTTTTACTAGGCCACTTTATGATACCCATATATAAAAGCGGGCGTGGTCGTCAACCGATTTCGCTAAAATTTTGAACATGTATTACCACAAGTAATAAAAGTGTATACACCAAGTTTCGTCATAATATATCGATTATTTGTCGAGTTATGGGCTCAGAAATCTCGTATATTCCTGCTTCCAAAAAGAGGCGGTGTCACGCCCATTTTCCAAAATTTTTATGTTTTTTTGTTTTATGTCCATAGTTAGACTCCTGCCATGAAATTTTAATGATATATCTTTATATTTGACAGAGATATCGCTTAAAATGTTTTTATTATGCCCCTTTATAGTTCCCATATATAAAAGTGGGCGTGGTCGTCAACCGATTTTGGTAATTTTCCGTCCAAACATTTGTCTAAGTAAGTATATCACGCGTACCAAATTTCATCGATATATCTTCAACGGTTTCTGAGTTATGACTCATAATACTTTCAATGTTTGCCCCTTAATAAGTGGGCGTGGCACCGCCCATTTTCCAAAATTTCACCAGATTTCTTCATAAGGACCTGAGCTCAATACGTTTGTGAAATTGTATCACTCTAGCTCTATTAGTGACTGACATACAAAATTTCCAATTTTTACTATATAGGGGAGGTGGGCGTGGTCATGGTCCGATTTCGCCCATTTTCAATACCATCCGTTCCTGTCTTGATACCAACTTACATTTCAAATTTCATCAAAATATCTCAATTTTTGCGCGAGTTATCGTGCTCACAGACGGACAGACGGACAGACGGACGGACATGGCTCAATCGATTTCTCTTTTCACCCTGAACATTTTGATATATATAAGTCTATATCTATCTCGATTATTTCATTCTGTTACAATCCACCGTTATGTGATTAAAACTATAATACTCTGTGTACTAGTACAGCTGAGTATAAAAATGACAGAACTCTCATGCACTCGTGCTACTCAAAAGCAATTGCGAATGAAGAGCACAAAAAAAAAAAAAAACAAGTAAGGAAGCCTAAGTTCGAGTGGAATGGAACATTAGATACTCAGCTGTGTGTTTTCATTGTTTGTTTGCGTTTGATGGATTTTATATAAAGCGAGTGCTGCATAAAGTGGGCGTAGCCACGCCCATTTTCAAAATTTTTATCAGTCATCCAACTAAGCATATGAATATTATTCTTTGTGCAAAATTTCATTCCTTTATGATTTCCAGTTACAAAGATGTCACGTTACAAATTTCCAAAGCGTGTTCCAGAAATATCTTTGCTAAAAAATAGGCGTGGTCATAAACCGATTTCAATAAATTTTTGCGTGTCTATTAATACAAGTTATAAAAGTGTATAAACCAAGTTTCATCATAATATCTCAATTATTTGTCGAATTATGGGCTCCGAAATCTCGTAGATTACTTTGTCTAAAAGGAAGCGGTGCCACGCCCATTTCCCAAAAATTTGTCTAAGTAAGTAAATCACGCATACCAAATTTCATCGATATATCTTCAACGGTTTCTGAGTTATGAAATATAAAACTTTCAATGTTTGACCCTTAATAAGTGGGCGTGGCACCGCCCATTTTCTAAAATTTCACCAAATTGCTTCATAGGGGCCTGAGCTCAACACGTGGGTAAAACTTCATGGCTCTAGCTATATTAGTGGCTGAGATACCAAATTTCCGATTTTTTCTATATAGGAAAAGTGGTCCGATTTCGCCCATTTTCAATACCAACCGTCCCAGTCTCGATACCAACTTGCATTCCAAATTTCATCAAAATAACTCAATTTTTGCGCGAGTTAGAGTGTTTAAAGACGGACAGACGGACGGACGGACATGGCACAATCGATTTCTCTATTCACCCTGATCATTTTGATATATATAAGTCTATATCTATCTCGATTATTTCATTCTGTTACAATCCACCGTTATGTGATTAAAACTATAATACTCTGTGTACTAGTACAGCTGAGTATAAAAAAAATAAAAATAAAAATAAAAAAAATTAAAAAACAAATAGGGGAAGCTAACAAAAAAGAATGCAGAGCAAAATGAATTGTCAACAAAATTTGCATTAGTGTTCGAGCAGAGCTGAGTGAAAGCGTGGGCTTGTGAGCTGTAGGACAAGTGTTGTAAAAAAATACACATTTTTTTAGCCTTTTAGTGGCTTGTACTTTGATATTCAAAGCGATTGTATAAAAGAAAGGTTTGCTGGCCTATACAGCGAGAAAACTTGCGAACTAAAATCAAGTAGTGTTGTACTTGATTCAAGAATTACAGTTATTCAAGAAAAATAAATTTGCGAGTCAGCGAATACGAGTATCGAAGGAGATTTAATAATGAGCTGAGCGAGCTGTAGAGCACTGACAGACGACAGCGATAATCCCAACTATCTAGCTAATTCGGAGTTAACCTAGGAATTAACTGGAGGTAATCCCGACTATCTCTTGAGTTAGTCCTCAAAATTTTAGCGGACAAAAAGTCGACTTTTCTTCCTTCACCATATTTCGAGGGCGGCGAAAATCCTCGGCTCAAACCTCCAAGAGAGGCAGACCGTGGGGTTAACAAAGGCTGTTCTCCAGTAGTAGGTCACCTCAAGGCGCAAGCACTGAGAGAGGTACGAGAAGACCTCGGTCATGGTTCGAAGTGCCTGGCGGAAGGCATAAAACGCATTTATCTTGTCGTGATGGAGGATAAACACGATAAAGAATCACAACGTTGTACAACATATCGAAAAGTCCCTTCACTACAGAGAGTGCGAGAGGTGCATTTCTTGATATTTTGGTTGCCTTTAGCAACGTCTCTCCTGAGGCGCTGTTAGGTGGGGTTCGAATGGATCAAAATACCCCCAGTCATTCAGCGCTGGATCGAGGAGGTACATAGGTGCACCCCACAAGGGGGAGTACCCTCACCCCTGCTGTGGTCAGCAGGTAATAATGGATAATACAATGGTGCTATTATAATTCTGACGAGTTTTATGGCCGGGCTTCTCTCCCAATTCGAGGTGTGCTCCTTAACTATGGTTTTTCCTAAGAATTGGGTGGACCTACAGTTTTATGCCGGCTCCGAAAGGCGAATACATTTTTTGTAAAAAGCTTTTTCATGGCAGAAATATACTCGGAGGGTATGCCGCCCACTGCCGAGAGGCGAACGCTATTTCTAAAAACCCAATACATAATTGGTTTTTAATTAATTAGGACATTTTTTTTGATGGCATTTTGGTGACATTTGACAGGACTGGGGTTAGAACTCCAGATCTCTGGCATAGCAGGCGAACACTCTACCCACGCTGCAACACAGCGGTCAGTAGGTACTATTCATAAATACACAAAATACTCTTCGGAAAATACACAAAATACTAAAACTTGCGAAGTCTTGCATGCCAAGTTAATTATAAGGCCTCCAATACGACGTCGGCAATACTAAGGACCATATGTGGTCTATGTGAGGGATCACTCTATCCTGGCGAACTTAACTTAACCATATTTCGAGTTAAGCCACTTTAATTTAAGGGCACAGATATGTGTGTGTCCTCTTCTCTGATTACGCAAAAATATTTCTTGTAGTGCACTCGATTAGTCGCAACTGTGTGCGAGATAAGGATTTTATTATGATCGATTGATTTGACTCTTTAACGAAATTAAATATTTACATCCATACCAGAGATCAGCATGCGATACATTTTTTGTGATTTAGAGTATACTCATAAAAAATGCGGTGGGAGTATGACCGCAACCGCAAAATATGCGATCATAATAAACACCGTACCGCATTTTCTTGATCAATTCCGGTATGCGGTAGTATGGATATCACAACACCGCAAACACCGCATATCGTAAACACCGTATACCGCAAACACCGCATATCGCAAACACCGCATATCGCAAACACCGCATATCGCAAACACCGCATATCGCAAACACCGCATTTCCCACATAGAGATATTTACAATGTTGCCAGTGTGATTTTTTGTTTGTTTTTGTTTTTACCGTATTATGGATTTCTGATGAAAAATACTACTGATTACAATTTGATTTTAACCAAAGAATATCTATTATACAGGAAAACTCTCAGGATTGTTTTTTTTTTTTTTAATTTTTTCATTGAAAGGGCCACTTAAAATTTAGTTTGTTTACATTCAAAATAATTTGACTAATGAATTTCAAGATAAAAATATGTCCTATTTACATGAAATAGAGTTTTTTCCTAAAATCCTTGAATCACATTTATGGCTTCTTAGTAATACACATAAGTTCTCTTTACACATTTTTGTTATTCTGTGACATAATTCTTTATTTTCCAACGAGGCATTCATTCAATTTTCACAATCGACAAAATTGGCTACGATACATTGATTGAAACCGAAGTTTTTGTCATTTTATTGGAGCAACAACAATACACATGTTTATTTATATACATTTTATTATGAAGAATGAATACTTTTCCGTCAAACTAGCAATCCGTTTAATTGACAACATAGTTGAATTAAATGTATTTAAGTGACGATCGACACATTCAGTACTTCAGCTTTGCCGTAAAAAATACATATAATTCAACTATGTTTCTCAGTTAAACGAATTTCTAGATTGACGGAAAAGTATTTATTCTGATGGCCCTATTAGTCGTATTGGATTTCAAAATTGAATTTTTGATTATTTCATTATTGAAAAATATTTTATTATTCAAAAAACTGCCACAAAAAACAAAGCACACAGAAATAAAAAAAAATTCTTGTACAATTTATGTACAAATGAATTTTCAATTGCCTATACCTTTGCAGTTGGCCGCTGTGGTGCAGTGGGTAGAGTGCTCGCCTGCTATGCCAGAGGTCTCGGGTTCAAACCACGGTCCGAGCCAAACAAATTTTTCTAATTAGTAAAAATCCAATTATTGGGTTTTTTAAGAGCAGCGGTCACCTCTCGGCAGTGGGCGGCATACCCTCCGAGAGTATTTCTGCCATGAAAAAGCTTCTCACAAAAAATGCATTCGCCGTTCGGAGCCGGCATAAAACTGTAGATCCACCCAATTAGTAGGAAAAACAAAAAGGAGCACACCTCGAATTGGGAGAGAAGCTCGGCCATAAAACTCGTCAGAGTTATAATAGCGCCATTGTATTATATTATTATACCTTTGCAGTGTGTGTAAAATTTCCGGCAACACTGAATAGTATACAAATAAACAAATGCGGTGTTTGCGGTGATTGCGGTGTTTGCGATATACGGTGTTTGCGATATGCGGTGTTTGCGGTATACGGTGTTTGCGTTATGCGGTGTTTGCGGTATGCGGTGTAAACAACACTAAATACCGCAATATCATTTAGGTTTTCAATCAATGCGGTGGCGGTGAATTTTTTTTCTGGGTACTTATTTTTTGAGCCACTTAAAAAATAAGTATTTTTGCGGTGCTTTAGAAAATGCGGTGCACCGCTGCTGATCTCTGATCCATACATACATAGATACGAGTACATACACAATTTATTTATTTGAGACTTATCTGCCAACATTGCTCCCGCTTCCACAAAAAAATAACGAAATTAACGACACAAAAATACCCATGAAGAAAGAGAGATGATGCTTAAAAGCTAAAAGCGCTTCAGCTCGACTTTATGTGTGTTGCAGAACACAAATTGTTATAATCTTTTTTTTTCAAACTAAATATTTATGTACGTACATATCTACTCGTGCTATACAATTCGAGCGTTGAAGTGTATTACTTTGTTGTTGCAGAAATGTGCTTTCCTTGCAAATATGGGCGTGTACAGAAACACAGTTGACTATGCCCAGCAAAAAAAAAAAAAATGAGTCTCACTCATCTTTCGCTACAAAATTTGCATTTTATCATGATCCGCTGTGTCCAACTACATCTACATGTTTGTATGTATTTGTATAGCTGTTTTAGTTCGTATGTAAGTATGCTTGTTCATATACATATGTATGTAAATGCATACGTGCTGCACTTTTTCCCCAACCGTTTTGACCACCAATGCATAGAGTTCAGTTCTTTAATTTCTTGCCTTATTGTTTTGTTTATTTTCATTTCTTTTAAGCAAAATTGTGCTCAAAAGAACCAAGTTGGTTAAAACCAAAGCGTAGCATAAGCATGAAACGTGAGTGGTTTTTATCCTTTTTGTTTTCTATTTTCTACTTTCGCCTGGTTAAAGTGGATATCGCAGTAATTCCTTGTTGTCTGTTGTTGTTGTTGTCCCATTTTTGCAACAAACTGGCATGTAAAGTTGGAATATGCAAGCTTTCGTGTATATGTACTCTTACATAGTTATTGTAAGACTATGCAAATACACCTGTACTCCGTCGTTTTTTTTTTTTTTTTATTTTAATTTCAAATATTTACATCTCGTTTTACATTTAAGTCCATATCCGTTACATTCCATTGTGTTGTTGTGGCATCGGCCACACAAGTCGGCTCATTCATGCTCCCACAAATTTAAATTGCGTCCACAGTGGGTTGGATTTTGCAAAGTTGAACGGAAATTGTGTTTTTTGAACAAAGAAAAATCCAAGATTGATCGAAATTGTATAAGTGATAGTTAATAAAATGGTCGGTGAAGCGGTTATAAAATGGTTAGTGAAGAGGTTTAATAGATAATGTGTTAGGTGGTGGTTAAAAAAGTGGGTAATAAGTTAGTAAAAAATGTGGTTAATCAATAAAAATGCAATAGATAAAGTTGTTAAAATGTTTAATAAAATGTTTAGTATTGTGACTAATACGAGGATTTTTTGAAAATTCCGTGACATTCTGAACTTGACGAACAGTAATTTTGAATTCAACACTGCCCACGTCAACTCTTAAAAGACTACTGTAAAAACCTGAGCAACCTGCGCCATTTAGTTTGTGTTTGGCGGCTATTTAAAACCGAAAACTTGGCGTATTTTAACAAAAATGGAAAACATTGAATTTCGTGTGCTGACTTAGCATTATTTTTTCCTAAAAAAACCACGAACGAAATCAAGGAAATGCTTGATGAATACCATGGGGTATTCTCCGTGGTTATATACTGGTTTATTGAATACCGTTGTGGTCGTAATAGCACAAGTGATGTCCAAAGAAGTAATCACGTCAGAAATCGTCGATAAAATCCATGGAATAATATCGAACGATCGGAGAATGAAATTGCATGAAATAGCTGAGACCACAGGCATCTCAACTGAGCGAAGACATCACATCGTACATGAATATTTAGACATCAAAAAAGCTATTCGCGCGATGGATGCTGCGATTGCTTACACTCGATAATATGTGTATTCGTGTGACAACTTCAAAGGAGCATTTGACGCAATCTGTACGAATTTTTGTGAATTTTTGTTACAGTAAATGAAACTTGCATCCATCACAACACACCAGAGACCAAGGTACAATCAAAACGGTGGGTTTCTCCGGATGAAAGTGCACCAAAGAAGGCCAAATTGTGTCTGTTAGCCAAAAAGGCTGTGGCCACAGTTTCTTGGGTGTGTCATTCACATCTTGAAAAGATTAAAACAATTACCAGCGAATATTACTCAGAGTTTTGGACAGATTCAATCTTGATTTGAAGCAAAAACGACAGAAAAAGTATTCTGTTTCATCACGACAATGCACAACCGCATACGCGTGTAGTCACCACGGCAAAAGTTCATAAATTGGGTTACGAATTGCTACCTAATCTACCATATTCTCCTGATTTAGCCCTCTCCGATTATTTCCTATGTAAAAACCTAAAGAAATGGCTGGGTGGTAAGAGATTCGGGTGAAATAAAGAGGTCATCACATAAACAAATGCCTACTTTGAGAGCCTTGAAATTCCTATTTTTTGGAAGGAATAGAAAAATTGGAAAAACGCTGAACTAAGTGTATCGAGTTTAAAGGAGATTATGTTGAAAAATTAAATGCATTTTGGCCGAAAAAATTATTTCTTATTTAAAACTTCGCTGACTTAACTCAAACAACACTCGTAAAATTATTACTACTGAGTAAAAAGTCACTATTTAAGTGGTTAATAAATTGGCTAATGAGTAGCTTACATACCCGAACTAATTTATCTATTTCCGAATACAATTCTTCGCACTCTGCACACTGTACCTAAATGCACAACAAAGCAACCCTGCAGGGAACTCAATAACTAGTGAGCAAAATTTCTAGTTCCGAACTAGTGAAAAGGTGTCAAAAGGGAAGTAGATCAATTGTAGTTAGACCCGCACCAGTTCAGAAGGAGTGAATTGAGTGACCATTATAAGACACACTTTGATTTGTATGCAATTTCGAAGTGACAAAAATTCTATGAAAATTTTTCGTCGGCTTTGTATATTTCTGCAATTCTCAGATGTCTAGTGAAGCATTTTATATATAGTTTTCTATTTGCATCTTAAAAAAATTAAATGTACCCCTAATTCTGCTTTTCTGATCCCTCAGGCGTATTTAAATTTTTTTTTATTTCATTTCTTTTTAAATATTTCTGTAAATTTTTATTAAATAAAAAAATAAAAAAATATTAGTTAAAAAAAAAAAAAATTAAAAAAATTATCATCCGCCTCGACACCGACAGGATTCGGACCCACGCTCGCCAGGTTGATTGTCACACACGGTAGCCAGTGTGCTATCGCGCCACTTGCATGAAATGTGTCAAATACTGCACTTAAGCGGAAGATGTAAAACTGTAGAATTTGTAGCTAGTTCAGAACTATCGAAATTGTGACAATAAGCGAACTAGTGCAAACTTTAGAATTTAGTACTAGTTCGGAACTATCGAAAATGTAGTGCAGAAGGTGACAATTGACACCGCCTAGGACATCGCCGTGTTAAATTCGCCAGTTGATAACATGCAAAAGAGATTGAGCTCGCACTAGTAGTCGCGAAAAATGCACTAGAGGCGACCTAGTTCGGAACTAGAGATTTTCCCTACAGGGAATGTATAAACACGCACACATACATATACATATGTATGTATTTACATGTATCATATACCAAGATTAAACGGTTGTGTTGAAAGAAAAAAAACTCCAATAAGGAGCATGTATGGTCTGCTGACTCGCACATGGTGAGGATGAACCGATAAATGAAATTGCTGAGGTAAATGTGTCAGCCTCAAATGCCCAAGGTTTAAGCACGAATGGAGCCGCAAAATGTAAAGGCAACCAGCCAGCAAGTAAAAACTACGAGAACGTATGTAAAATGTAAAAGGTAAAATGGGTAACAAAAGGGATTTGCACATTTACACGCGCTCAAATTGGCAAAAATAAAAGTGAATGAATGAAAGTAAGTTTTATATATGTAGGATTGCTGTTCTTGTTTTCTTGTTGTTTTTGTGCATGTTGTACAATTAAATACACACTTGTATGTACATGTGACTATTCGGTTTGCACGTTTGCATAAGGAAAACTGCGCTGATCGCCAACGGCACACCGGCAATGGCACATCGAAATCAGAAAGCGAATTGGATTAATTTTCTTATTCGTGTTTTTTTCTTGCTTTCTTTTTAATCAAATTTTGCTCATTGGCAATTTTATCGAAGGCCATTAGCACATTTAAGCAAATTAAATATGCTTACCTTTGATTTTGCATTACCTCTTAAGCAAGTAAAATGTAAACATACGAAATTGCGCGCTTAGAATCAAATTTTGTTTGCTGCTTTTATATGTATCTTTTCAGCGATTATCAAATTTTTTTTTTAATTTTTTAATTTGTTTATCGCGCAAGTAAACATTAATTAAACGAAAGAGCTTATCGATTTCTGTGTCCGCTTTTTTAATTACTTTTTGCACTTAAATGTAATAAAAAAATCTTTTTCATTAGTGCAAATTGTTGATCGGGTTGCTGAAGTCACCAAAATGCAGCTAAGAAAAAATCTTTCTACAAGTAAGCCTCGCTAGCCTTTTTTCCCTTGTCTCATGGGCTGTGCTTCAAGCTGCACGCGCTAGATTTTACGCCTCGCCGAGTGCGTGTTTTAATTTAAATTTATTTTATTTTAATATTTTTTTGCTGCTATTTTTCTTCATAAAAAGTAAAACTCATTTCTCTGCAGCTCAACATTAAAATGTATTTCAAACACTTCAAGTGGAGACAAGCGCGCATTTTTTATTCCCCCCTACGCGGTGAATGGTGAATGGAGTGGAGTGGAATATGCTAAATGGGAACTCGTTTAAGAGTTGCATAAAAAATTGCATTGAATATGCACGAGAATGGGAATGTTTTTGTTGTTGGTTGGGAGAAGTCATTGCACATTTTCTTAGCACTTTTCTACATTTAATGCCATGCCAAAGATATGAAAAGTGAGCACGTACTCGCTTTAAGCATGAAAAATATGATAACCTGTAGGAATAATAACAGTAGAATCAGTGTAGATCAGGGATTATCACACTAATACTTTCAAACATTGTGCATGTGTTCAAAGCACAAAAGCTCTTGGCTACACCCAAAAGAAACTCAATCATTGTCGAAAACTAAAATTTTTAAATTATAAATGGATAGTATTTTTATTATTAACTTCACAAAAAACTACAAACAAAAAAATAAAATATAAAAATATGAGATGAAACGCAAAATCATGATTCCTAATAAAAATATTACGTAAAAAAATCAAAATAAAAAAACCATCCCAAACACACAATCATTTAAAAGCATTCAGAGACTGCTCGAGCAACACAACCTGCTAGCTCAACAGCTCAATGCTGACTGAATAGAAATTTGCAAAATTTCTGTGCGTGAACGAAGTGCTTTGACTCGTCGCTGTGAGGCTGTCGGTGTGAAGGCTATAAAAAGCTCCCGCACGCGTGCATAGGGAAATCAAACACTGGTGTAGATTGGTAGGTTGGTTGGTTAGTTGGTTGATTGATTTGAGTGGCGTGTCCCACGGACTCCAATTTACGCTGAAATGTCGTTTTAATACCACGACTCGTGACTAATGAATCAGAACCAGAACCAGAACCGGAAGAATAGTGTAAAAGAGCATATCATTTCGGAAACCAAGGCAGGCCGTACACCTTATATCCATGCTTTTGAGGTTAGGTGTCAAAGCAGCCCCTCAGGCCTAACGTTCTTAAGTACCGAAAGGTTTTTGAAGGAAGGTTGCCAAGGAATTTCATTCTGCCTATACAGTGCGAAGGACAGATTGATAGGTTAGTATTTAATATTATCTCTTTAATATGTTATATGAATTGCTTATGGCAGAAACACTCTACCAACAAGAGGTAGAAAAGTGGACTATTTAGGAAATTACAAAGTAATATTCTTATGTTTAGTTATGTGAAATTCGTAATCGAATGAATGAAGGCAAATGCTCCGGCCCACAAAGTTTTTCTATCAGAACCCAACGTTGCAACGGTGGCAGCAAAGAAAGAGCTAGCGTGGCATCTATTCCATGCGTAAGTTCAGATCGAGAATGACTTGCGTCTTGTCTTGGTGTTGCTAATTCGAAGCCAAAAGGACTTGCGCGCTTTGCTCGGACTCGAACAAAATCCTTTAGACGGTTAAGCTCGCCAAAATATGTATGGAAATCTAGCTGATCTCCCACTAATTAAGTTTTTGTGCTTGAAACTTTCTTGCTGTGTATTCTGTCATATAAATACATAATAATAATAATACAATAATACAATGGCGCTATTATAATTCTGACGAGTTTTATGGCCGAGCTTCTCTCCCAATTCGAAGTGTGCTCCTTTTTATTTTTCCTACTAATATAAATACATATGCACATCTTTTTTTAAAACACTTGTTTGATAAATGTGTCAAGCGGAGTTTTATCTTACTCTTGTTTTCATTCAACATGTACATACTTATGTATGTATATAGTTATATTTTTTATTTCATTTTCAGTTTTATTCAACAAAAGCGACTGCAATACATATGTACAGATATATGTATGTACAAAAGCAAAACATTTACTTCTCATTAACTATTCAGTTATTACAAAAAAAAAACAGAAAAAAATAATAAAGCCGCATTTAATTAAAGCGGCATTTTTTGCCAAACCAATGTAAATACAACCCTGTGTACATATTTTTCTCTAGATTAATATTAATATTATATGTATGTAAATGCTTTGAAAACACTCTTAGCTTCGCATTTAACTCACTTTAATGCGCCTCGTATATGCCGTATTTCCCCCTTTTTAATTCACGGTACAGCCATCGTTATAGCGTTAATGTATGCATATCGCAGTGAGTGATTTGTGATGGGTAAATGAAAATTATTATCAGCGCAGGAAATATTTTAAGTGGGAGGTGTCTTAATAAAGTAGTTAGTTTTTTACCCCTATAGTTCAATTTATTTACATAAATACATACATAAATATAAATGGATAAAGGTAAACCCTAAACCTAAAGTAATAGAAATGCAACTGTAACATTTAAGCTTTAAGTAATTTGCATTTGCATAAAAGGGGGAGAAAACTAGATAAAATAAATTGCTTAAAGTTACATAATTCTCAACGGTTTGCTACTAAAGTTACAGATATTTAAAACATTAAAAGAAAAGCCCTGTAAAAGCCCTCATTGCCATAGAAATGAATCGAAGAAAGTAACGAAGCACAAATTAGCAATCGCTTACCTTCCCACTTACAGGAAGCATTACGTTAAAACGGAGATGCCAATAGGCAGAAGCCCTTAAACCTGCATTATAGTTAAGCTAACGAAAAAGAAATTGGAAAGAAATAATGGGCCTAATGCCAATTAGTAGGAAAAACAAAAAAAGGAGCACACCTCGAATTGGCAGAGAAGCTCGGCCATAAAACTCGTCAGAGTTATAGTAGCGCCATTGTATCTATACTATCTATACTATTCACTATTGAATGGTAATGCACTTTGAATGGTAATGCAAAAATGCCCATCCTTGATATATATTTATATACATACTAGCTGACCCGGCAGACGTTGTTCTGCTAAAATTTATTCCCATGAAGCCTAAAGAAAAGTCTTTGATTACCGCATTGCTAACCATAGTCCATCTTAATGACTATATAATGATAACAAAAAATTGTCTATTCTCTGAATAAAAGTTATAGTTATATTCGCCGCGACAAACCTACTTCCCCCCATCCCTATCTCTATCTCAATCCCTATCTCTATTTCGGTCTCAATCTTAATCTCAATCTCAATCTTTATCCCTATCACCATCCCTATCCCTATCCCTATCCTTATCCTTATCCTTATCCTTATCCTTATCCTTATCCTTATCCTTATCCTTATCCTTATCCTTATCCTTATCCTTATCCTTATCCTTATCCTTATCCTTATCCTTATCCTTATCCTTATCCTTATCCTTATCCTTATCCTTATCCTTATCCTTATCCTTATTCTTATCCTTATCCTTATCCTTATCCTTATCCTTATCCTTATCCTTATCCTTATCCTTATCCTTATCCTTATCATTATCCTTATCCTTATCCTTATCCTTATCCTTATCCTTATCCTTATCCTTATCCTTATCCTTATCCTTATCCTTATCCTTATCCTTATCCTTATCCTTATCCTTATCCTTATCCTTATCCTTATCCTTATCCTTATCCTTATCCTTATCCTTATCCTTATCCTTATCCTTATCCTTATCCTTATCCTTATCCTTATCCTTATCCTTATCCTTATCCTTATCCTTATCCTTATCCTCCTCCTTATCCTTATCCTTATCCTTATCCTTATCCTTATCCTTATCCTTATCCTTATCCGTATCCTTATCCTTATCCTTATCCTTATCCTTATCCTTATCCTTATCCTTATCCTTATCCTTATCCCTATCTCTATCTCTATCTCTATCCCTACCCTTTCCCTATCCCTATCTCTATCTCTATCTCTATCTCTATCTCTATCTCTATCTCTATCTCTATCTCTATCTCTATCTCTATCTCTATCTCTATCTCTATCTCTATCTCTATCTCTATCTCTATCTCTATCTCTATCTCTATCTCTATCCCTATCTCTATCTCTATCTCTATCCCTATCCCTATCCCTATCCCTATCCCTATCCCTATCCCTATCCCTATCCCTATCCTTATCCCTATCCCCATCCCTATCCCTATCCCTCTCCCTATCCCTATCCCTATCCCTATCCCTATCCCTATCCCTATCCCTATCCCTATCCCTATCCCCATCCCTATCCCTATCCCTATCCTTATCATTATCCCTATATCTATCCCTATCCCTACCTCTATCCCTATAGCTACCTACCTTTACCTTACTGGGACCGTCGATCACCATCCGGGCCCACTACTTTAGCCATCTCTGGGAAACAGCCTTAGAAATCACAATGACAATAGCTGTATGTGGAAGCCTGCTCAACGCTTTTCATTTGCTACTAATATTGCCCAGAAACTTTCCAGGGTCACTCGGTCCCACGTTTTAACCCATATCTGGGAACCCGGCCTAGGTATCGCAATGAAAATAACTTTATGTTGAAGGCCTGTTCAACACCTTTCAGTTGATATCAATATTGGTCGAAGACTTGCTGGATCGATCTGGGTCTTCATTTAGGCCTGTATTCCGAGAAGCTTCCTTTTTTTCGAAATTCTATATAACCTACTATGTGCACTAACACCACATGAATCTACTGTGAATATTTCATAAAGAACGGATGGTTACTTTGGGAGTTTATAAAGGACACACATCCACAGATGCACACATATACACATACACACCGATTTTTCCAATTTTCGGACTTTTCTGGAGAGATTTTCCAAAATTTTCTTCCGTACGAACCATCTCCTCGAGAATACGAACAACTGACAAAAAATTTTACAGAAATCGGCCCAGCCGTTCTCATCTGATGAGGTTAGTAACATTTTTTACACCATTTTTATATATATAGATATATACATCCATATACTAGCATCTTTGATCACACTACAGCCTCACGAAATGTACAAGAACGTCGCGCACACCCCTGCACATATTGCTTGCTGCAGGTATACATATGTATGTATGTACATAAATACATAGTTGCATTATCTATTTTACTAGACCGTCTATTGTGCTACAATAATGATTTGGTAAAATATAACTACTAGCTACATACCTATTAAGCAGGGATTGCAAATAATCGTTATTTTTTAAATTTTGACTAAAAAAATCATACTAAAGGAGAAATGCTAAACGCAAAAGAAGTACACAGATGTAATCACCGTAACGCAGACTATCTCTAGGTGTATTAACTTTTATTTATTCGATTTTTATAAAAAAATTGATTTTTAATCATTATTTTCTGAGTTTTATTTTCTGCTCAGAAAATAAAAGTTATTTCTTGAGTTTTATTTTTCCCTCAGAAAATAAAAGTTATTTCTTGAGTTTTATTTTTCCATCAGAAAATAAAAGTTATTTTTTGAGTTTTATTTATCGATCAGAAAATAAAAGTTATTTTTTGAGTTTTATTTTTCGATCAGAAAATAAAAGTTATTTCTTGAGTTTTATTTTTCCATCAGAAAATAAAAGTTATTTTCTGAGTTTTATTTTTCGATCAGAAAATAAAAGTTATTTTTTGAGTTTTATATTTCGCTCAGAAAATAAAAGTTATTTTTTGAGTTTTATTTTTCGATCAGAAAATAAAAGTTATTTTCTGAGTTTTATCTCTTTGCTCAGAGAATAAAATTTTCTTCAGTTTGATTTTAGTTGCAGCTGTAGATTTTGCCACACTAACACGTAGGTAAAGTTTATAAATAAAAAAAATTATAAATATATTTATCTACTTTACCTATTTATATGGCAAAATCTACAATTGCAGCCAAAATTAAACTGAAAAACTTTTATTCTCTGAGCAAAAAAATAAAACTCAGAAAATAACTTTTATTTTCTGATCTAAAAATAAAACTCAAAAAATAACTTTTATTTTCTGAGGGAAAAATAAAACTCAAAAAATAACTTTTATTTTCTGATCGCAAATTAAAACTCAAAAAATAACTTTTATTTTCTGATCGAAAAATAAAACTCAGAAAATAACTTTTATTTTCTGATGGAAAAATAAAACTCAAGAAATAACTTTTATTTTCTGATCGAAAAATAAAACTCAAAAAATAACTTTTATTTTCTGAGGGAAAAATAAAACTCAAAAAATAACTTTTATTTTCTGATGGAAAAATAAAACTCAAGAAATAACTTTTATTTTCTGAGGGAAAAATAAAAATCAAGAAATAACTTTTATTTTCTGATGGAAAAATAAAACTCAAGAAATAACTTTTATTCTGTGAGCAGAAAATAAAACTCAGCAAACAATGATTAAAAATCAACTTTTTGGATATAACTCATAACCGTTACAGTCCCTGCTATTAAGTGATAAGCAGGTTGAATTACATGCACATACATATGTACATAGGTATGTATTCGGTGGTTAACATCATCATGCATGCGCACAGGCACACGCTGGCGGTACACCCTTAGTGGAACGTAGGCAAGTTGCTCGAGGTCATGTCAGAAATGAGTTAATATCTTTTGAACCATAAAAGTCTCCACCTTGAAATAAAATGCGTTTTTTAGATGAAAGTTCAGCGCATATTACGTATATTTTTTCGAAAATATTCGTTGACCCGATCAGTATGTAATAATGCTTTAAAAAATTTAGTTTGAATTCATTATTTTGATTTTGTAAAATTAAATATTTCTTTAACGCAGTTATAAAGTAAATATTATTACCTTCAAAATAAAAAAAAATGAACAAGATACGACTAGCCGAACCAAAGATATGGAATTTTGAATGTGGGCATGTTTGCTTAACCATCGAATTTTTACACATGCAGATCTCTGAAAAAAAAAAAATTTGCCAAAATCCTGATATAGGTGTTTACTTAAATTGCGAAAGGATTCCAAGAAATAAATTTGGTGTCTTTTAAAAATGTGAAATTTTTTTTTTCAACAAATCCGTACGATTTGTAAAATAATGACCCATATACATCATTTTTTGTAGCATCAACCAATTCGCAGAATTTTAACGAAATCAGGTGTAACCTCAAATACGAGGTACTTTTGAGGAACGTCCGAACGGCAACTTTAAATCCTTCTACAGTGGTAATGTGTCATCTCTAGAAAAAAAATGAGATAGCTTTCGATAGAGGAGTACAAATTCTACATATGACAAAAAAAAATATTCTGATCCAAAGCCTACTATAGGTTTTATACTGAAAATAATGTCGCAGCATGGAACGTCCGTAACGCTGGAAACACCCATATGTACAAAAATCTGTATCTTTTTTGCTTTCACATACATACATATGTATGTACAAATTTTCTGATGCCAATATCTCGTAAATTGGAATAAGCAAAAATCTGGCAACATACTTGCATTATGTGGCAAATATTTTCATTCGCTTTCGCTTCATTCACTTCGGTATTTTTCACTTTTTGCATTTTTACATTTTGGATTTGTTTATTATTTACTTGTATAAAAGCTTTTGCTTTGCGTACTTGTTTATGTGGACCACCAATGTATGAGATTTGCATGAAAAATTGAGAAAGAGTTTTATTCAACTGTCTTTAATCTCATTCTATACATAGATATATATAATAATTAACAATTGTATACTAAGTACTAGTTTCAATTCTCTATATCTATATCTATACTAATTATATAAAATTGATTGTATGGAAAATGTATGTAACGCGATAACTCAAAAAGTACTGGACCGATTTTAATAATTCTTTTTTTAAAATGTCATACATTCTGAATTCTCGACAACCATGTACCTTTTTTGCGCATTTCTGAGACTTTAATACCTTTTTCCCGGTTTTAAATTTCGAAAAACTCAAAAAAGCGCAAGCATAGACAGATTCGTTTGGTCATTTGCCGTGTTCAGTGGAGGCGTCGCAGTCGTGCCAGGCAGCGCAGCGCAGGCGACTCATATGTTTGTTTTTGCACGGTTGGTTGTTTGGCTCGGTGGCAATCCAAAACCTGTTTACACATGCATACTATGCTATAACTCAAGAACGCCTGCACCTACACGTGCGATACTGGTATCAAATGAAAGGTGTTGAGCAGGACTTCGACATAGTTATTTTCATTGTGATGCCTAGACATCCAGTCTGGGTAAGAATGTGGACCCAGATGACTCCGGAATATTTTTGAACGATATTGGTATAAAATTAAACGTATTGAGCGGGGCTTTAACACAGACTTATTTTCATTGTGATTCCATGCCGGGTCTCCTGATATGGGTCAGAAGGTGGATCTGGATGATGTCGGGATGTGCCTGAGCGGTATCGAATGAAAGGTCTTGATCTGGACTTCAATATAGAGCTATTTTAATAGTGATGCCTAGGCCGAGTCTCCAGATAAGGGTCAACAGGTGGACTGGATGACCCTCGAATATTTCTGAGCGATATTGCTACCAAATGAAAGGTCTTGATGAGTACTTCGACGTAGAATTATGTTATTTGTAATGCCTGGGCCGGGTCCCCAAATATGGGTCAAAATGTGACCCCGGATTAACCCGGAATGTTTCGGAGCAATATTGGTATGAAATGAAAGGTTTTGAACAAGGATTTTACATGGAGTTCTGTTCATAATGATTCCTAAACCTGGTCCCCAGATATGTGTCAAAATGCGGACCCGGATGTTTTAGAGCGATATTGGTATTAAATGAGAAGTGTTGGGAACGGGTTCAACATAGAGCTGTAGTGGTGGCTACACAAGGTCATCAAGTGGACCCAGATAACCCCGGAATAACTTAACTTAAATTAACTTAGCTTGAATTGGCTTGACTTGACTTGACTTGACTTGACTTGACTTGACTTGACTTGACTTGAATTGACTTGAATTGACTTGAGTTGACTTGACTTGACTTGACTTGACTTGACTTAACTTGACTTGACTTGAGTTGACTTGACTTGATTTGAGTTGAGTTGACTTGACTTGACTTTGGTTAACTATTATTCCTCATTGCGAAGCAACGAGTATTTGCTAGTTATTATTATAATGAGCCTAATGCATAAAAATCGAGCTTTAGCTCATACACAGTTTTTTCGTTAAATTTAAAAAAAAAAAAAACAATTTTAAAATTGCTTGATTTTGCCAAAAAAAATTGGGTTTATCTCATAAAAAAATTATAAAATAATAAAATCCCAACCAATAAATTTAAATTATTTTGTTATTTCTCGAGATTAAGTTTGAGTTGAGTCTCTTTAGAAAGAGCTCAGTTTTTATGCATGAGGGCCAATATCTTACAGAGAAGTTGTTGTAAAATGTAAATATTTAGAAGCGAATAAAGAGTGGCTTGCACTGAAGATAGAAAATAAACTGAGAAGTAAAAGTAGAAAGCCTGGAACATTCAAGGCGTGCTGTTTTAAAAGAGTGTTCACATACAGTAAGTAGCTTTTTGCACATTAATTCAATAGTGACGTCATATTTCAGCTGATTAAAGCCTTTAGCCAACTTTTAATTCATTTTTGGAGAACTGTAAGTGTATATAACATATTGAAAATTATTCATAAATATTTCGAGAATTGCACAGAAGGTTTAAAAATTCGATTGAAGGGAATAAAAAGTTACTTTCCTTTAATTAGTTTTATTTGAATTTTATAGGAGCTATTGGCCAGTTTTTAATTAAGAAAAATTGAAAAAAAAAAAAAAATTTTTTAGTAGAAGTTATGGATCCATTTCGGAGACCCCCACATCCCCTCATCACACTTCTTATTCATTGAGCATTGCTGTCTGTGGGCGGAATAATTCCCACACAGAACCGAAAGACCACTAACGAAATACTTAGTACTTCATAACCATTTTGCTCTGTGAGGTAAATGTTTTTTATTGCCATTTTAAATTTGCGAAATTTCATCTGAGTGATTTTTAAATAGAGGAAAAAAGGGTTAAAATACCTATCGTAGACAAATATGTTGTTAAAAAATATGTAGTAAAACTGCACGAGCTTTAATCTCGTAGAATACTTTAACCCCCTAACACCACCACGAAGAGGTCGTTTTGGCGCCATTCTTTAGAAAGTCTGAAAAAAATAGAATTTTGAAGATGGGTATAAAATTTCACTAGGGTTCTTCTCAGACAAAATATTTGTACAAAGAACCTAAAACACCACAGAAAGCAAAAAGCACATATCCCTTCGAATATGCCGAAATATTTAATGCTTTCTTTGTGCACACAAATACAATGAGTGTATAAATTAATTTATTAATTTAATTTACTATTCAGTAAGACACAGTTTGTTGACGTCAATAGGAAAAATCGCGAAGAATCAACATCAGTGCAACGACCTCGAATTCAATTCAACTCAATTCAATTTAATTTAACTTAAGCCGCTACAAATAACTATTGGAAATATAAGCTCTATAGTTTTATGCGCCAATCTTAGCGTGAATAATATCGAACTGCCCTAACCGAATTCAAAATAAACCTACTAGTACTAGTTAAGTGATTTGAACCGCCATCAAAGTTTTAGCTTTCATTTAAGCTTTGTAAGGAGTGTTGGTGACTGGATTTTTGTATTCACATTTGATGGACACGAACATAATATGATTACATCAATCCAACAGTTAGTCGCGGACAACCGCTGCTACTGGAATACATATATATGTAAGTATGTTCACCCAAACTGACACTCCATGAAATACTACCTACCTACCTATATACAAACATACATACCACATTGTATAAAAATAAATTCGCTTGCCTTTTTTCAATGCAACTACATACCGCACGCGGTTGTAGCCTCCAAGTTTAAATAAATTATAGGGTATTAAATTTAATTTGCAAAAGCCAAGGTAAATAATTTGCCAAAGCATACAAAGAGGCAGGGAGGAAGCAATGAATGCATTGGCAATGCGGCCGGGAAAGATATATTGCATTACGACAAAGCAACTACATACCTACAACAACGGCAAGAGCGACGGCAATGCGGCTAAAGCCGATAATATCATGCGTAAGTTGACACTAGGGAATTTCGAGCTGCACTAAGGCACAAAGTACGATATAACAGCAACAACAACAACAACAACAGCGACAACAAATATTGAAAACTAAATGCATAATTCGCTGGACAACTCAAAATAAGTAATTGTATGCATTTTAAAGTAGAGAAATACGCTGTCCTCAAGGGTATGACTATTTTCATAAACTGGCGTTGTTCTAGACAGAAATATAATCGAAATGAAATGAAATGTCAACGAACTTTTAACAAAAATGTCGACGAGGAAGTGCTGAGATCTGCTTTAATGCTATTAGGCACGTTATTCGATAGATTAGAGGCAAAAATATTCAATTTCACAGCGCACAAACATTTTTAGGTGAAGCAATAATTCCAACTCAAGTTTAAACACCGCGAGATTACTTAGAAAGTGGCATCGATATAGACAAATGTAAAATATAATCCCAAAGTCTATTTGTATGCTCGAATAAAAATTTGTTTCTATCACTACACGTTTGAAAATTTTGAACTTTTTCCAAACCTGGCAAAGTTTAATGACTTTTTTTTAACTTTCTTCTTTTTTTTTAAAAGTTTTGAGACTTTTTTTTTACTTTTTTCGGCTTAAAATTTATCAAAAAAGCTGAATCAAAGTAGTGTTGAATTTTTTTTTATTTTTGTTTCCTTACCAGTGGCAGTCCCAGCATAAATTGGCTGGGCAAGCCTATGTGTGAAGCAGTTACTTTATTTGCTGTATTCTCTGAAAGTCATTGCATATGTAGAATATAAGCGGAATTGTATTCAGTCCGCCTACGTTCACCTTACAAGGTAAGCGAAGCTAAATTCGGGGAGCCTACCTAGAGCTTACAATGTAAACGGAGTTTTATTCAGTTCGTCTAGATCCGCCTTACTACGTTGGCGAAGTAGAATTCGAACTGCTTACCAATAGCTTACAATGTATGCCAGTTAGTGATATGCTCATTGGTTGAACACTTTACTACCCTGATTACTTTGTATGTAAAGTGTAGACGTACACACTACTTTTGCGGCCATGTACATATATGGAAATGTATAACAGATCTGTATATGAGGTGGTGTGCATTACTGCCTTATATATATGCATAACTACTTAATCGATTCTGTAAGCAACATTTTCGCCGCTGGATTGAGATTCTCCATTTCTAGGCCTAAAGCTTACTTTTTGCTGAGTATGTAGAGAGATAAATAACTATCTTAAACAATCTTTGTTAGTTTTGTTGTAGCAGAATTTAGTGTGAAAATGTTATCAATCATTAATTATCGTTGAAAAGCCATCAGGAATTATATGTTAAATTAACTAAAAGCCACTTCTGTCCAATCTCAAACTCGTCCGCCCATAATAATTATTTGTGTGTGTGTGTGTGTATGTTTTAGCTCGCCAGTGAAAGCTGCATAACTCTAAGGGCCGTTTACACAACCTTTGATTAACGTTACCCACGGTTAAAGTCCGGTTAAACATCATTATCGGCTTTATCAAACCATATCGCACCCTAAATCATAAAGGGGCACAACTCAAAATTCAAAAATTTTCAGGAGAGCCAAAAAACTTTTTTTTATTACAAGCAATCGTATGGCAAAGGGCCAGGTATAATGGTTATTTTTCGGTCGAAAGAAACAGTTATTCAAAAGGTTTTTTTGGCAATCTCCAGAGATATGTTCCGTATACCCGTTTATGAAAAAAACTCGATTTCGAAAAATTTTGAGTTGTGCCCCTTTATGATTTAGCGTGCGATATATTTAACATGTGGTCGATAACGCAGTCCTTAACTGGACCTTTGTCCTCCGGTTAGCGTTAATCAGAGGTTGAGTAAACGGCCCTTAATATCAATTAAGGCAAATAATAAATAAATAATCTCATTTAGCCCTTTATACAGCACAAGATGCGAAGATTTTTTATAAATACATATTTTGTTGAAGCAGTTTTGTGAGAATCCAATAAACACGCTCTCTCTGTTACGCTTTCCGTCAATGATTTAGGTAATCAAAGGGGAGAAACTTATTGGGCCATTCTGGCAATTGACTCTCAAAATACAACTATCTTTCGAGTGAAATAAGTATTTTTTTTTTTCGTTTGGAAAGATAGTTTTTTTTTCTGTAAAGACATTCGCGAAGATAGCCTAGTTAGTATCTAGCATTTGTTTGTTTTTGAGTTGAGTTGAATTGAGCTTGAGAGTCATGCTAAATTTTCTGGAAAACGGACCGTCTCTTTTTGTGTTGAGTGGGAAATAACCAATTGTATGTGCTTATGCGGTTTTGAATTCTTAATTTTTTTTTTTGGTCAGATCAAAAATTGCTTTCGCTTTAATGTTGACATTGATTGATAATTTGTTCTTAGGTGACAGTGAAAGATATCACTTTGTTAAGAATGATTTTTTTTAGGCCACAGCAATTGCGCTGTTTTTTGATTGTTTGACAAATAAGTTCCATAGTATTTGTGACAAAGTAGCACACAAATAGCTTTGTAATAATTTTAAACTTATTCAGTGACAAGCTAAACTTTACAAATCTTATCAACTGTCAGCTCACTGTCTGGACATTTGATTGATATGCTAATTTAAGAAAGATTTTAGTGGCAGCAAAATTCTTAAAAGTAGTCAAGCAAGGAGATTTTTAAAAGTACATATACATTAACTATTGAGACAAAGAATAAGGAATTTTTTCTGCTGAAAATTTCAAGATATTAATTATGTACGAGAACAGCTAACGGCATGCAACTTGTAAATTTTCTATTTCTTCGACCATCATTTTGCACGTGTTGCGTATACGCCATGGCATACCGTTTGTGATATTTAATAACTAACTTAGCTTTCACGTGCATACATATGTATATATGTATGTAATTAACTCTCACCTCCAGCTGTGAAGAAATTATATAAATGTTGCGAAGTTTTTATTGACATATTTTTTTTCTACATACTCGTATGTGTGTGCTTTTTGGATCACTTTCAGTGCGGAAAAAGCACAGTATGTTAACTGTTCATAGTTATTACAATCAACTTAAAGATATATGTAACTCATTTATTTCTTACATGATTTGAAATTCTTCATTTAATTTAAACTAAGATTTAATATGCTTTCCATACCATTGATCTTGACCCTCTTTCTGTGACCTGTTACTAGGGATTCCAATTTTTCCGATTTTTTCGATCCCGGGATTTTCGAGATTTTTTTCAGTGTTTGAATTTGCTTGCTGCAAAACAGCAATAGCCGATGTTTTATGCTTATTGCTGAATTCAGTCGAGCCAAAAACGAAAACACGAATCATTCGCTTCAGTTTTCAGCTGTATAGTTAAGCCAAGCAACTCAATTTGAGAGGGTTGCTTTTACTTCCAGCAATTAGTTGAGTAGTAAATTTTTGCTTACAGTTGCTTATTTTGCTGAAACTAGTTTTTAAGCAAAATTCAACATGAAAAGATGTTTACAAATGGACATATTATGTGTACATACATACATACACATAAGTAAATATGTATAAAAAATCGAAATATGCGTAAACAAATCGTTTCAGCAAAATAAGCAAAAGCAGAAAAAATGCAAAGACACAACTAATTGCTGGAAGTAAAATGAAATCCCCCAAATCGCGTTGCTTTGCTTAACTATACAAGCAAACACGGCTCAGCTGAATACTTCGCTGGCCGAGTTTGCTAATTTACTTTTCGTTAGCAAAAGCAAAGCAAAAGCAAATGCAGCAAAAGTAGCTAAGCAATTTCAAACCCTGATTTTTTTTTATAATCCCGGGATCCCGGGATTTGTCCCAGGATTTTTCCATTAATTATTTTCCGACATTTTCGGTTGAAAACAGTAAATATATTTTTCGAGGAACTTTAAAATGCAAAGAAAATAATTGATTTTTATTGCCATTTTTTATTTAAAACAAAAATTATTTCATAAAAAAAAAATTAATTCATGCGTATTATTTAATAATACTTAAGAGTTGCTTTAAAAAAGACAACCAACTAAGAAAATGACATATGTACATTTGGTGTAAAAAACATTTGCTTTAAAGTTGGTACTTTTAAGATATTGACAAGAAGGCTTGGGATCATTTGATAACAATGTGTGACAAAATAAAAAAAAAATTTAAAGTACTTTTTTCGAGGTTCACATATGTTATAGGCCGTAACAAATATACGAAGAAAGCATACTTAAAATTTCAATACACCCTCAAAATCTGGAGTACTGGCCAAAAACCCTTTTTCACAGGTTAAGTCTATTTAGTCTATGAACATAATTTTGATGTTGAAAATACGACATTTCACCGCTTCCATCATCCTTTTTTCATCTTCCTCGAATAATTTGTTAACAAGTGCATATATATAAAATTATTTCGAAACAATTTCCTGTTAATACTGTTTTCAACGATATATAACTTTTCATATCTGCGTAGGCTCACCTATGATATTCTACTTTAATCAATTTCTACTGTTAAATTTTCCATACTAAAATTGCTAAATTTGAATCGACCCTTAACCCGGGTATCATACAAATTTAGCAATTATAATATGAAAAATTTCACAGAAGTAATTAAAACGGAGTGGCACATTTAATTTTAGTACACTGTTATAAATATTGGAATATTTTTTAAACTTTGATTTGGTTTGAAAGGAATTTAAAACTTTTTTTGAGTTAAATTTTGGACCTTCGAAAGTCTAAAAGTATCTTATTCCTTTTTGGTTTAAAATTCAAACTTACAACAGTTCAAATATATCAAAGTATTTTTTGGAAAAAATTTCATACTTTTTTGGTTTAAATCTTACACTTTTTCTTATTTAAACTTTTAAGGTTTAAATTTTAAACTTTCATTGCTCGTAAAATTTGGTTTCATCAAAAAAATTTTAATTTTTGATTTGAAATTCCAACTTGCTTTTTCGAGAAATGAACAATATAAAAAGCTCATTTATAGTTATTAGACAATTGGAGTGAATGAATGGAGAAACAAACAAACACAAAATAATTATGGCAACAGATAAAATGAAGAATAAAGAAAAGGAGAAGAAGAGGATAGGGAAAAGACACAATATGGAAAAGGATTAAGGGGATGTTGGGGAGAGAACAATATGGAAGAAAAGGAGAAAAAAGGATAGGAAAGAAGATAAAATAGGGAAAAGCATGAAGAGGATTTGGGAGCAGACATTTTTTTTTTAATTTAAACCAAAAAAAGGTTTAAATTTTAAACTTTTGAAAGTCTTAAAATAAATTTTATTTTGGAATAAAAGCTAAACCTTAAAAGTTTAAAAATCTTTTAAACTTTTCAAAGTTTAAATTTTAATAATTTTTCGGTCGACCAAAAAAGTTTAAAATTTATACCAAAATTTATTTGAGTGTCAAGTCTAATTAAAATTCTCTCTGGTTTTTGGTAATTTTATTTTTTGATTATTGTTTGCATTTTCTTCCAATATTTACTTTTCATGGGAGAAACTTCGAAAAAACCCTTGAGAATAAAATGGCCAAAAATCAGGAAATCGAAGTTATCAAAAGAATTTACCACAAGAATTCTAAAGATTTTAAAGGTACTTAACGTTCGTTTCCTCACAGCACGTACTTTACAACAAAACAATTTAATTATTAAAAAAAAAATCAAAAAATATTAATCCTCACTTTGACTAATGGTCATTTTAAATTCTGGCAAAAATGCTGCACTTATTCTGCATTTTCTTCCGGATTGTTCTATTCCAATATTTTTTAGGCCTTTTTGTTCTATTGACAAAATGTAAAATCCGCCTGATTACGGGGCAAACATTTCTGCTCTTAACACAAGTAAAGCGTTGCATTACTTTTGTTTCATTCATCATATGAGAAATGCAGCATTTTCACAGGGCACAGGGCATATGTTGATAATTCTTCCATATAATAATGTAAAATTATCGTTTAGAATAGGAAACGCTATTAGTATACAGATCTGAGGTCAATAAAAATTATATAAAATAGTTGGGGTAAGTGGAAAAAAATTCAACAACTATTTACAGCGAAGGTTGAGTGTATAGCTATTTCACGAAAAACCATTTTCGATCATCAGCACTCTTTTCGGAAGTGGATGCACCGGGGATTGAACCCGAGTCCATTCCATCTTCAGCCGCAATGACCCAACGCATAAACACACTCGGCCATTGAGACTCTGTGCAAGCTGTTGGATTTTCCCCACTTTTGCCTTTTTCATTTTCAACATTAACGTTAGTGTGTATATGCTTTTGCATATATTCTCCACAAACGTGCTGAATTTTTGTTGTAGGTAGTTCGCAATGACCATTGTTGTTGGTATTTATTTTATGTATATACCAAACAATGTTAACAATTTTACTTGAAAGAGTTTTTAGTGCTTAGCACGAAATTTTTATTTTAATCCAATTTTTTAATTGTTGGGGTAAGTGGAAAATGAAAAAGGCAAAAGTGGGGAAAATCCAACAGCTTGCACGGAGTCTCAATGGCCGAGTGTGTTTATGCGTTGGGTCATTGCGGCTGAAGATGGAATGGACTCGGGTTCAATCCCCGGTGCATCCACTTCCGAAAAGAGTGCTGATGATCGAAAATGGTTTTTCGTGAAATAGCTATACACTCAACCTTCGCTGTAAATAGTTGTTGAATTTTTTCCACTTACCCCAACAATTAAAAAATTGAATTAAAATAAAAACTTCGTGCTAAGCACTAAAAACTCTTTCAAATTATATAAAATAATTTTCTTTGCTTTAATAGGAGAATATTATGTCTTTATTTTATCCCGAAAATCCCGGGATGAAATTCTAGCAATCCCGGGATTTTCGGGGTGTCAAAAAGGGCGGGATCCCGGGATTGGAATCCCTACCTGTTACGCTTCTATGATGAAAAGGGTAATTACAAGTAGAGAAGATTGTAAATAAATACCACTTATGCAGTCATTGAAAATTGCAGCAAATGCTGATTGTGGAGAAATGGCATTAGAAAGAGGGTAAATGCAATGCATCAAGTGCACATAGTACATATGTATAATACACACATAATAATAATAATACAATGGCGCTATTATAACTCTGACGAGTTTTATGGCCGAGCTTCTCTCCCAATTCGAGGTGTGCTCCTTTTTGTTTTTCCTACTAATTGGGTGGACCTACAGTTTTATGCCGGCTCCGAACGGCGAATGCATTTTTTGTGAGAAGCCTTTTCATGGCAGAAATACACTCGGAGGGTATGCTACTCTTGAAAAACCCAATAATTGGATTTTTACTAATTAGAAACATTTTTTTGGTGTTTGGCTCGGACCGTGGTTTGTACCCGAGACCTCTGGCATAGCAGGCGAGCACTCTACCCACTGCACCACAGCGGCCACACACATACATATATGCATAAATAAAATGGGTCAATTAAAATTTTACGTATGACCGCTTCAAATGCAACTGGAAAATGATTCTCGATTCTTGTATTCTTTAAATGACATAGCAAATGAGAAAGTGCAGATACATAAATATGAATAGTATACAATGTAGGTACAAACAAATATATGTAGGTACATATATGTGCATACCCAGAATAAAAGTTGTCAAAAATTTGAATGTGGTCGGCTCGGTAGTTTCGGTATCCATAAGGAACAAACAAACAAACAAACAACCTTTCGTCCTTATATAGATACTTATATAGATTGGAGAACAACTTCTAAGCAAGAGTCAAAGCACATTTACGCAGTACTTCACATGGAGGTGCTTCTTCTGCTGCTTCCCCGAGGTACGAGTTGATTTGATATGAAGCAAACAAGCTGCGAAAAGCTATTCAAATTTTGAAATCAACTCTTTCTATAAGTGAGCGCTTCTTACTGCCAACTTTTTCGACTGGGTACATAAGCGAGTAACGGGTAGTTAGTTATTAGTACCGGGCGATCGAAGATGCGGTGATGCGATGATGCGAGGGTGCAGAGGTATGTGTACATATTTATATACAACATCAAATGTATTTATGATTGTGTTTATCTATGTATATGTGTACATATATTTGTTTGTATACATATATTTATAACACAAATTAACCAACTGCAAGTCAAGCGATTCAATTCCAATACCTATTATCTACTCATATACATAGCTCAAGGTAATTGAATACTCTTGTGCGCCGTTGAATTGCGAAAATTGCATGTCAATCGCTAATTGCGTGGAAGAGAAGCATTCTGGCTTACCTTACACGCACGCATACGAATGCAAATCAAATGCGGCACGCAAGCGTTTAAAGTTGCAAAATTATGCAATTCAATATTTATTTAAACTGCAAATGTGCAACGAATTTAAGTTTATAGAAGATGAAAAAATAATGGAATTCGATTAAAGTTGCAAATTTAAGTAGAAAGCTATTGATTTTCGCAAGCAAATAGAAATGGGTTTTCTACAGATCAATTTTGTTAATCCTTTTTTCCAGCCTTTCCTCCGTAAATGTTGTCTGAGAAGTTTCCATTCGGGAACTATTTTAGTTTATTATTCTACAAGAGCTAAACCTTGTTATACGTTGTACTATATTCTGTTCGTTATGAGTTCGAAATTCTGTCCACTTTCGAATGGAAATTTTAATAGGAGAAAGCGCTTGTCTCAATCTATGTCTCTCTCTCTATCTTTTCCTCTCTCTCTCTCTCTCTCTCTCTCTCTCTCTTTTTCTTTCTCTATCTTTCTATTGTTACTATAGCAACATATGCTACTCATATCGAACCCATTTCGAGTACATTTCAAAAAAAATATCAACTGTAAAGCTTGCGGAACTAAGGTTTGTTATACATCCATAAGTTTAATCTTAGTGAATATGGAAGAAAATCTACAAAACAGCTAATTTTGTGTACAAAACACTTGTTTTTTTTTTCTTTACTATTATATTTTGTTTCCTACATTCGTACGCAACTGCAGATGGCAGCGATAAATGCCAGCATATTCAATAATGATGATGATTTTGTTTGTACGCGAAAAAAATCTTTTGTTGCAGCAACGGAAGTGAAAATGTTGCACAACTTCAAAGCTAAATGCTTGATAACAACAAAAAAAAAGTAAACAAGTAAGGAAGCCTAAGTTCGAGTGGAATCGAACATTAGATACTCAGCTGTATGCTTTCATTGTTTGTTTGCGTTTGATGGAAACACGTTCTAGGTACTTTTTATATAAAGCAAGTGCTGCATAAAGTGGGCGTAGCCGCGCCCATTTTCAAAATTTTTATCAGTCATCCAACTAAGCATATGAATATTATTCTTTGTGCAAAATTTCATTCCTTTATGACTTCTAGTTACAAAGATGTCACGTTACAAATTACCAAAGGGCGTTCCAGAAATATCTTTGTTAAAAAGTAGGCGTGGTCATAAACCGATTTCAATAAATTTTTGCGCGTCTATTAACACAAGTCATAAAAGTGTATAAACCAAGTTTCGTCATAATATCACAATTATTTGTCGAGTTATAGGCTAAGAAATCTCGTATATTCCTTTGTCTAAAAGGAGGCGGTGCCACGCCCATTTTCCAAAATTTTTGTGTTTTTGGTTGTATGTCCGCAGGTGGACTCCTGGCATAAAATTTTAATGATATATCTTTATATTTAACAGAGATATCGCTTAAATGTTTTTATTAGGTCACTTTATAATACCCATATATAAAAGTGGGCGTGGCCGTCAACCGATTTTGATAATTTTTCGTCCAAACATTTGCCTAAGTAAGTATATCACGCGTACCAAATTTCATCGACATATCTTCAACAGTTTCTGAGTTATGACTCATAAAGCTTTCAATGTTTGCTCCTCAATAAGTGGGCGTGGCACCGCCCATTTTCCAAAATTCCATCAGATTTCTTCTTAGGGGCCTGAGCTCAACACGTGGGTAAAATTTCATCACTCTAGCCATATTAGTGGCTGAGATACCAAATTTCCGATTTTTTCTATATAGGAAAAGTGGGCGTGGTCATGGTCCGATTTCGCCCATTTTCAATACCAGCCGTCCCAGTCTCGATACCAACTTGCATTTCAAATTTCATCAAAATATCTCAATTTTTGCGCGAGTTAGAGTGTTTACAGACGGACAGACAGACGGACGGACGGACGGACGGACATGGCTCAATCGATTTCTCTTTTCACCCTGATCATTTTGATATACATAAGTCTATATCTATCTCGATTATTTCATTCTGTTACAATCCACCGTTATGTGATTAAAACTATAATACTCTGTGTACTAGTACAGCTGAGTATAAAAATAAATATAAATATATATTTGCAAGTAAATGTTATGAACAAAGCTTTTTTGTTGCTAAAACTGTGTATTATATACATACGCACACAAAGTTACACATGCATAAGTTAGGCCGGGACGATTTTTTACTTTATTTAATTCTAAGAAAACTCAAGGTTACTCATACGCCATAAGGAGCTACTGGAAGCAAAAAAGAACTATTTTCAAGCAGCATAAGTTCACGTTTGAAGGAATACTCTTAAATTTTTGCAGCTACAATTCTGAAATTTTTAATTTGAAACATTTATTGTACACAACGCGCTGTCAGGGAAAATCATCGGTATCGGATGACTATAACATAGAGATCCTGTACCGCGATTTTGGGCTAAAGAAAAAAGAGTGCATTCTAGTTCTGCTATACCTGAAGATAAATTAAAATATTGTTACAGTTTACTTATGTTTAAGTAATTTGCAAGAAAATTTAAGATATTATACACAGCAAGAGATAATTTCGGAAATATGCGGCTTTGGGAATTCAGCCTCCAAAACCGGAAATCATGCTATACAGTCGTGTATGGATATAGTGAACTAATTTTTGCATGGCCTATTCATAGTATTCAGGCTGTTCACTATATTAAAGTTGACATTTTTTTTGTTTAAATTCGTTCATTTGATAAAAAGTCATGTCTGTCATGTCATGTATGTAAGTTAACATATGATTGGAATTAATTAATACTTTGGAAAATACAAATGTATATATGAATGTATATTTCAAGAATTCGCAAATAGATATTTGCTTCTTGCGTTCGGAAAGTGATTTTTTGACCGCTTTCTCGCGTAGGTTTGCCAATGCTGGGTTGCCAGCATAATCAGTAATGTTGGCTTCAGGTTATGCGATTACGAAATTTTTTTTTATTCCCGAAATTGTGGATTTGGCTACACCATACGTAATTGCCAAGGATGAAACACTAGTGCCTATTCCGATTTTGCCAACAATTTCAGATTTTTTCTTTAACGAATGAGTTTCCTCGCAGGAATAACAACACTAAATTCATTAACACACAAAAACTTTTAGAAACAGATAAAACAGCTCACATTCACTCAGAAGCGGTCTGCATCCGACAGGAAACAAATAAACACTGGCATCAAATTGAATCAGATTTTCCAGGAATAAACATAAAATGAGCATTTTCGAGGAATATCCGAATTTACATATATATTTCTGCTTAATTTCTGGTTTTTGTTTGTCACTTTTGCTTACCGTTGCGTTTAAAATTATGTTCACTATTTAGAGACTTTCGATAGTTCACTATCGAGTACTCTATGTAAATATTTCGGTGTTCACTATATCGAGTTGTACACTATATCCAGACTCGACTGTATATCGAAAACGGTACATCCAATTTATTGGCCTGGTTAGTTTTTTGGCGATTCTTGTCTATTTTTGATTTTCAAAATTCCGTCTTGGTCCAAAGAACCAAATTCGGAGCATCAAAATTAATTTTAGACAAATGTTGTGAAAGAATTTTCTACTCACCCCAATTTAGATGGCACGAAATCGATTAGTTTCTCTCCATACAAATCGCCCCGACCTAATGTAGATATTTGGTTATTGTATTTGCAGCAAAATAAATACGCACTTATATACATAGTATATGTATATATATATGTATTAGAAGGCTGCACGAATGGATTCGAAACGGCCAACAAAATATTCGCGGCCGTCCAATTACAGTACCTACTTGTTTCTGTCGTTTTAGAATAAACGCAAGTAGAGCACAACCATAAACAGAACCAATACAATTACTTATTCGTAGCGACAATTACATGACCTTAAAAAGGCTCTGCAAATAGTGTACACTACTTGCGAATACTTCGAATATAATCGAAATATATGTATGTACATACAAATTTTCATAAACACACATCCAGACGTTGTGTTCAGCAAAATTACGCTGCTAGTGTGAGTGTGTGTATGTGCATATGCATACACACCAGGGCGGGTCGATTGGTAGGGACCAAAAAAAAATTAATGGACACATCGCAATTATAAAAATTTGGGTAATTTCAAGCTTTTTTGCCCAAGAAACCATATGTCTAAAATAAATTTCGAACCAGAGCTTTTTACGATCTACATATTTCCAACTGTTCTATATATTTTAAAATAACTCGATTCTTTTGATTTTTTCGGTATTAGTTAGGAAACTTATTTGACATATTAAGGTGGTTTTATGAAGGAAATAAAGTTCTCCCGAAATTCGCGGAACAACCCGATTTTCATGCGAATATAATACGGAAATCTATACCTAAAATTTTTCCTTAATATATTAAAATTTAGAGGTCGTGCAAATGCCTCCAAATTTTTTTCTCCTATCAGTGATGATACATAATTTGTTTCAAAGTCCTTAATGAACAAGAAAAACATTTCTTATCATTAAAAAATGGAACATATGTTTGTTGGGCTTTTATTTTTTGGTCCACCTTAATGCCATATATTCATTAAACAAACAAACAAACCAAAGAAGCAACAAGGTTTTGCGAATACTTCATAACATGGTTATTATTATGTTCTATTCTATCGTGGCGAATAGTGTACACTAATCGCTCCAACAGAGCAAATAGAAATAGTATTTGTATTCCAAATGAAAAGTATGGGTTATATTCGTATCTGCATTGAAATTGTGCTGTGACTAATTGTACAATGCATAGAGTATTCGAAAATATAGAAGAGGCAAATGGTATTGTGCAGAGGTCTAATATGTATACGCTCTTACTGACATACATATATTTAGCCACAACAATGCAAGTGAATAGGCGTTAGGGTGCGCAATGGTTGTCGCCAACAACAACAACAATAACAATGTATGTATAGCAAAAGCAACAACACCCCTAAAATATGTACATATGTATGTATGTAACACAAAAAGTAGTCAATATTGCACAAATCACCAAAAAAAGACATCTCTTTGCCATAAATTGTATTTGGAGCGAGAGAATGGCGCTTCCAGTGAAAAGGAAGAAATTGCTAAAAAAAAATTGATTTCAAAATTTTTAAAATGAAAAACAAATAGAGATAAATAAAAACATAAATTGCGTGTAAAAGTACGAGTAAAAGTACGAGGGTAAGGGCAAATTACAATATACAAAAAAAGGAAAAAAATATTGTCGAAAAAAAATCGCTGAGGGTGTTGGTGGCGAAAACGCAAGCGAAACGTTTCAAAGCGAAATGAAGTGCGTGAGTTGGAAGTTAGACATAAGGGTATGCTAAGCAGACTAATACTAATATTACTTTTGCTTTATGCCGAGCTTTTCTCCCAATTCGAAGCAAGCGGCTTCTTAATTTTTGTTTGTTCCCTTCAGTGGCTTTTAATCGTAACTAAAAGCGGCTTACTTATAAGCTTGTTGTTATGTTCCTTTTGACATCTCATATATGTATGTACATATGAACGCGTATAACAGATATATTTTTCTAGCAAATAATCTCTTCATCAATTTTTTCATCCCCCCGGTAAGAAGACGATAGCATTAGCCAGCTTTTCCTATGTGTTTTATGGTAGATACAGTTTGTGCTTAACATAATAACTTTATTCTACACTAGTACGTACCATCGCCGTTCAAAAAAAAGCCCTAGATTACTAAAACACCCTAGTAATTGCAACTTAGTATCCCAAAAAGCAAAGCTTCGTTAGTGCGACAAGTGAGAAATTCGCATTTTAAAACAATACCGACCAGCACACCCGGCACGACTCGATGATGATGTGGATGTTGCTTTGTGTTGCATGCAGAATGCAAGTTTTTTTTGGTTTTGGATAATGGTGCGACTGAACAAAATATCTATAAAAATAAACCAACAACAACCACGACAGCGTCAGCGAAGCACAAGAACAAAGCATAATGCAGGAACTCAATTGATTTTGACAGCGCAAAAGCGCACAGACTCAAAAATAAAATGCAATATTAGATAGAGAGTGGCTAAACGCTGAACAAACCTCGTATGTGCGTTTGGATGACATATATGTATGTGTGTGTGTGGGTGGGATGTGTTACTGTGCAGGGATACCCTCACGGAAAAAAAAAAGTTAGTTGCAAAAATAAATATATTAAAAAGTGATTTATATTCAACTAATTTTAAAGTAGCTTTAAACAAATGCAGCGCGGGACAGTTTCTTGTATACATATGTACATATTTATATGTAAACACATGTTTTCAGACCTAAGTATGCCAAGATTGTTTTTTCCTTTTTTTGGTTACCGTTTTTCAGTTTCACTTCCCATTAAACACTGAAAACGAAATTCTCAAACGGAGAAAATATTGTTTAATATTTATCATTTGAAAATTAACATAAATTCAATTGTTTCTCAAATATTGTTTATCAACTTGAGAACAATTTGCGAAATTTGAGGAAAATTTGTTTCGCATTTTTACCATTTCTTGAATTTCGACATCAAATGCAGGATTAAGTTATTTATATTAAACTACAAGTAAAGTAGTTGAAAAGAAACACAAGATAAAGTTATTTATTTTAAACTACTAGTAAAGTAGTTGAAAACAAATGCAGGATAGGGCAATTGACTGCTTGCTATGACATCGCCGTGTTAAAAAAGTCAGTTCATTGAAAAGGAAAAAGTCACATTTTCAATTAGTTGTTATTGAAAATAAAGTAGTTTATAAAGTGATTTAAAATTAATTAAATTTCCTACAGGGTATGCTCGTGTTTATCGAGTTTTCGGGTGTTTATCTTTACGCTTATAAATTTGTTATTGTTAGCGAAATATAAATATGTAAGTATCTACAGTTTGTATCAACATAAATAACGTAGAAAAGAGCAGGAAGCAACAAAAGCAAACACAAGAAGAGGAAATCAATGAAATGTCAAATCAAAGCTGTAAAATGTTATCATCCAACTGTGAAAAATGCTAAAAATGAGAACAATGCGATGCGATGAAGGAAATACGGATGAACAGAGAGATAGAAACAGACTGAAAGAGACTTAAAGAGATATACACACCTTTAGCGGAATTCACTACCCAATTTTAACAACATGCGTTATCGTTTAGCGAAGTAAACGATATTTTTGTCACCTGTAATATTCGTCAGCTATTTCCTTAACAACATTCGCGATCGAACAAACAGCTGTTGCCGTCAACGTCAGTGATTTGACGACTTGTGGTTTTGTGTTGTTTATTTGTGAGAAAACTTGTGAGAAAGGTTTAAAGCCAAATATTTTTCTTATATTTGACTAGCTGTACCCGGCCAAGCTTTGCTTTGGCCCACTTCCTATTATAGGTACTTCAAGCGAAAAACGGCACACTTTAAAATAAGTTGGAAGTATCTAGAAACCGAAATTACCTCGGGCTGCAGAACTCAGCACAATCCAGATAAGTTTAAAAAAAGTGAAGGAAAAAATTGATATTTTCAAAGGTTTGCCCTCTTCATGTTCTTATCCCATTTTTCTTCGTATTAGTCTCCAACTCCCTTTCCCTCTACTTTTCTATTTCTCTTTCCCTTTCCATTCATCTTTCCTTTCATTTCCGTTTCCTTTTTCCTTTCCCGTCACATATCCGCTTCTCTGTCTCTATCGCTCTCTCTTACCTCTCCTTTTCTGTCTTTCTCCTTTTTGTTCCCCCTCTTTTTCCTTATCTAATTCCCTGTCTTACTGTCTCTCTCCACATCCTCTTCATTCCATTCTTATTATATTCTCCCTCTCCTTTTCCGTCCCTTTGCCTTTCCCAGTCTCATTACTCTTCCCCTTTCCCTAGGGAACTGGGTTTAGCATAACATACCCTGCATTCCACTTCTCATTTGATACCATCATTACTTAAAAACATTCCGTGGCGTCCGAATCGTCTCTTTTACCCATAATTGGGTATCGGGATTAAGCATAACTATGAAAATATCTCTATATAGCAGACCCGGTCAACACTTTCAATTTATATCACTATTGCTCAGAAGCATCCCGGGCTCATCCGGGTCAACTTATTGACCCACATCTGGGAACTTGACCTAGGAACCATAATGGGTACGGTATCTGGAGACTTGACCAAGAAATCGTAATGGGTACGGCCCTACATGAGAGTCCGCTCAACGCCTTTCATTTGGTACCAATATCCCTAAGATATATCCCGGTGTTATCCGGGTCCGCATATTGATCCTTGGGATCCCAGCTAGGAATCGTCATGCGCCGTGATTAAATAACAATATAGCTGAGAAATTATCCGGGGCCTGACCTAGGAATCATAATTAGTTCATCTCTATATAAAAGCCCTGCCTTTCAGTTGACACCAATATCGTTCAGAATTTTTCCGGAGCCATCCCGGTCCACGTTTTGACCCACATTTAGGGACCAGACCTAGGAATCATAATCAGTTCATCTCTGTGTAAAGGCCCTGCTCAGCACTCTTCATTTGGTACGAATATCCCTGAGAAATATCCCGGTGTTGTCCGCGTACACGTGTTGACCCACACCTTGGGACCCGACCTAGGGATCGTAATGAGTTCATTTCTATGTAAAATCCCTGCTCAAAACCCTTCATTTGATACCAATATCACTGAGAAATTTTCCGGGGTCATCCGGGTCCACGTTTTGATCCATATTTGCGGACCCGTCCTAAGCATCACAAATAAATAGTTCTATGTTGAAGTCCTCATCAACACCTTTAATTTGATACCAATGTCGCTCAAAAATATCCGAGGGTCATCCGGCTCCACGTTTTGACCCATATCTGGAGACCCGACCTAGGAATCACAATGAGTACTATTCTATGTAAATTCTCTGCTCAACACCTTTCATTTGATACCAATATCGCTCAGAAACATTCGAGGATCATCCGGGTCCACGTTTTGACCCATATCTGGAGACCCGACCTAGGAATCACAATGAGTACTATTCTATGTAAATTCTCTGCTCAATACCTTTCATTTGATACCAATATCGTCCAAAATATTCAGGGAAAAGCCGGATCCACGTTTTGACCTTTTGACCTATATCTGGAGACCCGACCTAGGAATCACAATGAGTACTATTCTATGTAAATTCTCTGCTCAACACCTTTCATTTGATACCAATATCGCTCAGAAATATTCGAGGGTCATCCGGGTCCACGTTTTGACCCATATCTGGAGACCCGACCTAGGCATCACAATTAGTACTATTCTATGTAAATTCTCTGCTCAACACCTTTCATCTGATACCAATATCGCTCAGAAACATTAGAGGGTCATCCGGGTCCACCTTTTGACCCATATCTGGAGACCCGACCTAGGAATCACAATGAGTACTATTCTATGTAAATTCTCTGCTCAATACCTTTCATTTGATACCAATATCGTCCAAAAATATTCAGGGAAAAGCCGGATCCACGTTTTGACCTTTTGACCTATATCTCGGGAACCGACTTCCGGATTTGAAAAAAATATGTATATAAACCATCTAGGGCAAGGTACTAAGCCGGTGTGTAAATTTGGTCAAAATCCCTCCACGCGTTTGGGCGAAAGCCGGCGACAAAAGAATGGGCTTGATTTTTATATATATATAGATAAATAGATATCCGGAATTGGTTTTGAATAGATATTCAAATAAAATAGACAATAAATTACTTGAATTAAGCAACTATTTTTAAAATTAATTACCTCACATATGTATTATTGTACAAATGTTCTCACAAGCATTTGCAGTAGTACACCACCGTGAGGACATCTTAATAAATGTCTCAGTATTTGATTAAAACATAGCCGGAATTGATTCTGAATCAATATTCACATAAAATGGATAGTAAATTACTCGAATTAAACCACTTTTTTTAAATTAATTAATTCACATATGTATTATTGTACAAATGTTTTCGCAAGCATTTGCATTGGTACACACGCGTGGGGACATCTTAAATGCCTCAATATTTGACTAATACATTTCTATATTAATACTAATTATATTTACTTACATATTTATTTATATTTAATAAGAAAATTTATATTAAGAAAATTTACTTTTGCACTTTTGCACATTCCTTTTTGTGCTTTTCGTAAATATCAACGTTTCAAACCAGTGGCGTAGCTAGAGAATTTTTCGGGGGGGGGGGGGGGGGTCACAGCCAATGTAAAAAATTTACCAAAATTAAAATTACCAAAAAAAAACTACAATTTTTTTTACAAATGATAAAAATCGCTAGCTTAGAATGCAAATTGTGTAAGTCCTTTTTTAAAACTTTGTAGGAGAGACAAAAAACAAAAAAGAAATAAAATTCGAAATGAAAAAAATTTCTGTTCATATAAATATGTTGGACTTACACAATTTTTTTCGCTTTTTGGACTTACACAATTTGCGTATCACTGAATAACAACGAGTAGAAATATGACAAGTATCTCAGACTTGTTTAGCGCGGTGCGTATTTGATTTTTCTAGCGTTCTACATAAAAATATACTTTTTCATAAAAGTGGACTTACACAGTTTGCACTCTAAGCTAGCGAAATGTAATTTTTTCAGACTATAATTTAACATTTTAGTACACAAATGTCGCTTATAATACATATATCAAACTCTTAAGGCCCTTGGCCACTTAAAATCTGGAATGTTAAGAAGTGTATACATATGTGTGAGTGTCGGGTGATTGACGCAAATATCTAAAAGATTTGATTCTCATCTACGCGAGCCCGAACAAGAACGTGTAGCACGACGACTACCGATTGCACTAACACACACAAAAAACTCACACATACACACTGCTTGACATGCCAGATTGTCAGTTGCCAAGGGCCTTTAACTATACTTCAAAAGTAAGTCTCATATTCTCTTCTGGAAATCTACGCGCATAGGTAGATTTTCAAGTTTTATGCGCCCAAAATTGAAATTTGTAAAATTGTTACAATTACAGAAAAAAAACATACCCACATATTGGAAATAGAATGGGGAACAATAATTCATCGCTTTTTTCCCGACCCCATACTCTGCACTTGCCCCAGATGGTCGTAACTTAGCATATCTGAAGTTAATTTTTTTGCTTTTTTCTTACATATTTTTAAGTGCTAGTTTCAACTTGAATATTTATTATTTAAAGCATTTCATTTAAGTAATCGTGATGAATCCTAAAGGTTCAAGTAATTATTAACACTTTTCTATAATATCCGTGATTTCCAATAATTCTAAGTTTATAGTTTTAAGCTTTTAAAGTTGGGATATTTAAAAAAAAATTATCACTCTTTTTCATGTTAAAAACTGGTTTTGTTATGTTGCTCTGTCAGACTCAGTCAAATTAACCCTCGGACATGATATCTAGTACAATTAATAGTTAGCCGACAAAAAATTACGTCGCACAAAGCCGCACTTCACTACTAGATACAGGGTTTTTCATATGTACCTACAATAATTTTCTTTTTGTGCTTTATATTTAATTTTAATGTTTATATTTCTAACGCATATCTTGGTTAATGTAGGTGATGCTCGAAAGTAACCTAGATATTTAGCAGCGATTATTGTTAACTTTTTAGGCAGTATTTTTAGTATTTCAAATTTTTCAAAGTTAAGGAAGTACTTATCATAAAAAGGGGCTAAGAATTATAAAGCTACATTTTTTAGAAGATTTTTGAGTATGCAATTTTGCAGCTCATTCAATTGTAATATAATAATATGCAACATTCAACTTTTTGAAAAATTTCATTGGCTTTTCGGAAATTTTAATTGGAACGGTCTCACGTACATATAACGCAAACACCCTACAGAAAAAAATTACTAAAATCGACGGAAATTTTTACAGCATTGAGAATAGCACTTTTTACACTAACACTAGTTGGCTACATAACAGTACACTTAGAAATCTCCTCAAAATCTTCTATAAATTCTGGCCGCGCTTTGAAATTTTTAATCCACTTTTAGAAATTTCTACGATTTTTCGGATTTTTCCATAAGCTTAGAAATCCTGCTTAAGGCGATTTTTATTGAAAAATTGTTTACATTTTTAAACGAAAATAAGAGAGTCAAATTTTCGACAGAACTGTTAGAAATAAATTAAAAAACTCTGGCGTATGATTTTTTTTTTTTTTAGTCACTGTATATATTTTTCAGTAAAATCGACTTTTAACTAGAGCCCTAGATACCCGGGTATCGAGCAATTCGATCTGATCGTTTTTGTTTGAAGCCCGTTTGTTGTTCAAATGCCCGTACAAACATTGTAGCATTCGAGCTTACAAACAAAAAAAATGTGTATCGGAAAAACAAAAATAAAAAAACTACATATCGACGGCTGAGAATAAGATCGCCCTATTTCAAAAATTGTTTCAAAAACGCCCTATTCCAAAAATTGTTTGAATAACGTCCTATTTCAGATTTTGCTTCAAGAACGCCCTATTTGAAAATTTGTTTCAATAACGTCCTATTTCAGACAATTATTCAAAAACGCCCTATTTCAGAGAAATATATATTGAATTTTCTCTGAAATAGGGCGTTTTTGAAGCAAAATCTGAAATAGGACGTTATTGAAACAAATTTTCAAATACGGCGTTCTTGAAGCAAAATCTGAAATAGGACGTTATTGAAACATTTTTTCAAATAGGGCGTTCATGAAACAATTTTTGAAATAGGACGTTATTGAAACATTTTTTCAAATAGGGCGTTCTTGAAACAATTTTTGAAATAGGGCGATCTTATTCTCAGCCGTCGATATAAAGAAAAAAAAATAATAATAAACAAAAGAAAAAAACAAACTTCAAAATACCCGAATTGTTCAAATGCCCGTACAAACATACGGGTAATAAACAAACCATGGTGTAATAATACAATGTGACGTAAGTAGGCAGCTATTTCATTCTGTTTTCCTCTTTCTCCTGTCATTCGGCTCTTTGAAAATGAAATTCCAATGTTGTCCCCAGTTGATCCCAAAAAAGTGTTGTTTTTATGTATATTTTAGGTGTATGAAGGAACGACTTTTGGTAAAAATTTAAAACAATAGTTGTTTTGTAACATTTTTATTTCCTTTGACAATCTTATTATTTATGAAGAAAAAAATCGTAAAAATTTAAATTTTCGCGCCATCATTTCAAAAATGCCAAAAACAAGCTACGCCCGTTGTAGAAAACCATGGACGGGAGCGAGTTTCAGAATGTTTGGCCCTCCCATAGACCCAGATATGATTCTGCTAGGGAAAGCAGCGGTGTGATACTCACACAAAATTCAAAAGTGTGCGAGCTGCATTTTGCCGAATTTCGGCAACCGCATCACCCAGCAAAACGACGCTTGCTGACAAAGGAAGCAGTGCCGATGCCTGTGGTGTCCCTTATCTTGGGATTTCGAAAACTATGGTATTTGTGAAAAGCGAGACCATGCAACACAAACATTACGTATTACTCTCCATATGTATGATTATTTAAAAACTTTTTCGGAAACGGGTTTCGCTCTAACAAGGAATATGTTTCCAATGATCTAATGCTTCTTCCAATAGCAAGATTAAAGTTGCAAATAAAACTTCTAGAAAGCGAAAATAACAATCTAAAAGCCGAAAGGGCACGAGACGAAGCAATATTAAAAGGTGTCAAAAATATTTTTACAGAGGAGCAACTCCGAAAATTGTAATACCCGGATCACCATATCCGTTGAGATTGGATAGATATATTGAATGCCCAAACAATACACGCTGATACTAACGATTAGTGCTGATGGCATCTACATAGGAAATTCAGACTTATTATAAGCCTTTGTCCATACAACTTAGGTATGTCCTTTTAAATTTCCAGACATTATTCCATAAGCTTTATCGCCTTATTGAATAAACCTTAAATAAGGCGTAGATTTTTGGGTTGGTGCGTATATATGTACATAAAATACATGATCATGTAGCTTATGTCAAAAATCATAATTTGAAAATATACGTAGATACACACTTACATAAGTAAAATCATTGGCTTAAGTATTAATGCAGCCAATTAGTGCCCATAGAAACAAGAAGAAACTTATAAGCTGTAAAGATTGTCATCATTTTCCTCCAGATATTTTAAGGACAAAAGAAAAAATAATATTCAAAAGCTAGACAAGAAAAAAGAGAAAGCAAACGAAAAAAATTAAATAACTAAAAGTTAAGGACTATTACGGATAGCACACAATAACAACCCAACAACAACAACAAAAAATAAAAACAACAAAAACAGCAATAAAAACAACAAGACAACAAAATAAACCAAACTATCACAAAATAAATAAGTACAAAAACGCAACGTGAATAGAGAAAATTCCATTTTCAGTGATTGGAGAAAATTGCATAAAAGTATTAACTATAAAATACGAAATGCACACACACATTCAGACAAACAAATACATACACACAGTCAAACAAAAATACACACCCATAGATATACAAAAATCTGTAAATATAGAAGAATCAAGAAATAAAGTAATTGCAACTATAAGAGTATCTATGTGTATGTATGTGCATGTATAACCGATTGATTTTATGTACATACATACATATATACATAAATACGTGCAAATGTATGAATTATGGATGAAGAAAGGAAACACGGCAGTCAACAGAGAAGAAGAGCGAATGAAGTATGAAGATGGCACAACAACAAGCGCAAAAAAGTATCTTTCCTTGGAGATAACCGCTTAGTTGACAATCAGAAATTGTCTGAAGAGGCAAGTCAGTAGGAGAGGCAGGCAGGCAACGGGCGACGCAAAATAAAGTTCAATATCAAACACATAATAGACAACACGCAGCAATAGCAACAAAGATAACAAAAAAAAAATCAAATAATAACAAGAACAACAACAACAACAATAATAACAAAAATACCAAATAACAGCAACAACCTTAGAATTTGCCAGCGCAATATTTTGCCGATTTTCGATTTTTGCTGTTCATTTTTTTTTTTTTTTGTAAACAAAAGCAGCAGCAGATAGAAAATAAATCTTAAATTGAATTCAGTCGCTCGGAAATAATGCAGTGGCAGCGTGAATAGCAGCGGCAGCGGCAACAGCTTCAGATGCAACGAATCAGCGCACAAGCAAAATTATTATGTTTGTATTAAAAGTCATTGTTATTGTTGTTTGGAAAATTCGCTAAGCTTTAGAAAATGAAGAGAAAAATTGATTATGAAAATTGAAAATAGGTACATACATATGTATGTAGTATGTATCTTAGCTAAACCTTAAAGGAAAGGAAAGGAAAGAAAAGGAAAGAAAAGGAAAGGAAAGGAAGGGAAAGAAAAGGAAAGGAAAGCAAAGGAAGGGAGAGGAAAGGAAAAAGACTGATGTTATACGTTTTTTAATTATTAAATGTCGCTAATGTTGGCTTAAAGTGCAAAAGGTAGACATAATAATTTAAATTTATTTTTGTTTAAAAAAAAATCGTCAGCAATATGCATTCGGTTTCCCACGCAATGTTTGCCAATAAGATTTACTTTCAAGTGAAAAATAAAAAATAAAAATTTTAATTGTGTAAGTAAATAAACAAAATTTAAAAGCACCGTACCAAAATAAATTTAAAAATTTTCTTAAGAAATACCAATTTTTGCTCAATTTTAAATGTCATGAACAACGTGAATATGAGTGTTGCTGGCATCTTGTTGCACAATATCTCTCAGAAATAATCCGGGGACATCCGGATCCACGTTTTGACGTGGCCGGGCAATCAGATTAAGAAGAAGAAGAAGAAAGAAGATTAATTAAACTTCCTTTGATGAAATTTGTCCATATCATCAAGCGCTACGATAAAGTCTATGTGAACTTCGAACTACGCAAATGTTTCTATAAAAATATTTCTTTGTTTTTTCTTCATTAACAAATTGATAACTTCAACAGATTTCTATAGCAGCTATTCAATGCAATTTCTTTGTTTCAAGCATGTTTGTAGCTCCATATACATATGTATCATGAAATGGCTTTTACATGCATTTATATATGTATGCAGAGGTATATTCATATTAATATACACATATGTACATATGTGTATGTACCTACCCTGCAGTAAATACATTTCACTGCTGAATGATCACTGATGATTCTTAACTGAATATTCATCAGACGGTCGTCACTGAGCACAAATTCAATATTGTTCATTCATTCATATTGTTATTCATCATGATACAAACAAACAAGGTAGTTCCATTTCACTTTGACATAGTCATTTTTGATTATAATATGGATTTTTGACGTCTTATTTTAAGTCAAAAATTTAGGATAGCGTTGCCCAATCAAAATTTTTTGGCTGAGGGTATATTTGAACAAAATATTGGGTATTTTAAATGAAATGCTGCTTTTCACATATATGCTAATCAACAAAACAAATAAAAGACAACAATCAGCCGATGTAATGAGTATATTTTAACATTTTAAAAAACTAAAAAAAAGCTTTCCAAAGAAAATAAAAAATAAGTTATTCATAAAAATAAAATAGATTTATGCAGTTATTAAAGTCGAAAAATATTATCAAAACGTCCATTATTTTTCAATATTTGAAAACTGTTCGATTTTTTATGAATAAGGTAAGAGTTCTTGATTTTCTTTATATCGTCGCTATAGAAGAAAAAAGACGCAAAGTGTTTTGTTGAGGAAGAAAGACGCAAACTTTTTTTTTCAAAGAAAGACGCATTAAAAATATTTTTCGAAAGAAACTCTATTTTTTTTTTATAACGAAGAAAGACGCTTTATTTTTTTTACTATAAAGAAAGAAGCATTTAAATATTTTTTAGGAAAGAAAGATGTATTCGATTTTTTATTTTTCTTTGTCAATATTAATGCATATGCGTCTTTCTTCGCAGTTAATAATGCTAATGCGTCTTTCTTAGTCGAAATATTTTATAATGCTTCTCTGTTCGTCGAAATATCTTTAATGTGTCTATCTTCGTCGACATGTTTTGTAAAGCGTCTTTCTTCCCCGACATATTTTTAATGCGCCTTTTTTCGTCGACAAATTACTGGCATGCGTCTTTCTTCTTCCGGATCGACGATATATATAAATACATATTTGGTTTCAATGTTTTATACAAGAATATTTCCACATTTAAAAAATATATTTATTAAGAAAATTGTTTAGCAGTTATATAAGAAAGTAAATTTAATTTAAATTTTTATGTTGCAGTTTTCCTTAGATTTTACTTACGTTACTAATTTTATTTTCCTTTATTTTATTATTTACCTAATTCTGAAATAGATTCTTCGCAAAAAAAATCTTTTTAGTAACTTTTCATCTAAATTAAATATTTCATTTACTAATAAATTTTGCATATTACTAGAGCCCTAGATACCCGGGTATCGAGCAATTCGATCTGATCGTTTTTCTTTGAAGCCCGTTTGTTGTTCAAATGCCCGTACAAACATACGGGTAATGAACAAACAAACAACTGTTCGAGCATTTGAACAACAATTGTTCGGGCTACTCGAAAATGTTCAAAAAAAATCGAGAGCTCTACATATAACCATGCCATCAACCGCACTTGTTTTTTCGGTTACAAGTACATAAATCGTGCCAATATTCATAATTTCTAAACCACTGAAATTTTTCAATGAAATTCACAAGAGGTGTAGTGGGATTGTAGTATGTACTATATTCCACAAACTTGCCGCAACTTATTTTAAGAATAAATCTTGTTTTTTATATAATTATTTGTGATCTGATATTATGAAGAATTTAATACGTAAATATACGTATTTATATATATATCAATATTCAAATTAAAAAAATTAGTTTTGTTACAATCGGTTACCATGGAAATAAAAAATAACATAAATGGAGGATTTTTAGCACTGAGTATGGCAGCGCGAAATGTCATAATCCATATAATTGTCAGGTGGTTAATATGGCGACAAAAATTTGACGTTTACACTACCTTCTTTCTTGTATCATGGTTATTCATAGCTCTTTTCTCACATTTTCGAAAAAATGGAAAATTTAAATTGTTTGAAGTTTATTAATTAATTTTTTCGTTTTTTTTGTGTCGAAAATTAACCGCTAAATGCAGAATAAATACAAGAAATAGAAGGAAAAATCACACTAAAATTCAGTCCGTAAAAAATAATCAACAGCCGGTACGTGAAGTGATTGTGCTGCAACATCCTAATGAAAAATGATAAGCAGCCAAAAAGAAATAAAAGGACATCCTTAAAGATCAGTTGGCTGAACTCTGGATCTTACGCTACTACTTCTTCTGATAATTGAGCTACTACCACTGCTTGAATCGGTAAACGAATTTCTTTGACGGTCTGTATGCACTAGCATTCCTGCTACCGCTCCTTCTGTTAATACCTTCATTACGTTTTCTTCTGCTACCGCCTCCGGATGCGCCACCAGATCCTGGTTATTGGTTTTCATAACATACATATGTACATATACATATATATGTATTTGTAAATTAAAAAAGAAATTAAAAAGAAAAGGAAAAAAATTGGGATTTTTTGTTTGGGTTTGTACGGATATTTCATCAATCATTCATTAATGAATCAGTAAGCCCTTTTCCATTAGATATCACCAAGTAATCATCACACATTAAGCAGTGAACATTCCTTTTTTCGAAGTCTGCTTTTCAAGTTCGAAAGAGAGCTCTCCCAATTTTTTGTTTGTTTACTGCACACCGTTCATCAGTAGTTCATGTAGAAGTCAGCGCTGAACAGTCAATCAGTGCTCCTCAATAAATTCATTGATGAACTCAAACCATTTATATGAAAAATTCAGCAGTCTATATGAAACTTGTCATCGATGCCTCTTCACTAGATAAGGAATTTCATCAGTGATTCATTAAGTTTTCACTTCGGACATTTACTGCGGGGTATGTCTTTATATACATACTAGCAAATACCCGTTGCTTCGCAATGAGGAATATAGTTAACCAAAGTCAAGTCAAGTCAACTCAAATCAAATCAAGCCAAGTCAACTCAAGTCAATTCAAGTCAATTCAATTCAAGTCAACTCAAGTCAATTCAACTCAAGTCAATTCAAGTCAAGTCAAGTCAAGTCAAATCAATTCAAGTCAATTCAAGTCAATTCAAACCAAGTCACGTCAAGTCAAGTCAAGTCAAGTCAAGTCAAGTCAAGTCAAGTCAAGTCAAGTCAATTCAAGTCAATTCAAATCAAGTCAAGTCAATTCAAGTCAATTAAAGGCAGGTCAATTCAAGTCAATTAAAGGCAAGTCAAGTCAAGTCAATTCAAGTCAATTTAGCCCATACCTGGGGAGGATGTCTAGGCATCACAATGAAAATAACTATGCTGAAGTCCTGCTCAACACCTTTCATTTGATACCAATATCGCATGTGTAGGTGCAGGCGTTCTTGAGTTATAGCATAGTATGCATGTGTAAACAGGTTTTTGCCACCGAGCCAAACAACCAACCGTGCAAAAACAAACATATGAGTCGCCTACGCTGCGCTGCCTGGCACGACTGCGACGCCTCCACTGAACACGGCAAATGACCAAACGAATCTGTCTATGCTTGCGCTTTTTTGAGTTTTTCGAAATTTAAAACCGGGAAAAAGGTATTAAAGTCTTAGAAATGCGCAAAAAAAAGTACATGGTTATCGAGAATTTACCATTTGTGACATTTTAAAAAAAGAATTATTAAAATCGGTGCAGTACTTTTTGAGTTATCGCGTTACATACATTTTCCATACAATCAATTTTATATAATTAGTATAGATATGTATCTATATATTTTTGTTGCTATTCATGACCTCTTCTCTGCCATAGAGTACTCATGGCATGTGTTTGAATAGCTTTCATATAATATTTTTATACCTAAAAGAGCTTAATTCATAAATCTCTACAACGAAAGAGGTATAGAATAAAGTTACAGTTTATAATATGTATATATACAGATAATGTTAAAAATACATGTGGATATGTATAAAATATGTATGTATGTGTATATGAAAATTTATGAATTGGTAAAAGGAAATAAAATGATGACAAGCTATTGCCCTGTTATACCCAGCTGCGCTACTACCTTTTCATATTACCAGAAAAAGGAAAGCGGGAGAATAATTCAACCAGCCTCGATCGAAAGTGAGTATATAAAATTCGGTAGGTATCAATTCTGAGTGCTTTTGCTTATATTTTTCCTTTCTGACATGTGCACTAGCACAGCTACACTCTAAACCAAGCGCCCAATACATGCATAAAAAAAAACCCAACCGAAACCACGAACAATAAGGCAATGCATGGAACAGCTGTGTCCACCAACATTTACATATATTGGATTCAGTTGAACAGAAGCATCATAAATATATAATGCGCTCATATATAAGTTACATATGAATGTATGTAGTATATTTATGCCAAAAATGAAAGCGAATATTTCAAACAACCTGAATATCATATTTGTACGTCCGAAATTTTGCAATATTCACACAGAATAACTCACATGCAGAGTCACGTTGACGTTGAGGATGACGAAATCAATCCGAACGAACGTTCAAATGCATGAATGAAATAAATGGATGAAGTGAGATGCTTTACAATTTTGCTGGCGACTGGTTAAATTGATTTACAGCAATAAAAAATATATGTATGTAAATACAAAAGTACTTACACCCTGCAAAAATTCCGAGTAGTCCATTCGCTAATCCATGGAGTGCTCGCTATGGACCAACAGATTACTCCATAACTTGCCACATTTCATACAAAAAATATGGTCTATTTAGCATTGCATGTCATTGCAAAGGAGTATATACTCCAGTCCCGCATAACAATCAAATTAATCCATGGAGTACCTACATTGGATTAATTGATGGAGTACCTAACAGTTAGCCGAACATAAAAACAAAAACCAAATGTTTATCGCGACGACGACGAATGACGTGTATACATTCAAACATATGTATGTATGTAGGTATGTATATATAAACATGTCGTCGTCGCGATAAATATTTGGTTTTTGTTATGTTCGGCTAACTACGAACCGATGCAGATACACGAATCGGTCGTTTGGGCTATGTTAGTGGTCACTTTGAAAGTACTCCAACCTACCACAAATGGAGCATATAATCCAATGATTTTTACAGGGCAATGTATATACATACATACATAAACACATGCATGTGCGCATGTGCTCATTCGCAGTGATTAAGTTGGGTGTTCTATTGATTTGAAAATAGCTTTATGGCAAATTATATATGTATGTATGTATTTTACAAATTTATGTCAAAGAATGTTAAAGGTTCAGACAGACATTGTTGAATATTAAAAAAAAAAAAAATATTAATAAATAGTAGTGATTATGCAAAATGCATATGAGACTCGATTTTCCATATCATTATTGGCGTATGTTAGGGTACACTCCAGTTACCTTTTCATGTTCACTGCGCTACTTTTTCAAATTAAAATGAGAAATGAAAATGAATATTTTCTGAAAATACCATAGAGTGATCCGATGTTATGACGAGTTGGAGTATGTACCCCATATTGTGGTTGAATATTTGTTACTATACATGCACACTAGAGAAGCTTCAAGTGATTTATGTGTGCAACATGGCGTATGAGTAACTTAGTTGAGCCTTTTCCTTCGTTTCTTTTTATACTCAGCTGTACTAGTACACAGAGTAGTTTAGTTTTAATAACATAACGGTGGATTGTAACAGTATGAAATAATCGAGAGATAGATATAGACTTATATATATCAAAATGATCAGGGTGAAAAGAGAAATCGATTGAGCCATGTCCGTCCGTCCGTCCGTCCGTCCGCCTGTAAACACTCTAACTCGCGTAAAAATTGAGATATTTCGATGAAATTTGAAATGCAAGTTGGTATCGAGACTGGGACGGTTGGTATTGCAAATGGGCGAAATCGGACCATGACCACGCCCACTTTTCCTATATAGAAAAAATCGGAAATTTGGTATCTCAGTCACTGATAGAGCTGGAGCGATGAAATTTTACCCACGTGTTGGGCTCAGGCACCTATGAAGAAATTTGATGAAATTTTCGAAAACGGGCGGTGCCACGCCCACTTATTAAGGGTCAAACATGGAAAGTTTTATATGTCATAACTCAGAAACCATTGAATATATATCTATGAAATTTGGTATACGTGATTTACTTACTTAGACAAATGTTTCGACGAAAAATTGCCAAAATCGGTAAACGACCACGCCCACTTTAATATATGGGAACTATAAAGGGGCCTAATAAAAACATTTAAAGCGATATCTCTGTCAAATATAAAGATATATCATTGAAATTTTATGGCAGGAGTCCAACTGCGGATATAAAACGAAAAACACAAAAATTTTGGAAAATGGGCGTGGAACCGCCTCTTTTTAGAAGCAGGAATATACGAGATTTCTGAACCCATAACTCGACAAATAATTTATATATAATGACGAAACTTGGTGTGTACACTTTTCTTACTTGTGGTAATACATGTTCAAAATTTTAGCGAAATCGGTTTATGACCACGCCCACTTTTATATATGGGAACTATAAAGGATCCTAATAAAAATATTTTAAGCGATATGTTTGTCAAATATAAAGATAATTCATTCAAATTTTGTGGCATGAGTTCCACAATAGACCGGAAACAAGAAATAGAACAGTTTCGGAAAATGGGCGTGGCACCGCCTCTTTTTAGACAAAGGAATATACGAGATTTCGGAGCCCATAACTCGACAAATAATTGAGACATTATGACGAAACTTGGTTTATACACTTTTATAACTTGTGTTAATAGACACGCAACAAATTATTGAAATCGGTGTATGACCACGCCTACTCTTTAACAAAGATATTTCTGGAAAACCCTTTAGGAATTTGTAACGTGACATCTTTGTAACTAGAAGTCATAAAGGAATGAAATGTTGCACAAAGAATAATATTCATATGCTTAGTTGGATGACTGATAAAAATGTTGAAAATGGGCGTGGCTACGCCCACTTTATGCAGCACTCGCTTTATATAAAACACACCGTGTTTCCATCAAACGCAAACAAACAATGAAAGCACACAGCTGAGTATCTAATGTTCGATTCCACTCGAACTTTGGCTTCCTTACTTGTTGTTATTCTTATTTCTGTAGATACTTCTATTATCATAACCTCAATTTGTAGATCAAAGTTCAAGAAAATGTTACTCAATAGCTCATTAGTCACATTATCTTTTTATGAGCCACATAGCAGTTTCTAGTTAAACTTAATTTAAAAAAATCAGCTTTTGTAAACGTTTAATCGCAAATTTCCAATTGATTGCTCCTCAACTAAACTTGACATCTTCTCGAACTTTCAAACAAAGAGTTTCACAAAAAAGAAAAAAGAAATAAACACAATTGAGAACAATGAAAAGCCTGCATAATTTTGCTTATCATTTTTTTAGCGTATGCCTAAGTAGCATAAATGTATACAAATATACGCACTCATACACATGCAAGCGTATCCACTTACATAAGTATATTCCACTTAAAAGCCCTCAAAATCGGCAAATCAACCAAGTCACATATGTGACCGCCTCACCATCCCCACACACCATCCCCCCCCCCCCACATCGAGCAAGTGCTGTGCCTTTTGTAAGTCATTGAATGTGGATTTGCTCCAATTCACATACAAAAGACTGCTAACAGCTTTAAATTAATGATAATGTCAATATTAGTCACTCGCATAATGTGAACGGCAAAATAATAATACAAAAGGGAATACCCTGCAAAAAATGCGATTAATCCGGGACGTGTCCGGGATCAATCGCAAGGGAGCATGCGACTAATACAATTTTACATCCCTTTATATGAAGTGAATTGATCGCACTTGTTCGAGCATGTCCTATGAAGAGACTAATTGTTCAACTTGTATACCCGAACGGGTACCAATGTAGATTAATCACTAACATACCAAACGGGTACAAATGTAAATCAATCGCTTTCATCCCGAACGGGTACAAATGTAGATCAATCGCTTACATCCCGAACGGGTACAAATGTAGAGTAATCGCTTGCATCCCCAACGGGTACAAATGTAGATCAATCGCTTCCAGCAAGAACGGGTAGAAATGTAGATTTTTCCAAGTTGTTCGCCAAGACAATTTTTAATAACAATCTTTAAAAAATTGTAAATGTTCATGCATATATAAATAAAGATTATATAATGTTTTACTTTTGAAAAAAAAAATCTTAATAAATAAATAAAAAAAATTGTAAGTTTTGAGTATGCATTATATCAGCGTAATGTAAAGAATTTTTTCATAGAATATTTTGGGCAACATTTTGTTAACATTATTATTCATCATTGTTATTAAAAGAAAGGGTGTTCAATTCGTTTTACCGCCTATTCTACAATTTTTTAAATACATTGCATATTTTTGTAAAATTTCTACATTTAAGGAATCTAGATTTGTACCCGTTCGGAATGAAAGCGATTAATCTACATTCATACCCGTTCGGATGAAAGCGATTAATATACATTTATACCCGTTAGGGAACAATTGGTCTACAATTAGTCTACATTTATACCCGTTCGGGAACAATTGGTCTACATTTATACCCGTACGGGAACAATCGGGGACTAATTGTGGACCGATTGTTCTCGAAAGAGATCAATCGAGGACAAATCTCTTTCGGGATTGATCGCAAATTTTTTGCAGGGTATGTACATATGTATGTATGTGTAGGTATAACAGCGGAGGAGGGTGAAGACGTAGTGTATGTTGGCTGAAGGTAGATTGTGCGGCATGTGGCAACATCAATGGTGAATGAATGAATAAAAAGCGAAAATTATAATAGGACAAAGACAAGATATGATGGCATACATACACAAGTCCCTACTCATGAGGGATCACAGTTCAAACTATTGACATTACATAAAAAAAGGCAAAAACACCTAACGATTTTAATGCTATGAAAAGCACGTTTTCTATGTGTGTAAATACACCAGCCCTGTAGGGAAAACAACTAGTTAAGATCTGGTGCGCTTCTAGTGCATTTTTCCTCTAGATACTACTGCGGCTTCATTCTCTTTTGCATGTCAGCAACTGGCGCATCTAGCATGGCGTTGTCAAAGGTGGTGTCGATTGCCACCCACTGTATTACCTTTTCGATAGTTCAAAACTTCTGTCTTTTAGATTTATCGGTCTTTGGATTGCTGCCTTATGGATTTATCGGTCTTTGGACTGCTGTCTTTTGTATTTATCGGTCTTCCGATTGCTGCCTTTTGGATTTACCGGTTTTAGGATTACCCTCTTATGGATTTATCGGTCTTTGGACTGCTGTCTTATGGATTTATAGGTCTTTGGACTCTTTCTTATGAATTTAACGGTCTTCCGATTACTGTCTTTTGGATTTACCGGTTTAGGATTACCCTCTTATGGATTTGTCGGTCTTTGGACTGCTTTCTTATGGACTTATCGGTCTTTTGACTGATTTCTTATGAATTTATCTATCTTTGGACTGCTGTCTTTTGTATTTATCGGTCTTCCGATTGCTGCCTTTTGGATTTACCGGTTTTAGGATTACTCTCTTATGGATTTATCGATCTGTGGACTGCTGTCTTGTGGAGTTATAGGTCTTTGGCTCTTTCCTATGAATTTATCGGTCTTTCGATTGCTGTCTTTTGTATTTATCGGTCTTCCGATTGCTGTCTTTTGGATTTACCTGTTTTATGGATTTTATGGATTTATCGGTCTTTGGACTGCTGTCTTGTGGATTTATCGGTCTTTGGACTGCTTTCTTATGGACTTATCGGTCTTTTTACTGATTTCTTATGAATTTAGCGGTCTTTGGACTGCTGTATCTTGGATTTATCGGTCTTCCGATTGCTGTCTTATAGATTTATCGGAATTTGGACTGTTTTCTTATGGATTTATTGGAATTTGGACTGTTTCTTATGGATTTATTGGACTTTGGACTGCTCTCTTTTGGATTTATCGGTCTTCCGATTGATGACTTATAGACTTATTGGACTTTGGATTTCTGTCTTTTGGATTTATCGGTTTTTGGATTGCTGTCTTTTGCATTTATTTCACTTTTGTCATTCGATAACTTCACATAAACAAAAAAATATCTTGTAATATTCACACAATTTACTCCTTTTAAACTGGAGATGGTCTACCTACAGTTGAACTAGCGTCTTTTTATACCTTTCATGAGAATGAAATGGTATTATAACTTAGTGCCAAAAAATTTTTGTCGAAAGTACCAGAAGGAAGCGTGGGGGACCCACCAAAATATATACCGATATGATCAGAATCACGAGCTGAGTCGATTAAGCCATGTCCGTCTGTCCGTCTGTCAGTCCGTCCGTCTGTGTGAACGCAAAGTAGTCCCTCAGTTTTTGAGATATCTGAATGAAATTCGGTACACAGGTATGTTGTTATATGCAGCTGATCATTTGTCGGAACCGACCGAATCGGACCACTATAACATATAGAAAACAACCGATTATTCAGATATACATGAAATTTTTGGATGTAATTGGTGCATAACTTCCCCATTTAATCAGCTAAGGACATGAAACTTTGAAGTAGACGTGCCCATTTTGGCCCAAACAAGTTTACCGAAAATTGTCAAGATCGGACCACTATAACATATAGTTCCACAATATCCGATTATTCAGATATACACATTTTGGTGTATAACTCCTCCATTTTAACAGCTAACGGCGTGAAATTTTTAAGTATTTGTACCCCTACAACCGATTGTTCAGATATGGACATTTTATAGTATAACACCTCCATTTTAACAGCTAACGGCCTGAAATTTTGAAGTATTTGTACTTATATGGACCCAAACGGAGTTACCGAAAATTGTCAAGATCGGACCATTATAACATATAGCTCCCATACAACCGATTGTTCAGATATGGACATTTTGGTGTATAACTCCTCCATTTAAATAGCCAAGACACCATTTTTTCTAATAAATCTTTCCATAAATAACCCACAGAATTAAAATTATAAATTAAACCTAATCCGGCTATGTACACTCAGAAAAAAAATCATCAACACGATTCATGTAAAATTAACACGATCGATCTTTACACATAGAACAGCAACAATTTTTTTCAAATTACACGATGTTTGAAACATGATTTTGGCTTTGTAACTGTCATCTGAAAATTTGGTAAATTCAACCAAATTTTATTGTTTTTACAACATGAAGAAATTTTAAAATATACAAGATGATTCAAATATAAAATTTTATTCCGAAATGTCATTTGGAATTTGGTTTATTTAACATGATGGTAGTGTCAATATAAACTAAAAAAAATGTTAGAAAAATGACGTCCCAATTTTGGTGTTAATACAACATGAAAACAAATGTGAAAACAACAAGAACCACAATTAACAATAAAATTTGGTTGATATAACACGAAACAATGTTCAAACATAAACGTCATTTGTAATTTTGATTTATTCAACACGATCATAGTGTCAATGTAATCTAAAAAAATTGTTAAAAAAGAATGTCAAAACTATTTTGAAACATACATAATTTTTTTGATCATTTGAAGTCTGATTTTCGTGCAAAACGCAAATAATTTAAAAAAAAAAAGGAAAATTTTGTGCCGTGGCAGTGATGCGAGTTTAGCATCATTGTCAGTTCGCGATAGTGGGTTTTCGATTTATATTTTCAGTTTGCAGGTAAGTTAAAAGAAGATTACATTTTTGTTTCTAAAAGTATTTAATGTTCAATATTTTATTTTTCCTCTTCATAGGTTGCAATATCACGAGGAGGTTTTTTAGCGAATGGGGGTTTGCGTGCAGATTGCGGTTGTTGCATTAGCGGCCAAACATTACTCGGTGTAAGTGATATTACTATCGCCCATGTATAAACTATCGCCGGTACATTTGTGTTCGTATGAGAAGGACGCCTTCAATTTGGTCAGTTGTGCGGGTGATGTACGAATGTGCTTAATTGAAGTGATGATTATATATTTTATGTTTTATATGTTTTTTTATTTAAAAAAATAAATTGTACAATCAACAAGACCTTCTAGTTAATTTAACAATAAATTTAATGTAAAATCAAAAAGATGTTATTGTTAATTCAACAGGACCATTTCGTGTTAATTTAACCAGCTTTTATTGTAACATTAACTAGTTAAAATTGTAAAATCAACAGGAAGACTCAATACTTTTTAGTGTTAATTCTACAGTTGTCATCCTGTTAAACTAACACTTGACAGTAGTGTTAAATTTACACGATTACATGATGGCATACATGAAGCATCGTGTTGAAAAAAATTAACCACAAAATTTGTTGATTTTTGGTTGATTTCACACTATTTTTTTTCTGGGTGTACATACATAGGTAACTTTTCATTTCCCCACTCATGAAAGGTATGAAGTCTTCGGTACGGCCGAAGACAGCCGCGCTTTTACTTGTTGACATATGTGTTTTCGCTATTTTTAACCAAAAAATGTTTGCACTAATTGTTGATTTCCCTGCAGGCTATGTACCAGCCCTGTAGGGAAAATCTCTAGTTCCGAACTAGGTCGCTTCTAGTGCATTTTTCGACACTACTAGTGCGAGCTAAATCTCTTTTGCATGTTATCAACTGGCGAATTTAACACGGCGATGTCCTAGGCGGTGTCAATTGTCACCCTCTGCACTACATTTTCGATAGTTCCGAACTAGTACTAAATTCTACAGTTTACACTAGTTCTCTTATTGGCACATTTTCGATAATTCTGAACCAGCTACAAGTATCTACAAATTCTACAGTTTTACATCTGCCGCTTAAGTGCAGACTTTGACACACTTCATGCAAGTGGCGCGATGGCCGACTGGCTAACGCATGTGCCTTTCACTCTGAGGGGCGCGGGTTCGAATCGTGTCGGTGTCAAGGTGGATGATAATTTTTTTTTAATTTTTTTTTGACTAATATTTTTTTATTAACTTATTTAATAAAATTTACAATAATATTTAAAAAGTAATAAAATAAAAAAAAATTAAAAATAAGCCTGAGGGATCGGAAAAGTATAATTAGGGAAACATTTCATTTCATACAAGTTAAGATGCAAATAGAAAACTCTTTATATGAAACGCTTCACTAAACATCTGAGAATTGCAGAAATATACAAGGCCGACGGAAATTGAACGAACGAAAAATTTTCATAAAATTTTTGTCACTTCGAAATTGCATACAGATCAAAGTGTGTCTTATAATGGTCCCTCAATTCACTCCTCCTGAACTGGTGAGGGTCTAACTACAATTGATCTAGTTCCCTTTTGATACCTTTTCGCTAGTTCGGAACTAGAAACTTTTCTCACTAGTTATTGAGTTCCCTGCAGGGAGCATTCACATGTTGGTTGCATGTGTATGTGTGTGTGAGTAAATATATGAATTTTATGAAATCCTTTTCATACTAACTTTACGAATGCGCATAATAAAAGTCTCCACGTTAACTGATAATTTCCCTAACAGCATTTTTCTAATAAATTATGAAAATGTGTCGTTCAATGCTACAAAAACTACAGCAACACATACATGTCTAAACATTCAATAGCAAAAACGACAGGAACAACAACAAATGAAAACAGAATCATTTGGGCAACCCAACTTCTGTAAATGTAACCATATAAGCAAATGGGTCATAATATTTCATACAGCACATATTTCCTACTGAATATTCAGTAGAGATGTAGTTCTAAAATCTGAACTTTTCCTTTCGTTTTTATATAGAGGTGGCGTCGAAAATCAACTACCTAAAAACTGCCGAACGAGAAGGGAGAGTTTCTGTAGGAAAAAAAGGCCTGAATACGCAGGGAGAACTTCCATAGCATATATTTCAGTACACCTGATGTCTTCACTGCGTGTTTAGTTATTTTTTCAGCAAGAAATTTTGAACTTAGTTTCAGGGTATTTTTCATATTGAATATTCTACTGAATTGCACCTCCTTACCTCAAATACTGCTGGGAACTTCTATACTTTATATACATATGTGTATGTAAATGTGTGCATGTATGATTATGTATGTATATTAATTTGGCGAATATGAGTAAACGATAACTTTCTGATACAGCTGGTGCTTTCTTTTTTCAACTCTTTCATTTCATTTTTCTTCTTTCAACTCTTTCATTTTATTTTCGCATATTTTCGTTGTGTCATCGAGAGCAGAAAGTTTTGTTTGCCTTTTTTTTGGGATAGAGAAACTTAAAATTTAGGAGGTCATGAATTTTTGAGGAGTGCAATGGTAGATGAAGTAGCCAATTTTGGCAGGCGACTTCTTGACAACATATCCGGCTAAAGGCCACTCTGTGTATCTAATGATAGACAAAAGCGATACCGACTTGATCACAACGGGATCGATGACAGATGTATGCAGCTCGAATCATCAGTTTGTGCGATTAACTTATAGCAGTTGCAGATAGAACTTAAAGTTTAACGCCGAGACCCAGGAAGCTAGTGACTGACGCCTGCTCACTATAAACAAACGATATATCTGAAGAATGGGAGTATGCATCGATATTTCAAAAGGGTCAAATTCTTATCTTGCTGGTAATTGCGATCTGGTTTTTGAGATCCACACAGAATACCTATTCTCTTTAATTAATAACAACGAACAATGGCTGTACCGAAGCAAAATAAAAGGACGGTGAAATCGCGAAGTGCGAGTTTAAGCACAACTTCAAGAACGGAGAGATTGAACGTCATTAAAAATATGCAATTTGGATCTTATTAGCCCGAATTGTAAGTAGTTCTCTGATAAAAGAAATATCGAACATATGAAGGTACTCGACGTAAAACGAACCTTATACTCGAATTTCAATCCTGATATACCAGCTACTTTCTTTCCAGGAACTACTTTTCTATAATCTAGTACAAGCAATGCCCACGCAATTTGTTGAGTTAAGTTCTGAAATTATCAGGTCTATTTTTACACGTTTATATTTAGTAATAAGCTAACAAGTTGTTAACAATATTTCCCCTAGCGGATATTCTACCATTGTCAAATTACATACTCAATTTAATACTTCGGTAAACATTTTTCTGGGGAATTTTCTTATGCCGAACCATAAAATAATCGAATTGGCTGAATGGAAATCAAAGTATGGATTTAACTATAAGCAATAAATCCACTAAAAGTCATAATAAATAAAGTAATAACAATTTTTATGACAAGCAATGATGTCAAATCATTCATAATAAATGCGCCGCCGCCGCCGACATTAGCGTAATTGAAACGATGTGGGGCTGAGGGTGTTCATGGAAATGAAAAATTGATTGTTGATAGCAAATGCAGAGACAATTGAGTAAAAGAGAAATACGGAGCGCCAGAGAAAAGTGGGTTAATATTTTCGAGGACCAAAAACCAAAATCTTTAGTTACCTAAACATATTGAGAATAAAACATAGTTGAAAATAACGCGCGCTGATTGGGTTTGGCGCTTTCACTTCAAATGAGGTGGGAGGAAATTTCCAACGGCCAATCGATTTCAAATCGCGCATACTACTATATATATATGTACATAAATATGTAGCTCTTATGAAGGGCGGTTAAGTAAGTAGCCGCTTGTCATATTTAATGAACAATCATAAATTATTACATGGTTGTTTAATTTTATTACTTTACCCGCTGGCGACGTGGGCAACATCGTAAAAAACTGAGGCATTTGATTACATGAAGGACCGATGGCTTTGTGCACGACTAAATCATAAACAGTGTATGTATATATGTAACCCCCAAGCTTGTGAGGAATGAATAAAAATAAAAATAGGTAAAAAAACTTTTTAAGTTAAACGGTTTTATGTTATACATACATTGCAATGTTTAAGATAAATGTACTAAAAACCAAAAAATAATAATATAGATACAGTCGTGGGAATTATAAACATTTGCATAGACTAGACTAAAATAAAACCGTGGGGCACGTCAATTGTCTACAATCGTTGATTAAAATGTTTGTTTTGTAATGTTACACTATAATTAGGCAGTTGTTCAACCGACAACGATGGACGTGTGATAAGTAGGGCTAGAATGTGGAAAAAAGCTAGCAAGCTCGATTATAAGCGAGTTTTAGGGTTTCATAGTGGTGAGCGAGTAGTACTTTTATCATATGTTTTGTCGATTAAAGACAAACTACGAGCAGTGAAACGATTCCTCGTGTGAATGTCCAACGATAAACTAGTTGAAACATCTCTTTTATTAACATGGAGTGTATAACTATTGGAATTTCCATGAGCAAGAAAATAGTAAGTATTTTCCTCACCGTCTGCGGGCCAACTGCCTAACGACGAATTAAACGATTCTTCTATCGCACATTAAGTCGATAATTTGTAGACAATTGACGTGCCCCCCGGTTTTATTTTAGTCTAGTCTATGCAAATGTTTATAATTCCCACGACTGTATCTATTTTATTATTTTTTGGTTTTTAGTACATTTATCTTAAACATTGCAATGTATGTATAACATAAAACCGTTTAACTTAAAAAGTTTTTTTACCTATTTTTATTTTCTAGTTTTTAGTTTTTATTTCGCATTCTGTTTAATTCATTTAGTGCTTCATTATTGCAAGGTTTCTTGCCCGTTAGTTTATTGCAGTCCAACGCCTCTATAGCGACCCACGCGCCACCTATCGGAAGTTTTTTTTAGGAAAATATTTCCTTTCAAGGTAGTAATACATGTTCCGAATTTCAGCCAAATCGGACCATAAATGCGATTTTTGTAAATATAGCGACCCACGCGCCACCTAGCGGATTTTTTTTTTAAGAAAATATTTCTTTTCAAGGTAGTAATACATGTTCCGAATTTCAGCCAAATCGGACCATAAATGCGATTTTTGTAAATATAGCGACCCACGCGCCACCTAGCGGAATTTTTTTTTTTAAGAAAATATTTCTTTTCAAGGTAGTAATACATGTTCCGAATTTCAGCCAAATCGGACCATAAATGCGATTTTTGTAAATATAGCGACCCACGCGCCACCTAGCGGATTTTTTTTTTTAAGAAAATATTTCTTTTCAAGGTAGTAATACATGTTCCGAATTTCAGCCAAATCGGACCATAAATGCGATTTTTGTAAATATAGCGATCCACGCGCCACCTAGCGGAATTTTTTTTCATAATATTGCATTGTCATCGGGGTTATACATGTGTGCAAAATTTCAGATTAATCGGTTGACAGGAAGAGGGTGAAATTTGAATTACTAAATTTGACCCAAGAATAAAGAATAAATAATAAAACAAACGGGGTGAGCTAAATAAAACCGTTTAAAAATGCTTAGGCCGTATTCCTGATTACAACGTCCTTTAATAATAAATGAATATTGTTGCAGAAAACTCGAATTTTATGCCTTTTTGAAATACTGCAAAACATTTTTATTGTAGATACATATGTATGTACATAAACACATACATGCATATACATACATATCGTCGCCTGAGAAAACGAATGTCGTATGTGAAAATCGACGATTTCTAGTTTTTGATGCAGATTAACTAAATCGGACCTAATCTTTTAATTTTTCCAATCCATTTTTTTCTATCTCTTTTAGATTTTGAGTTATTTAGAATGCATTTGTCGTATGTTACAAAATTACTACCATTTGGGTAAGCTTTTGTCGTATGTAACATACATACGACAAATTTGCATATAAATTCGTGTTGGTTTATTTTAAACAAATGTCGTATGTGCCGCTGAGCTACTGAGAATAAACCAAAATATTGTATCGGAGCTATAGGGTATAGTGATCCGATCTGAATGATTTTCACTGACATATTTTATTGTAGTATAATACCAATTACTGCAAAGTTTAGTATAATTTGATCCTTAAATATGGAAGTTATACCAGAAAACAGCTATATCTGAACAATGTTGGCTGTATGGGAGCTATATTCTATAGTGGTCCGATCTTGACCAATTTCGGTGACATTTATTAGGTCCATATGGGTACAAATACTTCAAAGTTTCATGCTCTTAGCTCTTTAAAAGGAGAAGTTGTGACGGACTTTTCCTTTGGGTTTGCTGGGGTAGCGCAGTCCGTCCAGGGTTCCTGAAATTATAAGAATTCCTAGTTTTCCAAATTAAAGAAAACCCTGTGTTTCAGTTATTTTCATAAACGTTATAAAATTCATTTATTAATATATTATTTAAACATAAATTATTCCCTACAAAATTCCTACGATTGCGTAAAGATAGCGGAGGTGTTATTACCCGCCCGCTGATCTTCCTTTGAGAGAGGTGGAAACCGCCTGCCAAATATAACTGCACACAAATGAAGTGTTAGGACCTCCAGGTGTGCGCCGTTTGTGGGTGTGTTAATGCCACCGACAAATATACCTGCTTCTGATTCCTATGCTAAATGCATAACGTAAGCTACCAAATAATGATAATGTAATTCTAAGTACAGATGGGGTGTTAAGACCCCCAGGTGTACTCCTTTGTCGGTGTGTTCATGCCACCGACAAGTATACCTAACGCTTGCCTAACTCCTACTGATTTTCCACAGGATGCTGTCGCCCTTTTATACAAAAATCCTGACAGCGGCGGACAGTTATCGCTGCACTAAATTCCCGTAGCTTTTACATTTGTTGCTAATTCTAATATAAATATGTATTCTTAACTTAACTGATTTCTAATATTAACGTATGTATGTATGTCGCTGTGCACTTGCATTTTACCGTATTCCTCTTTGTGCGACCTTCGCTTACTGGCCGGCTGCCTATGGTTCAATGCGTGTGCAGTTGAGTGTACATACATATGCTTATATTTTACAATGTAAAATATACATGTTTGTTTGTGTGTACATATGTTAAACTTTTAAAGTTTAGTAACCTTAATTTTGGGGTGAAAGACTTTAATTTTAATTATTAGACTGTGTATATATGTATATGCATATGTACCTTAATATGTATATATGTATGTACTATATTTAAATTATGTATGATTATGTATATACTGCTTATGTATATAACTCTCCAAATTGTATATATGTACATATGTATATATACGTATGTGAGTTCAAGTTATATAAGTATAAATATACATATGTATGTATGTATGCTAATTTCTATTTGTACATTAGGCTGGGTCAGATTTCATAAATGTACAAAAATCCCATTTGTGTGTACATATATATACGTATGTATGTAAATTCAAGTTATATATATGTATGTATGTATGTATGCCAGTTCCTATTCGTATGATGATTACATTAGGATGGGTCAGATTTCAGAAATGTACAAAAATCCCATTTGTGTGTACATATATATACGTATGTAAATTCATGTTATATATATATGTATGTATGTATGTATGTATGCCAGTTTGACGATCGCATTAGGCTGGGTCAGACTTCATGTATGAATATATGTACGTTATTGTGGGGGACTCCAACTCCTCAGGATTGGGGTCCTCACACTCCCCCCTCACCTTCCAGACGGTGCCTCACCGTCACCAGCCGCGTTCATGATATGGTGATGTGGAAATTGGATGCCGATCCCGCAATTTTTCTCACGGTTTTTCGTTATCGATCTATTTATAGTGGTCATTAATGCTGGGGCGTTATGGCTTGGCGTGTCGTAGCCTCATATTGGAGGTGTCGATTCGTCACGTGCGGATCCCGAAAACAATATGTGGCGCTGTGGTCCCGAAAATTTCGTATGCCGCCATTATTACCATATGCGTGTTGGCAATCTGTTCTAGGGAGAAAATTGAACGTGACTGTGTAGTGACTCACCTCATAGCCGTATTCATTTGCAAAATTGTATGCGTTTTCGATGGCTGAACCGATCCCGTTTGCCCTGGTGATACTATGACCATGGTTTCTCTCTGCTCTGCTTGGGTTTGGAGCTCTACATATTCGCACATCTTGGCGTACAACCTGTGCATAACTCGCTGTGTTGTTTTCCATTGCTATAGCGCCGTAGTGTGCGATAATACCAGGCTGGCGTTCTGTGTTCGTATTAACGTTTGTGGACCTTGGTATAATAGCACGTGATGTTGTCGGTTGCTCCGTTGATGTGTTATTACTCAGTGCTGGTGTATTCTTCGCCGTGTTCTTTCGGGATTCCTGCAACCTTACGTTCTCGTCTTTACGTTGCGCCGCGTTTGATACTGTGGGTTCGTCATCGTGTTCTGCTTCCGCTGCGTGATACGTCTTTAGCTCGCTTATGTGTGCCTTTATCCTCTTGTCGTTACGTGTTTTGTCCAACTCTACGATGACTGGTGAAATGAAGTTCACTACTCGGTGTGGCCCATTGTATTTAGGCGCTAGTTTGGCCGCAAAATTGTCAACTGCCTTAGACAATTGGTGCTCCTTTACCAAAACTAAATCGCCGACGGCCGGTCGCCATTGTCTTCTTCGCAAGTTGTAGTAACGTGCCTGTTCTGCGGATGCGTGCTCCTGTTTGCGTCGTACCATTTCAAAAATCTCTTTCATCTTCGATTGTTTGCCGCTCAAATTGACCTCCTCCTGACCAGTGCCGAATGTTCGTTCGTCGTACAGCGCGTTTGGAATCCGTGGTTCTCTGCCTTGGATTATGTATGCTGGACTGTAGCCTGTTGATTCGCATACACTTGTATTCAGTGCCAGTGTTATCTCTGGTAACAACTCGTCCCAATTTCGCTGTTCCTTGCCGGTGAACTGTGCTATCATTCTTTTAATGTTGCGGTTTGCCCTTTCGGTCGGATTTTCTTGCGGTGTGTACGGTGCCGTCAGTTGGTGTTTTACTCCCAACTCTTGTAAGTATTTCTTAAATTTCGTGCTTATAAATTGTGCTCCATTGTCCGTGATTAGAACCTTTGGTACGCCAAATCGTAATAAAATTCGCTCTCTAAATCCCTTTACCAAGTTTTCGGTTGTTGCCTTGCGTATTGCTACAATCTCTACCCACTTTGAAAATTTGTCGAAGAATACTAACGCCATCGTGTTGCCATGTTTCGAACGTGGTAGCGGCCCAACGAAATCTGCACACACTGTTGCCCAAGGTTCCTCTGCAACTTGCGTGAGCATCTTTCCCGCGGCTTGCTGTTGGTTTGGTTTATATATTTGGCATGTGTGGCATTGTTGTACGTACCTTTTCACGTCTCTGAACATTCCAGGCCAATAGTATCGTGTCATTGCGCGTGAAATCGACTTCTTTATGCCCATATGCCCTGCGCTTGGTGTATCGTGGATTTCTCTTAACACTCTCTGTCTTTGCGATGTTGGTACACACAGTTTCCACGGAATTGCGTCTTCGCCGTCCATTTGATTGCCGATTCGTCTATACAGCGCTCCTTCCTCCATTACATAATCCGGGAAATTATCTGGTGCCTTCTTTATTTCCGCCACCTTTGTTTCAATCCACTTACATTTGTTCTCCTGTTGTAACGTTATTGTACCCATCTGTTCCTCGAGTGGTTGGCGTGAAAGTGCGTCTGCGACAACGTTAAGCTTCCCTTTTCGGTACTGTATGTCGAATGAATACTGCTGTAATTCCAGCGCCCATCTCGCGATTCGACCTGTTGGATTTTCAATAGCGTTAAGCCATTTCAATGCTAGGTGATCGGTGATCACCGTGAACGTGTATCCTTCTACGTATTGCCTCATCTTCCTTATTGCCCATACTATGGCCAGACACTCCTTTTCCGTCGCTGAGTAGTTTGTTTCCGCCTTATTCAATCGGCGGCTTGCATACGCTACTACTCGTTCTTCATCTCCTGTTCCTTGTGTGAGTACTGCGCCAATACCAAAATCGCTTGCGTCCGTTTGTAGGCAAAATCTCTTCGTAAAATCTGGGTACGCTAAAATGGGTGCCTGTGTGAGCGCGCTCTTCAACGTTTCAAACGCTACCTGCTGCTCCTCTGTCCATTTCCATTTGTTGCCTTTTATTGACGTTAGGGGGTGTGAGATGCGTGAAAAATCTGGGACGAACCTCCTATACCATGATACTACCCCTAAAAACCGTCGTAGCTCTCGTAGATTGTGTGGTGGTTTGAGTTCTTTAATCGCCGCGATCTTCTCTGGATCCGTATGAATGCCGTCTTCGCTTACCACATGCCCTAGGTACTTCAATTTCTTCTTAAAGAACTCGCACTTCTCTGGATTTATCCTCAAATTTGCTTGCCTTAATCGCCTGAAAACTTCTGATAAATGTCGTATATGATCTTCTAATGTCTTACTTGTAATTATGATGTCGTCTAGGTACGCGAATGCGTGAGGTTCTAGCTTTGGGCCGATAACACTATCGAGTGCTCTTTGGAAAGTTGCTGGAGCGGAGTGTAGCCCAAACGGCATTACCTTCCACTGAAATAATCCTCGCCCCGGTACGGTGAATGCTGTATATTGCTTACTATTTACCTCCATAGGGATCTGCCAATATCCGCTTTTGAGGTCTAGGCTGCTGATAAAGCGTGCACTTCTTAGCCGATCAAGAATGTGTTGGATACGTGGCAACGGGTACGCATCTGGGACTGACCTGGCGTTAAGTTGGCGGTAGTCGACGCAGAGTCGCCATTTGCCGTTCTTCTTTCTGACCAGAACTATGGGCGCGCTGTGTGGGCTATGTGATGGCTCGATACAATCCATCTCGATAAGCTCATCGATCTCCTTGTTCATAATCTCCTGCATCTTTGGATTCTTCGGGAAGTACCTTTGCTTGATCGGACGGTCATCTCGCATCATTATCTTATGTGTGGCTATGTTGGATACTCCTGACATTTTCTCGAACATCTGTAATTCACGTTTTAGAAATTCACTCACCCTAGTGTCTGTGTTGCCAACTGCTGTCGGGGCGGTTGCCTTGTATTCTACGCCCCCGTCTGGACTCTCGCGCTCTTCCTCGATTATTGAGGTACACATGGCTATATCTTCCCTATGATTCTCTGTCTGCAACGTTATAGCATGTTTACCGCACCTTAACTCCACATTCGCCTTTGCCAAGTAGTCCGTTCCAATGACCACGTTGTCTGCCAACCCTGGTAACACTAGTAGCTCACTCTTCTGCACCTGATCACCCAACTTAACCTCTGCTTCTACTGCTTCTACTATCGTTCGGCGCCTTCCATCGCCCATCACCACTCTTGTTTCTACCTCTTTGACTTTGCTTAACTTCGATGCCATCGTGTCGCTCACAAAGCTCCTCGTCGCTCCCGTATCGATCGCCGCCACTACTTCTTCTCCCTCCAGTGTCACTGTCGCCAAAACTCGACCTTGCACCTGCTTAAAAATGTTCGTTGTGTTCGAGGTTGTTGCTGTGGAGACCCCATCCCTCGATACTAATGGGGCCCCTGGCCGTTTCCCTGACTCGTACGGCAGCACTCGCGTGTAAGGACACCTATCTTACCACATGTCCAGCAGAAATCCTTCCTAGCGTTTCGACAGCCTCGTGCGTAATGCCCACTTTCGCCACATCTTCTACATGCGGCTCGTATATCAACATACCCTTGCTGTGGTCTTCCTGTGCGTTCTTGTGGTACATCCTTCCTTGGCTCCTCATCGGCTCGCAAATAATGATACCTCTCTTCTGGACGCCGGGGTACAAATGGTCTCGCTGTCGCCTTTAACGCTTCCTTTTTTGGTGTAATATTCTCAAAATCTTCAACCAGACTTACCAGTTCTTCCAGGATCTTAAACTCGCTACGCTTCACATACAACTGGTACTCTCTGCGGGAATTTCTGTAAATTCTACTCAACCTTTGCTCCTCCGTGTAGTCAGCATGTCGCATGAGTCCTTGCAGCGCTAACACGTAATCCTTGAACTTCTCACCAGACCGTTGGACTCGCTGTCGTATTTCATCATCCAAATTTTCAAAATACCTGGAGTTCAGGAAAAATTTGAGGAAGTCTCTCTTGAATGCATCCCATTCTTGCCAGTGTCGATTTTTATTTCTATACCACACTAACGCTTTATCCTTCAGCAATTCAGGCATTGCTCGCGGTATGGAATTGCGATTAATTTCATACCCATCCGCCAGTTCTTCGACGCGTTCGATAAAACTGAGTGGGTCATTGCCGCCGTCATACCTGAATCCCCACTTGCGTATTCGGTCCATCGTTGTGGCATATGTCGTTGGTTGAGGCATCATGTACATATGCTGCATTGCTTCGCCAGGTGTTACAAATCTGTATGCGCGCTCATCAAATCCCATCGCCGGATAAAATGGTGATGTTGCTCTGCTGCCACTGGCTGATATTGGTACATTTTCTTTCGGTGTTGGAGGTTGTACCGAGATCTTCGATGTACTATGTTGCAGTTCCAACTCTTCCAAGCGGGTCTGGAATTTCGGGTCGCTACCTTGTGCCTGGATAAACGTTACCAGACGTTTGCGAAGCTCTTCTACCGTTCCACTGCCTTCTAGCCCAAATTCGCCGACGTACTTACATAGCTCCTCTCGGCTGAGGTGGTATACCCATGAAACCTTCACCATCGTTGCGTATTATATGTTCACCTCCTTGTATGCTTTTCCCTCGCGTTGGTTACTTACTGACTAGACTCCCTTTGGACGCTTTGCCGTTCGCTGGACGTTACTCGATATCACGCTTGTTATTTGCTGTTGGATTCAGTTCGCACGCTTGCTTCTTACTTAAAATCGCTGACTAGGTTTACCCTTCCAAACTTTGATGTTTTGTACTCTTCAAGTCCTCGTATACTTTTAGATTCCCTGCTCGGGCGCCATTTGTGACGGACTTTTCCTTTGGGTTTGCTGGGGTAGCGCAGTCCGTCCAGGGTTCCTGAAATTATAAGAATTCCTAGTTTTCCAAATTAAAGAAAACCCTGTGTTTTAGTTATTTTCATAAACGTTATAAAATTCATTTATTAATATATTATTTAAACATAAATTATTCCCTACAAAATTCCTACGATTGCGTAAAGATAGCGGAGGTGTTATTACCCGCCCGCTGATCTTCCTTTGAGAGAGGTGGAAACCGCCTGCCAAATATAACTGCACACAAATGAAGTGTTAGGACCTCCAGGTGTGCGCCGTTTGTGGGTGTGTTAATGCCACCGACAAATATACCTGCTTCTGATTCCTATGCTAAATGCATAACGTAAGCTACCAAATAATGATAATGTAATTCTAAGTACAGATGGGGTGTTAAGACCCCCAGGTGTACTCCTTTGTCGGTGTGTTCATGCCACCGACAAGTATACCTAACGCTTGCCTAACTCCTACTGATTTTCCACAGGATGCTGTCGCCCTTTTATACAAAAATCCTGACAGCGGCGGACAGTTATCGCTGCACTAAATTCCCGTAGCTTTTACATTTGTTGCTAATTCTAATATAAATATGTATTCTTAACTTAACTGATTTCTAATATTAACGTATGTATGTATGTCGCTGTGCACTTGCATTTTACCGTATTCCTCTTTGTGCGACCTTCGCTTACTGGCCGGCTGCCTATGGTTCAATGCGTGTGCAGTTGAGTGTACATACATATGCTTATATTTTACAATGTAAAATATACATGTTTGTTTGTGTGTACATATGTTAAACTTTTAAAGTTTAGTAACCTTAATTTTGGGGTGAAAGACTTTAATTTTAATTATTAGACTGTGTATATATGTATATGCATATGTACCTTAATATGTATATATGTATGTACTATATTTAAATTATGTATGATTATGTATATACTGCTTATGTATATAACTCTCCAAATTGTATATATGTACATATGTATATATACGTATGTGAGTTCAAGTTATATAAGTATAAATATACATATGTATGTATGTATGCTAATTTCTATTTGTACATTAGGCTGGGTCAGATTTCATAAATGTACAAAAATCCCATTTGTGTGTACATATATATACGTATGTATGTAAATTCAAGTTATATATATGTATGTATGTATGTATGCCAGTTCCTATTCGTATGATGATTACATTAGGATGGGTCAGATTTCAGAAATGTACAAAAATCCCATTTGTGTGTACATATATATACGTATGTAAATTCATGTTATATATATATGTATGTATGTATGTATGTATGCCAGTTTGACGATCGCATTAGGCTGGGTCAGACTTCATGTATGAATATATGTACGTTATTGTGGGGGACTCCAACTCCTCAGGATTGGGGTCCTCACAAAGTTATACCCCAAAATGTCCATATCTGAACAATCAGTTGTATGGGAGCTATATGTTATAGTGGTCCGATCTTAACAAATTTCGGTGACATTTATCAGGTCCATATGGGTACAACTACTTCAAAGTTTCATATCCTTATCTCCTCAATTGAAGAAGTTATACCCGAAAACAGCTATATCTGAACAATCAGTTGTATGGGAGCTATATCTTATATTAGTCCGATGTAGTGGATTCCGACAAATGATCAAAGTATCATCAAAATATATTCAACTGCCAAATTTTAAGTCGATATCTCAAAAAATGTGAGCCTCATAACCATTCCAGTTTGGAAAAATATAAGAATTTTTGTCGTATGTGCTATCATAGACAGGTATTGGTGCTCAGACGTCACATACGACAAATGCATACTGAGTGAAAAGTCGTTTATCTTCCATAATTTTAAAGATATCCAACTTTTGCAAATTGCAGGTCAAAATATATAATACGCGCTACAACTCGTCCAAATAACAGAAAAATCTGTTGTATAGTTTTTGAGAATTTCCACTTTGAACTTCAAAGTCGCTTTTCTCGAAACTATGTTTTGTAACATACGACATTCGTTTTCTCAGGCGACGATATACATATATTCTTTTTAGGCGTATGTACATATATAAATCATTTTACTTTTTATATGGATTAGTACTGTTGCTTTGCATTATGAAAGTTATGACTTTTAACTTCAAAAGTTGCTTTTTCATTCGATAACGTTTCACATATTCAAGTTACAAAAACATTACGTTTTATTAAAGTCGCTTGCATGAATGTTGATTTGAAAGGAAACTTAATTATTAGCATAAGAAAATATTGATTGATTGTCTTGCATAAATTTCTATCGAATAAATATCCCTGTGTAGGTACGGCTAAGGTGTGGAATGAAATTGTTACGGAATCGTGGTTGGCCGGGAAAAACTTCGTCTCCCAAGCACTCAGTCATATTTGCCGATTGTAATTAAGGCCTATGACCGCTGTGGTGCAGTGGGTAGAGTGCTCGCCTGCTATGCCAGAGGTCTCGGGTTCAAACCACGGTCCGAGCAAAACACCAAAACAATTTTTCTAATTAGTAAAAATCCAATTATTGGGTTTTTTTAAGAGCAGCGGTCACCTCTCGGCAGTGGGCGGCATACCCTCCGAGAGTATTTCTGCCATGAAAAAGCTTCTCACAAAAAATGCATTCGCCGTTCGGAGCCGGCATAAAACTGTAGGTCCACCCAATTAGTAGGAAAAACAAAAAGGAGCACACCTCGAATTGGGAGAGAAGCTCGGCCATAAAACTAGTCAGAGTTATAATAGCGCCATTGTATTATTATTATTATAATTAAGGCCTGTAGAAAGGATCAAGATGTAGGGAAAAGGGTGGGATATTGAAATCAGGTTCCTCTGTAAACTTCCCAAATTTTTTAATAAATCTGAAAAGTTTGTCGAGAATGTGCATTCGCCATTCTCAATACATTCGACACGAGAATGCGCAATCTTAATTTAGCGTAGGCCGTGAAGATGCACAGACTTTACTCTGTGCCGTCATCGTCCTCCTCCAGACGAGACAGAAATATTGAGCTCTCGATGATATCTATGATGGCCATGTGCTGTCCCCATGGATTGCGTCCTGTAATCAACCCCACAAGGGCCCGAAGCTCTCTCCTTCTCTGCTTGAGCCGGAAGTTTGCTACCTCTCTGTTAGGCTTTTTCAGAAAGCGCTTGGTAATTTTACAGAAATCTACAGACTTCCAGCGTCTCCCGTGAATTTCCTTCATGGGGTCTCTGACGTAGTGCACAGTGCTCGTAAACTTGGGCCTATGATTGGTTGCGGTCCATCTGGTTGTTCTGCTGATCCGCAATTTGTGAATTCGTCAGCTAGTTCGTTACCTTGAACAACGCAGTGTCCGGGTACAATTTTTGAAGAGGTTCACGCAGTTTCCAGTACATTCATTGGAGCCTGGCTGTGACTGCAGATACGTCCACACCACCTCTTACCAATTAAATATTCATACTGCTACTTTTAGCATGGCATAAATCTCCGATTGAAAAAGCATCGCTATTTGACCTAAAGCATAGTGACACCTGCAGTCGGCGTCCAGGTACCAGCCGGATCCAGTACCATATTCTGCTTTAGATCCGTCTGTGTATTTTCCCAGTAGTGTTTCTGGATTTCTACATTGAAGTCCTGTGGCAAAATCGACAGTGTGTCGTCTACCAAAGAATACTCGGTGTACCAGCTTGTCGTTTGGGGCCAGAAACAAAGGTATTTCTCTAACAGCCTGCTAAACAACTCCTCGTACCTGAGCTCCAGTCATCATACCACAACCTGAAGGAGTGTAGTCGACACATCATTTTCCTATACTTCTTTTGGATCTCCAAATCCAGAGCATTGGGGGCAGCACCTGATGTTGTACTTATTGCACACGTAATGCCGATACACACACTCCTTTGCAAGCCTGTTCGACATATTAACTGTGGTTCTACGCCACCATACAACAGCGGAGTACGTAATAATCGGTATGACCAAAGCTGTCTAAATCCACATCACCACTGCTGGTCTCAGACCGCAGGTCCCGCTAAATGTTCTTCTACACCGTCCGAAAATTTTCAGTGCCTTGTATACCTTCACTTCGACATGAGCTTTACAGGTCCTAGGCATTTTACCTCTTCGGAAAGTCTTACACCTCTGAACATGATAAGTTTGAGACCTTCCAGTTTCTTCTCCCGTGTAAACAGAACCAGAGTTGTCTTGCTAGGATTAACAGCAAGTCTGTGTAAAGTGCAACATGCTTAAATATTGTCCAGGATTCTCTGTGCTTGCGCGTAAACCTCGAAGAGACATATTCCTGACGACAGGGCGTACCCATCATCCGCGTAAGCCTCAATGTGATTGAAGTCTTGCACTTCCGTTAGAAGGGAGGCCACAAACAAGCACCACAGCAGAGAGGACAGCGCACCACCCTGAGATCATCCCCTCTCTACCTCTGCTGTGGCAAAAAGGTCGTTGTTCTCCCCCACGGTCAGCAATCGCTCCCCATTCCCCCATTCATAAAAGGTATGAAGTCTTCCGTACGGCCGAAGACAGTCGCGCTCTTACTTTTTTCACTTTTAATTAGTAGCCAGTTATGGTGGAGTGCTTATGTACATATTTGCATAATTAAGCAGCTTATAGGTACATACATACACACATTTAATGGTGTATATTCCCTGCAAAAAATGCGATCAATCCGCGACGTGTCCGGGATCAATCGCAAGGGAGCATGCGACTAATACAATTTTACATCCCTTTATATGGAGTGAATTGATCGCATTTGTTCGAGCATGTCCTATGAAGAGACTAATTGTTCAACTTGTATACCCGAACGGGTACCAATGTAGATTAATCACTAACATACCGAACGGGTACGAATGTAGATTAATCGCTTTCATCCCCAACGGGTACAAATGTAGATCAATCGCTTTCAGCACGAACGGGTACAAATGTAGATTTTTCCTTAAAAAATTGTAAATGTTCATGCATATTTAAATAAAGATTAAGTAATGTTTTACTTTTGTAAAAAAATCTCAATAAATAAATTTAAAAAATTTGACTCAAAACTTTTGAGTATGCATTATATGAGCGTAATGTAAAGGATTTTTTCGTATGATATTTTAGGCAACATTTTGTTAAAATTGTTATTAAAAAGGGTGTTCAATTCGTTTTACCGGTTGTTCTACAATTTTTTAAATACATTGCATATTTTTGTAAAATTTCTACATTTAAGGAATCTAGATTTGTACCCGTTCGGAATGAAAGCGATTAATCTACATTTATACCCGTTGGGGATGCAAGCGATTAATCTACATTTATACCCGTTAGGGAACAATTGGTCTACAATTAGTCTACATTTATACTCGTACGAGAACAATCGGGGACTAATTGTGGACCGATTGTTCTCGAAAGAGATCAATCGAGGACAAATCTCTTTCGGGATTGATCGCACATTTTTTTGCAGGGTTTAAAGCTGTTTGTATATATTTTCGTATTTCGCAAGCAACTTTGTGGCTTCTAACTGTTTTTTTAGCGCTTTGGCTTGGCAACCACGACACTCAGGTAACGCTACAAATGCAAAAAAAAAAAACAAAAAAAAACCGTAAACAATTTGTTGTTGCTGCTAAAATTGTAGTTTCACGGTTAAGTGAAATTATTTTTTGGTAAAAATCTGTTAAACGAAAATGTTGGCGAAAATCATAGTAATTGTTTAGCGAATTTTAATGAGCTCATTAATTTGACATAAAAAGATTTATGCGGAATATTGTGTGAGGGTGTAATTTTTGTTTGTGCGAGTGCAAAAAAAAAAAAACAAAATACCAAGCAACCATCAGCTGCCAACAGCGCGAAAGCATTGCACCCCCAGAACCCCTCCCCCTCCACGCACTCCCGAAAAGGCCGCGCGAAGAGCAAAAAAGCGAAAATTAGAAAATTATTTGAATCATTTGCGTTTCGTTGAACCTTGATTATATCGAGGATGTTGCCAACATTGCGGCGAAGCAAAGTGTAAGGAAGTGAGCAATGAAAATGTGAAATGTGTACTTTTATTTGAGCTCTGAAGTTTTGTACGTATTTAATTAGGTTGTTTTTTTTTTCTACTTTTACGTACCAACAAATTTTTCAATCATAATACCTTTTACTTTGGTGAATATGCTAATGAGATAAGTAAGTAAATAGAATTGGAAATAATAAATAAGAAAGGACTTTTAAAAGCATGGACATCTTCTTACATGTTCTTTTTTATTAAAATTTCAGCATTGCGCTTAGGCGTCTAAGTAGGAAGAAATATAGAGCAGTGAATGGAAAAATTGTAAGAGAGTTTGACTTGTTGGGCGCAGACCGGTGCCTACTATAGAGCTCTAAAAGACTATGCTTTAACTATACATAAAGGGCATAAGTATATTTTATGGCCTGCTATTTTCGGCACAGTGTTGCATTCCACCTTTCACCACAACAAGCATCAAGTCTTAACAACTTTTCAACAAAGACATGTATGCTCGCTCACTTTGCTCAAATTGGCTCACTATATGTTATCATGAGCTTGTTTAGCTGATGACTGGACAAGACAGCCTAAGCTCCTATGACTGTTCATCATACGCTTTCTCCATTGCATTGATCAATTATATCCCAATAAACACAACGGATTCGCCTCGAATTCGCGTCGGATTCGCTTACTCTGATTATATTATCGCGGCAATGGTTCGCGGCGATAGATCGGCGAATCCGAATTCGTAGGCATGTCACCTATCACTAGCGATTCGAGAATTTCTTCATTCTCGGATCGCTGGCGATTCGAATTTTTTATCATTAGCGATTCGAGAATTTTTAATTTCTCTGATCGTTGGCGATTCGAGATTTTTTATAAATGACGTTTCGAAAAATTAAAAGTTCAGAGTTTGGTTTACTGGCAATGGGTTAAATCCGAGTTCAGGTATAAATGTAAAATTTCAGAACTTTAATGATTTTTTAGTGCAAAACAACTTAAAAAAAATAGAAAAAAATGATATCGCGAAAATCCATTTTCTCGAACTTGTCGCGCACTCGAGGCGAGTCCGAGAAATTACGTTCGCGAAAATATGCTTTCTCGAACTCGCCGCGATATCATCCTCGCGTCTGTGTTTATTGGGATATTTATTCAACTGGCATGAAAATATTTAGAAAATCATTTAAAAAGCATTATTAAACATAAAATGCTCTTACGCTGAGTTCCAAATAAATCATATTGCATTTCTGTTTTTCTACCATTATCCCCTCCACAACCTTCCCCACACAAATAGTGGAATATCACTTTATTCAAAAAACTTTTTATTTGCCGCGGTGAATTAATTTTTATTTACCTGAACATCGTTTACATACTCTGCTCATAATTTATAAAATTTTATATCTCGATTTGTTCAAATCCATTTATTTTTTTTTTTTGTTAAGTAAATACTATGTATGTTTGTATATAGATTAGGGTGGTCCCCCAATTTATGGAGAGAATATATGATATTGCTTGAATCTCACCGCCTAGATCGATGCTAAGACAGCCGAAGATACTACGTATAAATTTTTGTCTCGATCGGAGATGGTTAAGGGATGTCGCACAGGGGTCAAAATTCAGAAAACTCTATGGAGACTGAAAAAATTAAATTTATTTTTTTGTATGCTTAATACTGTTTTCAGAGAGAAAATTAATGTAGTACATTACACTTATAATTTAACAATAAATTTTTGTGTTTCACACACACTCAATTAACAAGGAAATGTCACTTTTCATTATTGACAAGAAGTTTTGAATAAATAGTCACAGTAAACATTCAGAGTCATAAAGGAGTCAGAAATGACCCTAAACCGGAGCGTTCACACTCATTATGAGCTCATTTTGGAGTCCGAAATGTATGTATTTGTGTTCTTAAGGTGGTCCCCTGATATGGGCCTAAATTCATACATTGTATGAGCCTGAATAAGTAGTAAACCCAACATAAAAATTCTTTTGTTTTTGCGTTTTCCTTCCCCTGACCCAATTCTCGTCATCCTTCCACTCCATTCACCCCAGCTTATTGGTAGGGATGGCAACAATAACGGGAAAAACGATTATAATCGGTTAATTTGTTTCCATTAACGGTTAAAATGTATCGGTTTTTTCTTTTTCATTTTTTTCGATTAACCTTTTTCCTCTCAAGTCGAAAATAATCGAAAGAAAATAATCGAGGTTGAGAATTTCCGCCTTTTCATCCGAGTCCGAATTCGGTTACCTACGAATAGATGATTTTATCGTCATTTGACGATTTTTCTAAGCAATGACGATTTGACGATTTTTCCTAATAAATGACGATTTTTTTCGTTTATTATATATTTTTTTAAGGAAAACAGATATAATCGGTTAGTTCCCCACAATTAATAATATAATAATACAATGGCGCTATTATAACTCTGACGAGTTTTATGGCCGAGCTTCTCTCCCAATTCAAGGTGTGCTCCTTTTTTGTTTTCCTACTAATTGGGTGGACCTACAGTTTTATGCCGGCTCCGAACGGCGAATGCATTTTTTGTGAGAAGCTTTTTCATGGCAGAAATACACTCGGAGGGTATGCCGCCCGCTGCCGAGAGGTGACCGCTGCTCTTAAAAAACCCAATAATTGGATTTTTACTAATTAGAAAAATTTTTTTTGGTGTTTGCTCGGACTGGGGTTTGAACCCGAGACCTCTGGCATAGCAGGCGAGCACTCTACCCACTGCACCACAGCGGCCACAATTATTCGCGATTAATAATCGAACGCTTTCGATTAACCCAAAAAGCGGTTAATCGGTTATTTCATTTTTTGCCATCCCTACTCATTGGTTGCGTTCAGAAGTCGCAGCTGTTGAGCAAAACTGTTGTGTAGATATCACTGAGCGGAAATTTAATTTGCGCCTTCTGAACGAGCTGATACATAAAATAAACAAATTATTATTACAATTATCCCCAATATAATCGGCAAAAATTTCGCTGCTTTGAAACATTTTTATTACATTCAAAAATTCATAAATATATTTATATTTTTGTACATATGTCAAAATCGTAAGCACATGTTGGCCGAAGTGAGCATAAAAAATGTATAATGGAAAAAAGTGTCCAAACTCACTTTTCGTTCAGAAGATAAAAACATAACTGTTGCGCAACCGTCATTGCTTGCTTAAAAGTCCGTCTCCACATAACTTGATTCGCCAGCGAAACATCTCGCTAAATAACTTGTCTCCACGTGGCTCATCGTTATTCAGTTTAACATTTCTCTTTCTTGTTCCTCTTAAATGTTTGTATGTTTGATTAATTTAGCGTTTTTGTTTTGGTCTGTGTGAGATTTCGATAGATTTTCGATACAAAATTAGAGAAGGCATCGGTATCATCGGGTTTGGCAAGAGGATTGAGAACGAAACAAGTGTTTCAATCTTCATTCGCTCTCAGAAATTTGTATGGAATTTAACGAGTTTCGGCTCTGGTTTCGAGGTCGAACGAAGATTGAGAGAGCGAATGGAGAAAAAAAAAGCAAAACATGTTATGTGGAGACATGGTATTATAGTGCTGTCTATTTGTATTTTCCTCCGGATTCGAACCTGAAACTCAATCCAACGCCATAATATAGTGGAATATTCAACATTATATTGAACTTAAGTGATACTTTTATACCTACTTCCCATTTTTCGAATTACAATTATCATTTAAAAACACAAGAAAAAAAACTTATAAAAAAATTTTCCTAAGCTCATACATATTTCACACATGTTTGTGATTCATATGCGACTCCAAATTATGAGTGCTCTGAGAATGTTTGCTGGGATAATAAATTCATGCCAAAACTAATTGACGGTTGACACTGAAAACTTCAAAATGAAAAAAACGAACTTACCTCCCAGAGTTGTATTGGATCTTTATTCGATTAAAAATTCAATTAATTAGTAATGGATCCATTAATAATTGAACTTCTGTATGGAAAATCGAGCTTCATTATCAACTTAATGAAGAAAATGTGTATAATTACTCCATTAACCGCCTGTGTGAAATCAGTATAAAGCCCAAAATTGATAGTTCTGCACTAAAGGAACCAAAATATAAATTTTTGTCCCGATCGGAGACGGTTAAGAGGTGTCGCACAGTGGTCAAAATTGATATTACCATATGTGCTCTTGTGCGACACCCCATAACCGTCTCCAATTGGGACCAGAATATATATTTGATATCCTCGACTACGGGACTATCGATTTTGGGCATTAGATATAAAGAAAATATTATGAAATTATTTGATCCTCATATTGCACTATGGTTCAAAATCGAAATATTGAGGAATTAAACCCAATTATCGACTTTTGATTTTCCCAAAAAAAGTAATTACCTTTCATTACACATTACTGTAGTAAATAAAAAATAAAAAAAATAATGTCAGCTAGCGATCACTTGTTTATCAGAAAGCTTTCAAAGTCTTGTTTTTGATTTTTGTATTCGTAAAAAATATTTTACTCAAATTATATGAAAATCTCAAGTGGTGATAAAAACGAATTTGAATAAAATGTGTTTATAAGATGGAAAATATTAATAAAGGTATGTAAAATCAAGAACAACAAACTTTTTCCTGAAACTATAATAATCGTTAATATATTTTTGAGTTTAAGCCGTGTTGTGTTTTGATTGTGAGTTTTTTCTGTGTTAAATAGAATATAAAAAAGTTGGATCAAATAGGATCAATTAAAATTATATATGTAGTTACAGCTAATAGTGTCCTCTTTAATACAAATGTTATTTTATCTGCGGGAATTTGCAAGCGAGGCTACAATTTCACTTTTTTTAGAGCAAAGTAAACTTCGAAAATGGCAATACTTTACAATTTTGTATTGATAATAATAAAAGTATAAAACTCATTTATATACAGGGTTTAAAAACCTAATAATTTCCCTTGAAAATAACGTTACACTTTTTCGGATATCTTCTTTAGTACCTGAGATATTGTTATTTTAATGTCATTAACTTGCTATAAAAATAAAAAACTTTAAAATTTCCTATCGCAAAAAAATGAACTTAAAATAATATTATCTCCAAAACTACACGTAGCATCGAAAATCTGACTTCAGATTCAGATTCAGCGTATCGGAAACCTTTAGAAAAGTAAAGTTTTATCTCTATTTGAAATTCAACCCAAATTTACAGTTTCCACTATGTATGGCAGCAGCAGCGAAAAATGGGCGTGGCTCGCCCATTTTCGTCATGAGACATTACTTTTACCTTTAAATACCCTATGAAAAGTTTTAGACTGATATCTTAACTCGAACTACTTTATTCCTCAAAATCTGAATTTTGAACCATTGTGTATTGGTCTGAACTTTGACGCCTCTGCGACGCTCTCTAACCATCTCCGAAAGGGACCAAAATTTATATTTAATATCCTTACGTTCAGGACTATCAATTTCTGCCATTAGATATAAAAAAATTAATTTAATTTTTTTGAATCTCCATAGTTTTCTGAACTTTGAACCCTGTGCGACACCCCTTAACCATCTCCGAACGGGAACAAAATTTATATGTGACATCTTTGACTGTGGTGTTACCGATCTAGGGGGTGAGAACGAAGAAAAATCGTCCATTTGATTTTAAGGACCACCCTTATATATGTACATATGTATGTAAAGGGCGTTGTTGATAAGACAAATAACTTTTTTTCTGAACCAATATTTCACTGTGCAACGGCAATTTTGGGGCGGAATAGTTCCCACACAGAACGAAATAAACCTTATCCATATAGTAAAACCCCAAAACCGTTTTGCTCCCTGAGGTAAAATTTTTTTATTGCGAATTTAAATTTGCGAAATTTTGTCTGAGTGATTTTTTAAGAAACGGAAGAATGGTTTTGAACCCCTTTTCAGAAATTGCGAAAAAATAGTATTTTGAGGACAATAGAGGGTTAAAATGTTCTAGAAAGTTATTCGCCATAAAAGTTTACTAGCGATCCCTTCGCACAAAATATTAAAAGGCCACAGAAAGAAAAAAACTGTATTCCTTGGATTCTTAGTGGTCTTTCGTTCTGTGTGGGAATTATTCCACCACCAGACAACAATCCTCAATTTTTGTCACAGTGTTTTCGTTGAACGTTTTGTTCGATATTCAAACTGGATATTGAATAAGCTCAGGAGCTAACCATGTAAAAATTATCACTCTAATTGGCCTTATCTCATAGCTAAAGGAATATGAAATGGAACTAGTAGCCTTGTGACCTTCGAGAACTTCATCAACATCGTATGCGACATAAAAGTGGACTTGACCGCTTTATAGACAAGATGTGACAGTTAATTTTATGATCTTTTTGATAATTTTTAAGGTGAAGGAAGAATACAAATCAACAATTTCCTGTCTAGGTACTAGGTACTCATGTCATTTCCAAATAACGTTTGCCACATTAACAAAATTTCTGTAGAAAGCCTGTACATTGCAAAGATCCATCAACGCCTCACCAACTGCTTCAAAGGAAAGCTTTAATTTTTATTTACTTTCTTGTTTGCGTTTTGGGTAGAAAGAAGTTTAAGTTAAGTCCCTTTTCATCTTGTGAGTTTATTACTTTACTTAATACAAAACACCTCCAACAAAACACCCTTTATAAACTAACCTCTATATACACAAACATACATACATACATAGACCGTACGCAATCGCGCACAACCACAGCGGATATATAGAGTTTAATGTTGAGTTGAAAAACATCGCTTGTGTCACGCCTATTGGTTCGTATTTAAAAATCATTGACGATTTGAGACATTTTTTTTTCGATTGCATAAAAGCGCCTGTGTGTGTTATAGGCCTTACCATATAGGGAGCTTGGCATGAGAGGGTCTGTATACAGACAGAGTGCAAATCAATTACAATAAAGCACAAAAGCTGCAAAGGAAACAAAATAAAGTTTGAGAGAACGAAGTGCTAAGCGGGGCATGGTTTCGAGGAGGAATGTATGGATAGTTATAAGGCACGTTTGGCAAAAGAAGTGAAAAGCGCTTTAAATTAAATCACGTGACAGTGGCGCGTTCGCCCGCTCAGCCGTCGTATTTGTGAAATATTTGCAGTTTGTCAATTTGCATTGGCAACGGATGAGAGTTGAACATGGACTTATGTACATATAGTACATACATATGTATGTTTGTGTGGCAGTAAGCGGGGTCACGTGACATATGGCACAACAGAAAAAGCTACACGTTGGGAGAATGGGGGGTAAAGGAGGTAGTAAATGAAAGCATAAGCATATGGGCATAACCTACATAAATGTATGTACATATATACATACATTATTGTATTACATATACATATATGTATGGCATAGGCTTTGCTTGGCTTGGCTCGAGTGGTTCAATTGATGCGGATAGTTTTTAAACGGTTTTATTTAGCTCACCCCGTTTGTTTTATTCTTGGGTCAAATTTAGTAATTCAAATTTAACCCTCTTCCTGTCAACCGATTAATCTGAAATTTTTTACGCATGTATAACCCCGATGACAATGCAATATTATGAAAAAAAAAATTCCGATAAGTGGCGCGTGGGTCGCTATATTTACAAAAATCGCATTTATGGTCCGATTTGGCTGAAATTCGGAACATGTTTTACTACCTTGAAAGGAAATATTTTCCTAAAAAAAACTTCCGATAGGTGGCGCGTGGGTCGCTATATTTACAAAAATCGCATTTATGGTCCGATTTGACTGAAATTCGGAACATGTATTACTACCTTGAAAAGAAATATTTTCTTAAAAAAAAATTCCGCTAGATGGAGCTGAGATCGGGGTAATTAAAACTGAAAATCCTATTTGCAGGGACTACGTATATAGGCGTTGGACCGCAATAAACTAACGGGCAAGAAACCTTGAAATAATGAAGCACTAAATGAATTAAACAGAATGCGAAATAAAAACTAAAAACTAGAAAATAAAAATAGGTAAAAAAAACTTTTTAAGTTAAACGGTTTTATGTTATACATACATTGCAATGTTTAAGATAAATGTACTAAAAACCAAAAAATAATAAAATAGATACAGTCGTGGGAATTATAAACATTTGCATAGACTAGACTAAAATAAAACCGTGGGCACGTCAATTGTCTACAATCGTTGATTAAAATGTTTGTTTTGTAATGTTACACTATAATTAGGCAGTTGTTTAACCGACAACGATGGACGTGTGATAAGTAGGGCTAGAATGTGGAAAAAAGCTAGCAAGCTCGATTATAAGCTAGTTTTAGGGTTTCATAGTGGTGAGCGAGTAGTACTTTTATCATATGTTTTGTCGATTAAAGACAAACTACGAGCAGTGAAACGATTCCTCGTGTGAATGTCCAACGATAAACTAGTTGAAACATCTCTTTTATTAACATGAAGTGTATAACTATTGGAATTTCCATGAGCAAGAAAATAGTAAGTAATTTCCTCAGCGTCTGCGGGCCAACTGCCTACCGACGAATTAAACGATTCTTCTATCGCACATTAAGTCGATAATTTGTAGACAATTGACGTGCCCCCCGGTTTTATTTTAGTCTAGTCTATGTAAATGTTTATAATTCCCACGACTGTATCTATGTTATTATTTTTTGGTTTTTAGTACATTTATCTTAAACATTGCAATGTATGTATAACATAAAACCGTTTAACTTAAAAAGTTCTTTTACCTATTTTTATTCACAGTCAGTTTCGGTTTGTTTTTAACTTTTTTTTTGAGGCGCGCATTTTTTCTGAATCACAAATCTCCATTTGTGTACATACATGCAAACATATGCATATGAATGCCATATTTTTTTTATCGTTTATCACAATCTTTCATACTTTTAAAACCAATACGTTGTTAAATTGACGAAATCGTTTTAAGTACTCTTTGCCATTTAAAGAGCGAGAAATTTTATTATTGTACGTGTTTTTTTTTGCTCTATAAAAAATATTTTAATGCCACATGATGATGTGTGTCCCAAATGCCGTCAAATTAAAGTGTAATTTTTTTCCAGCTGATTGGACGCTTGATTTAAAATAAATAAAATATTTATGGCCATTACTTTACTTGATATTCGACTCAAAGAGGAAAATAGGGTATGAGCAAAACTTACTGCCGATAATGCTGGCACAATATTTCAGCATAAGTTAGCTGGATTTATATATATATATATATATATATATATATATATATATATATATGTATATCCAATTGGAATATGCTGAAGAAGCTTTGAAGGTGCAGAGAAAAAATGGCAGATGTACTCCAAGACCACTCTCCCGTCTGTGTGGGAATTATTCCACCCCCCGGCAACAACCCTCAAATTGTGTCACAGTGTTATTTCACGTTTTCTTTTTTCCATATTCAAAAGCCTTTGACTTGTGTGTTATCTTAAATTGAATTTCACTCTGGAGCTGAGGCATTTCGCGAATTCCAAATTAAAATAATTGATAAATATCTATAGATATGTACATATTTTGTTGAAAATCATTAGTCAATGTCCGCTTTTGAAGTCAAACCCCGTAAGCGCATTTTGTTCATAATCAGTGCCGGCGAGCGATAATTATGAGAAAATCTGCAGCAATTCATTTATATTCGCATATTTTCTGTTTTTATTTCAGCTGCAAAAACAAACCAAAACAAATAAAATAAAAAAATCACCGAACAATGAAACGCAAGGCGTTGGCGGCAACAAGCCAACGAACAAGCAAAACCAACAAAGAGCAGAACAGAGTAATGGCGGCAGAAAGGCGGAAAAATCAGCGGCAACCAAGAACGCAAAACATAAATAAATGAACGGAATGATTACTGCAATGAAACTGGTGCGAAAATTCTGATTGCTATTGTGGTGGTTAAGACTGCGAAAACAATAATGGAAAATAATCTCAATACATACAAGCAGGCATATATGCACTCGTATGTATGTAGATATTGATACATATGTATGTATACTATGTAAGTACATATAAATTTGCGAGGTTAAATAATAATAATAATAATAATAATAATAATAATAATAATAATAATAATAATAATAATAATAATAATAATAATAATAATAATAATAATAATAATAATAATAATAATAATAATAATAATAATAATAATAATAATAATAATAATAATAATAATACTAATAATAATAATAATAATAATAATAATAATAATAATAATAATAATAATAATTTTTTTTTTTTTTTTTTTTTTTTTTTTTTTTTTTTTTGTGGCGTGAGGAGGTTGAAAAATCCCTTCTTATTCAATGGAATTGCAGTGTTTCAACAATGATTTAAATGCGGTGAAAGAAAATTCTATTTGGAACAGACTGCCTCTTTTTCATGTTACAGACAATAAAGCTTGTGATATAATGCACGACATATTTTTAGGGGTGGCAAGATATGATATTCCAAAAATTCTTGATTATTATATATATTAGAAAAAATTGTTTTCTTTGGAAGCATTTAACTATAGGAAGCAATTGTTTGCTTACGGTTCATCTCACATGAGAAGTTTAAGTAACCCTTTAACTAAGACTCAAATAAAAACATGTATCATAAAAATGAACGCTTCCGAAATGAAACTCTTTTTGAATACTATTTTACTAATAATTGGCGATTTAATTGACGAATCGGATTTCGTATATAAATTTTTAATCACTTTTATTAAAATCGTTGATATTCTAATGTCGGAGGAATTTAATGAAAATATGTTTGACGAACTGCGTGCTTTGATAGCCGAACATCATCAATTTTACATTACTGGTTTTAAAGAAAAGCTTAAGCCAAAACATCATTTTATGACTCATTACGTTACTTGCATCAAAGAACTTGGTCCACTTAAATTTTTATGGTGCTTCAGGTTTGAAGCAAAGCACGCAGAGTTCAAAAAATACAGCAATAATATAGCATGTCGTAAAAATATTCCTCTTACACTTGCAATTAAATTTTCCTTACAATTCAGTTCTTATTTATTTGAAAATAGTTTCTTTCAAAATGATATTGGTAAAATAAAAAATGTTTCACCAATAGACCTTACAAAACTTGAATTTTACAATAATTTGTGCACAAATTTTACGATCGGAAATGAAGCTTCTAGTGTAAATTACAGAGGTGTTTTGTACGAAAAGAACGACTATGTTAAGTCGAATAATACAATATTGCTTATTACACACATATTTTTTGATTTGTCAGGAATGTAAATCTTCTTTTTTAGAGAAATATCAGGCCTTTGAAATTTTAGGCACCAATAATACCTACTACTTAAAAAAAATCGACTATGTTTCAATTTCTCAAAAAATATTTACTCTAAATGATGGCAAAAGAGTTGTAAGATTTTTTTGACAATTATTATCTAATAATAATTAATTCTTGATTTTTTTCATTAATCTCATTTTTAATAATATTAATCTTAGTTTTATTCTTAGTCTTAATGTTATTACAATTAACATGTGTAAAAAATCGATCACATTTCAATTTATCAAAAAATATGTACTCTAAATGACGAAAAAGAATTGTAAGATTAATAATTAATTCTTGATTTCATTAATCTCATTTTTAATAATATTAATCTTAGTTTTATTCTTAGTCTTAATGTTATTATAATTAACATGTGTAAAAATCGATCAAATTTCAATTTCTCAAAAAATTTGTACTCTAAATGACGACAAAGAATTGTAGGATTAATAATAAATAATTCTTGATTTTTTTCATTAATCTCATTTTTAATAATATTAATCTTAGTTTTATTCTTAGTCTTAATGTTATAATAATTAAAAATCGATCACATTTCAATTTATCAAAAAATATGTACTCTAAATGACGACAAAGAATTGTAAGATTAATAATTAAATCTTGATTTTTTCATTAATCTCATTTTTAATAATATTAATCTTAGTTTTATTCTTAGTCTTGATGTTATTACAATTAACATGTGTAAAAAATCGATCACATTTCAATTTCTCAAAAAAAGTTGGTTTAATGAAACAGGGCCTTAGTAATATTACTATGTAAATACATATATATGTATATATTATATAAAAAAATAAAATAATATTCATTATATTAAAAAAAAATACTATTGTTTAAAATTTTTTGGAGGTTAACTGCGTAAGTATTTGCTTCAATGATGCCCGTTTTTGGACTAAAAACTTTTGCTGTTAATTCAAAAGCAAAAACTGTTAACTTAAATACGAAAAGTATTTGAATCGACGGTGCTCGCTTTTGGTCTAAAAATATTTGCTGTTAATCCAAAAGCAAAAACTGTTAACTTAAATGTAAAAATATTTGATGCAACAGTTTTCGTTGTTAATTTAAATACGAAAAGTATTTGAATCAAAAACGCTTGCACCTTTGAAACAACAACGGAGCGTTGTTGGGCACATTTCAAATGCGGAAAGTAGTTGATTTAACTGCGAAAGTCTTTAGATTTACAACGTTTTTTTTTTCAGAGTGGGTTCTAGTTAATTAGGAAAATTTGTTTGATGTTTTTCCGGACCGGGGTTAGAACCCGAGACCTCTGTATGGCAGGCGAGCACTCTACCGACTAGACCATAGGGGCCACATCTAGCGACCTCCAAAATACCATATTTCAGACTCCTCTTCCTTTTTGCAGTTTCCTTTCACTTTCTCTTCCTCTTTCCCTTTCTCTTCCTTTTTTCTTGCTCTTTCTCTTTTTCTTTCTCTTTCACTTGCTCTTTCTCTTTTTCTTTCTCTTTCTCCTTTCCTTTCCTTTCCTTTCCTTTCGTTTCTTTAACTATAATGAAAAAATTTAAAATAACCATTCGGCAACCATTTTTATAAAAAATAAATTTTATTATCCATCTACAGGGCAAGCTTTTTCATATGGAACCTGAAATTTATAAATCAAACAAGCTATGAATGCAGGGGGTGTTGATATGACTACGCGGTAACTGAGTTAAATAAAACACTTGTCTTTCGTATCCAACATTTATTTGTTTTATTTTTCGCAAAAAACTACTTCAATAAAAATATAATGAAGACGGGAACTAATTTAACTTTAAGTAGTTATATAATAGTATTTATTTAAAAAAAAAAAACAATTCTTAAAGTTCATAAGTACGTAAATACTATTTCCAACACATGCTGGAAACCCTGCTGGCTAATGGAATTTTTCTGATAGAAAAGCGAGTCAAATGTTGAAACATTTTATAGTTGAAAAGAATCTGCAGACAGTTCTATATTCATATACGCAAAGTGTATTTCGTTTGCAATTACTAAGCAGTATGAGGAGCGTAACAATTATACTGATTATCCTTGTGGTGGGCACATTCCTGTCACACCAACAGCAGGCAGATGCTGCAGATACGGGATCGACACAAGAAGCAGACCAAAAGAAAGAAAAGGCTAAACAGAAGCAGGAAGAAAAGGAGTTAGAACCCAAACGCAAACAGGAAGAAAAAGAGTTAAGACGCAAACATAAAGAGGAAGCTGAAAGGATACGGTTAGCTTTGATGAAGGCAAAAAATCCAGGACAATTTTCTAAATAAATAACTAAAACAAAAGTAAATAACATTACAAGTATAATAAAAAAAATTACTAATTAACAAGTATCCGGTCTAATTTTGTAAATATTGTAAATATTTCAATTGCCAATTAAATTAATCAATATTGAAATAAAAATAACAAAGCTGCAAAATTGTGTTTTTTTGTTGCAAGTTAAGTATTAATCTATATATTAAATTAATTTTATAGTTCTTCTTCTTTATCTTCCTAATTGGCGCTTAACCGTCTCTAAACGATTTTGGTCCCATTCATATAAAAAGCTTATGGTTTCCGCAAAATGGCATAAAATGGTGTACCGTAGTAAAAAACACCCATATTTGTATGTAGAATAACTACGAGTGAATCAGTGAAAAGCATGGTCTATTTAAAATAAAAACATTTGCAGTGAAAAGCGTAAAATTAAGATTTGAAATGCTTTCTAGGTTTGAAAAATATTTAAACTCGTTTTTCCCGAAACTATGCATACGTTTTCAATATGCGTTGTTTCATAATTCAAGCGACGATATGCTTCATTCAATTAATTTTTAAACTCCTTAACTTTTGTTTTTCCTACTAATTGGGTGGACCTACAGTTTATATCGGCTCCGAACGGCGAATAAGTTTTTTGTGAGAAGCTTTTTCATGGCAGAAATACACTCGGAGGGTATGCCGCCCACTGCCGAGAGGTGACCGCTATTTGTAAAAACCCGATAATTGGGTTCTAATTAATTAGAAAAATTTGTTTGGTGTTTGTCCGGACTGGGGTTAGAACCCGAGACCTCTGGTATACAGCGGTACATAAATTGTACAAGTATTTTTTTTTATTTTTGTGTGCTTTGTTTTTTGTGGCAGTTTTTTGAATAATAAAATATTTTTCAATAATGAAATAATCAAAAATTCAATTTTGAAATCCAATGCGACTAATAGGGCCATCAGAATGAATACTTTTCCGTCAAACTAGCAATCCGTTTAATTGACAACATAGTTGAATTAAATGTATTTAAGTGACGATCGACACATTCAGTATTTCAGCTTTGCCGTAAAAAATACGTATAATTCAACTATGTTTCTCAGTTAAACGAATTTCTAGATTGACGGAAAAGTATTCATTCCGACGGGCGCATAATAAAATGTATAAAAATAAACATGTGTATTGTTGTTGCTCCAATAAAATGACAAAAACTTCGGTTTCAATCAATGTATCGTAGCCAATTTTGTCGATTGTGAAAATTGAATGAATTCCTCGTTGAAAAATAAAGAATTAAGTCACAGAATAACAAAAATGTGTAAACAGAACTTATGTGTATTACTAAGAAGCCATAAATGTGATTCAAGGATTTTAGGAAAAAACTCTATTTCATGTAAATAGGACATATTTTTATCTTGAAATTCATTAGTCAAATTATTTTGAATGTAAACAAACTCTAAATTTTAAGTGGCCCTTTCAATGAAAAAATTAAAAAAAAAACAATCCTGAGAGTTTTCCTGTATAGATATTCTTTGGTTAAAATCAAATTGTAATCAGTAGTATTTTTCATCAGAAATCCATAAGACGGTAAAAATTACAAACAAAAAGTCACACTGGCAACATTGTAAATATCTCTATTTGCGATATGCGGTGTTTGCGATATGCGGTGTTTGCGGTATACGGTGTTTACGATATGCGGTGTTTGCGGTGTTGTGATATCCATACTACCGCATACCGGAATTGATCAAGAAAATGCGGTACGGTGTTTATTATGATCGCATATTTTGCGGTTGCGGTCATACTCCCACCGCATTTTTTATGAGTATACTCTAAATCACAAAAAATATATCGCATGCTGATCTCTGATACACACTTATCGTCGTTTAGAGTGGGAATCTCCATCTGGTAGATTCGATAGACAGTCATCTTTAAAAAAATATTAGCTGTAGCCTGCCAAGCTTTGCTTAAAACGATGACTGAGTTTTCGTCTGGTTGCAGGCCCCAATAAAATCAAGTAAGTTGCAAAACAAGTGAGGGAAAAAATTTATCTTTCCAAAAGTTCGCCCCACTTCATGTCATTATGCCTTTCTTCTCTGTATTAATCTCTCACTACCTTTCTCTTTGCTATTTCCTCTCTCTTTCTCTTTGATTTCCGTATCCGTTCTCTTTTCCCGTTCCAGTCATAATTCTCTTTCCTTCCCTTCCCTTTGCCATTCTCTACTCTACTCTGGTCCATTAACTCTTCTTTTCTGTACTTTCTCCCTTTCCCTTTTTTCCTTCATCCCTTCCCTGTTCTACTCTCTATCTCTCTCTCTCTCTCTCCCCCCAAACCTCTGCATCCAATTTTCGTTTCCTTTTACGTCCTTCTTCCTTTACGTTTCCATAGAGAACCGGGTTGGGCATAACGTCGAAGAGAGATCTATATTATAGCCCTGATTTACACTTTTCATTTGATACCAATATCGCTTAAAAACATTCCAGGCCATCCGGCTCCACTTTTTCACCCATACCTGGGTACCCGATACTTGACACCAATATTGCTCAGAAATATATTTTTGAAAGATTATTAAATTTCTTTAATTGACATTGTGCGGGAGTAGAGTACCATATTTTTTGTATGAAATGTGACAGGTTATGGAGTACTCGGTTGGTCCATAGCGAGCACTCCATGGATGGGTGAATGAAGTATTCGGAATTTTTGCAGGGATAAACACATTCACACACTCATACAGCACATTTCCATACATATGTGGCCTAGCTGTGTTGGCATTGGTTCTCTGCCCTTTGCGCCCATCCTCCTCCTCATGTCATCTTTCCCATGCGCGCCATGTTTGTTATTTAACATTCACCATCCCAAACCAAGCGAAGCAGCAGCAGCAGCAGCAGCCACGCTCTACTTTGGCAAATTATGGTTTGGTTCTTTCGCTACTTTCATCATCTATTGTCATAATATTACCGTTATTTTGGTTGTTGCTTACGCAGGTGTCGCTGTTGCTAAATATTATTACTATGACTTGGCTGGTGTTGGTTGGTTGCTGTTTTTGGCATTTTACGGTTGGTTACCACAAAACTTTTGCAATTACATTTATTATTTCACACATAAACCAAAGATATGTACATATGTACACCCCAGTGCAAAATGGTGTTATATTATTTTCTAGTGCAAAAACGAACTTTCGTACAAACAAAAGACGCGAAAACTCGAAGCGCTAAAACATGCCGACAAAGCTTTTTAGTTCGTTTTTTCCCTTTTATCTTAAAGCCCGTCTCCACATAACTTGTTTCACCAAAGAAACATTTAGCAAAACATCTCGCTAAATAACCCGTCTCCACGTGGCTGATCGTGATTCAGTTTAACATTTCTCTTTCTTGTTCTTCTTAAATGTTTGTATGTTTGCTTATTTTTGCGTTTTTGTTTTGGGCTGTGTGAGATTTCGATAGATTTTCGATACAAAATTAGAGAAGACATCGATATCATCGAGGTTGGCAAGATGATTCAGAATGAAACAGCGTTTCAATCTTCACTCGCTCTCAGAAATTTGTATGGAAATTGGCGAGTTTCGGCACTGGTTTCCGTGTCGAAACAAGATTGAGAGAGAAAATGCAGAAAAAAAGAGCGAAACACGTTATGTGGAGACATGGTATTAGGGAAAAAAACTAACTAAAAGGTTTTGTCGGCATGTTTTTGCGCTTCGAGTTTTCGCGTCTTTTGTTTGTACGAAAGTTCGTTTTTGCGCTAGAAAATAATATAACGCATTTTTGCACTGGGGTGTACATATGTATGTGAATTATTGTTATTGTTTTTTTTTTATACCCAGTCTGTGGCTATGTCAGGGAGTGCTAAAAATGAGCTCAACTTACGGTAAATTATACCGGTTACAACAGAAACTAAAAAACTGGAATAATAATCTGTTCAAAACTAAACTTGGAAGAGTAAAAGTTGAAAGTCAAAGGAATTTGATGAATTCGATTATTTTAAAATGCTCATTAATTAAAGAAGCATTAAATGCTCCAGTTTAAAAATATCACTCCTCTTCTGAAGCATTAAATTTTGTTTCTCGCATATTCTCAGAACTGGGAGAAAGTTTATAAGCCGATCGTATTTGAGGGTATTCCCACTGAGCTCGATTTTTTTTTTTTTTTTATTAATTCCATTTACTTTCGCCAGATCAAAGCGGTTTTGTATTTGAAGATATTCCTTGTATTTTTTGTCCACAGACGTGAAAACCACGCACGTTTTGCATACCTTTTACGGAATACAGAGTAACTATTACAACAAGAGCTCAGCTTATCTTATTTTAAGAAAACTACTGTCTCTCTCTCAATATACGTCGAAATAAATATCAAGATAGTAGAAAACCCTCAAGGACAATTCAGTGATCACTGATCACAGTTGAAGCATGCCTACACGGATCGTCAATTAATTGATAAATGGTTCGTAAATTAACTCGTCTACAGTGTCATTCTTTATTTTCAATATTTTGTATGGAATTTAGCGTGATTCGGCATTTTACTCGATGATGAATGATGATAATGAGAGCATATTAAATCCCGTCAATATATATGATATACGATAAATTGCCAATCGTAAAGTAAGATGTCTAACTGAAAATGAATGGTAGCTACCCAGCGCTGTGGGGTATACTTCATTCCGTTTCACTCCATCCTAGACTATTTTTAATTGCTTCTCATTTGTTTTCGTGTTTTTTTTTTGTTTTTTTTTTTGAGTGTTTTCTATATATTTTTTTGTTTTTTCTGTTTTATTTGATGCTTGCAATATGGCAGCCCATAAGTGCCCATCAATGTGTCGACACTTTGACTGACGATTAAAGCTGCGAAGCAATGGAGTACATAAAAATATTTCATACATACATACTCGTATATGTACATATGTGAATGATTGCGGAAAACTACGCAACTACGTTTTTAAAAATGTTTGTACATACCGAAGGTTTTATTAAACGGTTTTATTTAGCTCACCCCGTTTGTTTTTTTTTATACTCAGCTGTACTAGTACACAGAGTATTATAGTTTTAATCACATAACGGTGGATTGTAACAGAGTGAAATAATCGAGATAGATATAGACTTATATATATCAAAATGATCAGGGTGAAAAGATAAATCGATTGAGCCATGTCCGTCCGTCCGTCCGTCCGTCCGTCCGTCTGTCCGTCAGTCTGAAAACACTCTAACTCGCGCAAAAATAGAGATATTTTGATGAAATTTGAAATGCAAGTTGGTATCGAGACTGGGACGGTTGGTATTGAAAATGGGCGAAATCAGACCATGACCACGCCCACTTTTCCTATATAGAAAATATCGGAAATTTGGTATCTCAGTCACTAATATAGCTGGAGCGATGAAATTTTACCCACGTGTTGAGCTCAGGCCCCTAGGAAGAAATTTGATGACATTTTGGAAAATGGGCGGTGCCACGCCCACTTATTAAGGGTCAAACCTTGAAAGTTTTATATGTCATAACTCAGAAACCATTGAAGATATATCGACAAAATTTGGTACCCGTGATATACTTACTTAGTCAAATATTTGGACGAAAAATTTCCGAAATCGGTTGAGGGCCACGCCCACTTTTATATATGGGTCTTATAAAGTGACCTAATAAAAACATTTTAAGCGATATCTCTGTCAAATATAAAGATATATCATTGAAATTTTATAGCAGGAGTCCAACTGTGGACATAAAACGAAAAACACAAAAATTTTGGAAAATGGGCGTGGCACCGCCTCTTTTTATAAATAGGAATATACGAGATTTCTGAGCCCATAACTCGACAAATGATTTATATATAATGACTAAACTTGGTGTGTACACTTTTATTACTTGTGGTAATAAATGTTGAAAATTTTAGCGAAATCGGTTGACGACCACGCCCACTTTTATATATGGGAACTATGAAGTGACCTAATAAAAACATTTCAAGCGATATCTTTGTCAAATGTAAAGATAATTCATTGAAATTTTGTGGTATGATTTCTACAATAGACCGGAAACAACAAATAGAAAAATTTTGGAAAATGGGCGTGGCACCGCCTCTTTTTACACAAAGGGATATACGAGATTTCTTAGCCTATAACTCGACAAATAATTGAGATATTATGACGAAACTTGGTTTATACACTTTTATAACATGTGTTAATAGCCACGCAAAAATTTATTGAAATCGGTTTATGACCACGCCTACTTTTTAAGAAAGATATATCTGGAACACTCTTTGGGAATTTGTAACGTGACATCTTTATAACTAGAAGTCATAAAGGAATGAAATTTTGCACAAAGAATAATATTCATATGCTTAGTTGGATGACTGATAAAAATTTAGAAAATGGGCGTGGCTACGCCCATTTTATGCAGCACTCGCTTTATATTAAGTGCACCGTGTTTCCATCAAACGCAAACAAACAATGAAAGCATACAGCTGAGTATCTAATGTTCGATTCCACTCGAACTTAGGCTTCCTTACTTGTTTTATTTATTATTTATTCTTGGGTCAAATTTAGTAATTCAAATTTCACCCTCTTCCTGTCAACCGATTAATCTGAAATTTTGTACGCATGTATAACCCCGATGACAATGCAATATTATGAAAAAAAATTCCGATAGGTGGCGCGTGGGTCGCTATATTTACAAAAATCGCATTTATGGTCCGATTTGGCTGAAATTCGGATCATGTATTACTACCTTGAAAGGAAATATTTTCCTAAAAAAACTTCCGATAGGTGGCGCGTGGGTCGCTATATTTACAAAAATCGCATTTATGGTCCGATTTGGCTGAAATTCGGAACATGTATTACTACCTTGAAAAGAAATATTTTCTTAAAAAAAAAATTCCGCTAGGTGGCGCGTGGGTCGCTATATTTACAAAAATCGCATTTATGGTCCAATTTGGCTGAAATTCGGAACATGTATTACTACCTTGAAAGGAAATATTTTCCTAAAAAAAACTTCCGATAGGTGGCGCGTGGGTCGCTATATTTACAAAAATCGCATTTATGGTCCGATTTGGCTGAAATTCGGAACATGTATTACTACCTTGAAAAGAAATATTGTGGATCACGCGGTCGTATACTTAGGTGCGAAACTGTTTGAAGAAGGTCAAGCCTACGTGGCTCTTAGCAGAGTAAGAACTTTGCAGGGACTACGTATAGAGGCGTTGGACTGCAATAAACTAACGGGCAAGAAACCTTGCAATAATGAAGCACTAAATGAATTAAACAGAATGCGAAATAAAAACTAAAAACTAGAAAATAAAAATAGGTAAAAAAACTTTTTAAGTTAAACGGTTTTATGTTATACATACATTGCAATGTTTAAGGTAAATGTACTAAAAACCAAAAAATAATAAAATAGATACAGTCATGGGAATTATAAACATTTGCATAGACTAGACTAAAATAAAACCGTGGGGCACGTCAATTGTCAACAATCGTTGATTAAAATGTTTGTTTTGTAATGTTACACTATAATTAGGCAGTTGTTCAACCGACAACGATGGACGTGTGATAAGTAGGGCTAGAATGTCGAAAAAAGCTAGCAAGCTCGATTATAAGCGAGTTTTAGGGTTTCATAGTGGTGAGCGAGTAGTACTTTTATCATATGTTTTGTCGATTAAAGACAAACTACGAGCAGTGAAACGATTCCTCGTGTGAATGTCTAACGATAAACTAGTTGAAACATCTCTTTTATTAACATGGAGTGTATAACTATTGGAATTTCCATGAGCAAGAAAATAGCAAGTAATTTCCTCACCGTCTGCGGGCCAACTGCCTAACGACGAATTAAACGATTCTTCTATCGCACATTAGGTCGATAATTTGTAGACAATTGACGTGCCCCCCGGTTTTATTTTAGTCTAGTCTATGTAAATCTTTATAATTCCCACGACTGTATCTATGTTATTATTTTTTGGTTTTTAGTACATTTACCTTAAACATTGCAATGTATGTATAACATAAAACCGTTTAACTTAAAAAGGTTTTTTTAACCTATTTTTATTCAATAGAGATTTAACTAAAAAAAATTTTTTTTGGGAAAACGCACACAAACTTTTATAATTTCAAAGAGTTAACTTCTACGGCTAACTACAAGATCGCTTCTATTCCGCAATTTTTATCTTTTTGAGTATTTTATAAGACTAAACTCAAAGGCATGCAACAGTTATTGAAAAACATATATGTCAAAATCCCAGAAATCGAATAAAACGTGCAATATGTGTATACCCAGCGAAAAATCTAGCCTTAGTTAAGAATTATTACAGTAGATTTAAAGGTATGCTAATTACGGGGCATACCTGACAATTTATTTGCTGGACAACTTCGAGCAAAATTGAATTTGCCAGTGGTGATCGTGTAGACAGATTTAAAGGCGATATTGAAACCTTGGATCTCGATGTTATTCAAGTCAAAAGTGCCAAACGCAAATGCAGTGACAGTCTGGAAACCACAATGTGCTATAATTGGATCGTTGTGCCTATTGATAAAAAACGAAGATGTGCCGACGATGAATGCAGTTCAATAGTTCGAACGCAATGCAACAAATCCAACATTGGGATCTAGTTGAAGCATTTCAAGCTATACTATACATTACATTAGTATTTTATTTATGAAAAATCACTAAAAATAAAATTTTCATCATTGTAAAAGCCTTTCAGTTCTTCATTTTGGTCAAAAACGACCAGAAAATAGGAATTTTCAATACATTTTCCTAGAAAAATAAAACCTGTATCCTACCAGCCCTGGCGTTGCCATATGGCAACAGGACATATCTCAGGATCCAGGACACTTATAGATGCCCGTTTTTGTATGAATTTTATTCATAGTCCCAATGACCAATCCCGAAACAATCAGCACAATATCTTTGCAAACAAGCTTCAGGATTATTCAGGTTAAATATTTGGAGCGGAAAGAATTAGTGCAAGCAGCAGCAGTGCTGCCAGCGTATCCCAGCTTAACAACTTAGCTTCAGCTTACGCTTACGAGTCTGTTTGCTGGGTATAAACATATTTTTCTGCGGTTGACTGCTATGCAGATATTCAATTTACATTGATTTCGTGATTTCAACGTGTTTTAGTGAAAAAAAAAACAATATTTTAATTTCTTTAATGAATGGCAGTCATATCATACATAGATAATAAAGTACTTAATAGGTATATATATTTGGCGAATGTAGATATGTAGTAGTACATTACGAAGTGGAACATGTTTAATCCTTGGTTGCAGATATAACATGATCTAGTCAGTTTACTTAGTCTAAAAAATGTTGTTCCTTGAACAAAGTCTATAATTAGCACCTCTATAAACTTTGCGATCTAAAATAATTTTTCTGGTACAGATATAGCTCGAAAGCTTATGATAGGAAAGTTGGGGTTGGTCGAACTACAGTTAATTGATACCAGTAGCTAACCACCCCACTGATTCTGTTGCAAAGAAAAGAAAAAGTATAGGTACCTTTTTTGGATTGTGATATTGATATATTCTGATCAAGTAACAGAATTCTTTGCCACACGCCATCATCACTATATTAATCTCAATTAAGATTTCCCGAAACCTTTAAATGCACTTAACCCAAAGCTTATTACTAAATTATAATAAATAAATTCAAATTTAGTGCAAACATTAAAAAAGAGAAAAGGCAAAAAGCTCAAAATCAAAGCACGTGCTGTCAATTTTGTTTCTGTCAAACAATAAAAATGTAACATAAATTAATGGGAATAGTTAAACCTAGAAACATTTGTATCATTCAAATTCACTCACTCACCTACGCTGCCTTGCTTTGCTGCCATATTTTTGGACATTTATAAATGGCTCTAGACTTAAAGATACTTAAACTTACAACAATTGCAACCTTAAAGGAATCTATTGTTATTGTATATACAATCATTATTTTTGTACGGCGCCAACCTTTTTGCTCGATTGCTTTAGTTTAATTACCAGCAATATATCCGACATACATATTTCCCCCCGTTTCGGCAATTGCCGCTGCCGCCAGCAAATACATACAAAATACAAATTAGACAGTTGACATGCAACATTTGCTGTCACGTTTATTATCTCCTTCTACCATTGTATTGTTCTCTCACTCACTCACTCACTCACATTTAATTAATTTATTTATTTAGTCATTTAGCCGGAAATTGCTTGTATTTGTGTGCTGTGCCAAAATGAAAAATGTTCGTCCAATCAAATTTGAAATAATCGTTGTTTGAGGAGGCTTGGAGTGGGCTCAAGGCGGCAAAGCAGTGAATAATCGTTTGATATATCCCAGCAAACACAGTCACTAACGTTGGAAATTTTGTCGAGATTACCTTAGATAACTAGTGAAATTCTCTATATATTCTCAAATCGATAACTATGGTTGAAAACTACACTAGAATTCGACTAGCGAGTGATTAGAGAAGGAGCCAAGTCTCACGCCTTTTATCAATTGTCAATAAATTTCTGTGATATATTGAATATACATACATATATTGAAATTAGATACTAAAAATTGTAAAGTTTATATTACCGTAGTACAATGTTTTCCATTAAAATGTACAAGAAGTAGCTCTAATCTAAATAATAAGATCGCTTGAAGAAGTCTGACGAGGGGATGTGGTGGTCTCCGAAATGGATCCATAACTTCTACCAAAAAATTTTTTAAATTTTTCTTAATTAAAAACTGGCCAATAGCTCATATAAAATTCATATAAAATAATTATTAGAATTAAAACGGCCATGTAAAAAGAAGACTGAATTTAGTTTAAATTTCAGTTCTTATAAATGTGGTAAACATATACATACATGTGAATATATATGTATAATCATATGCAATTTAGGTACATATTGCGTTAATAAAATCTAAACTATGAAAAAATCATATAAAAGGAGACAAAGCTTTTTTTTCATTTCAGTTGGAAGTATTTGCAAATTCTGATTAGAATCTCATTTGAGAACTACATTACAATTCGATTCGACACTCAGAAAAAAAATCATCAACACGATTCATGTAAAATTAACACGATCGATCTTTACACATAGAACAGCAACAATTTTTTTAAATTACACGATGTATGAAACATGATTTTGGCTTTGTAACTGTCATCTGAAAATTTGGTAAATTCAATCAAATTTTATTGTTGATACAACATGAAGAAATTTTAAAATATAAAAGATGATTCAAATATAAAATTTTATTCCTAAATGTCATTTGGAATTTGGTTTATTTAACATGATGATAGTGTCAATATAAACTAAAAAAATGTTAGAAAAATGACGTCCCAATTTTAGTGTTAATACAACATGAAAACAAATGTGAAAACAACAAGAACCACAATTAACAATAAAATTTGGTTGATATAACACGAAACAATGTTCAAACATAAACGTCATTTGTAATTTTGGTTTATTCAACACGATCATAGTGTCAATGTAATCTAAAAAAAAGTGTTAAAAAAGAACGTCAAAACTATTTTGAAACATATGTACATAATTTTTTTGATCATTTGAAGTCTGATTTTCGTGCAAAACGCAAATTATTTTTTAAAAAAAAAAAAGGAAAATTTTGTGCCGTGGCAGTGATGCGAGTTTAGCATCATTGTCAGTTCGCGATAGTGGGTTTTCGATTTATATTTTCAGTTTGCAGGTGAGTTAAAAGAGGATTACATTTTTGTTTCTAAAAGTATTTAATGTTCAATATTTTATTTTTCCTCTTCATAGGTTGCAATATCACGAGGAGGTTTTTTAGCGAATGGGGGTTTGCGTGCAGGTTGCGGTTGTTGCATTAGCGGCCAAACATTACTCGGTGTAAGTGATATTACTATCGCCCATGTATAAACTATCGCCGGTACATTTGTGTTCGTATGAGAAGGACGCCTTCAATTTGGTCAGTTGTGCGGGTGATGTACGAATGTGCTTAATTGAAGTGATGATTATATATTTAATGTTTTATATGTTTTTTTATTTAAAAAAATAAACTGTACAATCAACAAGACTTTCTAGTTAATTTAACAATAAATTTAATGTAAAATCAAAAAGATGTTATTGTTAATTCAACAGGACCATTTCGTGTTAATTTAACCAGCTTTTATTGTAACATTAACTAGTTAAAATTGTAAAATCAACAGGAAGACTCAATACTTTTTAGTGTTAATTATATAGTTGTCATCCTGTTAAACTAACACTTGACAGTAGTGTTAAATTTACACGATTACATGATGGCATACATTAAGCATCGTGTTGAAAAAAATTAACCACAAAATTTGTTGATTTTTGGTTGATTTCACACTATTTTTTTTCTGTGTGGAGAATTATAACTTTCTCGATTTGAGAATTAGGTACCCTTTTGTTTCAGAACGCTATGATTCTCGATAGATTTTCGAGTCGTCCTCGAACGTTAGAGGTTTGATAATGTGGCTAGTTCTCGAGTCATTCTCAAATCGATAACTAACCTCAGTGTTTGTTGGGTATGTAGATATGTATGTATGTATAATAGATAATTTTGTATGTATGCAGGTGTTTGTTTGCATTTGCTTTTCAATATTCAGTAAACGTATTTACCCTGCCACTTTCACTTTCATTGAACTTTTGTTTTGCGTGCTTACTTTGCTTGACCTCAACTGCCTCGCTGCCGAAGCTCAGAGCTCAGTGTTGTGGCTGCGCACATCCACCTCAACGCTTTTCGCTTAGCAAACTTGAGCAGCAACGGCACGCACAATCGAACTTAAGCAAAATGTAATGATGATAAAGTGGCAAGCACACAAAAGACACTTAATCCATAAGACATTTTTCTACATACCGACCTCGCTCCGACACCGCTTCTCCGATCTCTACACACCAGCCCGCACATGTTCACTAGGCCGTCTCGCCTTATAGGGACGTAAAAATAAAGTTCGCTGTACGCTCCCGCATATGATGTCTTTTTGGAAAACATTTCCGGAAAAGTTTTTTTTTTTTTTTGGGACGCCGCTAGATGTCGCTAAAATTTATTTTTCTCATAACTTCGGTATTTATAGTCCGATCTCTAAGTTTAATACACCAATGTCTTTGGCTTGAAAGGATGCCTTATACTATGGAATATTATTAACCCTATGTGCGTCATTGGGGTCACTACCACCCAGTACTTATACCACCTTAATGTATATTTTTTATGTCTGCATGTTAAACGTAGTCAAAAATCATTAATCTTTTGCAAAATTATTATTTCGATTGCTTCAGTAGAACCCGAAATAAAACACGTTCAACATTCCGTGGAATATATGTTTTTCGCTTCCTTTGGTCCTTAGGTTCATTTTACAAAGATTTCTTCTGAGGAGACCCCTACTGAAATTTTATGGCGAATAATTTTTTAGAACATTTTAACCCTCTATCACCGCTAATAAAGGGTTATTTTGAACCCCGTTTTTTAGAAAATCAGGAAAAATAGCATTTTTAAGGTCGCTATATAGTTTTAGTGATGAATGCTTCCGCCCAGAAAGTATTAATTTCGATACATAGCACTTGTTTTAGAAGAACTCATAGGATTTCTATTGCACCCAAAAATGAAGAATAGAAGTTATTGAAACATATGTATATTTATTATCGTGAAAGTGGCGAAAAAGTAACTTCAAGAAGAAAATACGATCGCGGAAGATATCGCTTTCTCAACTTTTTCCTACCCATCTTTGTTCGGGAAAAGTATTGCCCGCCAACGTTACGTCCATAGTGAGTCATAAACGGTACCTCAGCAAGTATCTTACAGGTGTCGTTTGGAAGATGATGCTTCTCAATGTCGCTTCTTAGTGCCATTTTAGAGACACCAAAGCGTCAATTAAGCGTCAAAGTATCTTCTTCATACCCACCTAGAAGCAAGAAACGATTTAGCAATGAAATTTGTTTTTGTAAAATAGAGAATATATCTCGAATAACGCCAAGAAGTGTTTCAGATGATACTCTCTTGAGGTAGACAAGAAAACACTCTTACAAATATTGGCAGGTATACCAGTAACAGAAAAATCCGTAGACCAGCGAATTTTCTCAGGACGTTAGCAAAGTGAAATATGGGTTCTAAAAGTAACGCATTTCCTTTAATATCAACAAAACACTTCACACTCGACGCATGTACACACAAATATCTCACACCACATCCTCAGCCACGACCACATAAGCCTAACATTTGGTACACAAAAGAGCAGCAACAGAAAAACTACCTATTCAAAACTCTTAAGCTGCAAGTAAAACAAAAAGGCGCGCAAGATATGTCACAAGTGTACCTACTGAATCGAGCAGATGCCACACTACCTACTGCCACACTTTCCAAAAGACATTTACCGCAATGCAAACAAATACAAATACAAAAACAAAAACAAAAACAAAAACAAAAACAAAAACAAATACAAAAACAAATACAAAAAACAACAAGTAAGAGCGCGGCTGTCTTCGGCCGTACCGAAGACTTCATACCTTTCATGAGTGGGGAAATGAAAAGTTATGTATGTACATAGCCGGATTAAGTTTAATTTATAATTTTAATTCTGTGGGTTATTTATGGAAAGATTTATTAGAAAAAATGGTGTCTTGGCTATTTAAATGGAGGAGTTATACACCAGAATGTCCATATCTGAACAATCGGTTGTAGGGGAGCTATATGTTATAGTGGTCCGATCTTGACAATTTTCGGTAACCCTGTTTGGGCCCATATGGGTACAAATACTTCAAAATTTCACGCCGTTACCTGTTAAAATGGAGGAGTTATACACCAAAATGTCCATATCTGAACAATCGGTTGTAGGGGAGCAATATGTTATAGTGGTCCGATCTTGACAATTTTCGGTAACCCTGTTTGGGCCCATATGGGTACAAATACTTCAAAATTTCAGGCCGTTAGCTGTTAAAATGGAGGAGTTATACACCAAAATGTTCATATCTGAACAATCGGTTGTAGGGGAGCAATATGTTATAGTGGTCCGATCTTGACAATTTTCGGTAAACTTGTTTGGGCCAAAATGGGCACGTCTACTTCAAAGTTTCATGTCCTTAGCTGATTAAATGGGGAAGTTATGCACAAATTACATCCAAAAATTTCATGTATATCTGAATAATCGGTTGTTTTCTATATGTTATAGTGGTCCGATTCGGCCGGTTCCGACAAATGATCAGCTGCATATAACAAAATACCTGTATTCCGAATTTCATTCAGATACCTCAAAAACTGAGGGACTAGTTTGCGTTCACACAGACGGACGGACGGACAGACGGACATGGCTTAATCGACTCAGCTCGTGATTCTGATCATATCGGTATATATTTTGGTGGGTCCCCCACGCTTCCTTCTGGTACTTTCGACAAAAATTTTTTGGCACTAAGTTATAATACCATTTCATTCTCATGAAAGGTATAAAAATGGTGTCTGGGCTACATATTTAAATGGAGGAGTTATACGACAATATGTGTATATCTGAACAATCGGTTGTATGGGAGCTATATGTTATTGTGGTCCGATCTTGAAAAATTTCGGACACATTATTTAGGTCTATATGGGTACAAATACTTCAAAGTTTCATGCCCTTAGCTGTTTAAATGGAGAAGTTTTACCCCAAAATGTCCATATCTGAACAATCGGTTGTATGGGAGCTATATGTTATTGTGGTCCGATCTTGACAATTTTCGGTAACTCTTTTTGGGCCAATATGGGTACAAATACTTCAAAGTTTCATGTCATTATCTGTTTAAATGGAGAAGTTATACCCCAAAATGTCCATATCTGAACAATCGGTTGTATGGGAGCTATATGTAATAGTGGTCCGATCTTGAAAAATTTCGGAGGCAATATTTAGGTCTATATGGGTACAAATACTTCAAAGTTTCATGCCCTTAGCTGTTTAAATGGAGAAGTTTTACCCCAAAATGTCCATATCTGAACAATCGGTTGTATGGGAGCTATATGTTATAGCGGTCCGATCTTTACAAATTTCGGTGACATTTATTAGGTCCATATGGGTACAAATACTTCAAAGTTTCATGCCCTTAGCTCTTTACATGGAGAAGTTATACCCCAAAATGTCCATATCTGAATAATCGGTTGTATGGGAGCTATATGTAATAGTGGTCCGATCTTGACAAATTTCGGAGACATTATTAAGGTCTATATGGGTACAAATACTTCAAAGTTTCATGCCCTTAGCTGTTTAAATGGAGAAGTTATACCCCAAAATGTCCATATCTGAACAATCGGTTGTATGGGAGCTATATGTTATAGTGGTCCGATTCGGCTGATTCTGACAAATGATCAGCTTCTCCTAAAAATACAATCACATTTCGAATGTCATGCAGATATCTCGAAAACTGAGGGACTAGTTTGCGATCAAACAGACAGACAGACAGACAGACGGACATGGCTTAATCGACTCAGCTCATGATCCTGATCATATTGGTATATATTTTGGTAGGTCTGCCACGCCTCCTTCTGGTACTTTCACCATTTGTGTTTCGGCACAAAGTTATAATACCATTTCATTCCCATGAAAGGTATAAAAACAAAAACAAAAGCAAAAACAAAACCAAAGAAGAATGTAAAATTAAAACGAGAAGAGAAAAGCGAAAGCGAAAGCGTAGCATCGCTGTCCATCCATCGCTCATTTATATTCCGGCAACGTCCTGTTGAACATTCTTAATTAGGTTAAATCTACTCAAGCTGGTGAAAAGCAAAAACTTTCCCGAACCAACCGACATGCATCCCACACCACAAACCCCCTCCAATACGCTTACACTTGTTCACATACACATACACGACTATTTGAAACATAAGGAATGTAGATAGAAGAAGAAGAACGTGTGTTCAAATTATCTCTTTCCGTGAAAGTGTTGTTGTTGCTGGTGTTGTGTTGCCTGAGTAATGTTCTCCTCCCAAATTTGATACCGTTTCAAATAAGCTAAGCTCTATGCCGCTGTCGTTATTTATGAACGTTTGTATATATCAGGGCCGTGCGCACGGGGGGGGGAGGGGTTTGGGGGTTAAAACCCCCCATGACCAAATCTAAGTTGCAATGATTTTGCAAAAATTTTCAAAATACAGTTTATAAATTTTGCATTGAATTTTGACTCATAATTTTTGACGATATTAGTTACAATAATTTTACGGAAGAAGAATTGGTAAAAGTTGCAAAAAATAAGGTTGGCCAATACATAAGTTCGGCACTTTGAATTGCACTTGGAGCTTTCCGAAATTACAAAGTTGTGTAGCATATGTTCGTTTGGCATTTTTAAAAAAATTGTACTGATAACAAAAAATGTTCATTTTGTGAAAACAGTGAGCAGTTTCAATTAACAAGTACTGTAAACAGTACACGGAAAGAAATTTGTATACTTGAATCAAGAAAAATGCTTTCTTGAAATCAATTTAGAAAATTTTTAGGGAAATAAGAAAAATTGACTTAATTATTACTGGAAATAAGAAATTGAGTTTTCCAAAAATGAGACAATTATTTTCTTATTCAAGAACACTAACAAAATCTATAGAAAAAAAATGTTGAAAAAAAAAATGTTTAAATAAATAAGAACATCTTTTCTTAAATTTACTTAAATGAAGAAAATCTTTTTGTTAATAATAATAATAATAATAATAATAAACCCAACGATTTCCCTCCACCCACCCAACCGCACGAGGGGCGCATCCGCATGACGTACTGATATTTTAAAATAAAATTTGGCCAAGGTGTTGAGTGGTAGAAGTTTATTAAACGTCGAGAACTTATACTGCTCAGCTACAGAAAATATAATTCCATCAGCTGGATATACATATGTACATAGAATAAAATATAAAACTACAAATAAAAGTAATAGACAAAAATAGAATAGTCAATTAGAGCGAGAGATTTGTTGTCACTTGTTAAGAGCGCACAACAGAATTTTTCTTATCAGATAAATAGAGTCTGATATATCGAAATGAGTAGAATAATCATTAAAAGATTTACATAAGCAACGAAGTGGTTCGTGTAATTCAAAATTAGTTCTACACTGCTTTAAAAAGATAGGTTGAAAATGTCTTGATGGTCGAATAGGAACATTTAAGTTTATTTCGGCTAGGAGAAATTGACTGCTTATGGATCCTTTCAGTAGTTTAACCAGAAATATTACACCTAACATTTCCCTGCGGCTTGATAAGGTTGGAAGATTAATAAGCTTCAAGCGACTAGTGTACGAGGGAAGATTTGTCCGTGGGTCCCAATGAAAGTTCCTTAACGCAAAAAGTAAGAACTGTTTTTGAATTGATTCCAGTCTATCGGAATGAACTTGATATTGCGGACAATATCAAGAAGAATTTAAGAAAATTGGGTTTCGACGAATTGGAACAACAACATACAGCGAAAAAAAATGTAAAATGAATAAGAAAACGTTTTCTTGAGCGAAGTAAAATTTTTCTTGCTGAATTTGCATTTCCAAAGTTACATGTATTTTTTTCATTTGCCATCCGCTTTGCATATTTCTGAATATTTTTGCAATTCTCAGATTGCTAGTGAAGCATTTGGTATAAGGAGTGCACTATTTGCATCTTCATTTATATTAAAGAAAATGTTGTCATTTCAATAAACAAGTCCTAGGAAAATACTAGTTGACTAATTATGGTTTTCTAATCCCTCATGATTAGTTTTCATTTTCCTTATTTTTTACGTTTTTAATATTTTTAGAAAATATTTTCTTAATTTAATATTTAATATTTTCTTATGCCTCGGACACACATGTGGTATGAATATTAGAATATCAATATTATGATTTGGCTATGCTATGAAAATTTTCAATTAAACTACAATATGAGGGTGACACATATGTGGTATAGATCGAAATATTATTACTATACTACGATGTGTGTCTCTCGCATTACTTACTTAAGCTCGTATAAGAAAAGTTTTACTTGCAACAAAAAAATAATTTCTTAATTTATTTCAAAAAACAAGAAAAAACACTTATCCTAAGTAAATTATTTCTTATTTATTTAAAATCCAATTTTACTTGAAGCAAGAAAATGTTTTCTTATTTATATAAAATCCAATTTCACTTGAAGCAAGAAAATTTTTACTTATTTATTTAAAATCCAATTTTCTTGGATTTTCTTGATATTAAGGAATTATTTTCTAAGTTCAAAATCAAGTCTAATTTTTCTTGTCTCGGCATTGATTCTAGTAAAAAATTCTTTCCGTGTACTATTCAGGACCTGGTTAACTAGGTTTTGATGAATCATAATGAGTTTCAGAAAAGTTAGAGAACATTTAAATTTATGGTGTATGGGTCTGGATATCTGTTTCAGCAAATATGTTTATCTTAGCGAAAAATGTATGCGAATGCAAACCAAAATTAAACCCCCCCCCCCCCCAAGGCTAATTCCTGCGCACGGCCCTGGTATATATACCCGTATGTATATCTACATTTTGCGTAAGACAGCAACAGCGCTAAAAGATCTTCTCTTACGTGCGTTGTAAATGTATTTATGTACATATAAAAGGTCCCTGTAGTAAATTTTGTAGAATGATGTCCAAAACACACCTCAACTGTGATTCTCTTCTAAAAATTAATATTTAAAACATGCACTGACATACACCACTCCTTGGTCGATTTTAAGGCCGCTTTTGATAGCACGAACAGGAATTGTCTTTATGCCCCAATGCAGAGATGCTTAACGAACGAACGGATTCTATTTCGTTTTGTTAATTCACAATGCTAAATTAACAAAATGGTTTTGTTTCGTTAATTCGCAACGCTAAATTATCAAAACCATTTCGTTTCGATAATTCACAAAACTAAATTATCAAAATGCAACCGGTAACGTTGAAACGAAGTAAATCAACAAAACGATTGCCTGCACGAGGCGCGTACATACACAGCCGTCACTCAGATCGTAGCAGTTCGTGTGCATATGCATGTATGTATGTATGCGAGTACTCGGCCGATTGTTCGCGACAGCATTGCGAGCGCACTAAGCATTTCAACGTTATAAATTTGGTTATGATAACGCTAATCAACGAAATGAAATTATTTTGATAATTTCTTTTCGCTAATCAACGAAATGGTATTATTTCGATAATTTCATTATCGCTATTTTGCGACTATAAATTATTTTGATAACGGTAAAAACCTGAATAGTTTCAACGGAAACGAATGCTTTTTTTCGGTAAACGATAATATTAACGTTACGATGCATCCTTGCCCCAATGTATGTGAAAAATGACGTTGACTAACACCACCAGCTTCGTCAGTATTGCTACTTTGGACTAAGTAGGCAATTGAAAAGTAAAGTTCTCTCTCGACGAACAAAATTTACGCTCTACAGGACGTTCATCCTTCCAGTTGTCATGTACGGCGCAGAGGCATGGACAATGTCAAAAGCAGATCAGAGAGCAGATGTCAAGAGCAGTGTTCTCTATATCATTTTCTCTTCCGGATTCGAAATTGTATCCAACGGCATTCTCTTCATCTTCTCTCAATAAGAGTCCCAACTACAAAAATATAGCCTCCGCTTGTTCTCCTCTTCTATTCTACTTCGCCTTAACTGTTTGCTATCTTTATTTCTTTAATTTTCTTATTCTCCTTTTTCCTCTTTATTTTATATTCTCCTCCGGATTCGAACCATGACATCAACCTGAAATTCAATCCAACGCTATCACATAGTGAAACATTAAACATTATGTTGAATTGTAGTAACCTATTTATACTTCCATTTTCCTAAAAAGAATCCAGGAATTATATGAATCATTGTAAAAACAAAATAAAAAAAAATCGATTCTCATTATTGTTTTTGTTAGATTTCTCAGAAAAAAATATTTTCTCACAAAAAAATTTTGAACAAAGAGCGAGTTTTTGAATCAACATTCATTTTCATTTTTAATTTAAGTGTGTTTCTTTTCACTTCAAAAATTTCATTCTTAATTCAAAAATTTCATTTTTAATTTAAAAATTTTCGTTGTTAAAATAAAAATGGTTTGGTTTAAATTTTAAAATGTGCATTATGAAAACAAAAATTTCATTTTTGATTTTAAAATGCCGTTTTTCCCTGAGTGTACGAGCTTTACGCAGACAACGACATAGTTCAGCGAATAAAGAACCAGCGTCTAGGTTGGGCGGGTCATGTCGTGAGAATGGATGAAGGTGCTCCGGCACAGAAAGTATTTCTATCGCAACCCGCTAAAGGCAGAGGAAAAGGGAGACCTCCACTGCATTGGGAGGATTAGGTGAAGATTGACTCCTACTACTTTGGTATTTCCAAATTGGCGCCAGGCAGCACGAACCAGGAAGAACTGGCGCGCTTTATTGGAATCGGCCAAAATCGTCTAGACGATTCCGCGCCAATTAAGAAGAAGAAAAAGACTTAAAACATATAGAGACATAAACCACTAGTCGAATATTTACTCAATGATCAACATACGCCACCTTAAACCATCGCTTTTCCGGCTTGGAACTCCTACGTAAGTACATATGTATGTATGTATGTATGCATGCGCCTGTGGTAGATGTGGTAGTATACTTAAATGAAAGCTGTGCATGGAATAATTTGCAAGAAATCGCCTACAAAGGCATATTTGCAATGTAAATCCTTGAAATGAAACAATTACGGAAATCTATGGTTTGTACTACGAGCAACACCAAAACGAACGAACGAACGAACGAACACCAAAGCCAAATGTACCATAACCCAATCTCAAACCAACCAACTTCATGTGGCAATCGTGCCAATGGATGTCATTATCATTAACAGCTAAAGCCAGTCGCTTTTGCACAATCAGAGTAGTAAGTATGTTTCTAGAAATATAGTCACACAAACAAAGAAAAGGGAGGAACGGAGTGTTGCAAAAGCCATACAAATGCGCACTTTCCACTCTCTGCCGCATCTAAACGTGCAGACTGAGCAACAGGAATTGGATTCAAATACTCAGAAGCACTCGTATAAAAAAAGGGATTTCCAGTTTGGCTCTCGAATTTCACTTTCTGCCTACGAGATTGTATGTGTGTGTGGCTGTGTGTGTAGATTAGAGGGTGGCGCAAAAGTTGTTATAAGAAATTTTTCCACTTGAATACTAAATACTGATCATGGAATTGTTGGTTTCTTATGCACTGTTATAAATATTGGAATATCCTTTAAACTTTGATTTGGTTTGAAAGGAATTAAAAATTTTTTTGGGTTAAATTTGGAACGTTCGAAAGTTTAAAAGTTCCTTATTTTTTTGGTTTGAAATTCAAACTTACAAAAGTTTAAATATTTCTAAGTATTTTTGGAATAAATTTCATACATTTTTGGTTTAAATCTTACACTTTTTCTCATTTAAACTTACACCCCCTTATTCATAAAAAATATCAAAAGTTTATTTGGCAATTTTTTGCCCAAACATTTTCTTAAGTAAGTAGATCACGCGTACCAGATTTCATCGATATATCTATTATGGTTTCTGGGTTATGAAAGCCTTTGAAGTTCTCTATCCATTGGTACCAAATTTATTAAATTCAGATAAGCGGTTCAGAAGTTATTAGATTTTATATTGATATTAGATTTTTATATTGAAACTAGCTGACCCGGCAAACTTCGTTCTGCCCAATTGCTTTGAAATATTGTAAACAGGACTTTCGTGTATTTGCAAGTTTCATGGAAGCTTTAATGCTGCAAATGCCGTTCTTCCACCTTCCAACAGTGTTGCAGCAATTCCGGTAGATGCAAGAGCTAATGCAATACCACGGGCGCATCGAGAAAAAATATGCCACCGTTTCCATTATCAACAGCGTTTATTAGTTGATTGTACGCACTGCTTTGCTGTTGATTCAACAGTGGAAAATTTGTTAGTACTTGTTGTTGCAAGTGAGTTATATCGTAAGCACGCCCGCCATGAACGCTTTTAGGGATATTTAGCCTTAAAAATTAAGATCGCAGGTGCTACGCCCCCTTTTCCAAAAACAACTGTTTTTTTTTCATAAGCATGCTATTGATATCGTTAATCTCCTGATCAATTTTCAGGTCCCAACCTTAAACGCTTTTATAGATATTCAGCTTGAAAAATTAAGTTTGTATGGGAGGTGCTACGCCCCCTTTTTCGATAACCCCCACTTTTATGCGTGGGAATGGTTTTCATATCATTTAGCTCTATACCAATTTTCAGCTCCCTACCTTGAACTCCTTTATAGATGATCAGATTGAAAAATTAAGGGTGTATGGGAGGTGCCACGCCCCCTTTTTCGATAACCCTCACTTTTATGCGGGAAAGTGGTTTTCATGTCATTTAGCTCTATAGCCATTTTTAGGATCCTGCCATTTATTCTTTCTGATATATTCAGCTTCCAACGCTAAGTTTGTATGGGAGGTGCCACGCCCCCTCTTCGTATAACTCATATTATTTTGCGTTAATATGGAATTGTTATCGTTTATCTCCACACCAATTTCCAAGTCCCTACCTTAAACAATTTTAGAGACATTCAGCATGAAAAATTAAGTTTGTATGGGAGGTGCCATGCCCTCTTTTCTGATAAACCCCACTTTTCTACGTGAGAAGGGTTTTGATATCACCTACCTCTATACCAAATTTCAGCTCCCTACCTTGAACTCTTTTAGAGATAATCAGCTTTAAAAATTAAGATTGTATGGGAGGTGCCACGCCCCCCTAATATTTTTTAATTTTCTCTTCGACTAAACCTTCGCGGGGTTACAACAAACAAACCCCACTAAGGAAGTATTTGATTTGGTTCAGCCGTTTTCAAGTTTTAGCGTTACAATTAAAAACCAAATCATTTTTATATATATAGATAAAACTAGGTGGCAAATCTGTCATTTTGACTTTTTATGAAAGTGTTTTCAGTCCTGTATCCATTGGTACCAAACTTATTAAATTCGGGTAAGCGGTTCATTAGTTATTGACAAATGATTTTTATTCTGTCCTTAAAAAATAAAAGGATGGGAATAATTTTTAATCCTGGCTCGAAAAAATAAAAATCATGATTTTATAGTTATATTCTGATTTCAGAAAAATCACAAAAATATATTACGGCCAGGATTTTGATGTCAGAGTTCCGGGGATGAATGAAAAGTTAATAATTTTCTTCGGGGAAGCTATTTAACAGATGATTTTTACAGCTTCGGAAAAAAAAATAATTTTTATTTTCCGTCCCTGCCTATATGTATTTTTTTATACCAAAATTTATTTCAGTGTGCCAATATTTCGAGCACCGAAAGTACTTGCTTACTTCGGACAACTCCGAGTGATGCTCCATAAAATTTTTTCAAATGACATCTTCCCACGTGAATGTCGTAAAATTCGTAACCGATATCTTCTCTCTCGCACTCACTCCCTCTTACGCGTGCAAGCAATTTACCACATGGGTATGCGTAATTTAAATACTCAAAGAATGCTCACGAGCTATGATCTGCATTTTTCTTCTCTTGTGTCGAAGAAATATAGGTAAAAAAAGCGCTGACTTTTGCACCACCCTATACCCAAAAAGTACACCCTAGAACACTAGTTGCACACTCACCGAGTAACTGCTAGTAGCGGGTATCAAAGCAGTGATTGTTGTGGATTTTTGAAATTAATGTGAGTATGATGTGCCTAAGCTCATTTATTGCGTGCGCAGCGCAGCCGCCGCTTCGGGTTTCCAGTCAAAATGTGAGTTGAATAAAGCTTCACGTGGTGCCTACTTAGTACTTAGTAGCTCTTTTAGCTGCTTGTGCGAAATAGCATACTCGTATCAAATTTAACAATTTGAAATTAAAACATAAAACCATTTAAGCTGGCGACGCCTTTGACAATGTGAAACAGCTCGCAGCAATTAGGCGTTCTTATAAATAGACCTATGTAGGTATGTATTTTTATCATTTATGTACATACATACATACATACATATATACTTTATACCTCAGTAATCTGCTCATCTTCGCCTGCTCAAGTATTCTTAGCAATTGCTATTTATGTCTTTATTCGCGTGCGCAACATTCAAATAATTAAAGAAAATGTTATAATATTAAGCATGCCTTATGTTGCACAAACTCTAGAGGTACGCGTCAATTAACTTAAGTATTCAAATTGTAATTATTTGGATTTTATTAATTTGAAAGTATATGCCCTGTCATTAATTTTGTTTATAACAAACATATTTTTGCTAGATGATAAGTACTTAATGTTAGGTAATTGTATGAACAGGAATTTGGTTTAATTTGTCTACTTTGTTCAGGATAGTTTACTTTATCGTGGATTTACTTTCGATTTTAGTGAGATTTATGGTTAAGAAAAAGTACAGATCTACTTAGAAATCGTTTGCCTTGAAACTTAGTTGCTCTTTCTGTGTTGTTGGTTAGGTGATTTAGTTTCGTTTTATCACGCTCGAAGTAGGCAAGTCTGTTTTGTAACCTATTTGTGTTTTGTGCCACCTTTAAGTTGCTGCATACAATTTTGTTGAAAAGTTTCACATAGTTGTACAATTACTGAATATAAATTCAATCTCTAGCACCACTTTTACAGTTAAAACGCCTTCAGTAATATGATGCATACGACATAAAATTCATAGTCGTATTATTTCAACCGCAACATGCATTTGGTAAGAGAAATTTAAATATGCATAAAAAAATGTTGCTGGCAACATGTTGCACTGTGAATTCATGTTATGAAGCGAGTAGATAATGCCTTGCAGTGAGATATGAATGTATTCAAATGTAATTTTTATGGGTTTTGACAATAAGTTCACTCTTAACTTTCACTTTTTTTGCTTTTTTTTTGCTTTCTTTATTATCTAGGAACTCCCAGTTTACTTTGCACAACTTTAGTGTCCTCCCACCTTTGTGAGCTCCCAATAAAAGCTGTCAAATTCGGACACTCCTGTTTATTAAAATCATAACTATGTATGTACATTAATGCTTTTCATCATATTTAAATTATTTTTGTTTTTTCTCATATTTTCTGCTGTTAAAATATGTTTATGTGGACATTTTACTACATTTTTTGTGATTCTCTTCCCTCACTCTTTTAAAGATTGTTATAGAAATAAACATATTTTTATGTAGAATTTGTATGCCTTTTATGAATCTAATACTTATACTGTTCTTTGATTCCGAAAGTTCCAACTTACCTACACATGCTACATACACATGTTGCCTGCGAGTAAATAAATCAAGCAGAACTGAGTCAACAAGTGACAGCCACTTAATTACTTCTATGGAAGTGGCAACAATTGTGCATACACATTTCCGGAAGTGAAATACAAAAGCACTGTACCTTATGAGCTTTACTTTTTCATTGCAGGGACTTTACTATGAAAAATATGACTTATTAAAAGGAATTATTTTTACTGGAATTAATTTACACAGAGAGAAAAACTATTGTAAAAACAACTTAGAATCGCATATAACCTTAGAATTTCGGTATGGGGTAGAGTGCTCGCCTGCTATGCCAGAGGTCTCGGGTTCAAACCACGGTCCGAGCAAAACACCAAAAAAATTTTTCTAATTAGTAAAAATCCAATTATTGGATTTTTTAAGAGCAGCGGTCACCTCTCGGCAGTGGGCGGCATACCCTCCGAGTGTATTTCTGCCATGAAAAAGCTTCTCACAAGAAATGCATTCGCCGTTCGGAGCCGGCATAAAACTGTAGGTCCACCCAATTAGTAGGAAAAAAAAAAAAACAAAAAAGGGCACACCTCGAATTGGGAGAGAAGCTCGGACATAAAACTCGTCAGAGTTATAATAGCGCCATTGTATTATCATTATAGAATTTCGGTATAATTTTCTTACTGAGTTTATTCGTCATCTAGCGCAAACAATTCAATTAAAAATTCAGTAAAGTAAATTAATAAAAGGTAAAAATTAAATTATGGTTTACCAAAAATCCACAAGGAAGCCACCCCTCTTAGGCCTATATGTTCGTCCGTCAATTCGCCGTCCTATAATATATGTAAATACTTGACAAATATACTCAAAAATTTGACCAAGTCCTCCAAATATAACGTCAGAGATGCATTGGATTTCAAAAATAAGATTGGAGGCTCGTATATATATGATGATGAAATTTTAGTGTCGTTAGATGTTGTCTCGTTGTTCCCTAGTGTCCCAGTTGATTTGTCCATTGAGATTATATCCTCAAGATGGGAAGAAATCCAAAAACATACATCCATGACAAAGGAATTATTCCTGACAATTCTAAAATTCTGCATCAAAGAAAACTCGTATTTCAAATTCAACAACAAAATATATGAACAGAGATCAGGAATGCCAATGGGTTCGCCGGCGTCCCCTATAATAGCTGGCATATTTATGGAAGACCTACTTAGCAAATTTGAAAGACAATCTGCGCAGAAACCGAGACTACTTACAAAGTACGTCGATGATCTATTTGCCATCATCAAAGCAGAAGATGCAGATAATATACTACACATGCTTAACAATTATAATAGATCAATAAAATTCACAATAGAAAAAGAAAACAACGGTAAACTACCTTATTTGGACGCACTAATAATTAGAAGAAACAACAAAATAACCTTTGACTGGCACGAAAAGCCCACTGCATCAGGGAGGCTAATAAATTATCATTCGAAGCATGAAAAGAAGATTATTATAAATACTGCCAAAAATTTTATAACTAGAGTACTCTCCATGAGTGACAAAATATACCACAAGAAAAATATCCCTTTAATTAAGAAAATTCTGACAAACAACGATTTTCCTTCCTACTTGACAAATAAAATGATAAACCTCTTCTACGTTGGAAATAAATTAGAGAGATCAAATAAAGAACCAAAGATATATAAAGCAATGACATATGTCCCGGGGATATCGGAAAGAATAAAAAGGTCCAGTATATATGACAAAGAAAATTATAATATCGCATTTACATACAACAATTCCTTAAAACTCTTATACAGTAATACTAAGGACAAAATCCCGAAATATGAGAAATCCAACGTTGTGTATGAAATTCCATGCAGTGGTGACGGGTCCCACGTATGCGAAAAGGTATATGTGGGGACAACAAAATCCAAATTAAAGACAAGGATTTCCGCTCATAAGTCCAATATAAAACTAAGGAATAATTCTTCGGACAACAAGACAGCCTTGTCATACCATTGCGGCAGTACGGGACATTATCCAGATTTTGACAATGTAGCAATTTTAGACAATGAAAAACACTATCATAAGCGATACACCCTTGAAATGCTACACATTTTGAACACCCCTAGTACAAAGAGAATGAACTTTAAGTCCGACCAAAGAACGTAAATTTTATAAGAAGGGAGAATCCGCTCACGAAAAATGTAGCGAGTGAATTACGAAATTGGCTGAAATTTCAATCCAGGTTGAATTTCTGTTTTGATTCTTTCATCCGTAATTTCGTGGCGAAATAAAGTTAACGCCATTTTTGTTTCAATTTTGTCTTTGTCATTTGCTTTCCTACCCAATGCGAAATTTGAAGAGCCATAACATGTTCAAAATCAAAATATTATTTATATTAAGTATTATTTAAATAATAACTAAATATATGTTTTAAGTGGTTCTACAAATATATATAATTAATAATAACATGTTTATCTCTATACATTACGTGTTGTTATACATATATTGTTTATGACAATATGCAAATTTATTGATCATATACATTTTTTGAACATTCTAACAATGGATGTTATCGAAATCAGAATTTATGGTGTTTAAATTTCGAAATATATCAAATAATTATGATTTCCATTTTTATTTTGTCTTTCCAAATGCTGATTATGCGCACAGGGCATTCTGGCTGCACAAAGAAGAAAATGCGATAGAGCTACGCACACATCTTACGTAGGCCACATAGGTATACAGACAATTTTAATTGTGTTGGTGTCCGCGGTTTTTTTTTCGCGATGTTGACAAATAACATGGGCTTCGATTGGCTGCTTTTGTTTTTGTATCACCACACATATCTGCTTCTTCGCTATTCTATTCTAGTGACATATACCCAATGCCAAGATGCCTAACACATTACACCTTTTGAACGACCAATACCACAATTAGTACACAATGCAAACTGATTTACAATGTGCATAAAGAAGTGTATAGAGTTTACAAATATTAATTTTGTTATTTTTTGAGTTTGGTTTTGTTTGTGAGGTTTGTATATGTACATATATGCAAACATCATCTATTCTATAATCTACATTTTCGCTGTTGGGTATATTCGTAAATGCTTTGCATTTTTGGTTCTAATGATGACGATCTTACTTCTTTGGCAAACCAGTTTTGCCTATGATTATTTATGTATGCATGTACGTAAGTTTCTATATCCAACTGGCAGACTCGAATTTAACATTTTGTATGAAAGAAATGCGATTAATTCGGGACGTGTTCGGGATCAATCGCTTACATCCCGAAGGTTGCAAATGTAGTTTAATCTCCTTCATTCAAAGCTATAAGGCTATTTTTTGTTATGAAAATTTCTAAAAATGGTTAATTGTTATATGTATATGTATATTAGAACAAAGTTTATTCGATTCGGTTCCATCTTGTAGTGAAATATTTTAAATTAAAATTAAGTATTTTCTCCAAATATTTTTATAAATCAGTCATGAAGATTTAAATAAAGATTATAAAATAAGTTTTAAATAATATAATATAATATAATATAATATAATATAATATAATATAATATAATATAATATAATATAATATAATATAATATAATATAATATAATATAATATAATATAATATAATATAATATAATATAATATAATATAATATAATATAATATAATATAATATAATATAATATAATATAATATAATATAATATAATATAATATAATATAATATAATATAATATAATATAATATAATATAATATAATATAATATAATATAATATAATATAATATAATATAATATAATATAATATAATTTAATTTAATATAATGTAATAAGTTTTACTTTTGAAAAAATTTGCCTACATTTATACCGGGACAAACCCTTTCGGGATTAATCGCATATTTTATGGAGGTGAATCTAAAATCCTGAAACTTATTAAACTTATTTGAAGTTAGGCATCTAGATGACGAAAAGGCGTTGTTTGAGGGAAGAAGTCCCAAACAAACCTTGATTCATAATTTTGATGCACCAGGCGCATATCAAAAATAAAAATAAGCGCCGAATTAATTTTGCATACGTATATATGTATGTATGTACATATGTACACATATTTGCATGTCCATACATACATATGTACATATGTATGCCAAATGTATGCATGCATAAGTCAGAGATTTCTATTTTCTATTCTTATTCGTTCTTATTACTTATTCGCGTCGAAAAACCAAAATAAAAAAGTCAAGTGAATTCGGGACGCGAAAAATAGTGTGAGGCAACTCGCGCATACTGGATTGAAATTTCAGAGCAGATTTTATCGAACTCGTCCAAAATAACGAACATTCCCTTCTTATGCTAGCCACACACCTTGCAATTTTTTATACAACTTGCGCCAGTTGCGGTCGAAATCGCAACGTTTTTGGGGCTGTTGTATGAAGTTGTGTATCGGTTGTACGAAAAATCAAAAATTTTTGATTTTTTGGCAAGTTGTACAACTTGGTTGCATCGTTTGGGGGTATGTTGTTCAACATTTCATTTTACGAGAATTCTTTAAGTGAACACATCAAATTAAAATAAGTAAAAATAAGCGAATTCAACACAAAAAACATAAATATTTGTAGAATAAATAACGCAAAATGGAAAGCTCGCAGGAACCACTTTTTTACAATTTTGTTTCCTTTTAATTAATCGTACTTTTGCTGTACGTTCTTCTTCTTCCTACAAGCGCAATATTATCCTATTCCATCTTCACTCAAAGTAATTTTTTACAAAATGAGATTGTACAACAAGGTTGTACAATAAATTGCACTGTATGTAGGCAAACAGTCCAACTCGATTGCAACCGAGTTGGGTCAACGGTCGCACCGTGTATGGCTAGCATTATAAAATTTACGTTCTTTGGTCCGACACTGACAATTGCGCTCATGTATATAGAAATTTGGTCATTCGACAACAACAATTATAACAATGCATGTTTGTTTGTTCGAGCGCATCCCCATCTAAACTGGTTTCTCAACCAAGCTTAAGCAACAACAACAAAGGAGATCTGCAACGATATGTATACGTATATATTTATTTCTTACTGTTCGTCTTATTCCAAGGTATTGTTGTTCCTGTATATTTTTGTTTACCATTACGGTATATTTTCAATTGTTTACATTTTCATGTTTCTTATATATGTATTTATGTCTCCAAATTTTGTTTACATTGTTCATTTTTTCCAATGTTACCTGTTCCATATTTTTTGTTGATTTTCTAGTCAGTCGATTAAAACAAGGAATTTGTGTAAGTTTCGCTTCTCGGTTTATGTTTATATTTAAGCATATGTATCAATACATATATGTTTATAAATGTAATCATTGTGTTTGTTTTTCCAGTCCTGATGATGATCTCAGGCTGAGATCGAAATATTGACAAATAAAAATTAAAATTAAAAATTGTTTTTAATTTAATTTGTGGCCTGGAGCTCAATAAGGAAAATATAGGTAAAAATTAAAAGTAAAAAAGTTTAACTTAGTCAAAAACAACTCTTTTTTGGTAGCCAAAGTGCTTGGTTAATAAGACACCTAAGCTTTATTTTCCATAGTCGAGTATAAATTGTATTAGTACTTTGGTGAGTTATACAAGTTTCTTGGCTCACATACAATTTTTTTACTCAAGTCAACTTTGTTATATGTATTTACTATAGTTTTTTCTCAGTGTGTACGTTAAGATTTTATAAAACAAAAAATGTTATATTCTCCCATAATGATATAATAAACTATACCGAAGTAAACTGGACTCTTAGAATTGTGGAACATTTTTTTTTTTTATATGTACATACTTAGCAGATATAATATTATCCATATTATGGATTCAATTATTTTGTAACTGGCAGTTCCTGAATTGAAGATGTAATTTCTAATAGAAAAAAATGACTGCTATGTACCTACTTGGTCTTATTTATTTCAATTTTAATGTAGATTAGAGCAAGAAAGATTCACCTTAAAAATGAAACACCCTAACATACATATATACATATGTGTCTGTAGGTATATGTATGTATATTAGTACCAGCAAAAACACTATCTACAAGCAGTAAGTAGTTATTGAATAATTTATCAGAATTCTCTTTACTATGCAATTCCGCCATTCCTTCACTCCCTAAACCGCACACTTTCTATCTCTCCTCTGTTGCAATGAAAGGATGCTATTCATATCATTAAAGATAATCTCTATTAACTTGTTATTGTGCTTAACGTAATTTACTCTACAAAATTTCCTTTAATATTACATTTTAATTATAACAGGAAAAAAAGTGAGCTCCAAATCATGCATACATACATACATACGTACATGCTGCATACCAAAAATCTATGATTTTTCGTTTTGGTTAGCGATTTTATTACTTATTTATGTTGGTCTTGAAACAAATTTATAATCATATTTAAAGCATTATGTGGTAATCATATAAATTATTAAGTATATTCATGCTCGTATTTCGTGAACTAATCACTTTAAGTCGGTGCAAATACACATAAGTATTACTTGAGCTCTTTTCCCGTAACTTAGTAGCTGCTTTTGTAATTTAAAATTCACAAATTAATACATAAATATGTACATTTACTCATCGTCGCCCGGATAAATTAATGTCGTATGTTGCATTTAAAGACTTTTGGGAAAACAGTTTTGAAGTTTGGAATTGTAGTTCTCCAAAACGTCTCATTAGTTTTTCTCCAAAGTCTGGCAGGCCACAAAATTCTTAAATTATTTTAAGTTTGCTATATATTGTTTATTATTTTGGAATTTATAAAGGATTTTCTTCAGTAAAATTTTGTCGTATGTTACCTTTAGCAACAGTTTTGCAGGAAATTTGTATGACGTACGACAAAATGTGCTCCCAATTTGAACTAAATTAAAGATTTTTTAAATTAGTTAAATATTGTATTTTATTTCTCATAAAAGTGAATAAATTAAATAATTGACAGCAATTAAAAGCACATTGGAAATTAGACGAAATCGCTTGCGACCTTGCACAAACGACAAAATTCTGCTCAATATCTCTTAAACTAAAAGAGATAGCAAAAAACGGATAACGTCATTCGAAAGATCTTGATTAGTTTAGTATAACTGTATTATTAACTCAATTCGGCCCAAAATTCATATACGACACTAATTTATCCGGGCGACGTCATATTGTGTTCCCATAGGTGAAATAATTTGCATACTTACCTTCATAGATATAAGCACAGATACATATATACATATAAACGACCATGCCAGCATTTCTCTTCATATTTTTAATTACTTATTCAATTAATGCTCACCTGTAAATAGGGAATAAAACAAAAAAAAAAAAACATTTTCATAAGATTATGTAAATTAAATATAAGAAATTTTATTCTGTACACAAACATACAAAGATAAACATAATTGCAAATGTACATAACGTCGCTGCGCCAACAAAAAGAGCTATACGTTTTTCAGAAACTTTTCAGGAGGGCAAAAAACCGTTTTCTGGTGATCCCAGAGAGTATTTTTTTCTAGTTATACTACACATATGTAATAGACTTGTGCAATTTTTTTTTTACTTTTTTTGACCAACCATTTCGCCGTTTTACAGCACATAGCTCTTTTTACAAATTGTTTAAATTTGCTAGTGGGGGTAAGAAATCGTGAAAGATGTGTATACAATTCTTCGCTAGGGTCCGATGCAATTAGCGATAGCTTGGAACTGCATTATTTAATTGACCAGTGCACCTCCTATTTCGAAAAGTCGTCACATACGCTTTTTTTAAATAATTTTTTACACAAAAATAACCTGAAATCAAAAAACAATTATACGCAAGTAGATGTATAACTGATTTTACAGAGCATTTCTACTACTAAGAGCATATAGCTGTGTTTGATAACTTCTAACCAAAGAAGGATATCAGAAAACGGGAAATGCTGAAATGTGGCTAGCGGATAGCGCTAAATAAATATGTAATAAAAAAAAAATCGAAAAAAACATATACCTGAATTTGTTGGCGCAGCGACGATATGTACATACTAGACATATACGCCGACAGTGATTCCGGCGGCGGCGGCGCTGTTCCAAAAACATTTCGGCGGCGGCGGCGACGCCGGCGTGCTTTTTCGCGCCGGCGCGCCTGCCCCAAATCTACAAATCACAATCCTTATTAAGATATTAATTTTATTTAGTTACCTTAATAGCGCTGGCTGAATGGAATAAATAAAATAATTTCCACCTTAAATTGTTGAAACTTTTTTATTAACAGCAAAAAACAATTGCTACATAAATTAAAATATAAAATAAAGAAAATAAATATTAAAGAATATACACAAATCCATATGTAAGGGTAAATTTAAATTCATTTGCTTATTTTGTATGATAATAAACATGCATACATACACTAAAAAAAAAATTTCTCTCGATCAAAGACATAATTTTCCTTATTTTGAATACGCGTCCCAATACAAAATTTTTTTTGTTTTGTGTAAATTTTCTCAAAAATGTGGAAAAAACATAAAAAAACATTCAAACAAATTCGTTGCCATGGGGATTTGTATGGGGAATTAATTTCTCAAAATTATAGAAATCAAGTCTTCAAAACAAGGAAAGTTGGGAATGGAATGGCGCTTAAAGAATTTTTCATTATTTTAATGTATGAATTTTTTCAAAACAAGTATATGAAACCATGGTAACGCATGTAACAACAATATTTTATAAACCTTTTAACATGTTTTAAGGAAAATTTACTAAAAACAAAGAAAGTAGTGTTCAAAATAGGTAAACAACTGCTTTGACCCCTCCATATATTTTTTTTCTCTCAGTGTATATTTACATATGTACATATTTATATATATATAAGACACTTTAAAATAAATATATGTATATACAGTGTTGGAAAAAATAATAGGGACAAAATTTTGCAATTCTCCATTTATTTCATTTTAAGACCAAATAATAATTACCATATATTGATGCTTACACGGAGAGGACATGCTTCAATGATCCTGGGGTGGTTTTTGTATAATAATTTAATTTTTATGAATAAAAATAATGAAATTTATAATTTAAGTTGGAAATAATAAACTTTAAATTCGATTGTTTTTTCAAATAAACTTCAATATTACTGCTGCAGCTAGATTTAAACTAATGTTTAGTTGAAGCTCCTTTATTTTTTATAACTTCCTTACTTCTTCGTGGTATAGGGTTGACCAAATCAGCGCAAATTGCAACTGGTATTAAGTACCAACCTTCTTTAATTTTTTTTCCATAACTCTTGCTTATTTTTCCATTTTTGATCCCCCATCGTCTTCTTTAATATTCCCTATAGGGCTGAGGTTCGACAACTGTGAGGGCTACTCAAAAACAGCAACTGTCTTACGTTCAAACTATGAGTTTTCGATTCTGGAGGCATGTTTGGGATCATTTTCGGCATCTAATGATATCAAGGAGGGTTGAAATGGTGCAGTTTTGAGTAGAACAATTAGCAAAAGACCTCGAGAAGTAGGACTAAATGGAAGAGATCCCAGAAAAGTTCCGTATCTGAGAAAAAATTATGTAAGCCAACGAACTGAAATTTTCCAGTAGCTTAAATTCTTTAAGACTGAGGCTAGTAAAGTAGGGAACAGCCAAAGTTTTTGTTAATAACTTTTAACCGGCAAAAAATAAAACATTTCCGCATTCAGCTTCGTGTTCATGAGGTCAAAACACGTCGATTGGTTCCTTTTTTTAATTTTGAAGAACTTTAGCAGTTAGCAAAACTAGGAAAATATGTACACATCTCGCTCCATACGGGTATGGCGCGCCAGCGCACGCCGCCGCGCCGATACGCCGATTTCACGGATTATGGCGGCGGCGGCCGATTATGAAGGTAATCGGCGCGGCGGCGGCGGCGTCAATCGGCGGCGTATATGTCTACCCTGGGGTGGTTTTTGTATAATAATTTAATTTTTATGAATAAAAATAATGAAATTTATAATTTAAGTTGGAAATAATAAACTTTAAATTCGATTGTTTTTTCAAATAAACTTCAATATTACTGCTGCAGCTAGATTTAAACTAATGTTTAGTTGAAGCTCCTTTATTTTTTATAACTTCCTTACTTCTTCGTGGTATAGGGTTGACCAAATCAGCGCAAATTGCAACTGGTATTAAGTACCAACCTTCTTTAATTTTTTTTCCATAACTCTTGCTTATTTTTCCATTTTTGAGCCCCCATCGTCTTCTTTAATATTCCCTATAGGGCTGAGGTTCGACAACTGTGAGGGCTACTCAAAAACAGCAACTGTCTTACGTTCAAACTATGAGTTTTCGATTCTGGAGGCATGTTTGGGATCATTTTCGGCATCTAATGATATCAAGGAGGGTTGAAATGGTGCAGTTTTGAGTAGAACAATTAGCAAAAGACCTCGAGAAGTAGGACTAAATGGAAGAGATCCCAGAAAAGTTCCGTATCTGAGAAAAAATTATGTAAGCCAACGAACTGAAATTTTCCAGTAGCTTAAATTCTTTAAGACTGAGGCTAGTAAAGTAGGGAACAGCCAAAGTTTTTGTTAATAACTTTTAACCGGCAAAAAATAAAACATTTCCGCATTCAGCTTCGTGTTCATGAGGTCAAAACACGTCGATTGGTTCCTTTTTTTAATTTTGAAGAACTTTAGCAGTTAGCAAAACTAGGAAAATATGTACACATCTCGCTCCATACGGGTATGGCGCGCCAGCGCACGCCGCCGCGCCGATACGCCGATTTCACGGATTATGGCGGCGGCGGCCGATTATGAAGGTAATCGGCGCGGCGGCGGCGGCGTCAATCGGCGGCGTATATGTCTAGTACATACATACATAATACATACCTAGTTAAATATTTAATAAATTTAATAATGTGAGAATTCATGGAATTCATAATTATGACTTTTGTGTGGTATTTATTTATGTAAAGTATAACTTAACCAGGCCACACCGCAAGCGATTTGTTTGTATTGAGTCAAAAAGTGTTGTCAATATTTATTATATGTATATGTATCTGCGTGGGAAAGAGCTAGCACCACATTCAATTAGCATTTTTTTTTTCCGAGAAATCATTAATTAATCTTAGAATTCATGAAATATTTATATTTTGAATCATATTATTACATAGATGAGGTAGCGGTAATATTAACCAAACAAACATTAAGCCTGGTTAACACCACGAAAAACAGTCTCTTCTTCAAGTTTCAACTTAGATAATAAAAAGATTATTACTTGACAAGGGATGATGGAAAACCGTTCCACAATAAAAACCTTTTTATTCAATACAAAACGGAATATTTTTTATCCAATGTAGGTATTAAGCCCATCCTCCAAATTTAGTGAGTTAGAGTGATTTGCTTAAATTGTCACCTGATGTGATTTTCAGCTTCAATACAAAAAACACGGAGGTTAAATATGGCGATTTGAGATGTAATTTCGTATGCGGCCCAAGTTCTCAATATACAATTTGTAATCTAAGGAGTTTTCAACTTTAGCCATCATTATACGACTGGGCTCTATATGAGCTTCCTGGATATGTACATACGTACTTACCCAGCAAAAATCTGGACATCGCTATTACTTGTCAGGCATGACAGAAGGCCTTGCCATGGAACATCTGAAGAATTCATTACTTCTTTCACGCATTGCCAGAAATGTAGAGTGGAATGAGCTTCCATTACCCATTCCACGTAATGCAAAGTAGAATGGAGCGCGAAAAATGGACTGGAGTGAATACCGCTATTTTCAGTGGAATTTTCCATCATGCCTTATATTTTTCGCCTCCTTTCTCTGCTTCCCTGTAAGGTATTCTTTATTTGATTCACTAGAATCCTTGCGGTATTGCGTGATTTATTCGTTCCACGGTAATGCAGTGGGCAAGTCCTTCCCTCCAATGACAAGACCATGCTAATGTCAGGCATTCTGTCAACGAATGTGGAAGCTATTGCCAGGGTTTTTCTGGATTACCCTCTTAATTCAACGCTCATCGAGTTTTTTGATGGGTAAGTATATGTATGTATATATTAGGGCTTACGATTCGATCCCGAGCAGTGTCGAGAAATTCGAGGATCGAGAAAACCGAGACTCGGTTTCTCGGATTTCTCGATAAGATATTATGTGTATTGTGTCAAAAAAATATGAATATCAAAAATTTCTCGTATGTCATTAGAAAGAAGAAATTTTATATTATGAAATTCTAATTGTATTTCACTCGGAATTTTGTGAAATATACCTGGAAAATTTCGAGTTAAATCCCTATTACATAAAACGTGCGATATGTTTCTGTGATTATTGAAAAGTGTACATATGTGCAATATGTATCTGCGTGCTTATGAATATATATACATACTTCATTTAAGCTTCTTAAGCAATGGTTTATCGAAAAGCTTTTCACGAATTTGAAAAGTTTTTAAAAGCATATTTCATCAAAAAAAAAAAAAAAAACAAAAAAACAATTGCATCGAGAAAGAAAAATAGATGAAGAAGTAAGTCAAAGAAGTAATTCCTATCCACCAAAAGTACACACATACATATGTGCATGTGTTTGTTCCCTGTAGGGAAAATCTCTAGTTCTGAACTAGGTCGCCTCTAGTGCACTTTTCGACACTACTAGTGCGAGCTAAATCTCTTTTGCATGTTATCAACTGGAGAATTTAACACGGCGATGTCCTAGGCGGTGTCAATTGTCCCTCTCTGCACTACATTTTCGATAGTTCCGAACTAGTACTAAATTCTACAGTTTACACTAGTTCGTTTATTGGCACAATTTCGATAGTTCTGAACTAGCTACAAGTACCTAAAAATTCTACAGTTTTACATCTGCAGCTTAAGAGCAGCATTTGACATACTTCATGCAAGTGGCGCGATGGCCGACTGGCTAACGCATGTGCCTTTCAATCTGAGGGGCGCGGGTTCGAATCCTGTCGGTGTCAAGGTGGATGATAATTTTTTTTTTTTATATTTTTTTAACTAATATTTTTTTATTTATTTATTTAATAAAAATTTACAATAATATTTAAAAAGTAATAAAATCAAAATAAGCATAAATTCTCTCCTTCTGAACTGGTGAGGGTCTAACTACAATTGATCTAGTTCCCCTTTGACACCTTTTCTCTAGTTCGGAACTAGAAATTTTGCTCACTAGTTATTGAGTTCCCTGCAGGGTTTATAAATAGCACTTTCGAGAATATGTACTTCTTCACTTCCCCACGCGTACGTGTAAACAACACATACATTACGAAGCGCAGTCAAATCCTCTTGTGTGTGTAGATAGAGACAGCGTTAGCTGCGGACGAAGACTTGGTGCATATCCAACAAATAACATTGCACTACACATTGTCACTTCGAACATAATGCAACATTAATAACGGCAACTAATGCAAGTACAGAAACGACCAACACGAAGAGGACGAGATGTGAGATGTGCGTGTGTGTTCCCGTGTATGTGCTCGGCGCTGCAAAAAGTGTCATATCCCTGCAGGGAACTCAATAACTAGTGAGCAAAATTTCTAGTTCCGAACTAGCGAAAAGGTGTCAAAAGGGAACTAGATCAGTTGTAGTTAGACTCTCACCAATTCAGAAGGAGTGAATTGAGTAACCATTATAAGACACACTTTGATTTGTATGCAAATTCGAAGTGACAAAAAATCTATGAAAATTTTTCGTTCGTTCAATTCCGTCGGCTTTGTATATTTCTGCAATTCTCAGATGTTTAGTGAAGCATTTTATATAAAGAGTTTTCTATTTGCATCTTGTATGAAATGAAATGTTCCTCTAATTATGCTTTTCCGATCCCTCAGGCTTATTTTTAATTTTTTTTATTTTATTACTTTTTAAATATTATTGTAAATTTTTATTAAATAAATAAATAAAATATATTAGTTAAAAAAACATTAAAAAAAAAAATTATTATCCACCTTGACACCGAAAGGATTCGAACCCGCGCCCTCAGATTGGAAGGCACATGCGTTAGCCAGTCGGCCATCGCGCCACTTGCATCAAGTGTGTCAAAGGCTGCACTTAAGTGGCAGATATAAAACTGTAGAATTTGTAGGTATTTGTAGCTAGTTCAGAACCATCGAAATTTTGCCAATAAACGAACTAGTGCAAATTGTAGCATTTAGTACTAGTTCGGAACTATCGAAAATGTAGTGCAGAGAGTGACAATTGACACTGCCTAGGACATCGCCGTGTTAAATTCGCCAGTTGATAACATGCAAAAGAGATTTGGCTCGCACTAGTAGCGTCGAAAAATGCACTAGAAGCGACCTAGTTTGGAAGTAGAGAGTTTCCCTACAGGGATGAGATGCTTGTGGTTGTGTTTGCGGTATGTGTTTGCGGTGCATCGACAATGTGGCTGCGGCGAGATATATGTGCATACACATTTTTTATATCTCTGGTACCTGCTTATAGTCCGATCTCTAAGTTTAATAAACCAATGTATTTGGCTTGAAAGGACAGTTTCCACCAAGTAATACAATTAACCCCATGTGTGTCATTGGGGTCACTATCACCCAGTATTTAGTTTATACCAGCTGATTGTACATTTTTATACCTGTATGTTAAACGCCGTCAAAAATTATAAATCGTTTGCAAAAAAACTATTTCGATCTCTTTAGTAGAATACGGATTAAAATGCATTAAACATGCCAAGGAATAGGTATACTTTTTTTTTTGCTTCCCGAGGTTTTTTGGATTGATTTTATAACGTTTTTTCTCATGGAAGCCCTACTGAAATTTTATGGCAAATAATTTTCTAGAACAGTTTAACCCACTAAAATCCCCACGAATTGGTGTAAGTATTACATAAATATGAAAAATAAGAACACTAATAGGGAGAAGAAGAAGATGAAGAAGAAGAAGAAGAAGAAGAGGAAGAAGACGAGGAAGAAGAAGACGAAAAAGAAAAAGAAGAAGAAGAAGAAGAAGACGACGACGAAGAAGAAGAAGACGAAAAAGAATAAGATGATGATGATAATGAATAGGAAGAAGATGAAGAAGTAGTAGTAGTAGTAGAAGAAGAAGTAGAAGAAGAAGATGATAATGATGATGATGACGATGATGATGATGATGATGATGATGATGATGATGATGATGATGATGACGATGATGATGATGACTAACTTACATGTATTATGTAAAAGGAGAATGAATTTTTTGGCTTTAAAGTTCGGAGTTCTGTTAAGTTAATCAGTTCGGTCCACGTCCCTTACCTTTTATTTTATAATATGGCCTTCGGTTTACAAAGGTTTTCATACTCATACGTCCCACTGTGCAAAATTTCCCACAAAGCCAACTTATTCTACTCACATAGTTACTAAACTGCCGCAACTGTCACTTCCTTCCCTCCGTCGTCTGCGTGCCTGAAGCTCTTTTAATGGCAACTTTTATGAGCGGACAAGTCTATCTGGGCAGCCTTTTATCAAACTTCAAGCCATGCATAAGTGTTCGGCTGCAAGTCTGTGTGCCATTAATGTTGCTACTTGATATTATTGCACACAAGACTCGGTGGTGGTGAAGAGAAAAAATTTCGCAGATTTACTTAGAGCGGAAGTGCAAATAAATTTCATGACTGCGAACACACCGCAAACATTCATATAAACATTACTCAACTCAACTTAAGTTGGTTTTTGAACTAAATATTAACCCCCTCCTCGGCACGATGTGTGTGTAAAGACGTTAAGACTTTAAATCGGCTGCGCATTAAAAGCTTTGAGAGAAAACCCAAGACGATCCAAACGCAAACATGGATATGGACGAAGCGAAGCGAAGGCAGCAGCAAAGGAAAGGACAAAGGATAGCAAAGTTAAAGCAAAGCTAAAGAAAAATTGTTGGCAGAATTTCTGTATGTGTGTGTGTACGATAAATGTCAACTGGTTGCCGGTTGCTTTCGTTGAACGTAAAAATCAATTTTGCTTTCAAAGTATCTTCAAATCACTGGAATAGTAAATAACATTCAATTAGGGCGCCCGTTCAATTGTAAAAAGCGGCAATTATCGGACAAACACTTATATAAATGTGCCCAATTACGGACAAAGTCAATTCAGCTTGACCAGCGGCAAGCCAGCTGAGCTCAATGGATGTACATTTGTATATACATACATATGTACTCTGAAAAAAAAACGTTGTGAATCTAAAGACTTTCGCTGTTAAATCAAATACTTTCCGCAGTTGAAATGTGCCCAACAACGCTCCGTTGTTGTTTCAAAGGTGCGAGCGTTGTTAATTTAAGTCAATAACGGAGACTGTTGGAAAAAATTTTCACCTAAAAATAAACTTTTGTTTGCATTTTACTCTTCATCTTCTCTCCGCCCGGGTCCCAACTGCAAATATGTAGCCTCCGCTTGTTCTCCTATTCTTCTCTCCTTCTTATCATTCACTGGTTGCTATCTTTATTTCTTATTCTGATTTTTCTTCTTTATTTTATATTTTCCTCCGGATTCGAACCATCACATCAACCTGAAATTCTATCCAATCATCACATAGTGGAACATTCAACATTATATTGAATTGTAGTAACCTATTTATACTTCCATTTCCTAAAAAGGAATCCATGAATTATTTGAATCATTGTAAAAACAAAATTTAAAAAATTTGTTCTCATTAGTTTTGTTTACAACTGAAACTATTGGATCAAATACTTTTGCCTTTAAATCAACAACGGGCAGAAAATTGTTGCTAAAAATAAACTTTTTTTTGGATTTTTCTCTTCATCTTCTCTCCATCATTATTTTTTTTTTTGTTGGTTTTCTCACAAAAAAATATTTTCTCACAAAAAATTTTTTAAAGGCAAGCAAGTTTTTGAATCAACAACGCCCGCTTTTGAATAAATTGTTGGATCAAAAACTTTGCTGTTAAAACAAATACTTTTGCTGTTGAATCAAAGACGGAGATTCAACAGTCGAAAGTTGTTGGTTTAACTACGGGTATTTTTTTCAGAGTACACATTTGATAAGCTAGCAGAATGTCTGCACGTTTATATATTCCTATCATTTGCAATTCCATGAACACACAAGTGTGGTGTGCTGACCCTCTTTCCCCTCTTTCCCCTCTTCTCTCTTTTTTTTGTACAGCCAGATATTTTAGACAGTTCTTCGAACACGTGTGCACAACACTGCTCTAGAACTTAACTCACCATTCACATCCATGCATTGCTTGCCATTGTGTTTTCGACTTTGTTCCTAATACGACTTGTCACGAGAAGAACACGCACATGTTATGGTGCTAACAGTCAACAACGAGTTGCCGCAACCCGTGTCAGCTGACACGATCTACCTTATGAGAGTGCCATATAAATGAAAACTCACCAACGACCGAAACATACGAGTACGCAGCCCGTACCGCAGAAATCAACGAGCATTTTGATTTTTGCCGGAAAACGTGTCAGCTGATTGCTTTTGCTCAACGCGGTGTTGCCGAACGAACTTTTTTAGCCACTAAAACATTTGAACGGTATTTTTCATTGTATTATTAAACGAAATCAATGCGAGTGTAAAATGTAATGGAATATATCTTTCTTCATAGGAAAAACAGCTTAAGTTTACTTAAGCGAAATATGAGTTATTAGATAATTGTTTAGCTCATTTATTGAAAATAATTATCATTTATGTATATGTTATTAATTCACATGAAACCATTTTTAATACGTTTATTTTAGTTTCAAATAAACTTAAAATCGAGATTATCCAGTTATAAAGGTCCCCACAAACAGGAGCGATACGATACAGCCCACACAGCAAAATCGTGTAGGACGCGATACGATTTGCATATGTGGGCTGTATCGTATCGCTTCTGTTTGTGGGGACCTTAACTTTTTTCGGAGCATAAATTCGCACAGGATGAAATAAAAATGTTACATAAATGATGTTATATTTAAAAAATTTAAATGTTTGAATGAAATCATATCCCTGCTACATAGCAAACGTATAGCGTATTTTTCAAATAAATGAGAAATTAGGCAATGAAAAGAAAAGTAACGAGTAATTTACGATAAACAAAAGTAATTTTTATTTCAAAATTATCCCTTTTTACCATTTTTGAATGGGTCAACGGATAGCGGGCCAGCGGATAGCGAACAACTGATATTTTCCGTCATAAAATTCACACAGGCAAACAAAATTGCGACAAATGCAGCTTTTAGAAATTTTTTTGTGTAAGGACGAAATAAAAATTGCGTATGGTTATTCCTTTATTTATTGCCAAAAAAGTGTATTTTCTTTTACTTATTTTTCACTTTTCAACAAGAAAATAACAAAATACATCAGAACTGCAACTCTGACTCCTGAGGAGGGATAGGACCACGCCACTCAAAAACCCTTTTTTACCCCGCCCGTCTTTTGTTAACAACTTTTTATTGCGTTAAAAATTAAGTTCCGCTTCGGATTCGTGTTCATGTGATCAAAATGCGTCGATTGACACCCCACTTCTTGAAAATTTACCAATTTTCAGCGTTGTCACCTAAATTAGATAATTACCAATACTTGGAATACAAAATCCCGCATTTTTTTTATTAAAAATTTTCGACTGCGTCGCTTTTTTATATTTAAAAATTTAAATTGAGAAGAAACATCGGTACTAAGTTTGGGTATTTCATGCGAAATTTTTGTGTCTTCGATTATTTCAAATACGGCAACACTCACACGGCTGTTCAAAATAGAAAACAGCTGATTTTTGTGTTTTCATACGGGCACGCACTTTGTCTAACTCGGAACGAACTGGGTCTTCGGAAGCGGGTCGTCAACTCGTTGTTGACTGTCGGCACCCTTAGTAATTAGATACTGACGTGCTATCATGTGTGATTACATCCACTTCCGTATCAATTATATTTTCATAAAACGAAAAAATTAAAAGTTTTTAAAATTTTCCTTCCGATTTCCTACACTTGCCGTCCAGGCCCATTTTCTCATCAATTATTCCATAAATTTGTTCGCTTGGTCTTTTTTTGTTGAACGTATCGTGAGTTGGCCTCTTTTGTTTTGTTTATTTGCAACTTAGAAAGTTGTACATTACATTTTCAATTATTGTATCTTATTTATTATTCACCACTTAGTATATAACAGCCGTAACCATTGGCGCCCTCAAGCGTCGGGTGTAATATACAATGCACCACCTCTCACTCCTTCTGACACCCTTTCGATATAAGAAATCAAGTGACGCGACGCCTTGTCTGAAGTGGCACACGAGGAGGTTTTTGTATTATTAATATAGACGATTAATATATACGAGTACATAGGTACATACATACTTACATATGTTTATATATGAAAAGTGTGAAAGCCAACGACAGCTGCACAGCTATCGATGGGCGTTCTACAAATACCCAAGTGGTAAAATTGATTGCCACGACCGTTCAACAAGGCGTATGAGTAATTTGTAGCGGACAACGCATTGTCAACGGCTATCAAGTTAACTTTAAGCTTCAGTTTGTTTGTATGCATATTTATATCGTTGTTTAAAATTTCATAACCGCCCAAGTGAAATTTTCATAATAGCTTATGCGGAAAAATGAGATTTGCCCTCTTTGAATTCCGCGCGCACAGCTCTACACTCAAATAAATTTTGGTATAAATTTTAAACTTTTATGGTCGACCGAAAAATTATTAAAATTTAAACTTTGAAAAGATTTTTATACTTTTAGGGTTTAGATTTTATTCCAAATTAAAATTTATTTTATGACTTTCAAAAGTTTAAAATTTAAATCTTTTTTTGGTTTAAATTAAAAAAAATGTCTGCTCCGAAATCCTCTTCATGCTTTCCCCTATTGTATCTTCTTTCCTATTCTTTTTTCTCCTTTTCTCCCATATTGTTATCCCGCCAACATCCCCTTAATCCTTTTCCATATTGTGTCTTTTTCCTATCCTCTTCTCCTCCTTTTCTTCCTTCTTCATTTTATCTGTTGCCATAATTATTTTGTGTTTGTTTGTTTCTCCATTCATTCATTCAAATTGTCTAATAACTATAAATGAGCTTTTTATATTGTTCATTTCTCAAAAAAGCAAGTTGGAATTTCAAATCAAAAATTAAAATTTTTTTGATGAAACCAAATTTTACGAGCAATGAAAGTTTAAAATTTAAACCTTAAAAGTTTAAATGAGAAAAAGTGTAAGATTTAAACCAAAAAAGTATGAAATTTATTCCAAAAAATACTTTGAAATATTTGAACTTTTGTAAGTTTGAATTTTAAACCAAAAAGGAATAAGAAACTTTTAAACTTTCGAATGTTCAAAATTTAACCCTAAAAAGTTTTAAATTTCTTTCAAACCAAATCAAAGTTTTAAAAATATTCCAATATTTATAACAGTGTATCGATCCATAACATAAATTTGATCATTGGAAGGCTCGGAAAGCACTATATTTCCTTCTAGTATCCTTTTCAGCACTGAAGTCGTAGTAGAGCTGGGCATGAAGCTTTCAATTCTAATTTTTGGCACAAGTGTCGGTTATTCGGTTATGTATCTTTGACTTAGGCAGTTATGAAGGAAGCGTAAACGGCGATATACATTTCAGATTTTATCTGAGGTTACCACTAGTGGGATTTTATGGCAAATAATTTTCTAAAACATTTTAACCCTCTAGCGACTTTTGAAATACTATTTTTTTTCGACTATCTAAAAGGGGCTCAAAACAAAATCTTCGAGAAGGTGTTAGCGGATTAAAGTTGTCTACGAAATTAAAGCTCGTGCAATTTTACTATATTTTTTCTAACAACATACTTCTATACGATATGTATTTTAACCCATTTTTTCTCTATTCAAAAATTGCTGTGACATCACGCAACAAAACTGTTTGGCGGTCTTATCTACTGTATGGATAGTGGTATTTCGTTCTATGTATGAATTTTGCCGCCTCCAGATAACAACCCTAAATTTGTGTCACAGTGTAATATACGTTATACAGCTCAGAAGGGTTAAGAAAGGCAACAGTTGAACTTAGAGCATTTCTAGTCTGCCAAAACCTAAGCCAACAGCATTGCTTCATTGATTTAGCAGGAGTACATAACTTTTCACTGAGTTTAAATTATGTCGACTTCTAAGAAATCAGCTTCGATTTGCCTGATACTACTCTCCAGAGGCTTTCATATAAAAGCCTATTCATTTCATTTCAAGTTAAGTGTCAGAAGTTGAGAAAATGTTCAAGTATTTTAATAGTTTGTTGGACAGCGTATAATTACATACATATGTACGACATGTATATGTATATTAAAATGGGCGCTTATAAAAGTTAATGGGCGTCGCTTTTTCGTCTGTAGCATTTCAGATTGGCAGAAACATTCTTGCAGGCTTAAAGGCTTTTAATTAACACCTTCCTTTAGCTTAATACTTATTTACACAAATACAAATCTACGTACATATAAATTATTAAAATACCGATAGCATTATTCCTTGGCTATTTTCAACGTCTTCCAAGGATTTGCTTCATTACAATTTCACCGCTTTTAATTATATACATGTGGATACAGTGCTGTTAGACGTCAAGATTTACATACATATGTATGTATATTTAATATATGTACATACATACATACCTACAATTGTGCTTTATTGTAACGAACAAAAGTCCTTCTAGTCAACGTGCATAAAACATAATTACCATAGTCATGACCTATGAATTTTCTTTTAATTTATGTATCCATATATTTATACACTTATATACATATACAAACATGCACATACATCACGCCATAATGCCAAAACATAAATAAATAAATTTCTTAGAGCCTTTTGAGTGCTTTTGAGTTCGTTAGTTAACTTCATTTTGGGTTTAGGTCTGGGCAAAGTGGAAATTATTTAAGTATTTATCTTACAATCTTTTCATATTCAACACAAACGTGTGCTTAAAATTTATACATATTGTCCAATGGAAAAAAATGAACATAACTTTTGTGTGTTTGTACATGTGTGCGATGCAGTTATGCACATAAGAGCTTCAAGTAGCCGCTTGAGTTTTGCGTAGACAGCGGAAAAATAATGAAGTCGACTAGAATGCCGTTTCTCTATATGCCTCTCTCCAATTGGAGGTACATAGGTCGTGTATAAGACCGTCTTCCAATTTAGAGGAAAATAAGAAGCTCTGCGTACGCTGTATATAACTGCAAGAAACCAGTAAGTTCGCAGAATGGCCACACCACCTCCGCCCTCGCCAACATCATTACTCAAGTAGCGACGCAACACTATGTTTTGTGTTGTCGTAAATCAAACAAGTGTCGACAAGTTTAGCTGTCCGTAAGCAACAGCTTTTGTATGCCTGGACGGAGGCACAGATGGACGGACGGACGGACGAATTGTTGGCTATCGAAAATGAGTGCCGTGGCAAAGCGGCGCAGCGACCACTGTTGCGCCTGTGTATTGTACCTTTTCTTTTGAAGCTTTTAGCATAATTGCTTGTTGACATGGGAGTTGAGCTTTAGACGCTACCCATTGCCGCCTGGGAGCGCTTGATTGATGTAGGTATGTGGCTATCTATATATGTGTGTATGTGCGTGTAGATATAAAAGCAAAGTTATTTATTGCGTAGATAAACGAAAAAAAATAAATAAAATTCTAAAAATATTTACGCTGTCATTAGCGACCGCAAGGAAAATATGTGTGTATACACTCAAAAAAAAAAAATTACTCAGATTATGGAAAAGTGGGAATGATTCGGCGCTAAAGACAATTTTCATTGTTTTGATGTATAATTTTCTTCAAATCAAGGAATAACAACCATGTTTTAAAGAAAATTGTACATCAAAACAATGAAAATTGTCTTTAGCGCCGAATCATTCCCACTTTTCCATAATCTGAGTAATTTTTTTTTTTGAGTGTATGTAATCGCTAAGCAATCTAAAATTGCTTCTTGGTCCTTTGCATTTGTAATGGGTATGTATTTAAATGTGTTTGGATGTGCGCCTCTAAATATTTGAAGCATATAAATTAAATGCGAAATTGCTTTGGAATACATAGTTGATTAATTTCGAAATTTCTTACAATAAATAAATTGTCTGCTCTACTTCTGCTGGTCGGTAGTAATACTTAATTTGTTTTGTTTTTTTTTTTTTTTTGGAATTTATTTACTGAGTTAATTAGTTAGTCAGCCAGCCTAGTTATGGGATTAATATCTATAACCGATTGTATTGAGTATTATTTTTGGGAATATTCAAAATCTAATTTTTTTTTATCTGAATTTTATATTAGCCAGTTTTTTTTTTTTTTGTAATTTTTTTGTTTTCGAAAATTTCGAAAAGCGCGAAATACAACTTATTTGAAATACTATGACGAAGTACGAGTATAATATATAAAAGATAGTACAAAATAGTATAAATAAAAAAAAATAAATTCGATAAAGATTGAAAACGAGTCTGCTTTTCAAAACTCACCAGCGATGGAAAGTGTTGATATTCGATTCGAGAACTAGAGCATTATCCAGCAAATTGGAAAATTCGTTATTGAAACTATGTGTTTGTTCTACGTTATGAATTCGAAATCCAACCCATTCTCGCAAGTAGATTTTAACTCTTTCCGGGACGCTGGTATGAAAACTACACCACTTATTTAAAAAAATTACCTAAATTTTGTGAGCGATGGTATTGTTCTCATACCAATTTCGTAGGCAAATTTAAAGATATATTTTCCCATAAAAAATTATAGGAAGTGTGAAAAAGGAATGAATATACATTTTTCATACGCGTAAAAAGTTCAAAAATAGGTCGTGCCGAAAGTGTTCCGCGAAATTTGTCATATTTTGTAAAAATCGTTAATTCCAACATCAGTCTTCTGTCGCTTTGATTGAGTAAAGTATTAGTGAACTTATTTCTGACTCCGTGAAATATAAAACAAGTAAACTATTGATTGGGTAGGTGTTTGAAGTTTGTGGTATGAAAAGTTTACCACTGCGCATAATTATTACATGTATCAATAGAAATGGCCAATAAACTTAAGGACAGTGATATATCCTATATATATGGGAAACCATAGATGATGAAATTGATTTCGCAGAGATTGCATCAGACACTGAGTCAATTGGGGACTATGTTGATGTGTTCGTTGAGCAAAATATTCAGGAGCTATTTGATCGCATCGTTGAGGAAGAATGCATTGCCAAAGGCAATAAACTTTGGGGTGACAGAACGCATAATTCTCAAGAAGTCTCTGGTCGCCAAACAAACAGGATACGAATCACCACTCAAGGACTTCAAACTTGATTTAGTTTCATGCCTTTGTTCATTCAAAAGCCCAAAGTCAACTAAGAAGCAAACTAAACTTCGTATCAAAAAAAGCCATTTGTAAATCCGAGCACACGATCCTCATCTTCCCACCAACCAGTCAGACCGACTATACGTTGTTGTTGTTGTTGTAGTTGTTGGGGAGTGTAGGGGATGTGACAGTCCTTCGCCGGATAAATCCGGTACGCTCGGGTACTAGTCCCTTCCGACACTAGCCCGATTGTCGTGAGAACGATTTTTTTGGCCATAATCAACCTTCTAGGCCGGTGGATTTTAGTCGCCTCTTACGACAGGCATTCCTTACCACGGGTATATTCTAGGCCGACTATACGTATGTTTTAAACTAGACTAACATATCGCTGGTTGTCATGGCAACATTTGGTTCAAACCACGAATAAACTAAAGCAAGATAGGTTGATGTCCCGGCTATGTTTTGATTTATGTTGAGATACATTATCAAAGAGGCGATTGAAGTGCCGTTGGAACTCAGCGAAAAAATAAAGAAAAAAGCTTTTCATTTTCGCCGTTGCTTATTTATTTTCAAAATCATTTCGTGCTTATTTCTGCTACGCGATGAAAGTTGTAAAACCAAGCTTGATTATAAGTACGCTCTCAGTTCGTTATTCATATTGGCTATCGAATTCCATTATCTTCTTTTATCAAATTGAATACTACTAAAACACACTACTGGTTATATAATTTCAGCTCTGTTTAATCACCTCAACCGTTTTCCTTCCATTACACAGTGCTACAAAATCAGAAAAAAAAATATGCAGGGGCTCTCACATAGTTCTTTGGTTTCGTCATGGCCCATAAAACACTACCTCATTTGCGGTTTTTCCCCATCACTTCGTTTTTAAATTTTTTGAGTACAAATATAATACAACTCTGAAATTATTGAAATTACAACTTCGAGATGCTATAACTTTCTTGTTTCTTGATCGAATTCAATTTTTTTTTTTTTATTTGAAAGATGCTACTTTTACCTTCCAAACAAGCAAAATAGTTTGCAAATCGACCTAAAAATGACCAATTTTTGGTCTTTTATTCCAAAAAAAAAATAAAATTTTTCTAAAAATATTGGTTTTCGGCACGTTTTTATTGGATTTTGAAGTTACAAACAATGGGTTTTAAACCTTTATAACAAAATACATAAAATCAGCTTTCCAAAAAGCAAAAGTAAATTAAAATTGATTCAAAATTACGGTAGTAGTGCTTCATAAAGTGAGTAGGCCTTGTTTTTTTTTTTTTTTGTTTTTATACCTTTCATGAGAATGAAATGGTATTATAACTTTGTGCCAAAAATTTTTTGTCGAAAGTACCAGAAGGAAGCGTGGGGGACCCCAAAATATATACCGATATGATCAGAATCACGAGCTGAGTCGATTAAGCCATGTCCGTCTGTCCGTCCGTCCGTCTGTGTGAACGCAAACTAGTCCCTCAGTTTTTGAGATATCTGAATGAAATTTGGAATACAGGTAGGTTGTTATATGCAGCTGATCATTTGTCGGAATCGGCCGAATTGGACCACTATAACATATAGACAACAACCGATTATTCAGATATACATATATGAAAATTTTGGGGTGTAATTTCTGCATAGCCTCCCCATTTAAACAGCTAAGGACATGAAACTTTGAAGTATTTGTACTCATATTGGCCTAAACAAGGCTACCGAAAATTGTCAAGATCAGACCACTATAACATATAGTTCCCCTACAACCGATTGTTCAGATATACACATTTTGGTGTATAACTCCTCCATTTTAACAGCTAACGGCGTGAAACTTTGAAGTATTTGTACCCATATTGGCCTAAACAAGGTTACCGAAAATTGTAAAGATCGGACCACTATAACATATAGCTCCCATACAACCGATTGTTCAGATATGGACATTTTGGTGTATAACTCCTCCATTTTAACAGCTAGCGGCGTGAAACTTTGAAGTATTTGTACCCATATTGGCCTAAACAAGGTTACCGAAAATTGTAAAGATCGGACCACTATAACATATAGCTCCCATACAACCGATTTTTCAGATATGGACATTTTGGGGTATAACTTCTCAATTTTAACAGCTCAGACACCATTTTTTCTAATAAATCCTTCCATAAATAACCCACACAATTGAAATTATAAATTATACGTACTAAATCAGGCTATGTACATACATGCATAGGTAACTTTTCATTTCCCCACTCATGAAAGGTATGAAGTCTTCGGTACGGACGAAGGCAGCCGCGCTTTTACTTGTTTGGATTAACTAAGGGAATATTTATAGTATTTTTTTCACCAACTACAAACGATGTACGTGGAGCCCAATCCTTTTGTTTGTAGTGTAGGCTAATTGATCGGCTGTCCCATTCGCAGAAATAGCATGGATACTTCGTATTTCCACCCTGAATACCATTTAAAATATTGAGTACCTTGAAGTCAGCTACAATTAGGCATACTGTCATATGATTCTTTAATATCGGTAGCGTAGGCCAGTGGGACTGATGGATATATGCCAGTGTTGTGTAAAAGCACAGCATTCAAACCTTAAAAATTAAATGAAACTAGAATATGTAATTACATAATAAACATTTCAAGTGTACTTTTTGTTGAACCGTCGATGAATAGACGCCAATCTCTTGGGGAAAAATCTAAAGTAGGTAAACTGACCAATTCTGACAAGTAACAAAGAGCACACTCAGATCGCTCTATACTCAGTTTTGTGAAAGTTCATACCTACTTTGTATGCAAATATTAATCTATAAAAAAAAAAAAACATTTTTAAAACACAAAAACAAAGGCTTACTCACTTTATGAAAACCTACTACCGTAATTTTCAATCAATTTTAATTTAGTTTTGCTTTTTGAAAAGCTGATTTTATGTATTTTGTTATAAAGGTTTAAAACCCTTTGTTTGTAACTTCAAAATCCAATAGAAACGTGCCGAAAACCAATATTTTTAGAAAAAATTTATTTTTTTTTTTGGAATAAAAGACCAAAAATTGGTAATTTTTAGGTCGATTTGCAAACTATTTTGCTTGTTTGAAAGGTAAAAGTAGCATCTTTCAAATAAAAGAAAAAAAATTGAATTCGATCAAGAAACAAGAAAGTTATAGCATTTCGAAGTTGTAATTTCAATAATTTCAGAGTTGTATTATATTTGTACTCAAAAAATTTAAAAACGAAGTGATGGGGAAAAACCGCAAATGAGGTAGTGTTTTATGGGCCATGATGAAACCAAAGAACCATGTGAGAGCACCTGCATTTTTTTGGTGTAGCACAGTGTTATCATTTCTCAAATATTATTTTATTATGATTCCTTAATGAAATACCTGACCATTCCACCCACCTCAACTATTTGCTTCACACACATACATATTTGCTTATTTGCCCAGTCACCCAATCGAGCACCGGGAGCCAGCAATAGCCAACAAACACCGCACAGCAGGACTCATGTTTTATAGCGCAACAGTTTTGGAAATATTAAATTTTTTCTGCCTTCATTGAGTTTTCGTAGATAGATTAAAGGAATGCGAAGAATATTTGCTTGTTCTTTGTTTGTTTCTTTTAAATTTTGCCGCCCAAAAAGCATAAAGCCACACACCACACTTCTCATACACTTTGTGCTTTTATTAGTGAATTCAGTTTTTTTGCTTTTTATTGCTTTTAAAGCAAAGCAAAGAAGCAAGAAAAAAAACTAATGTATGAACTAATAAAACCGTCGCTGAATGTTGCCATATTTATTAACTGCAAAAAAAGCTCTTTTTTTATTAAACACAATATTCCTTCTAATTAACATAACAAAAAAAAAATATGCTTAGATGTGCCGTGATAATAAAAAAGTATGACAAAGGCAATAAAAATGTCAAATTCTACACTTAAATCCATGAATTTCATGCCATTTTGCTTTTATTTTTGACTAAAATTTTGATACTAAATGCCTGGCGACACGCAGAGTCGTCGCGGCGGCTATTTTTATTTTTTTTTAACGAGCATAAATTAATTTTAATAAATTTGCTATTTTTGTAAATATTTTATTTATGAATCACTGCTACTCCTGTAGATAATATGTTACGAGCTGTTAATATCGCGAAAGCACTTTCATGCTCAAATGAACTTTAAATTTTATAAACAAAAAAGTAGAGAAAGAGTTTGGGTAAACCTTGAAGTCTTTCATAAAGTAAAGAGCACATGACGAGGAGCGCAACGGAATTTTTAAATTTATTTAACTTGGCAGCATTGAATCCAAATCCGTAAAAAAAGAGGAATTCAGCGACGCTGCAGATGGCACACAACCGCAATCGTCCGTCCAAACAAAAATTAACAAGGGATGACCAAAAATTGTTCCAAAATACAGCAAGTACCTAAATCTTGATACGTGGGGCTTATCAGGAACACTAAGAGAATAAAACAAATAAAGAAAAGGAATAAGGCGATCAACTTGATTTTGATGCAAATTATTTGTATGTAGGCTCGTTTGATCTGGCTGATTAGGAGGTGCAAATAAAAACTAAATTTTATTCACCTATTTTCTCAACGTTTCGCTGACAAATTCCAGCATTATTAGGGGCGTTTGTTTATTCACTTAAATCAAAAAACAAAAACAACAATAAACATTTTTGACAAAAGAAAAAATTATCATGGATTTTTTTTCCACAATCACACACCATGAAAAATATTTTTAAAAACTTTTGAAAAATATTTAAAGTATACATATACACATATCTTAAAAACACTTATACAAAAAACAACAATACAAAAAAGAACAGAAAAAATCAGTACTACTTTGTGTGGTAGTTTTGTCATTACTAGTTATTGTTTTATTTTTGTATACATACATAATATGTAGGCTGCCGCGATGTTGTCTGTGTCTTCCTTCTTGTTAATTGCATTTTCCCTTCTTTGTAATATTCTTACGCTCTCCAGTGTGTATCTCTTTAACTCCCCCTTTTCTTTGTCTATGATTTTTGTGTTTTCAAAGTCAGCTGAGTGGCCGCTGTCAAGAATTACACTGTGGAACAAATTCAGGTCAACAAAAGCTAACTCGGTTCTGAAAGTTGGGGGTGAAAATAGAGGCTAAATTAGAAGACCCGTATCGCGGCGTTTGCTTAGGTTAGTTCGAATTTGTTTTTAATCGACCTTTGAACTTTGCAGGCAAATGCCGATTTTCAGCATACTGTTTGTATGGTTTTTTTGCTATAACTCGTCGAGTAATTGAGATTTTTTTGTTAGGGGGACAGCAAACGAAAGAAAATTAAATTTCCTATACAAGGGGCCTATAACATTTTTCTCTACCTCTTATAGTTTCTGAAATATTGATAATTCAATTTGAATTTTTTCGATTTTTTAAAGAAAAAATTGACTTTGTCAGGCAATATCTTTAAAACCAAAATTTTCACCTTCGGTTTTACTCGTTTACGTGAAGCTACATTCTATTAGCAAAAAAATAAGCTATCAACGAAGAAAATCCATGGTAAAATGGAAAAGTTATAGGCGATCATGTAAATACAGTCAAGTCGGGCAATGCATCTGCACGGGTATATTTTATGCATGTTATACCCGTAAATGGGCTTGTATCTACTGCGCTGCCAATGTGCTGCTACTGCAGAGGCATTGCGCGACTTGGCTGTATTTACATGATCGCCTATAACCTTTCCATTTTACCATGGATTTTCTTCGTTGATAGCTTATTTTTTTGCTAATAGAATGTAGCTTCACGTAAAGGAGTAAAACCGAAGGTGAAAATTTTGGTTTTAAAGATATTGCCTGACAAAGTCAATTTTTTCTTTGAAAAATCGAAAAAATTCAAATTGAATCATCAATATTTCAGAAACTATAAGAGGTAGGGAAAAATGTTATAGACCCCTTGTATAGGAAATTTAATTTTCTTTCGTTTGCTGTCACTCCAACCCTCTCAATTAGTCGACGAGTTATAGCAAAAAAACCATTCAAATAATATGCTGAAAATCGGCATTTGCCTGCAAAGTTCAAAGGTCGATTAAAAACAAATTCGAACTAACCTAAGCAAACGCCGCGATACGGGTCTTCTAATTTAGCCTCTATTTTCACCCCTAACTTTCAGAACCGAGTTAACTTTTGTTTACCTAAATTTGTTCCACAGTGTTATCTAAAGAAGGATATCGCAGTAGATAAGCTGATTGGAATTGTTTCATTTCTCTTCTCTTTCACATTGACATTTTTAAAGAAAACACACACATAAAAACGGAAGTAATATAACCTCTATTTGGATAAGCCTTGGCCGCTGTTTAAAATACGCTGCGATAAAGCTGCGCTGTTTTTTTGTTTCTTTATGTCTGTTTCGTGCTCTGTTAACCGGACTCCTAGTGCGCGCTTTGTTGTACCTACATACCGTCGCTGCGCCAACAAATTCAGTTATATGTTTTTTTTCGATTTTTTTTTATTACATATTTATTTAGCGCTATCCGCTAGCCACATTTCTGCATTTCCCGTTTTCTGATATCCTTCTTTGGTTAGAAGTTATCAAACACAGCTATATGCTCTCAGTAGTAGAAATGCTCTGTAAAATCAGGTATACATCTATTTTCGTATAATTGTTTTTTGATTTCAGGTTATTTTTGTGTAAAAAAATTATTTAAAACAAGTAAGGAAGCCTAAGTTCGAGTGGAATCGAACATTAGATACTCAGCTGTATGCTTTCATTGTTTGTTTGCGTTTGATGGAAACACGGTCTAGGTACTTTTTATATAAAGCAAGTGCTGCATAAAGTGGGCGTAGCCGCGCCCATTTTCAAAATTTTTATCAGTCATCCAACTAAGCATATGAATATTATTCTTTGTGCAAAATTTCATTCCTTTATCACATCTAGTTGCAAAGATGTCACGTTACAAATTACCAAAGGGCGTTCCAGAAATATCTTTGTTAAAAAGTAGGCGTGGTCATAAACCGATTTCAATAAATTTTTGCGTGTCTATTAACACAAGTTATAAAAGTGTATAAACCAAGTTTCATCATCTATCTATATTATTTGTCGAGTTATGGGCTCCGAAATCTCGTACATTCCTTTGTCTAAAAGGAGACGGTGCCACGCCCATTTTCCAAAATTTTTCTATTTTTTGTTTCCGGTCTATTGTAGAAATCATACCACAAAATTTCAATGAATTATCTTTACATTTGACAAAGATATCGCTTAAAATGTTTTTATTAGGTCACTTTATAATACCCATATATAAAAGTGGGCGTGGTCGTCAACCGATTTCGCTAAAATTTTCAGCATGTATTACCACAAGCAATAAAAGTATACACACCAAGTTTCGTCATTATATATCAATTATGTGTCGAGTTATGGGCTCAGAAATCTCGTATATTCCAGCATCTAAAAAGAGGCGGTGCCACGCCCATTTTCCAAAACTTTTGTGTTTTTGGTTGTATGTCCGCAGGTGGACTCCTGGCATAAAATTTCAATGATATATCTTTATATTTGACAGAGATATCGCTTAAATGTTTTTATTAGGTCACTTTATAATACCCATATATAAAAGTGGGCGTGGCCGTCAACCGATTTTGATAATTTTTCGTCCAAACATTTGCCTAAGTAAGTATATCACGCGTACCAAATTTCATCGACATATCTTCAACAGTTTCTGAGTTATGACTCATAAAGCTTTCAATGTTTGCTCCTCAATAAGTGGGCGTGGCACCGCCCATTTTCCAAAATTCCATCAAATTTCTTCTTAGGGGCCTGAGCTCAACACGTGGGTAAAATTTCATCACTCTAGCTATATTAGTGGCTGAGATACCAAATTTCCGATTTTCTCTATATAGGAAAAGTGGGCGTGGTCATGGTCCGATTTCGCCCATTTTCAATACCAGCCGTCCCAGTCTCGATACCAACTTGCATTTCAAATTTCATCAAAATATCTCAATTTTTGCGCGAGTTAGAGTGTTTACAGACGGACGGACTGACGGACGGACGGACGGACGGACGGACGGACAGACGGACGGACGGACGGACGGACGGACATGGCTCAATCGATTTCTCTTTTCACCCTGATCATTTTGATATATATAAGTCTATATCTATCTCGATTATTTCATTCTGTTACAATCCACCGTTATGTGATTAAAACTATAATACTCTGTGTACTAGTACAGCTGAGTATAAAAAGCGTATGTGACCAATTTTCAAAATAGGAGGGGCACTGGTCAATTAAATAATGCATTTCCAAGCTATCGCTAATTGCATCGGACCCTAGCGAAGAATTGTATACACATCTTTCACGATTTCTTACCCCCACTAGCAAATTTAAACAATTTGTAAAAAGAGCTATGTGCTGTAAAATGGCGCAAATGCTTCACGAGAAGTGGTTGGTCAAAAAAAGTAAAAAAAAATTGCACAAGTCTATTACATATGTGTAGTATCATTAGTTAACAATTAAAACTAGAAAAAATATTCTCTAGGATCACCAGAAAACGGTTTTTTTGCTCTCCTGAAAAGTTGCTGAAAAACGTATAGCTCTTTTTGTTGGCGCAGCGACGATACACTCTATTGCAGCTTTCGCTGTTGTTTCTCTTGCATTTTATCTCTTATACTACATTATTTTGTTGTTTCGTCTCAATTGGGGTTTTTGTTCTTGTAAATATTATCGTTAATGTTTCATTTGATTTGTATGCAAGTGTCGCGTTTTGTTCTCTCGAACAGAGCACGAAACCATGGTTGAAGTTTTTTTGATGGGAATACAGTGAGTCACAGTGAAAGTGAGCCATCATTTATTCACAAATTTTTATTATTGAATATCTTTGTTAACAATTACTTGACTTTTCTAATTTCTTTGCAACGGAAAACTTTCAACAACATGCCAGAAATGATGAAAAACAAACACAAAGTAATTCTTCTAGCAGCTCTAATTTAAATACTTAAAGTTTCTCTCAAGAATTTTTATTTTTCTCTTACATATTTTTACAGTTCACATCTTACTTTATGTGTTAATTATAGGTATACAAAATCTATATAAAAGAGGATTCAGGCAATTTTTTCTCCGATTTTAAAAGGTGTACTTATCAGACAATATACGCTAGATCGCGTAAAAATCGTGTTTTGTTAGATGAATAAAATACATTGCATGCTAATAAAATTTGTATTATATTTAATTCATTAGGGATAGAGTAATTGAACTGTTGAAACAAGGCAACAAAGTATTAAAACAGTTTTAGGGCATATTCCTCTTAGTGGCTAACTTTCACTGTGAGCCCGTTTCATGAACTTTTCAATCAAATATTTTTTGAAATACTAAATTGGGGTTTATTATAAAATATACCTAAGTATATAATTTTGTTTTTAATCGGTTTGTGTATACATAAGTTTTTATTTTCATAAATCTTCAGGCAACATAACATTTTCACTGCGACTCACTGTATCTGCCAAAAATATAGATACACATTTATTTATTCAAAACAAAAATGAAATATCCATGATGCAAATCGTTGCTACCCAATAAAGATTTTTGTGGGAAATGCATTTGGATTTCATTTGAGATCAAATCCATTTTCCAATTTCCAACAATAATTTTTAACTTGAAATCAATTGCAGAAACAACCCATTCTCCGGAAAAAGGGCACTTCTTTGATATGAAAATGTTTCTGTTTCTCCACTTGAAAAATTTGGTTCTATCCAAATTTGAAAAGCAACCAAAGCGTTCAAAGGCATCCAGGCATTAATTAAAAAGTATGAATTTGCACAGCGTTTTATCAGCAAACACAGTCTCTATTGGCAGAGAGTGTAATTATCAAACTTATCTCTAATCCAAAGCAAAGGTAGAAAACTACACTAGAAATAAATTGGAGACTGATTAGCAAAATAAGTATTTGCGAATTCTCATTAGAAAACTACATTTCATTTCAATTCGGATAATATAATTTTCTAAATTTGAGAATTATGTCCCATTTTGTTTGAAATCGCTATGATTCTCGACTGCTTCTCTAGTCGTCCTCTAACGTTAGAGATTTTAGAAAAGGACTAGTTCTTGAGTCATTCTCAAACCGATATCTAACCTAAATGTTTGTTGGGTTTCGCCATGCAAAATGCCCGTTTGAATTCTAATTTTTTTCTTTCCTTTTGAACATTTTCGTATAAGCAGGGTTGCAATTTCTCGTACTGCTCTATTATTACATTTTTGCTAGAAATATAGAAAAGGGTATGTACGGATACCAATGCCTTTACTACTTCGTTCGCGTATATGCAAATTTTAATTTATGTAAGATTAACACGATCAATTTTTACACATAAAACAGCAACAATTTTTTTCAAATTACACGATTTTTGAAACATGATTTTAGCTTTTGTCATTTGACATTTTGGTAAATTTAAACAAATTTTAGTGTTGATGCAACATTGGGCAATTTTAAAATATACAATATGATTCAAATATAAAATTGTATTCCTAAAAGTCATTTGGAATTTGTTTTATTTAACATGATGATAGTGTCAATATAAACTAAAAAAAATGTTTAAAAAAAAAAAGAATGTCAAAACTATTTTGAAACATATACATTTTTTTTTGAACATGTGGAGTTCAGCTTTTCGTGCAAAACGCAATTATTATTTTTTAAATAAAAAGAAAATCTGGTGCCGTGGGAAGAGTTTAGCGTTATTGGAAGTGCGTGATAATGGTATTTCCTTTTATATTTTCAGTTTGCAGGTGTGTTAAAGGTGAAACGCATTTTTATTTCTAAAAGTTTTTAATGTAAAATATTTTCTTCTTTCTCCTCATAGTTTGCAATTTTACCAGGAGAATGTCCTCACATATCTCGCAATACCGAAGCACCTTTTGAATGTAAATAAATATATTGTATTTCTGTAAATTGTAAAATCAATACAGTTAATTTAACAATAAATTTAAGGTAAAATCAAAAAGATATTATTGCTAATTTAACACGACCATTTTATGTTAATTTAACTAACTTAAATTGCAAAATTATCTAGTTAAAAATGTAAAATCAATAGGAAACTCAATATTATTTTAATGTTAGTTCTACACATTTATCTGTTATTTTGTGCGCACTTGGACCAATATGCGCAAAAAAATTAATATATATCGCACCCTAAATCATAAAGTGGCACAACTCAAAATTCAAAAATTTTCAGGAGACAAAAAGCTTTTTTCCTTTATAAGCAATGACATGGCAAAAATCGACTTTTCTAGCGATTGTCAACAAAAAAACTTTTCATTCGAGGTCTCTTTTAGTCGCTAGAAAAGTCGATTTAAAAGAAATTTTGAGTTGTGTCTCTTTATCATTTAGAGTGCGATATATTTTTATAAAAATCGTTTTCGTAGTGAAGAAAAAAATTCAGTAAAAACGGGGTAAAACCTAACTAATTTGCTCCCATTTTCGTAGTAACAGCAATTCTACGAAATTGCACAGCACTGATTTCTTCATTCTACCCGTTTTTGCACAAATACATACGCATTTTTAAAAATGAACAAGAAGAAGACCATTTGAGTGACCAAACTATATAGTATAACCAATGATTTTAAACAGCGGCCACTCAGCTGACTTTGAAAACACAAAAATCATAGACAAAGAAAAGGGGGAGTTAAAGAGATACACACTGGAGAGCCTAAGAATATTAGAAAGAAGGGACAATGCAATTAACAACAAGGAAGATACACACAAAATCGCAGCAGCCTACATATTATGTATACAAAAATAAAACAATAACTAGTAATGACAAAACTACCACACAAAGTGGTACTGATTTTTTCTGTTCTTTTTTGTATTGTTGTTTTTTGTATGTGTTTTTTAAGATATATGTATACTTTAAATATTTTTCAAAAATTTTTTTAAATATTTTTCATGGTGAGTGATTGTGGAAAATAATCCATTATAATTTTTTTTTGACACAAATATTTATTATGAGGTATGTTAGTGTCTATCACGGAATTATTATTTTTAATTTTAATTTTTATACTTTGGAATAAGCGGAAAAATCCAATTAGCTCATACAGCGATGGTAGATGTGATAGCTATTTCGAAGAAAAACCACTTTCTTCATCATCAGACATCTTCTCGGGAGCACACCAGGCTTTGAACCTACGCTCCAACGATCAGTAGTCGAATATTAGCGAAACGCTAAGCACTGCGGCTACCGATGGTCCTGCTGAGCTGTTGAATTTTTCACTTATATATGACATTACTCTATTCAATCTAACCTCACTTAGTGTACGATTTTCGTACATCTGCTATGCAAGTGTTGAATAATGGTTGGCAGCTGACGGACAGCGGTAGCCGCAGTGCTTAGCGTTTCGCTAATATTCGACTACTGATGGTTGGAGCGTAGGTTCAAAGCCTGGTGTGCTCCCGAGAAGATGTCTGATGATGAAGAAAGTGGTTTTTCTTCGAAATAGCTATCACATCTACCATCGCTGTATGAGCTAATTGGATTTTTCCGCTTATTCCAAAGTATGTATAAAAAAAAAATATTTATTGTTGCTTTGTTTTTTGATTTAAGTGAATAAACAAACGCCCCTGATGATGCTGGGAATTGTCAGCGAAACGTTGGGCAAACAGGTGAATAAAATTTAGTTTTTATTTGCACCTCCTAATCAGCCAGATCAAACGAGCCTACATACAAATAATTTACATCGAAAAGGAATAAGTTTTCATTCGAGGCATACAAAACTTACGCCTCTTGCTGTTAACTTCCGCCATAAAGATTCTCAGCAGTATTCGAGGTAATGGGCTAAACAGAATCAGTACTTCTCCGTCATGACGGACAAGGAAGAAACTGACAGCTGAGTAGACTGTGTATATTTTGCTCGTGTAACGCTACATTGGCAACGTATCAGTGGCCGGATTCGGCATACTTTGCGAATTTTCTATTTTACCGTACGTCAGTAATATAAGATGTGTTCGGTGAAGGCATTAGAGTACTCTAGTGCAGAAAATTGCGTTCGATAACTCGTTTTTGTACTAAACTGTGCAGAACTGTGTTTTGTAACCAACTTAAAATTAAATATTAGTATTAATTAATACTACTAATACATATTCCATGCGATTTTGCTCTTAGTAATTCGTTAATTTTCGTTTTTGACGCCTTTACCTAAATCTTCTGTGACAAATGTCTGATATTGTTCTACCCTACACTTTTAGTGCATTCACCGAACACATATTTTATGTGCCACTCTTTCCGCTACGTACGTCCTGTCAGTCGAAAACGACGTACGTCATGACGGAGAAGTACTGATTCTGCTGAGCGCTTAAGGAAGTGCATATTCAGTATGAAAAATTCCCGCAAACTGGATTCAAAAATTATTGCCTGAAAAGTTAAACTGAATACTCAGTGAATACATTATGGCTATTGAATTTCTCTCTAGCTTATTCCTATAGAAGTTCTCCGTATGTTATGTTTATTGGGTAAGTTGCTTTCATTTTGTTGTAGTGAAAGGCAAGTGTTTCTTTCTCTTTGAAAGAAATAGCATTTCTTAAGCTTAAATCAATCTAATTTGTACTTTTGCTGCACCCAAAAAAACTTACTCAGATTATGGAAAAATGTGAATGACATTTTCATTGTTTTGAATTGAAGAAAATTGCACATCTTTAGCGTCTAATCATTTCCACTTTTCCATAATCTGAGTAAAAATTAAATTAATTTTATATACGAGTATATATGCATATTTGCTGATATTTTAAATACTTTATATAATAATATTGTTTCACTGACCACACTTTTCAAAAGCTCAATACACTCAACCGCAGAGCTTTTGGTTACCTTTTTCCTTTTATATTGACTATTACACCCACTGAATAGGTAATTGATTCATAAAGTTGCTGATTTCCCACGAAATATTTTAATATCTCTATTTGTCCCAAAACTTTTGAACACCTTTCTAAGAACAAATTATAGATTTCAGTTGAAATACCTGCAAAATGAAACAACAATATAAAGCAAAACCAAGGGAAAATAAAAGGAAATAACTGCGCACTCTCAATTTAGCTATTGAAGTATCCACAGTGCAAAGATAAAGACGATTTCTCCGGTCCGTTGCCAAGTGGCCGCTGAGATGCAGTGGGTAGAGTGCTCGCCTGCTATGCCAGAGGTCTCGGGTTTAAACCACAGTCCGAGCAAAACACCAAACAAATTTTCTAATTAGTAAAAATCCAATTATTGGGTTTTTTAAGAGCAGCGGTCTCCTCTCGGCAGTGGACGGCATACCCTCTAAGTGTATTTCTGCCATGAAAAACCTTCTCACAAAAAAATGCATTCGCCGTTCGGAGCCGGCATAAAACTGTAGGTCCATCCAATTAGTAGGAAAAACAAAAAGGAGCACATCTCGAATTGGGAGAAAAGCTCGGCCATAAAACTCGTCAGAGTTATAATAGCGCCATTGTATTATATTATATTATATTATAAGAGCTAAAGAAAAATATTATAGGAGCCATGAAAAGGAAATTTAATTTTCTTTCGCTTGGTGTCACCCCAAGGACTGCGTTAAAGAGATATAAAGGATTAAGTGGAGCCATTGGCCAAATAACGGTAAATTGCCGATAACTCAAAAACCTTCCCATAGAATTAAAAATGAACCCGATTTTCGGAATCAGCGACCCATTTTACATATAGATAGGGTGGTCGCGTTTAGAGTATTATTTGGCTGTAGAGTAGTGTTATTGTTGGCGCAAAGATTTAATATTAAATAAAGATTAAACTAAAATTCATTAAATCTTTTCTCCAACGTGTAACTGTGCCTGTATACATAATTGTCTCCAAACGGCTTAAACTTAAAATAATTTTGCTGACATACGTTACTAATTACTAGGGCAACAGAAGATATGCAAATGCATATTTTTCTGTTGCAGTCCTATTTACATATGATAAATATATATAGGCGTTTTAACTCAAGACGAAGAGAATAAGCCTAACTTGTTAGGGCATATTTTCGCATATTTAGGTCAAAAGGCTTATTTTTGCATATTTTGACTTATTTGCATATTTTTGGCATATTTTGCTTTAAATTCATATTTTAGCATAGTATTTCGTCATATTTTTCCATCTCACTCGTAAAATTGTTTTTATTTACATTTTTTACTCTGGCAACTTTGTTTTGTATATGCGCATACTATTTGCCATTCCTCTTTTTCTGACAAGTTCAAGGCGAATTTAATAATTTTCGCAATGCTTCATTCAAATGTGTTACACGAATCAGCTGTGTATCTACATATGTACATAGGCATACGTCAGACGGTCAATATATATTGATGAAATCTGTGGATCGCGATTCATATTGACAGTGTAGCATCGAGTATTGATGGATCGCGATTCTGGATCGCAGAATGTTTAGAAATTTTTAAATCCGCGATTCGGATCGCAATATTGGCAATAAGCGAATTTAAAGAGAAAGTGCGAAAAGGACGGAAATAAAATATCTTGTACCTCAGAGCGAGAAAAATATCGCAATATTCATATTGAACGTGTATCACTACACGCTACATAGTGACTGAAATTCTTACTTTTAAATACGCCCCGATAACTTCAGTTGACGTGGAAAGATCTTTTTCTACGCTTAAAAACTTACCGCGACAATCGACATAGTTTTCTATTTGAAAATTTATCGCAAAATTTTGTAGTTGACAGCAATTTGAATAAATAAGTATTCAAGTTTTGCACTGGAATTTTGATTGCCATCCACACATAAAATTTTAAATTCATGCAGATAAATATATGTATGTATGTATATATTTTCGTAAGTACAAATACTTGTTTTCTTTTGGTAACGAAGATGTGTTTCGCAAATGTGAATTTTTTTATTTCGTCTTTTGAACCTACAAAATGTACCTTTAATAAACATAATTTTTTGTTACAAAGTGTTCTAATTTTATTTAAAACTAATTTTTGATATTTGTTCGAGCCAGGGTTTGAACCTGGAACCTCTTACATGAAAGGTGGGCACACAACCTACCATGCCGTATATCTTTTTATTAAGTACTAGCAAATACACGTCCCGCTTCGCAGCGACGAACAAAAGTTTTCTGTTATGATGGGTCTTTACCTTTACCTTTAACTTTACCTTTACCTCTACCTTTACCTTTAACTTTACTTTTACCTTTACCTTTACCTTTACCTTTACCTTTACCTTTACCTTTACCTTTACCTTTACCTTTACCTTTACCTTTACCTTTACCTTTACCTTTACCTTTACCTTTACCTTTACCTTTACCTTTACCTTTACCTTTACCTTTACCCTTACCTTTACCTTTACCTTTACCTTTACCTTTACCTTTACCTTTACCTTTACCTTTACCTTTACCTTTACCTTTACCTTTACCTTTACCTTTACCTTTACCTTTACCTTTACCTTTACCTTTACATTTACCTTTATCAGTATATATCAGTATGTTGAAGCCCTGCTCGACACCTTTCATTTGATACCAATATCGTTTAGAAACATTCGAGGGTCATCTGGGTCCACGTTTTGGCCCATATTTGGGGACCCGGCCTAGGCGTCGCAATGAAAATAACTTTATGTTGAAGGCCTGCTCAGCACCTTTCATTTGATACCCATATTGCTCAAACACTTGCTGGGTCACTCTGGGTCCACATTTGGGCCTATATTCCGGGAAGTTCCCTATTATGTGCGCTAATACCATATGAATCCACTGTGAAAATTTCATAAAGATCGGTTGATTACTTTGGGAGTCCATAAAGGACACACACACACATTTATTTTTATATAATAGATATAAACAAAATTTTAAGGGCATATTTTCAGTGCTTAAACCATATTTTTAAGGACATATTTTTAGCGCTAAAAACGAGTTTTTTAGGGCATATTTTCTGTTGCCCTACTAATTACAATATAATAGCTTTACTTTTGTAGCAAAAGAAGTAGAGGAAAGTGACGCCTTTGAGTGTTATTGTTGCAGTAAATCAAATAAATGTAAAACTTCTTCCGCAAGCACATCCGTTGGTACTTGAGTGTTTTTTCATGCAAGTACCCATTTTAACAACATAAATGTTAACAAGTGAGCTTAATTTTTTATGCGAGCATGTATTTGTACATGTATGTATGTATGTGTATGTGTGTACATGGGAGGATAACCCAGAGGAAAATGAAAGAGATAAGGTGTACTTATAGAAGCACTTTAAGAAGCTCTTATTACGAACTTTCTTCTCAAGGAGAAGCTGTTCTGTAATATGTAATAAATCGAAGATATTCACAAAGTTTTCTGGGCAATAACTCTTTCAGTAATAAGCATTTCCTAACGTTTTTGTTCAACTGGAAAAAAACCTGCTTAACTTTCCAGTACATTTAATGCCCACACTCTGCGTTGCCTTACAAAATACACAAGGAATTAGTAATAGAAAAAAAGTTTAGAATAAATATAGCCACGAGTCACAGCGCTGGAAATTCATGTGGTATAAATTTTGGAATACGAACAAACAAATAATAAAAGCATTTATTACAACAGCAACAAAAATGCAGTCTATGTTAAAGGATTGTCGTAATGTAACAGCTTTTTACGGCTCACTTATCTACTTGGTATGCGTGTTGATGGTAAAAGTGTGTCATTCGGGCAGCTTCCCAGCAGTATTTATCAGCTGGAAAACAGCACATCTTTCCTACTAAATATTCAGTAGAGATGTAGTTCTAATATCTGAACTTTCCCTTTCGTTGTTATATAAGATGGCGTCGAAAATCAACTACCTAAAAACTGCCGAACGAGAATGGAGAGTTTCTGTATGAAAAAAGGCCTGAATACGCAGGGAAAACTTCCATAGCATATATTTCAATACACCTGATCTCTTCAATGCGTGTTCAGTTATTTTTTCAGTAATGAATTATGAACTCAGTTTCAGGGTATTTTTCATACTGAATATTCTACTGACTACGCACCTCCTTACCTGAAATACTACTGGGCTTTCGTTGCAATTTTTGGATTTTAAATTTTTTGGCATTGTATTCCTTTTTTGTTTGTGTTTCTTCTATGCAAAAATCAAACTTTAAACGGCAAACAATTGAAGTTAAACGTAAATCAAAATAAAAATAACAAAAGCGACAACAACAATAAGCACTGCACAAAGAGGCAGAAGTAAAAACAATCACAAACACTAACATAATTTTAAACGTAAACAAAGGCGTCGCCAACGAAAATTAACTAAAATTTTCTTAGAAGCACATGCAAGCTTATACTTATATAAGTACATATGTACCTACATACATCCTTTAGATCGCACAAAAAGCCTTGCCACATGTGTTCACATGTATGTATGTTTGTTTGTTTAAAAAAGCGCTTGTACAAGCATTTAATGGCATTTAATTATGTGCACAAGTATAAATTACACTATGTAGAAAAATTTCTGAGAAAAACAGGAGTAAGTACCTACTAGGTTGTAGTAGCAGCTGTTGCAGAAGCAGTAGCGCCATTAAATTCATATGTGCATGATGCATCTTGGAGTTACTCAGTAGAAAAGTTGTCAAGCTCTTCCATACATTTAAGGTATTAACAATCAACTTCTAAGCATCGCTGCGACTATCTAAAGTGCTGATTTCACTTCTTCTTCGAGAAGCGAGTTTTGTCGAAATCTGATAAAAACTATTCAAATCGTTAAAGAAACTCTCATTCGTTGTTCGACCTCGAATCCAGTGCCGAATGATGATAATTTCCATACAAAATTCTGAGAGCGAACAATGATTGAACCAGGGTTCGGATTTGCCTCATTTTGGCTCCTCACTCATGAGGTTGCAGCTGAATGAGTATCCTCTGAATGTGCAAACAACAGAGACCACCCAGTAACGCGAGCGCTCTGCATGAGTAGCAGCAGAGTGCGCAGCTAAGGGGAGGCAAGCCAGCAGCGCTACCTCTCCTCAGCTGCGCCCTCATATGTTATTCAGAGTGAGTGAGGAATGTTCCTCCATTTGGGTGAGTCCTCATAGGCTGGCGTAGTGTATAGTACAGACCCCGGCAAAACTAAAACTGAGATTGTGTTAGTGAGAACAGAGAGATTTATGCAACAGTGGTGTAAGAACTAAGCATATGGGGCAAACGTACAAAATAGCAACGCTTTGAAAATAAAATAAATATTTGAATAATAATAAAAAATGTATTACTAAAGGCGGATTCATCGTTCAAGTTCAGAACTTTTTTGCCATGTGGTTGTTGCTGTGTTTTCGGAGTGTGAGAGGAATTCCGAAAAGTTCTGAACTATTTTTATTAGTTAACTCAAATTCAACTTTAGTTCTGAACTCGAACGATGAATCCGGCTTAAAGCATAGTACTGAGTTCGAGTTTCACGTGAAACTGCTGTCAAAATCCATAAAAAAACTGGTTGTGAAAAATTTGTGAAATTTCACAGATATTTCACGCCAAAGTTGTACTGAGTTCCTGCCGTGAAAATGTTGCGCAACATTCTAGCAACATTATGCCAGCAACATTTTTTCACGCCAAATTAAATGTACAATGCCATTTATTTTCGAGTGAAAAGTGACATTTGTTGAAATTGAAATTTATATTTTGTATAAAATTTTTTTATTGGTCAAAATTTGAAAGTTGGTTCTGAGGCGATGCTCCAAATTTTTTCTTTTTATATTTGCTCCATATATATAGTACTCCTATATTCGTAATACCTACGAATTCCATCAGCCAACATTACAGTACAGACATATAAAAAAAGAAAGAGAAAACCGAGCAATCAAATTTGAAAAATGACATATGAATTCAAAATAAACCACAGTGACGGCACATAAAAAAAAATTATAGGGAATTTACATATCTATTATTTGATTCTCGTATTAAAAAATTAAAAAATGTCGAAGCGGTGCTATATTTGTGATAATAAAAGGGATAAAATAAATAAAATAGCTTCACATACGTATTTCGTTTTGAGTGCATTATTGGTTATATAAATATATATATATATATATATATATATGTTACAGACCTGTAAAGTGCAAGTACCAGTACAAGTACAAGTACCAGTACCTCAATACTTCGAAATTCCAGTACAAGTACAAGTACTATAGTACTTGTACTTGAATTTTACAATTACAAGTACTCTACTGATAAGTACTTTTTAAGTACGTACACATATCTGTGTTTTTATTTTGCTTTTTTGAATGTTTTGATTGAAATAAAAATTTTGAATCAAAATCAACTGAGGTGATTTTTTTTTGTTTGAAACAATCTGTAATAGTTTGTCAAAAAGTACTTGCATGTACATTGATAAGTACTTTTACTTGTACTTGGAATTTGCAAGTACAATTACTGTGGTACTTGTACTTCGAATTTCTAAGTACAAGTACCACAGTACTTGTACTTATTTGGTACTTAGTACCAGTATATATTGAGTATTTTACAGGTCTGATATGTAAATAGATTTCCAAAAGACGAAACCATTTGCAAACAATGGATGCATGCGTGCGGTCTGATGCCCGACGACGTTGTTAAAAACATTCGAATCTGCAGCAACCATTTCCAAAAAAGCGATTACACTGGGAGTGGCCTGTACGTATCAATGCCTGAAAGATACTGCAGTAGTCCGGGACTAAAAAGGATTTTTTAATCCCAAGCTCCAGACGAAACACTGCAGCTCCCACCCGTCCACCTTTTATCCGCCTGTAAATATGTGGAACATATAGCGATTGGTTCGTAGTCCTTTCTTCCATCCGTCTTGTTATATTATTACCTGTGGTCCCCTGTTGAGGTCGGTTTGGAGAGTAACGTAGTCTGAACTTTGGTCCTCATATGTTGCTGTGTCCAAAAGTTCGTTGTCTAAATTGTCCTGTTATTCAGTTTAGAAATTCGCAGTACTCACCGTGTTGGCGGCATTCGAACGTACATACTTTACAAACATAACCCTCAAACGGCAGAATTCGACTTTTTGATATAATGCCCATGGATCGGACCACAGGATTTTAACATGAAACGCTTTCCGCCGCGATTCGTAAAAATATGAGTGCATAGAAAATAGATTTTTCTAGAACATTTCCACTAATTTTCATTAAAAAAATTCACAAAAGTTTGCATCTTAAAATAAATGTGGCAAATTTCTTATATTAATTATAAACAAATTCAAAAACTAAAATCAAAGGGGTATAAGTCCCCTAGAACACAATGATGCCTTTCAATTTTTTTTTTTTTGCAAACGCCTCTGAACTCAATTGAATGTATTTGTCACACATATTCACAGATGACATTAAATGTAATTGAGGCGCATGCGCAGAACTGCCAGTTGCACAAAATTTTTGGATGAATTCATACACATTGCACAGATAGAATACTATCAATATAGAAGTACTATATATATGATTTGCTCAGTCTTCGTTTTGGCATTTATTCTCAATTGACAAAAACTTTTTCTTGAAACATTTCACGGCAAAATAAATGCATGTTCCTGGCGAAATTTCACGGCAGTGAACTCAGTACTAGGCTTAAGGAATTTTTAACTTGAAAAAATGTTTTATAAATTAATTTGGATTCACCAATGTAAAATATTGGAAATTCCAATAATAAAAAAATATCTATAAGGAGTTTTTAGTGTAAAAAATATACATTACAAATTTATTTGAAGAATATTCATTGAGAAATAGTTGAGAGTTGTTATCATTAACGAAATTTTTTCAAAAGTACATAACTAAACTTGTTAAGGTATGCAAGGATGGGGCGTAAATTATAACAGAAGATTTAGTAGAACCTTTAAGAATACAGCATATTATATGAATTGAAAAATAAAGCATTGCAATTTTGCAACTTGAAAATTTGGTTGCAGTACAAAATGATTTATTATTCATGGTCATACATACGCAATGGCACACTGTCGCATAAACAAACAAAGCAACGCAGCCAGTGCTTGTGTGAAGAAGCAAGAAGCTGTCTAAACAACGACTGAATCACAGAGCGTAAGCCTATGTGTGTTATACTCATTAACTCACGTGAGTAGATTTGCCGGGCCTTGGTGTAGTATGAAGAAATTAAAGAAAAAGTCTTAAACATTAAAAAAACAAAAATATTTTAAATAAAAGAAAAATATTTTTTTTAAATAAAAAAAAAAATTGGTTGTTGGACGGAATTAGCACATATGTATGTATGTAAATCAAGCGTTCATTTTTGCATATTGAATTTTCGATCCGTTGAGGGGGGTCCAGCTTCACGTATTCTAATATATGCCGCTGTGGTGCAGTGGGTAGAGTGCTCGCCTGCTATGCCAGAGGTCTCGGGTTCAAACCACGGTCCGAGCAAAACACCAAAACAATTTTTCAATTAGTAAAAATCCAATTATTGGATTTTTTAAGAGCAGCGGTCACCTCTCGGCAGTGGGCGGCATACCCTCCGGGAGTATTTCTGCCATGAAAAAGCTTCTCACAAAAAATGCATTCGCCGTTCGGAGCCGGCATAAAACTGTAGGTCCACCCAATTAGTAGGAAAAACAAAAAGGAGCACACCTCGAATTGGGAGAGAAGCTCGGCCATAAAACTCGTCAGAGTTATAATAGCGCCATTGTATTATATATATTATTATGTACAGCCTTGGCGTATGAGTAACCTAATAGTACATATTGATAAAAGGGTATTCTAAAGGGAATATTAGAATTTCTACTTTATTATCGCTATCTGGATTTCTCTGCTTTGGGTTTATAGGTCTTTTGCATTCCTGTTATCAGGATTTCGGTTTATAAATTTGTCTAGTAAGTATGTGGTGACAGGTAACAAGGTCAAAGGAAATAAGTTCAATTGACCTTATTTCCCACCCGGTTGGGAAATAAGGTCAACTGACATTATTGCGTTTTTGGATTGAAATCGCGCGATTTTTAATTCCAAATTTTCATTTTTCTAAACTGCTTTTTATGAGAAACGAGAAGCGCCGCAGGCGAAAATTTGGAATAAAAAATCACGCGATTTTTAATTCCAAATTTTCATTTTCCTAAACTGCTTTTTATGAGAAAAGAAATGCGCCGCAGGCGAAAATTTGGAATGAAAAATCGCGCGATTTTTAATTCCAAATTTTCATTTTCCTACTTTTTTGCCATGCCGCAGGATAAGGCAAGTAGATATAGTTTTTATATACATTTTTATTTAAATTTTTGTATAACTAGATATTTAACATACTTTACATTATTATATAATTTATTGAAATATTTTTGCTGTGTTGGCAACAACTTGTCTGCAGTAGGGGCAGAGAACAGGACACTTTACATATCTTATGTGCGCCGTAAGAACATTTTTTTTCCTGAATAAGAATTTGTTATCAATTAATAATAATTGTGAATTTTTTCTAAGCCCCTCAACATATGAATAATGTAAAGACATTTCGCAATTGTTTTCTTTTTCGACGACCACACTTCACTAAATTCACTTATCAACTAATTTGTAGTAACATAAGAGCGAGTAAAATTGTATTTTCATTCATTAACAAACGGTACTCATAACGGGTTTGCAGAAGAACTCAACAAATATTTTCATGAATGAACAAGTTTTAACCCTTTCGCTCCTGCTGGGACACTGTTATCCCACAGAATGTTCACTTGACCCTGAAACTTGAAATTTTCATTGTGAGCTAAGCCAAAAGGTCCCAATCAGTAGCTGTAAGCAATAACTAAAATTTACCTTTATTCACGTGCCATACAGTTTCGGTCATGCTTTGTTTTGATCATTTGTTTGTGAGCAGCCGCTAATATTGCATCGAATTTATGCGTAATTTCGACAAATAAACTACGTATATATATAAGTGGAGTTGATTTTTGTAAAGAAAAATACTGCCCTCGTACTGGTAAGTAGAAATATATATTTTTGTGAGTGTTTTGTGAAATATATTGAGAGAAAAGGAGTTTTGGGACGTATATATCCCAATAGGGTTTTACATAGGGACATATATGTCCCAGTAGTACGTTGCATATTATGTATCATACAGTTGTTTTTTCGAAATTTTCCGAAATTGAAGTGCGAGGAAATAAGTGTATTACTCGAATAAGACGACGATGAAGCCAGTGAATTAGGTACTGATTTCAGTGACGGAATTGTTAGCATATATAGTCCTTTGTCAGATAAATCCACTGACAATGACGATCCTAGCAGTGATTCAGAGAATAGCTAGTTGAGTGACGAAGGATCTAATTGGAACGATGGCATAGATAATCAACCATACATCGGATAATCTGCAGAACCCTTAGCCACATTTCTTTGGAGCACACCGGATGAGACGCTTATTCCAAGGGAATCGGTTACCAACCAACGTGGTTGCAAAATCGTGGACAATATTTCGCATAACTCAACGACCTAAATCAAATTTAAAAACTTTTGGTTTGTTATTAAAATCTCATTTTCAATTTTCTTTATTACAGGTACCATTGCGGTGAAGTGGCAGGATGTCAAGGATGTAATGCTGCTCAGTAATTACCACACATCCGAAATGAGCACAGTGAAACACAAAATGAAAGATGGGACTGAGCAAGTGTTTTCGTGTCCTGACATCGTCAAGACATACCGCGCTATAATGGGTGGTATGAACTTGACGGATCAAATGTCTGGATTATATTACATAAATGGAAAATCAAAGAAATTACGGAAAAAAGTTTTTTATCATGGAATGATGATGGCTGCTGTCAAAAATTGGATTATATATTCGGAACTAAATAGGAAGAAATGTCCTTTTTTGCCAGTGCTTGTCGAAATTTCTGAGTCGCTAATTGAAGTAGTAAAGGAATCTACCGTATATAAACGATCGCGTCGAACTGGAGGTGATCAAAGAGGTACAAATCAATGAGAAACGTGGGTGATCATTTACCCATCGGACAGTCTAAAAGACGTAGATGCGTTGCATACGCCGATCGAAAAGTCGCGAAAAGAAGAAAAATTATTTGCCGCACTTGTAACTTGGCATCCTGTATACAATGTTTGCTCCATCACACTCATAAGATAAATAAAATTATAAATCATATGATATTTCCAAACAAATTTTTATATTTTCTATGTGTAGTTTCTACCCTGCTGGGTCAAATATGTCCCATTCTGAAATACTGTTGGGACACATATATCCCATCTAAAAATACCGTTATATACAAAAGGAACAAGATTCATTTAATTTCTACACACCTAAAGTACCAATGGGTATCCAAAAAGTCAAAAATAAAGTTTGTGCTATTCCCCTACAAAAGTCGTAGCGAAAGGGTTAAGCATAGTTGACATTATTTCCATTTGGATTGGGAAATAAGGTCAATCATTTTATTTCCAAATTTTCGTTGACCTTATTGCGTTTTCCAAAAACGCAATAATGTCAATTGACCTTATTTCCCAACCGGGTGGGAAATAAGGTCAATTGACATTATTTCTGTTGACCTTGTTACCTGTCACCAAGTATGTATATTCAACTATATACGAATATGTGCACAAATACCCATGCACCTACGTCCTTAAAAACAAAAAAAAAAAGGTTTTTCCATGCAATAATAATCAAAGCCTCTTAACTCAATTATACGCATTCAACTGCATTAATGTACCTGTGTATGGCCTTTGTAAAGAAACAAAAAAGTGAACTTTATATACAAAATGCATTTAAGATAAACTTTTCAGCTTTGAAGTCACAAGTGCAAACGCACCAATAAAGTCAAGTGCGAGTAACGAAAGTTGAACTTGTTTTTTGTTAAAAAATGTTGACGCTTTATGCCTAGCTGACTTCACACAATTAGCCAGAGAACATTTAGCACACATGACTTTATGCACTTTAGCAGACTACACAGTTATGTTCATACCTATGAAGTTACATATATGTTGGCATTTAAGTTTTCAATAGACCCGGTAGAGAAATGAAGCATTAAGAAGCACTTACAAAAGCTCTGCTCAGGTATCTGGAGCAACTTCCCAGCTGTATAATTTGCTTAGCTAAGCAGAAAAAGTGGTCGCTGTGGTGCAGTGGGTAGAGTGCTCGCCTGCTATGCCAGAGGTCTCGGGTTCAAACCACGGTCCGAGCCAAACAAATTTTTCTAATTAGTAAAAATCCAATTATTGGGTTTTTTAAGAGCAGCGGTCACCTCTCGGCAGTGGGCGGCATACCCTCCGAGAGTATTTCTGCCATGAAAAAGCTTCTCACAAAAAATGCATTCGCCGTTCGGAGCCGGCATAAAACTGTAGGTCCACCCAATTAGTAGGAAAAACAAAAAGGAGCACACCTCGAATTGGGAGAGAAGCTCGGCCATAAAACTCGTCAGAGTTGTAATAGCGCCATTGTATTATTATTATTATAAGCAGAAAAACTGCAGCTGGAAGAAAAGAAAAATAAGCTGAAAGGGATGAAATATCTTGTGATATTACTCGATTGCTCTTTTTGGTCATTTTGTTCCCACATTAAAAAAAATTAAAGCGTGAATAACGGGTATTCATGAATATTGATGTGTAAACTGTTTCGAATTCGGATATTTATTCCCTTTTCCTTATTCCTTTTTTCCTGGTTTTCTATGGATTAAAAGGCGACTATCGTTTGTGTAATTTTTTGTTGTCATTGTGACTGCTACTATTTTGTTGTTTTTGTTTGTTTTGGTTTTTGACTTTTGATTTTTTATGTCGGTTTGTTTTGTATTGCTCAGAAACATGCAAGATCATCCGAGTCCACGTTTGACCCATACCTAGGGGTCACAATGAAAAGAGCTTCATATCGAAGTCCTGCTCAAAACCTTTCATTTGATACCAATATTGCTCAGAAACATTCAAGGATCATCCGGGTCCTTCTTTTGACCCATATCTTGAGACCAGATTAGGGTTCACACTGAAAAGAGCTTCATATCGAAGTCCTGCTCAAAACCTTTCATTTGATACCAATATTGCATAGAAAATCAGATAGGTAGATGTAGGTGTGCATATCCATACATTTGCATACATGTTCAAACAGGTTGGTCCCTTTTATTTTGCTATTTGTCGCATTGTTGCAGAAAACAACAACAACAACAACTTTACTTCGCGTCGTTGCTGTTGTTGTTGATATTTGCATTTGCACGGCTGTGCATGCAAGCATTTGTAAGTACATGTCTATCTACCTACTAGGGATTCCAATTTTTCCGATTTTTACGATCCCGGGATTTTCGAGATTTTTTTTTACAATCCCGGGATCCCGGGATTTATCCCGGGATTTGGAATTTATTTACACAGGCCGACCAAATTTCCAAAAAAATTTTCTAACTCAAATAAAATTCTACTTTTCTAAAGGATTTGGGTGCGCTGATTCTGAATCTGAAGTCGGATTTTCGGTAAAGCTAAGATCACACGATTTGTACATTTGGCTAAAAATTTGCCAAATTCATAGGCAAACCGTGTGAACGGTAAATTTCATTTGAGACAAATCACAAAAGCCAAATATTTAGCCTCTTGTGGCAAATCAAAAACGGTCCTTGTAGCCAAATCGTGTGAACACAAATGCCATACAGAAGGTAAATGAAAATGATGAAAATGGACAAATTTTGATTTGCCACTTGGATACAAATGGTTGTGGCAAATATACAAATCTTTTTTGACAACTATAAAAGAAATTATGTTTAAAATAAAAAATATATGGAAATACAAGTTTTAAATTGGCCTCTTTTAAGCTTCTGCTTTGGCCATAAGGGGAAAGAAGAAGTCCGGAAAAAACATTATACGGCGCACTGGCTTCTCTTTATAAAATAGAATACACAGATATCATGCCATTTGAGATGCATAATTTTTTTATTTAAGTAATTTGAATTCCAATTTCGAAAAAAATTAATTTTTGAAATAAATATTATTTTCATTTAGTTTAATGTCAATCAAATTATTTTTGATGGAGTAGTTAGCTCTGTTCGTGGCCGCTGTGGTGCAGTCTGGAGAGTGCTCGCTTGCTATACCAGAGGTATCGGGTTCAAACCCCAGTCCGAAAAAACACCAAAAAAATTGTTTCTAATTAATTAAAACTCAATTGTTGGGGTTTTAGAAACAGCGGTCACCTCTCAGTTATTAGCGCCATTGTATTATTATTATATTATTATTTAGCTCTGTTCAATAACAAAAAATTGTTACGAATTTTTCGTAAAAAATGACAGCTCTCCATATGAAAATGACAGTTTTTATGAAAAATAAGTTAAAAATTTTTAGTAATTGAACACAGGTTTTGTGTCTTTTCAAGAACTGTTTTTGTATTTTGACTTTCGGCGGGTTTTTCAAACCAAATATACCAGAGAAAAAACGTAGTGTCATATAGGCCGAAGAAGCATTTTTTAACGTTTAGCTAGAAAAAATTAGGAATAATTTTTTATTCCTTATTGAGATAATTTTGTATAATGAATACATTTTTGACGTTATTCAATTATTCTTGATAGTCACACAAGTATACTTTTTCAAAAAGTGATTTTTCGAATACTTTCCCAAATTAGGAGAGAATATTTGCGCGAATTTGAACCGAATGTTTTCCCGAAACCTAACCGAATAATTTTCCAAATACTTTCCGGATCCTAAACCGAACCCCAATACTTTCCCAAATCGGGAAAGAATATTTGCCCGAATCCGAACCGAATGTTCTCCCAAATGCTTTCCCGACTCTGAATCGAATATTTTTCCAAATACCAGATCCGAAATCGAACCCGAATACTTAACCTATTATTTTTCTAATAATTTCCCGAATCCGAACCGAATATAAATAAACATGAACCTCTGGTAATAACTCAGTCAGTTTCCGGGCGAATTTAACAAAACTTTGCACGTGACTATATCCTACTATTACCCTAACCATTTCTAACAAGTAAGGAAGCCTAAGTTCGAGTGGAATCGAACATTAGATACTCAGCTGTATGCTTTCATTGTTTGTTTGCGTTTGATGGAAACACGGATTATTTTATATAAAGCGAGTGCCGCATAAAGTGGGCGTGGCCACGCCCATTTTCAACATTTTTATCAGTCATCCAACTAAGCATATGAATATTATTATTTGTGCAAAATTCCATTCCTTTATGACTTCTAGTTACAAAGATGTCACGTTACAAATTCCCAAAGGGTGTTCCAGAAATATTTTTGTTAAAAAGTAGGCGTGGTCATAAACCGATTTCAATAAATTTTTGCTTGTCTATTAACACAAGTTATAAAAGTGTATAAACCAAGTTTCGTTATAATATCTCAATTATTTGTCGAGTTATAGGCTCAGAAATCTCGTATATTCCTGTTTCTAAAAAGAGGCGGTGCCACGCCCATTTTCCAAAATTTTTGTGTTTTTCGTTTTATGTCCGCAGTTGGACTCCTGGTATAAAATTTGAATGATATATCTTTATATTTGACAGAGATAACGCTTAAAATGTTTTTATTAGGTCACTTTATAAGACCCATATATAAAAGTGGGCGTGGCCGTCAACCGATTTTAACTATTTTCCGTCCAAACGTTTGCCTAAGTAAGTACATCACGCGTACCAAATTTGATCGATATATCTTCAATGGTTTCTGAGTTATGACATATAAAACTTTCAAGGTATGACCCTTAATAAGTGGGCGTGGCACCGCCCATTTTCCAAAATTTCATCAAATTTCTTACTAGGGGCCTGAGCTCAACACGTGGGTAAAATTTCATCGCTCCAGCTATATTAGTGACTGAGATACCAAATTTCCGATTTTTTCTATATAGGAAAAGTGGGCGTGGTCATGGTCCGATTTCGCCCATTTTCAATACCAACCGTCCCAGTCTCGATACCAACTTATGTTTCAAATTTCATCGAAATATCTCAATTTTTGCACGAGGTAGAGTGTTTACAGACGGACGGACGGACAGACGGACGGACGGACGGACGGACGGACGGACATGGCTCAATCGATTTCTCTTTTCACCCCGATCATTTTGATATATATAAGTCTATATCTATCTCGATTATTTCATTCTGTTACAATCCACCGTTATTTGATTAAAACTATAATACTCTGTGTACTAGTACAGCTGAGTATATAAATGGTGTAAAAAATGTTACTAACCTCATCAGATGAGAACGGCTGGGCCGATTTCTGTAAAATTTTTTGTCAGTTGTTCGTATTCTCGAGGAGATGGTTTGTACGGAAGAAAATTTTGGGAAATCCCTCCGGAAAAGTCCGAAAATTGGAAAAATCGGTGTGTATGTGTGTATGTGTGCATCTGTGGATGTGTGTCCTTTACAAACTCCCAAAGTAACCAGCCGTTCTTTATGAAATTTTCACAGTATATTCATGTGGTGTTAGTTCACATAGTAGTGTATAGAGAATTTCTAAAAAGAGGAAGCTTCTCGGAATACAGGCCTAAATGAGGACCCAGATCGATCCAGCAAGTCTTCGAGCAATATTGGTATCAAATGAAAGGTGTTGAACAGGCCTTCAACATAAAGTTATTTTCATTGCGATACCTAGGCCGGGTTCCCAGATATGGGTTAAAACGTGGGACCGAGTGACCATGGAAAGTTTCTGAGCGATATTGGTATCAAATGAAAGCTGTTGAGGAGGACTTCAACAAAGAGCTTTTTAAATAGTGATGCCTAGGCCGGGTTCCAAGATTTGGGTCAAATCGTGAACCCCTGAATGTTTTCGAACGATATTGGTAGCAAATGAAAAGCGTTAAGCAGGCTTCCACATACAGCTATTTTCATTGTGATATCTAAGGCTGTTTCCCAGAGATGGCTAAAGTAGTGGGCCCGGATGTTGATGGAAGGTCCCGGTAGGTAGCTATAGGGATAGGGGTAGGGGTAGGGATAGGGATAGGGATAGGGATAGGGATAGGGATAGGGATAGGGATAGGGATAGGGATAGGGATAGGGATAGGGATAGGGATAGGGATAGGGATAGCGATAGTGATAGGGATAGGGATAGTGATAGTGATAGTGATAGTGATAGTGATAGTGATAGTGATAGTGATAGTGATAGTGATAGTGATAGTGATAGTGATAGTAATAGTGATAGGGATAGGGATAGGGATAGGGATAGTGATAGGGATAGGGATAGGGATAGGGATAGGGATAGGGATAGGGATAGGGATAGGGATAGGGATAGGGATAGGGATAGGGATAGGGATAGGGATAGGGATAGGGATAGGGATATGGATAGGGATATGGATAGGGATAGGGATAGGGATAGGGATAGGGATAGGGATAGGGATAGGGATAGGGATAGGGATAGGGATAGGGATAGGGATAGGGATAGGGATAGGGATAGGGATAGGGATAGGGATAGGGATAGGGATAGGGATAGGGATAGGGATAGGGATAGGGATAGGGATAGGGATAGGGATAGGGATAGGGATAGGGATAGGGATAGGGATAGGGATAGGCATAGGGATAGGGATAGGGATAGGGATAGGGATGGGGATAGGGATAAAGATTGAGATTAAGATTGAGATTGAGACTGAAATAGAGATAGGGATTGGATAGAGATAGGGATCGGGGGAAGTAGGTTTGTCGCGGCGAATATAACTATAACTTTTATTCAGAGAATAGACAATTTTTCATTATTCGCAGTCATTAAGATGGACTCTAATGGCGTTTTCTTTTCTACGAAAAAGTGTTGCCCTCCTATATCCCAATTATCGAATTACATATCCTTACTTTCTAGAAAATGGCTGAATTTGTAGATAAGGATGACCTCATACTTAGTTAGATGTCAATATTTGGTGAAATGACCAGACAAACTTACAAAATGACTAAGAAAGTCAAACAGGGCAACATTATTTCGAGAAAAGAAAACGCCATAAGATAATGGTTAGCAATACGGTAATCAAAGACTTTTCTTTAGGCTTCATAGGAATAAATTTTAGCAGAACAACGTCTGCCGGGTCAGCTAGTTTTTATATAAATGTTTTTTCTTTAATTTATTTTTTTAACTTTCAATTGAAACAAAGAAATTGGCCTCATATAATTAGCAAACCCAAATACATATGTATAACTATAGATATGTCTGTATTTTTATGAATATTTAATAACAAAGTGAAACAGATGAAACAAAAATGTGCTTCCTTACTAAATTAATGAGAAAATAAGTAATTCAAATTTTTCTTTTGTTGCTTGTTTTTCCGACAGGGTAAGAGTGCGATGTGTTGCGGAAAGATTTTCCGTCGTCCCTTGTCAGGTTTGATTTGGTTATAAACCGGTTTCGGTTATGTGGCGAAAGAACGTTTGTTTGAGAACGAAATAAGATACTGAAGATGGCAGATAATCGAAAGCGGATTTTAGCTAAAGCAAACTTGACAAGGGATGTCAACTTTAACCTTCATGTGCCCGGGATATAAAACTTACGTACCCAGTCGGCTTACTACATTTGTAGTAACTACGTAATTGCTTGCAAAACCAATGTAATGTTAAGAAAAAAATACTTGTATGGTGATTTTTTTTACTTGTACGTGTGTAATAACCTTTTTATTTAAAAATATTGAATTCAGGTGATAATTTTAATACAAAAAATGTTTTAATTTTCAGGAGTTGAACAGCATTTTCCCAAAATATATGTTTCGGCATGTGCATTGCACACTGCTTTTTTGCACCAATTAGAGATTTTTCGTGTGTTGTTACGACTTCCTATTTCATAGTATTGACAAGGTACAGGATATTTTGGTTGTTTATGGTTGGAAATATCAGGTAAAATAGATGAATCAACATTAGATGTAGAAGAAAGGGATCGATCCAGTGCCATTTCGATAGCTTTACGTGTTTGATGGAATCCCAGCACCCGGGGAACTTGAGAGCGCTGTTCAATTGCTGGCATAAAAAGCTGCTTAGACAAGCTTCGCAAGAACTTTCGTCGCGCGTCTGTGCGACGGTTATATGGATTGTTTTCCGAGTAAATGATGCAAGTGCACTTATGTCCAGCATGTTATAAAACATGGTCAAAGGCCATCGCAATGTTTTGCGTTTCGTTGAATATGCAGAAAGCATTTTATCCATTGCGTCGACGCCTCCTTTGTTTGCATTATAATCAAGGATGTATTACAGCTTGTTTTTCTTTTCAGCTACAATTGAATTTGTAAAAGGTGTGCTGGCAAGTATTATAACTGCTCTGCCTCTTTTTGGAACATAAGATTCCAAAGAAAACTTTTCATCGAGAAACCCGAAAATAGAAGATTCTTTAGCACGATTGCGGTCAGCCTTCATTTCATATGGTACAAACGTTTTATTTTATTTTTATTTATTGCGAAATCCAGTTCAAATTTTCCATGCGTGTACACATACACATACACATACACATACACACACACAAACGTACTTCGGTAAGCTAAGCGAAGCGACAGTAATAAAAAATCGTGTTGCCACAAGCTGAAGTCAACTATAAAATACTATTTTGCATACATTTTATATGGTTACTACAAATGTAGTAAGCCGGCCGCAAGATGATGTTTTTTTCAAGTAGGGTCTCGAGGGGTGGGCAAATAATAGTTCGAGTGATTTATACTCTTAATTGACTTTGATTTGATAAACAGGAAGCTACTAAAAAATTCGGGCATTGTTGTTTCGGAAAATTTTTTTTTATCTCACTTTTTTTCACAATTTACTACAAATGTAGTAAGCCGGGCACATGAAGGTTAAAATGCAATGAAAAAATAGATTTTTATGTAAAATCATGCGTATTATTTAATAATACCTAAGAGTTACTTCAAAAAGCACAACCAACAACGAAAATTACATACATTTGGTGAACAAAACATTTGCCTTTGAAGTTGGTACTTTTAGGATATTATTAAAAAGGCTTGCAATCATTTGATAATTTCCAATAAAATTTTTTTAGAATTTAACGACGCACTTTGTTTAAGCGAATATTTCCAAGTTTGCCGAAAATTTCAGAAAATTAATGCAACTTCTGAATAGATAAATATCGGAGGCAAAATCGGAGGCAGCTGCGTATTTAATTTTAGTACAGTGTTGTAAGACTATCAAGTCTAATTAAAATTTTGTTTCTATTTTCTTCAATTATTTACTTTCCATGTGGGAAAATTCCAAAAAACATTTGAGAAATAAAGGACCAAAAATCAGGAAATATAAATTATCAAATGAATTTTGTCACAAGCTATCAGCTTTAAAAATAACTAACGTACATTTCCTCATAACGCGTACTTCAACACATTGAAATTTGGTTCATACAAATTGATGTCAAATTTCTAAAATATTGAGTAAAAGTATTTGCTTCGTGCAACATTTTCATTCAGAATAGGAAATGCTATTATTATACAGATCTGAGACCAATAAAAATTATATAAAATATAACTTTTCTTTGCTATAATAGCGGAATAGTCTCTCTTTATCTTATCCCGAAAATCCCGGGATAAAATTCTAGCTATCCCGGGATTTTCTGGTTGTCAAAAAGGGCGGGATCCCGGGATTGGAATCCCTACTACCTACCTACCACTGACAGTGCCAAGCGATTCACACGGACGCAGCAGTGCACTAACACAAAGGTCATTTACGTTTACGCGTAAACTTTAGCTGTTTTTCGAAATCACTCGTAGCTACAGCAAAGATGTTTACACAACAAAAATCTACCATCATGTACTATGTATGCTCATGTAATCGTTGATAGAATACGAGTATGTTTTGGTGTTTCCTTGTTTTTTACTTTTTTAATCAACTCCACTTCTCCACTTAAGTCGTCAATTATTTCTGCTCAAAGTGTAATGTAATGACTGCGTGGTGACATTCCGTTAGGGGGAGTAAAGTAGTTCGGTTGAAAAAATGAAATAAAATAAAAGTTGAAGCGTAAAAATTTAATGGATTTTTCTCAACTCAAAGTAAAAGTTTTGTAATTGGTTTGTGGCTATAAAATCAGATGTTCACATCATGTTACGGGGCATGTGTGACGATGTTTGAGTGCGAGATTTACGAGCAGAGCCGTAAAGCATGTACAAAAAAAAGCAAAATAAAAGAGAATTGCTTGAACAAACATGTTGAAGATGTGTTTCGGAGAAGTGGCTAACTACATACATGTATATGTACAGAAGGTGATGAAAAGAAAGTAGGTGCGGCGAATGAAAAGCTTGCTTTGAGTTTGAAATTAGAAAGGTCTTAAGTTATTACCAGGTAATATATATAAGTATATGAAAATGTAACTAGAACTATAGAGGGTTAATACACATTTCTCATAAAGATAAAAAATGAAAACATTAAATATTTATAAAACTAATTAAAGGCGTATACATATATTTATATACACACAATTGTATAGGCACATATATTTCACACAGCAAATTGGCACCTACGCCCAATCCACATGACATTTTTTCTACATTTTTAGAAAGTATCTACTTACAACACGCACAACTACAATTTTATCAAAGCGCTACAAATCATATAACAATAAGCACCTGCTGGCCAAATTAGCGAAATACACGCACAAAGCTCATATTTGAAATATGTATGTATACTAAGCCACCCAACAGAGAAAAAATTGTTACAGTTTTCTGCGCTCTCCGTGCATTTTCTCAGCGATTTGGAATAAGAAAAAGTTCAGTTCAACTCATTTTAACATACATACTTTTATAGTTTATATAAATTTTCCAAGTTAGTCTAATTAATTTCCAGTCTAACTGACTAATATAAAACCAAATTGCATAATTCATGTTAGCTCTTGAAAATTCTTTGAAAGGAGCAATTTGAATCTGACAGCATATGCAAAAGGCTAATTTTCTTAAGGTTAAATTATTTTATTTTAATTTATTTTATTTTATTTTATTTTATTTTAGTTTTGTAATACTTAATTAAAACCCTTGTTTTAAGTCTTTCATGCGTACATATATCAATATGTCTGAGAGAAATTAGTAATTTATGGCATATTTAAGTGTGAAATTGTTACCAGTTTGATTTGGTGGTTTTGTCCCAGGACATCGCAAAGTTAATTGAAACAATTTTGTTATATGAAATGTGGCAGCTTTGGGACTACTTTACTGCCACAAGCGACTGGTATACATACATGTATGATGTACATAGGCACGTGTATGGGCTAGTTCCGTTTTCCGCAGGGTATGTGGCTGCATATACAGTAATACAAACATACCATCACATATTGATTCGTATAACAGCCGAATGATTGAAGCTAATGACCAACACTATATCCAAACACATAAAAAAGAAAAAAAAAAAAAACAACAAAAAAGGCAACAGAAAATATAATGTGCTCACTAAATTAGAACTTAGTAGTCAATAATGCTCGACGCACAAATACAAGAAAAAAATGAACAAAACAATAAAACAAACTACAAACAAGTAAGGAAGCCTAAGTTCGAGTGGAATCGAACATTAGATACTCAGCTGTATGCTTTCATTGTTTGTTTGCGTTTGATGGAAACACGGCGTATTTTATATAAGGCGAGTGCTGCATAAAGTGGGCGTAGCCACACCTATTTTCAAACATTTTTTCAGTGATCCAACAAAGCATACGAATATTATTCTTTTTGCAAAATTTCATTCCTTTATGACTTCTAGTTACAAAGATGTCACGCTACAAATTCCCAAAGGGCGTTCCAGAAATATCTTTGTTAAAAAGTAGGCGTGGTCACAAACCGATTTCAATACATTTTTTTGTGTCTAGTAAAACAAGTTATAAAAGTGTATAAACCAAGTTCGTCATAATATCTCAATTATTTGTCGAGTTAAAGGCTAAAAAATCTCGTATATTCCTTTGTCTAAAAAGAGGCGGTGCCACGCCCAATTTCCAAAATTTTTATAATTTTTGTTTCAGGTCTACTGCTGAACTTATGCCACAAAATCTCAATGAATTATCTTTATATTTGACAAAGATATCGCTTAAAATGTTTTTATTAGGCCACTTTATGATACCCATATATAAAAGTGGGCGTGGTCGTCAACCGATTTCGCTAAAATTTTGAATATGTATTACTACGAATAGTGAAAGTGTATACACCAAGTTTCGTCATAATATATCGATTATTTGTCGAGTTATGGGCTCAGAAATCTCGTATATTCCTGCTTCTAAAAGGAGGCGGTGCCACGCCCATTTTCCAAAATTTTTGTATTTTTTGTTTTATGTCCATAGTTGGACACCTTCCATAAAATTTCAATGATATATCTTTATATTTGACAGAGATATCGCTTAAAATGTTTTTATTAGGTCATTTTATAACACCCATATATAAAAGTGGGCGTGGTCGTCAACCGATTTTGGCAATTTTTCGTCCAAACATTTGCCTAAGTAAGTATATCACGCCTACCAAATTTCATCGATATATCTTCAACGGTTTCTGAGTTATGACTCATAAAACTTTCAATGTTTGCCCCTTAATAAGTGGGCGTGGCACCGCCCATTTTCCAAAATTTCACCATATTTTTCCATAAGAGCCTGAGCTCAATACGTGTGTGAAATTTTATCACTCTAGCTCTATTAGTGACTGAGATACAAAATTTCCGATTTTTACTATATAGGGGAGGTGGGCGTGGCCATGGTCCGATTTCGCCCATTTTCAATACCATCCGTTCCTGTCTCGATACCAACTTAGATTTCAAATTTCATCAAAATATCTCAATTTTTGCGCGAGTTATCGTGCGCACAGACGGACAGACGGACGGACATGGCTCAATCGATTTCTCTTTTCACCCTGATCATTTTGATATATATAAGTCTATATCTATCTCGATTATTTCATTCTGTTACAATCCACCGTTAGGAAATCAAAACTATAATACTCTGTGTACTAGTACAGCTGAGTATAAAAAGTTCAAGTTGAATATCAAAACGGCGCTTCGGCGCTAATTGGAGTCTATCGGACTCGCCACTCTAAGGGTTGCATTAATTTTTTCCTTTTTCTTTTTTTTTTGATAAATGAGAGTACGAAACTGAGATCATTCTCTGCTCTAGCTGCCATTTGAGAATCTTAGCAAAGCTATAAAAAAGACCCACTGCTGATCAATCCATTTAGTTCCATTCTTCTTATACCTAACCGACGTACGCTATAGTTTGCATGTATATTTTTAAACTTTGCTCTCACGTTATAAAAATCCACAGGTGCTCAGGCCCTGAGAGCACAGTAAAATAAATTGGCTAAACAACCCCTTTCGGGCATCAGCCTCACCTTATTGCAGTCCAGATATCGCAAGTCTTTCTGGCCACAATAGAACAAGTAATACGAGACTTTACTGCAATGCAAATACAATCGCTTAAAATTTCAGCGAAAAAAGAAACCACCAATGAAGTAGAAAAGTGAAATTAAATTCGCAACAGGAAGCGAATTGAAAGTAAAAAGAATGTAAAAAGAACTAAAGAAACAAAGAAAATAATAGAAAGAGATCACTAACATTATATGCCACTTACTAATGAATCTATGTACATATGTACATTTGCATGCCTTATTACTGCCATAAAACAAATTGATGGATTGGGTGAAAATAGTTTCTGGCGTGTTGAAAGTAAAATTTAACAAAGGCTAGCAGAGCGGAGTGAAATAGAAGAAAAAGTTTTCGAAGAGGGAAAATAATTAAACGATTTGAATGATGGCAGCTAATCCAAGGCTAATTAGTTAGTGTATACATATTTAGTATAAATGGAATTGAGTATTCAAAGTGAAGGAGTTCATAATAAAAGACCATATTAAAGCAGCGATGACTGCTTAAAATGCGGTCCCAAGAGTCGAACAAACCATTTTGTACAACGATTTTTTCTAAGGGGACCCCAGGTGAAATTTTATGGCGAATAATTTTCTAGAACATTTTAACCCTCAAGAGACCTTCAACATACTAATTTCTTTGAACATTCTAAAATAGAAGTAAACACGACCTCTGCGTGGGAGTGTTAGAGGGTTAAAGTATTCTACAGAATTAAAGCTCGTGCAATTTTATCGTACATTTCCTAACGACAAATTTCCGTAACCCATTTTTAGCTTTATTTAAAAATCATTCAGACAAAATTTCCCATATTCAAAATGGCAATAAAAAAAGTTTTACTTCAGGGAGCAAACCGGTTTGGGGATTTCACTATATGGATAGTCGTCTTTCGGGCTGTGTGGAAATTATTCCGCCCTCAAAAGTGCTATTGCAATTGTTGATTATAATTAAAAGAAAACGGAGGAGAACACAAGTGATGAAAGCGGCTTTATAGTTGATTCTGCGGTTGCTTGCATAAAGCGCTGTATTTCTCTTTATCGAGGCAGCGCTCAAGATATTTTTTACTCGGGGAGTCTCGATGCACACATACACATGCATGTATTCATCGTAGGCATTTGCGGCTCTATGAGAGATATTCGAATAATTTTACCAAGCAAAAATGCTGGCGAAACCGCAACACTGCATACCGAAGAATGCTGATTGATATCCCTAATATAGATACACACACGCATACATACATATGTATGTAGATATGTAGGAAATACTGCCGATACCAATAAATCGAAAAATTATTTGCTATTTTATGCATAAAATTGAAAGGAAAAAAAACTTCTATGGCAACAAACTAACCATGAACACTTAAAACTGTTTGCATAAAGCAAAAACTCAAAGTGGAAAAGTAATTTACTTTGGCAAACAAAAAAGCTGCCAGCCATACATTGGACGCATGACCCAGCCAACATTCGAAGTAAATAATAAAAGAGTCAGAAAGAAATCCTAAACCGGAGCGTTCACAATCATTGTGAGCGATTTTGGAGTCCTAAATGTATGTATGTATTTCTATTCTTAATGTGGTCGCCCGATGTGAGTCTAGTTTTATACATTATACGGGACTGAGTAAGAGCAATTTAAAGGCCTCCTATTGTACTCATATGAGTCTTTTTTTTCTTCTTCTATGACTAGCAAAACCAAGAAATAATTTTTTTGTTTGCACTTTCCTTTCTTTTATCAGTTCTCTTTCAATGCAGCTTCACCTCCGCTTGTTCTTTTCTTTCAGTTATGGAACCTTCTTCATCTTCACTGCTTGCGTTGTAGTGTCTATTTTTATTCTCCTCCCGACCGACCTGGAATTCAACCCAATGACTCATATCGGACTCCAAATTATGAAGGCTCAGAGAATGCTTGCTGGGGATAAGTTTTATGAATACATATGTACATATGTATGTATATGAACATACCCTGTAGGCAAAATCTCTATGTAGTTCTGAACTAGGTCGCTACTAGTGCATTTTTCGCCACTGCTAGTGCGAGCTAAATCTCTTTTGCATGTTATCAACTGGCGAATTTAACACAGCGATGTCCTAGGCGGTGTCAATTGTCACTCTCTGCACTACATTTTCGATAGTTCCGAACTTGTACAAAATTCTACAGTTTCCACTAGTTCGTTTATTGGTGCAATTTCGATAGTTCTGAACTAGCTAAAAGTACCTACAAATTTTATAGTTTTATATCTGCCGCCTAAGTGCAGGATTTGACACACTTCATGCAAGTGGCGTGATGGCACACTGGCTAATGCCTCAGACACACATGTGATATGAATATTATAATAGCAATACTATGATTTGGTTATACTATGAAAATTTTCAATTAAACTACAATATGAGGGTGACACATATGTATGTGGTATAGATCACAATATTATTACTATACTACGATGTGTGTCTCTAGCATTACGCGTATGACAAATCAATCTGGCGAGCGCGGATTCGAAACTTGTCGGTGTCGAGACAGATGATATTTTTATTATTTTATTTTTTTTTATTTATGAAATAAAATGTGAAAAATATTTAAAAAGTAATAAAATAAAAAAATTAAAAATAAGACTGAGGGATCGGAAAAGCATAATTACACGAAAATTTCATTAATTAAAGATGCGAATTGTACCCTTTATACGATATGCTTCACTAACAATCTGAGAATTTTATGCAAACCCGACGACAAATGGATTAACGAAAAGAATACATGAATTATTTTATAATGGTGACGCACTTCACTCCTTCTGAACTGGCGAGAGTCTAACTGAAATGGAACTGGTTCCTTTTTGACACCTTTTCGCTAGTTCGGAACTAAAAATTTTGCTCACTAGTTATTGAGTTCCCTGCAGGGTATGCACAGACATAATATGTAATAGTGTCTACAGCATTCTGGTCCAACATGCATGCATATGTACATATGTATATAATTTAGCAGCTTCCAAAATCAATGAAAACTTCTTACATTTGTTTAAATTGCAAAAAGTTTAATATTTCCATATTTTCCAAAACAAAAAACCAATGAATGCATGAAACGCACAAAGATATGAGGATTAACAGCAAATGAAGTGATATGGTGTAAAATTCATATATACATATAAATACATACATATGTAGGTACATACATTTGCATTTGATTTGCTATGGTTGTGCAACAGAGTGCTGCCAATCCAAAGCGAAATCTCCGCACATATTGATAGAGACCAATAAGCACATTGAGTAAATGACCGAAGCAGACAGTAATACCATGTCTCCACATAACGTGTTTCGCTCTTTTTTTCTGCATTTTCTCTCTCAATCTTGTTTCGACACGGAAACCAGTGCCGAAACTCGCCAATTTCCATACAAATTTCTGAGAGCGAGTGAAGATTGAAACACTGTTTCATTTTGAATCATCTTGCCAACCTCGATGATATCTATGTCTTCTCTAATTTTGTATCGAAAATCTATTGAAATCTCACACAGACCAAAACAAAGACGCAAAAATAAGCAAACATACAAACATTTAAGAAGAACAAGAAAGAGAAATGTCCAACTGAATCACGATTAGCCACGTGGAGACGGGTTATTGAGCGAGATGTTTTGCTACATGTTTTGTTGGTGAAACAAGTTATGTGGAGACGGGTTTTAAAGGACAAGTGAACGTGTTTGAATGTTGCTGATGGCGCCACTGAAGCCAAGCATACACAAGGATACGAGTATGAATATACATATGTATGTATATTGAGTAGTCAAAAATGGCTGATGCCTGTTAAAAAAGTTTGCTATCATTTTTGCACAGAGATCGAAACGATTATAAATTTTATGAAAGAGAAGGAAAATAAGAAATTTGTAATTTCTATGAGATCTCCTAAAAGCCTAGTCCCTAGTTTGCGTTCAAATAGACAACCCAGTTCATGATTCTGATCATATTGGCATATAAGTATTTTTACTTGCACTCTGTCACTTATAATCATCACGTATTGCACCAAAGTTATAATAACATTTCATATTCACGGTATTAAAAATATTTAAAACTAAATAAAAAAAATAAATTATAAATAACACTTTTTGTCGTTCAGTGCACTCTTCTGCATTCGCCTATCCGTTAGCTATTTACGTACATATTTATACTCCCCCAGCCAACATATCATCACTTTTTCAATGTCTCAATGTATAAAAGGCAAATAGATTAAACTAATTGCTTTGCAAATGAAAATCACTTAAGATTTCATATTTATTTTTCAAACCGAAAATGTGTACCAATAAGCTAATATTTGTTGAAGCTGCTTTCATGGAAAATTTCTACGCATTGAAAGCTACAAGTATACGATATAAATGGAAAAGTACATTTATGTACATATGTATGTATATATACATATATTTCAGCGTAAATGTCAATGCACTTTACTCATATTTTTCCTAAAACAAGCCTATTGTAAGCTTAGAAAAATGTGTAACTAATTGGTAAAAAAAAACAAATTTCCAGGAAAGTTGGGCAAGTGGAACGTAAACAAAGGCGTTTGTGTTTTATAAAGAAATGTCGACTACCGAGCTCCATTCTGTGGCGGTGAGGTTGTGCGGCGAACGGAGGAGTATCTATGGAAATATATTTTCCAACAATAAAAAAATATTCAATAAAATTTTTGTTAACTAAGAGGCCAAAAGATCGAAAGGCAAATACTTATTTATAATATTATATTATGTATGTATGTAGTTTGTTATAAAATAGTAAGACTGAGCACCGAAGCACTCTGGTATTATAGCCAGTCAAGTCTAATTTTTCTTCATTGGCGCTTAACGATTTTGATTGAGTCTAATAAGCGACTTATTGAGCCCGATTTTTGTTCGGCGAAGCAAAACTTTACTTTTTAAAAGCCTACTTACGTCCTTATTCTGGTGTGGTAGCAAAATTTACTTTACTGGTGAAATGCAGAATCTGGTACTTTAAACGCCCTTTCCGTATTCTAGCAACAGAAAATTAAGTTACCATCTCAATACGTGGTAACATTTTGTTACCATTTTCAGCCCGATACCATTCCGTTCATATGGAAATGCTTTGACAGTGTTACCATTTGTGCCAGAATACCAATTGAAAAGATGGTAACAATTTTCAGCAACATAAATTACCAGTAAAGTAATTTTCTGCTAACGCTCGGAATAGGACTGTTAGTCTGAAGTAACACTTGTTAGCAAGAATGATTCTTGGTTGGATTTCAAACTTGACATTGTTTTAATTATTAATACTGGTTCTCAGATAGACAAGCTACCACCAAGTGCTTTCACAATAATAAAGCTCCCCCTCCACAGTCTCACTCTGCGATTCAAACAAAAAGTAAAAGCAAAACTGCCATTATCTCAAATTACAAAGCAGGTAAATACTTATGCAAGTATTTAAATATAATTAAAGTACTTTTAGATATATACTTATATATCTATAGAATCTATATTTGTACATATGTATATTTATGGCATCTCATTTACCTATTGTATTCATTATGTCTGCCATTCTGTCACAACAATTCATTTGTTTGTTGTGGTAATTAAGATATCGAGCGATAATTAATCCCTTAAGTTACTACGTTTGTTTTGATATTTTATATGGACATGATTTCACAATAATTATTATCATTAATATAATTTATAACAATAGCATTCATATTAGTGGCATATTCATTCAAATGAAAAATGCTTATACGTACATATGTACGTTGTTATATAGAGCATCCAATAAACATTGTGGCGAACGTTCGGACATAACTTTCGATTTCGAGTATTAGTATCGAGCTAAGAAGGAACATCTAATCACGATGTGTTATGGAAAACACTAGAAATGGGTTCGAGATAGAAAATTAGGTATTTGAAAACCATCACTCATATTAAAATTTTCCTTCCAAACGAAAGGAAAATACATTGCATAATACAAGCTTAGTTTTGTTTGAGAATGGCCGATTTCTCGCATAGAATAAATAACAATCTTTTTCCACATTCATTTTTCTAAGTATCGAAAAAGAGAGAGGTAAACTTCGTTTGCCAAATATTTTCGATTTGTTAACCAAGTCTAGTGTTTAATGGGTTATCTATATGTTTGTGTACTGGGTATAATAATACTTCATTTGTGAGTGCATTCTTTAATTTTTTTTTGTGTAAATGGATTACGTACATACATATGTATGTACATATACATATAGTACAACTAGGTTAGTCGGACAAATTATCCTCATACCTATTATATGTATTTGTATGAAGTCTGGCTGAATAAATTAAGTGATTACCTATTAATTGCAATACTACGAGTTTGTTTTCACTGATTTATTTTTATATACATACTAGGGTGGAGTGAATTGGGGCTTTTGTTTTTTAAATCATTATTACTCTACCTGCAGAAAGTTTCCTTTCTAGAACACAAGTAAGACTGCAAAATATTATTGGCTTAGTTCTTTATTTGGAGGTGCCTCAATTCCATTAAAGAATGCACAAAATGCTCCAGGTGCATAAAATTAATTTGCTAGATAAAATTAATTTGCTAATTTCTCCTAAAAATATACGTAATTTTCCGATGAAAAAATTTTAAATCAGTGTCTCCAAGCTTATGCAAAAGTTCTGAAAATTCGAGAAAATTTTTTTGAAATTTTGGAAATTTCCTTGAATTTTCAGAATTTTTGCATAAGCTCGGAGACACTGATTTAAACATATTTCATCGGAAAATTTCGTAAACTTTTAGGAAAAAATAGCAAATTAATTTTATCTAGCAAATGAATTTTGTGTATCTGGAGCATTTTGTCCATTCTTTAATGGAATCCTCCAAATAAAGGACTAGGCCAATAATATTTTGCAGTCTTACACTGAGAGAAAAAAAATATATGGAGGGGTCAAAGAAATTGTTTACCTATTTTGAACACTACTTTCTTTGTTTTGAGTAAATTTTTCTTAAAACATGTTAAAAGGTTTATAAAATATTGTTGTTACATGCGTTACCATGGTTTCATATACTTGTTTTGAAAAAATTCATACATTAAAATAATGAAAAATTCTTTAAGCGCCATTCCATTCCCAACTTACCTTGTTTTGAAGACTTGATTTCTTTAATTTTGAGAAATTAAATTCCCATACAAATCCCCATGGCAACGAATTTGTTTGAATGTTTTTTTGTGTTTTTTCCACATTTTTGAGAAAATTTACACAAAACAAAGAAAATTTTGTATTGGGACGCGTGTTCAAAATAAGGAAAATTATGTCTTTGATCGAGAGAAATTTTTTTTTTGAGCGTAGTTCTGTACTAGAAAGGCAACTTTCTGCAGGTAGAGCAATAATGATTGCAAGAAAAGCTCCAATTCACTCCACCCTAATACATACGTAGATACCTTTAATACTTTATTACTTGATGATTTCATGGAAAATACAGCCATTTATAAACAAATGCGTACTCATTTTTACATATATATACATTAGTTTTTTTTCGGCAAAGTTTCTCAGATCTTCCCTCCGGCCACAGAATATGAAATTAGGATGTTGTAGGATAACTAAGCTGGTTTTTATTTTTTTTTTTAGAAAGAAAACTGAGTGGGCTACTCCAAAAATAGCATTTTTTTTTTAAATTCCATGATAGGTTTAGATTCATATATGAAAAAAACCACAGAATTCAAAATACAAAAACAAAAGATACATAGTCCCATGTAGAATTAACGGCTTAATCGAATGGTGTACTCAGTTTTTTAGTGCGATCCATAGGGAAGGTAACCAGATCGCCTAAAGTGGATTTTTTTTTTAGTCAGGAGTTTTCAAGTTTGGACCCGGGCATTTTCAAGATCCCTTAAATTTCTTTTTAATCAAAATATACAGGAATCTGCGCAATTTAATGCAGTTTTCAGAAAAGTTTATTTGATCGAAATCGAGCTTTTTTTATCCAAGCTACTTTGGTTTAAGTGAAACATTCCAAAATCACTTTCATATTGAACATTTTTTTTTACATATTTAAATAATAAATTTTTGAATTTTGTACTTGCAACTTCTAAAAAACAATAAAAATCAGCTTAGTTATCCTACAACATAAGGATTTTCCAAAAAATTATGTACTATCGCTGATGCCAAAGCAGAAGGAAATTTGGAGGCATTTGCGCGACCTCTAAACTTTAATATATTAAGGCAAAATATTCGGTATAGTTTTCCGTAGTATCGTACAGTCGCATGAAATGCGGGTTATTCCGCGGATTTCAGGAGAACTTAATTTTTATACTCAGCTGTACTAGTACACAGAGTATTATAGTTTTAATCACATAACGGTGGATTGTAACAGAATGAAATAATCGAGATAGATATAGACTTATATATATCAAAAGGTTCAGGGTGAAAAGAGAAATCGATTGAGCCATGTCCGTCCGTCCGTCTGTCCGTCCGTCTGTCCGTCCGTCTGTCCGTCTGTAAACACTCTAACTCTCGCAAAAATTGAGATATTTTGATGAAATTTGGAATGCAAGTTGGTATCGAGACTAGGACGGTTGGTATTGAAAATGGGCGAAATCGGACCATGACCACGCCCACTTTTCCTATATAGCAAAAATCGGAAATTTGGTATCTCAGCCACTAATATAGCTAGAGCGATGAAATTTTACCCACGTGTTGAGCTCAGGCCCCTATGAAGAAATTTGGTAAAATTTTAGAAAATGGGCGGTGCCACGCCCACTTATTAAGGGTCAAACATTGAAAGTTTTATATGTCATAACTCAGAAACCGTTGAAGATATATCGATGAAATTTGGTACGCGTGATTTACTTACTTAGACAAATGTTTTGACGGAAAATTGTCAAAATCGGTTGACGGCCACGCCCACTTTTATATATGGGAACTATAAAGGGGCCTAATAAAAACATTTTAAGCGATATCTCTGTCAAATATAAAGATATATCATTGAAATTTTATGGCACGAGTTCAACTACGGACATAAAACAAAAATCACAAACATTTTGGAAAATGGGCGGTGCCACGCCCACTTATTAAGGGTCAAACATTGAGGGTTTTATAAGCCATAACTCAGAAACCATTGAAGATATATCGATGAAATTTGGTATGCGTGATATTCTTACTTAGGCAAATGTTTGGAGGAAACATTTCCAAAATCGGTTGACGACCACGCCCACTTTTATATATGGGTCTTATAAAGTGGCCTAATAAAAACATTTTAAGCGATATCTTTGTCAAATGTATAGATAATTCATTGAAATTTTGTGGTATGATTTCTACAATAGACCGGAAACAAAAAATAGAAAAATTTTGGAAAATGGGCGTGGCACCGCCTCCTTTTAGACAAAGGAATCTACGAGATTTCGGAGCCCATAACTCGACAAATAATTGAGATATTATGGCGAAATTTGGTTTATACACTTTTATAACTCGTATTAATAGACACGCAAAAATTTATTGAAATCGGTTTATGACCACGCCTACTTTTTAGCAAAGATATTTCTGGAACACCCTTTGGAAATTTGTAACGTGACATCTTTGTAACTGGAAGTCATGAAGGAATGAAATTTTGCACAAAGAATAATATTCATATGCTTAGTTGGATGACTGATAAAAATTTTGAAAATGGGCGTGGCTACGCCCACTTTATGCAGCACTTGCTTTATATAAAATCCATCAAACGCAAACAAACAATGAAAACATACAGCTGAGTATCTAATGTTCGATTCCACTCGAACTTAGGCTTCCTTACTTGTTTTCATATAATTTTGGACCAACCTAATTTACATGATATGTATGAATGTAGATAAATATAAAAAACGAGCTGCAGAAACTGTTGCACTATAGTTTCCAATTAAATTAAAAAAACTCACCAAATATGGTTTTCAAAAGAAATTTCGTTATAAAATGGTTAAAATGATATGAGTTAGATGTGTGAAATGTGAGAGATGAGTTAGACAGTAAGAGCGCAACTTTACACAAACTGAATTTTTTGTTTAAAAACAAAGCAGAAACGACATACCATACCTAACTATAAACTCTAATCGCATTTAAGACTTTTTTAATTTTAATTCTCAAGCCTTTTATTCTACATCCTGCAAAAAATGCGACTAATTCGGAATGTGTCCGCGCTCACTCGCAAGGGAACATGCAACTAACACAACTTGTGGTCTCTCTTTATATCGAAAGAAGTGTTGCCTTTTGTTTGAGCATATCCTATTGGGAGATTAAATGTACTCTTTTGTACCTGAACGAGTACGAAGGGTAGACGACTCCACTTTGATGCCAATCGGATATCGAAAGGAATTTGTACCCTTTTATATCTGAACAAAAGCATATTTCAAAGTTCGTTTATAATCTTTTTAGTACAATTGTCAACAATGAGGCTACATTTGTACCCTTCCAGTTACAATTACGGAGTAGTCCGGGAGAAATCTCTTTCCACACTAATCGCACAATTTTTTACAGGGCAATAGTAAATAATATAATATTTTTTTTAGTTTTTTCTAGAGAAAAAAAATAGTAACCTTAACATGGAGTAAAAAAATATATTAACCGTCCATTGGCGCCTCTACACCGCACACTGGGGCCACTTATATATATGAGGACGCTCAAAATTCTGAAATCAACTTTTTTACATCAGAATCGCTTTATCTGCACAAAAGCTGTTAATCTATAGCATCTTAACCCATTGACGGCCATGAGTTAACCCGTTGGTGACCTATGTTTTTTATTTTAGTTTCGAGTTTAATTTTCTTGAATCAGAATCGGTATATCGATACTAAAATAGTAAATCCCAAGAATTTTAACCCCTTAACGACCACGCATTAACCCATTTTTAACCAAATTTTTTCACTTAATTCTTAGATCAAAATATTTAAATCATATTAGTTGTATCTACACTAAAACCAGTAATCTTTGGAATCTTAACCCATTAACGGTCATGAATTAACCTATTGGTGACCAGTTTTTTTTAAGATCTGTAAATAAATTATTTAAATCACAATTGGTATGTCTGTGGTATGGTGGCCGCAGTGGTGCAGTGGGTAGAGTGCTCGCCTGCTATGCCAGAGGTCTCGGGTTCAAACCCCAGTCCGAGCAAACACCAAAAAAATTTTTCTAATTAGTAAAAATCCAATTATTGGGTTTTTAAGAGCAGCGGTCACCTCTCGGCAGTGGGCGGCATACCCTCCGAGAGTATTTCTGCCATGAAAAAGCTGCTCAAAAAAAAATGCATTCGCCGTTCGGAGCCGGCATAAAACTGTAGGTCCACCTAATTAGTAGGAAAAACAAAAGGAGCACACCTCGAATTGGGCCAGAAGCTCGGCCATAGAACTCGTCAGAGTTTTATATAATTATTATATTAGTATGTCTGTACAAAAATAGCCAATTTGTATTATATTAACCCATTAGCGGCTATTTATTAACCCATTGATGAAATATGTACATATGTATGTATACAAAAATGGTTTCTCCAATTTTTTGTTTCGAGATATTAAAAGTTTTATGTTGTCACAAGTATGTTTATATGGGAATTAGGAGTTTCAACGTTAGCGTTTTAAGCAGAACACGTATTTCCCCACACATTTTCATGCCTAACATTAAAGAAAAATAAAATTGGAGCAACACAACTTGTGCTTCAAAGAACTCATATTATAATCCAACTTACAAGTCTAAATTAAAGAAAACTGGCTTGACAAGTAACCTTAACCACAATTTGTAATTAAAGTAACCAGTAAATAATGGATGAACTAAATTTAAGATAGAACAGAATCAAATTCAACCAGATATAGGTGTTTTTTTTTAACTAAAATTGGAATGCAATTTTTAAACTCACTTTTTTTTAAAATGCGCAATTTGCTTTTGGTTCTGAACTCGGATTCTTTGTCACAAAGGACCATATTTTACTGCTGCATTTTTACATTTGCTACTTTTTTGCGCAAATTAAAAAAAAATCCATTTTGAAAAAAAATATTAAAAAAAAGAGGTACGTTTAGTTTTATACTAAAAATTAATTTTTTAAAACATCTTATAATAATAATAATACAATGGCGCTGTTATAACTCTGACGTATTTTATGGCCGAGCTTCTCTCCCAATTCGAGGTGTGCTCCTTTTTTGTTTTTCCTACTAATTGGGTGGACCTACAGTTTTATGCCGGCTCCGAACGGCGAATGCATTTTTTGTGAGAAGCTTTTTCATGGCAGAAATACTCTCGGAGGGTATGCCGCCCACTGCCGAGAGGTGACCGCTGCTCTTAAAAAATCCAATAATTGGATTTTTACTAATTAGAAAAATTGTTTTGGTGTTTTTCTCGGACCGTGGTTTGAACCCGAGACCTCTGGCACAGCAGGCGAGCACTCTACCCACTGCACCACAGCGGGTTCCAAAAAAAAAAACACTCATCGATTATATAAGCTTCACTTAATGTTATGGAAAAAGCAGAATAATACAATTTTATATCCTTCTCTTACACCAACTATTTCAAATACACATTAAAATTTCTCACTTTAAAAAAAAATTATTTTTTGGAAAATTTGCCATGTTTGTGTATGGATAACTCAAAACTGAAAAACGATAGAAAGCTGAAGATTGGGCCAGAAGTGTAGAATTTCATTGGGAACAATACTGCGTTTTTATTTTTTTGAAAAACTCATTATTTAAAACTGAATTTTGAGCACGCTCGGCCCCAGTGTGCACCGCAACAATTCCTTTATCACAATTATTCCAGCGGAATGAAAAATGGCTAAACAAACAAAATTATTTTTTTTATTGTTCTGAATAAATGAACCTAAATACATACATATATATATATATACATTTCTGTTTGCATATCATAGATACTAAGTGCATTAATCTATATGCAAATACAAGCCGATCACTGCTCAGCGCAAATTTATATGTATTATCAGCTTCAACAAATACGCAACTCAGTCAGCCGGCCGTTGATAAACTCACCGCAAATGCAGATATACAAGCAGCAGCAGCAGCACATCCAGGCCTCGACTCACGCTCGAAAACAAGCACACAAATATGCAACCATTACTATTTGTTTCCATAAAAAAAATCTATAAAATGACACTCTGTTTATTCTATACATACATATTTGTGTGGACTCAAAGCATTTAATGTTTATGCATTTGCGGTTGAATTTAAATTTCAATTAAGCCATCAAAATCCATCGGTTATCGACTCGATTGTGCTGCAAATTGTTGAGCCGTTTGGTTGAAAACTCGTTACTCGATTAGCATGACACTATTTTATTAAAACTAAATGCATATCTATTTATTTGGCTTTCACCTGCTGGAATAGACAAATTAATTTTTGCAATTCTGTGGACACTCATACAAAAACTAGTAGATGCGAGTATGTGGTTACGTGTTCATATCTACATAAGTCAAAATTGAATAAAAATATGTGGAGTATCACTTAACTCCAACATTTTTTATAATTTTGAATGAAAAATCCTTGTCATAAACTATTAAAAAAATGCTGAAAATCTAGAAAGATAATAGTTTTGGCTATCAATTTTTAAGAAAACAAGTAAGGAAGCCTAAGTTCGAGTGGAATCGAACATTAGATACTCAGCTGTATGCTTTCATTGTTTGTTTGCGTTTGATGAAAACACGGTGTAGGTACTTTATATAAATCGAGTGCTGCATAAAGTGGGCGTAGCCACGCCCATTTTCTAAATTTTTATCAGTCATCCAACTAAGCTTATGAATATTATTCTTTGTGCAAAATTTCATCCCTTTATGAGTTACAAAGATGTCACGTTACAAATTCCCGAAGGGTGTTCCAGAAATATCTTTGCTAAAAAGTAGGCGTGGTCATAAACCGATTTCAATAGATTTTTGCGTGTCCATTAACACAAGTTATAAAAGTGTATAAACCAAGTTTCGTCATAATATCTCAATTATTTGTCGAGTTATGAGCTCCGAAATCTCGTTGATTCCTTTGTCTGAAAAGAGGCGGTGCCACGCCCATTTTCCGAAATTTTTCTATTTTTTGTTTCCGATCTATTGTAGAACTCATGCCACAAAATTTCAATGAATTATCTTTATATTTGACAAAGATATCGCTTAAAATGTTTTTATTATGCCACTTTATGATACCCATATATATAAGTGGGCGTGGTCGTCAACCCATTTCGCTAAAATTTTGAACATGTGTTACTACAAGTAGTGAAAGTGTATACACCAAGTTTCGTCATAATATATCGATTATTTGTCGGTGGGCGTGGTCATGGTCCGATTTCGCCCATTTTCAATACCATCCGTTCCTGTCTTGATACCAACTTACATTTCAAATTTCATCAAAATATCTCAATTTTTGCGCGAGTTATCGTGCGTACAGACGGACAGACGGACAGACGGACGGACATGGCTCAATCGATTTCTCTTTTCACCCTGATCATTTTGATATATATAAGTCTATATCTATCTCGATTATTTCATTCTGTTACAATCCACCGTTAGGAAATCAAAACTATAATACTCTGTGTACTAGTACAGCTGAGTATAAAAATAATACCAAAATTTAAAAGCATTACTCAGTTTGCAGTTTGGTAGTTTGGTTTTGGGGGTTAAAACCCCCCCCCCCCCCATGGCCAAATCTAAGTTGCAACGATTTTGCAAAAATTTTCAAAATACAGTTTATAAATTTTGCATTGAATCTTGACTCATAATTTTTTACAAAATTAGTTACAATAATTTTACGGAAGAAGAAATTGGTGAAAGTTGCAAAAAATAAGGTTGGCCAATACATAAGTTCGGCACTTTGAATTGCACTTGGAGCTTTCCGAAATTACAAAGTTGTGTAGCATTTGTTCGTTTGGCATTTTTCCAAAAATAGTACTGATAACAAAAAATGTTCATTTTGTGAAAACAGTGAGCAGTTTTAAGAGCCTATACACACTTGCGATTCAATCGATTTAGTCGGGCTTTGATTTGCATGGGAATGCATGGAAGCATTCACACTACATTCAATTAGTCGAACAACTGAAACAGTTGGATTTGCATACAACAGCCCAATTCGACTAAATCAGCGAAATATTGTGTGTAATTTTGCTTGCCTTTTCCCCAAAAGAATGCAAAATTTTGAGGAAGCGGCTTGCACAGAACTATTTAACTCATACGAGACTATATTACATGATATATTCCCGGAAGCGTGGATAAGCGAAGTTCAGTTGTGGAGGGACCGTATTGCATCTATGGATATTCAAAATCCACTACCAATTGTAAATGCGAAAAGATCAACTGATAATAAGATTAGTCAATTTTAAATGCGAAAGGGTCAATTGAAAATAAGTTTAATCAATTTTAAATGAGAAAGAGTCAGTTGAAAATTAGAAAAATCAAATGTAAATGGGAAAGTTTCAGTTGTAAATAAGAAATTTGCAATTGAAAATGAGAAAGGGTCAATTGATAATGAGAATAGTCAGTAGGAAATCAGAAATCTTCAACTTTAATTGCGAAAGCCTCAATTGTAAATGAGAAAGCTTCAATTCTATTTTCTAAAGCGTCAAATGCAAATAAGAAAGAAACAATTAAAAATAAGAACAGTAAATTGTTAATGCGAAAGTGTCAAATGAAAATGCGAACCCGGCAATATATTATAGAAATTCATTTTTATTACATTTTCCTTTTTAATGCCTATATGACACTACATTTTTTTCTTGGTTTTTTTCGGTTTGTAAAACCCACCGAAAGTCAAAATACAAAAACAATTCTTCTGTAGGTTGAAAAGAGACAAATACTCCCTCAAAAACAATTTGATTGACATGGAACTTCAAACTAAATGAAAATAATATTGATTTCAAAAATTAATTTTATTAGAAATTTGAATTTAAATTACAGAAATAATAAAGTTATGAAACTCAAAGGGCAGGATAGCTGTGTATTCCATGCTATAAACGGAAGCCAATACGCAATATAATTTTTCTTCCGGACTTCTTCTTTACCCTTACGGCCATAGCAGAAGCTTACAAGAGGCAAATTTAAAATTTGTATTTCCATATATTTTTTATTTTAAATATAATTTATTTTCTAGTTGTCAAATTGAAACAATTGTCAGAAAAAATTACCGAATGCCAAAAAACCTACCGAAATACAAGCTGGCTCGTTGGTTTTTAATTGCCTAGATGGTATTTTGTTTGGTTTTTTTCAATATAGCTTGCTCGCTTGCACCAACGCAAAACTGTATTTGACCACCTCCTTCACACAAAAAACCTGGTAGAATACCAGAAAAAAATATAGTGTCATATTGGCTTAACCAAATTTTAATAAACAAGCTTTTAAGTACCAAAGGGTATTTCTTCCTTCATTAATGTAGCTGCATGAAAATATGATGAATGTTGAACTGCTCTTGCGCAGTCACCCCCTGTAATGGTGGCCGTTGCATCATCCACGAGCTTTTCTAAATATTGGAGTCCTTGCTCACCAACATTTGGACCATTAACGCTAGGGTTTACAATATGGCCCTTAACATACATCTTAATTTTACCCCATTTACATTCGACGCTTTCGAAATTACAATTGGTTCTTTCTCATTTATAATTGAATATTCTTATTTGCAATTGATGCTTTCGAATTTTCATTTGTTTCCTTCGCAATTACAACTGACATTTTCTCATTTAAAATCGACTATTCTCATTATCAACTGAGTTTTCCCATTTTCAACTGACTACTATAAATTTCAAATGACGGTTTCGAATTTACAACTGACTATTCTTATTTTCAATTGACATTTTCTTGCTTACAATTGACTATTCCCATTTTCAATTGAATCTTTCTCATTTACAATTGACTAATCTTATATTCAACTGACGCCTTCGTATTTAAGTTTGGCGCTTTCTCATTTACAATTGGAAATGGTGTAGAATCTCTTGACATTTGTAAAATAGATGCTTTTCCAAATGTTCATCAAGTGCTTCGTATCATGGCCGCTTTACCTGTTACCACAGCAACAAATGAACGTTCTTTTTCGACGCTGCGACGACTAAAATCTTACTTGAGGTCAACAATGAAAGAAGATCGTCTAAATGGACTCGCGTCCTTGAATATACATCGCAATGTGAATGTAGACATAAACTCAGTATTGACAGAATTCTTTTCCGTACCTCGAAGAGTAGCAATGTTAAACGGACTTTAATTATAGCCATGTATTCATAAAAGTGCGAATAATATGCCACCATTTCACAAATTCTCTATCAAATACAGAAAAATTTGTACAACCAAAAAAATTTCTTGGGTATAATTTTAAGCATCAGATTATGCAGTTTCAGAAAAGTTAGAGAACATTTAAATTTATGATGTATGGGTCTGGATATCTGTTTCAGCAAATTTATTTATGTTAGCGAAAAATGTATGCAAATGCAACCAAAATTAAACCTCCCCCCCCCCCCCCCCCCAGGGCGACTCCCTTCACTATAAGACTCCCTAATACTATGCATCTCACATTCCCTCTATCTCTTCCGCCCCTATACTACTCTAACCCTCTCCCGTTCCACGTCCGGGTCCACGTTTTGGTCTCTACCTGAAGAAGCGACTGGAAGATTGGAATGGAATGCGCTCTCTATTGAAGCTCTGATTGATAGCTTTACTAATATTGCTGAAAAATAATCCGGAGACATCTGCGAATATATTTTTATTGGATTATATCTCGGGAAGGGGTTGAGATATCAGAATTAGGTGTGATCATAAATAAAAATCTTATACCAGATGATAATAATATCAGAATTTTAATGTGATCGGCCCGGTAGTTTCGGCACTTAAATTTTTGGTGTCGCATATGGTAATCTGAACTTTGCCCGCCGTGAAACACCACTAAACCGTCATCAATCGCGACCAAAATTTTTTTATGATAGCTTTAACTATGTTCCTAACGATTGAGGGGGCGGTACTGTTTGCTTTTGAACTTTTTATTTTTTCCTGCAAATTCGACGCAGTACATCCGAGTACGTGAGTTTTTTTTTTTTAATCGTAATCGGATATCGCGCTTAACGTGTGGACACAATATGTTGCTATTTCCACAAATACCCCTGAGATAGAATAATAAAGCAACGAAAATAGATTTTAAATTAATTAGATTATTTAAAATGCAAATGCTACCATATTTTTTTCAACTGCTGTGTCAATTAACCAAATGTATGTATATACGGATGTTTCAGCTTTAGAAAATATACTTTTTTTCATTTAAAAATAAAATAATATTTTTGTCGGCCCATCCACAAATTTTTTAATTTCATTCATTACGAATGTAACAGAAGCATTCCAAATTATACTCTCTAATTGAATTTTAAGTTTGGCTTATGTTAATAGAAATGAAGTGCAAAAAAAAAGCACAAAAACACCACACGCTGTCACAACATCCATCGCAATAGGACACCCATAACAAGCCATACAAATCTCTAAACACCCAGTAGCCAGCCAGCCATCCTTGTTTATATGTACATATGTATGTATGTATGTATGCAATTTTAAATGGGCTGTTTAAAACTTGGTTGGAAGGACCTTGCGGTCACTCGCAATCAAATTTGCATAAGTTAAGGTAAACGAGGAAATGTTGGCCGTTACCCTCGCCGTAGCCGCTGCCAAGTGTAAATGTTGATTTAGTCACGGGCTGCTGAATGTCGTCACAGTTGGTAATAGTGGTGATGATTTCATTTCGTTTGGCATTCATTCAAGAAGTTATGTTAAAATATACATTCGTGGCGGTTTGTTAGTAGTTTTCTACTGAAGTTTGCAACGCAGGGGTAGGTACCTACGATAGTGACAACATCAGCAGTCGTCCTACTGTCCAATGCGCTGTGTTAAGACGCGTCGCAGCTGAGCTGAGCAAGACAAAATGTGTTTAGGTGTAGGTTAGGTTAGGTTAGGTTGAGGTGGCTGTCTCCGCAATTCATGAAAGCGGGGACACACTTAGGCCGAGGTGGCCCATTGTGATACCACACGGGAGCCCTAGCTTCCTTATCCCTATTTACAAACCTTTCCGGAAAAATTAGATTCAAAAGTATGATAAGATTAGATGCCCGTGAAGCTAAACCAGCGCGTTTGTTTCATGAAGCGCAGAAAATCTAGTGTCCTTGCATTTTCCATCTCCGCCAGGCACTCGAAAAAGTGTTTATGGAGGAAGCGGTACCTGGATAGCGACAGTGCGGGGCAGTGGCATAGATAGTGCTCAACACTCTCTATTTCCTCCACGTCCCTACAGCTGCGGCAGAAGTCGTTTTTATATAGGCCCATGCGAGAGGCGTGAGTGCCCATAAGACAATGGCCTGTAAGAAGTCCCACCAGCGGACCTATAGAGAGCCGATTCAGATGCAGCACCGATACAGACCTAGCCTCATCCAGTCTAGGCCAGATTTGCCTAGAAATCACACAAGTTGACTCCTTGGCCCATCTAGCGTTAGCCTGTTCAATGGAGCGAGATCTCAACCAATGCTTGCATGAGTTAAGCGGGGGGCCAACCCATGTCGCAGATGTGATATCCTGCAAGCTTGTGCCTTCCCTTGCTAACTCATCTGCAATGCAGTTGCCTGAACGTTGCTATAGCCTGGAACCCAAATGACGTTCAGGCCGCACCTTTCGGCTAGTTTGTTCAAAGACTCCCTACATTTCATTGCAACTATAGATGTAGTATTGTTACTCTGTAAGGATTTTATGGCAGCTTGGCTGTCAGAGAAGATTTTGATAGAATTTATGTCTGGCAGATCTGTCAGGCGACGAGCTGCTTCCCATATGGCTATGAGCTCAGCCTGATAGACGCTGCAGTGATCAGGTAGGCGCAAACTTACTTTCAGATGAAGCTTTTCGCAGAAAAACCCACTTCCAACTCTATTGTTCAATTTAGAGCCGTCCGTGTAAAGGTGCAGTGTATTAGGGTCGGGATCCCCTAAGTTCTTCCACTCGCTCCTCTCCGGGATTCTTGTGGAGAATTTGTTATCCCAACAAAAGGCTGGTATTGCATAGTCCAGCTTTAGAAAATTGGCAGGGATGTTACTAAGAATTTGAGCGTGCCCGAATCTGGTGTCCCTCCAGGGTTCGGTTGCATTGAGCCTTGCCGCGTTGCAGCTGGCAATGAGTTTCCCCTGTATATCCGTGGGGAGAAGAAATAGGATGGTTTCGAGAGCTTTAGTTGGGGTGGAGGGAAGGGCTCCGTGTTTAGGTGTAAATGGCCTAATGTTTTGCTTTGATTTTTGATTTTTGTTTTTTTTTTTTTTTGTTTTAAAACACACAAAAGTTAAATAAATTGTGTTAACCATAATTTGCATATTAATTTTTGCGCCCAACTGTGTGTAGGTACTTTTTACTTTTTCTTGTATGGCTTTCAACTAAAAACAAAATTTGTTTTATTTCGAATTCTACTGATTGAATCGAAATACTTTTTTCGCAAAAGATTTATGATTTTTTACGGTCTTCAATTAACTGACATTAGGTTTTTACATTAGAGTGGTAGAAACTGAGATATGGTGGCTAGGTACCACAACGGAGCGCCTGAGATCAATGAGCTTTTTTTGGGAAAAACCCACTCCTTGAGAAAAAAAAATTGGTCTATCACACTTTAAAATCCGACAATAATTGCCGAAGATATGAAAAAAAATGCAATTAAGCGACATCTAGCGTTGCCAGAAAAAAAAAATTTTTTTAAATGTTTTTCAAAAACACTTCATATGAGGGGAGGTATGGCCGACTTTTTTTTTGCCTGTAAGGCGAGACGCTCTAATGTATATATATCTATGTATGTACATATACATACACTGAGAGAAAAAAAATATATGGAGGGGTCAAAGAAATTGTTTACCTATTTTGAACACTACTTTCTTTGTTTTGAGTAAATTTTCCTTAAAACATGTTAAAAGGTTTATAAAATATTGTTGTTACATGCGTTACCATGGTTTCATATACTTGTTTTGAAAAAATTCATACATTAAAATAATGAAAAATTCTTTAAGCGCCATTCCATTCCCAACTTTCCTTGTTTTGAAGACTTGATTTCTATAATTTTGAGAAATAAAATTCTCATACAAATCCCCATGGCAACGAATTTGTTTGAATGTTTTTTTATGTTTTTTCCACATTTTTGAGAAAATTTACACAAAACAAAGAAAATTTTGTATTGGGACGCGTGTTCAAAATAAGGAAAATTATGTCTTTGATCGAGAGAAATTTTTTTTTTGAGTGTATAGCCACTACGTGATTTCAAGCATGCCAGCTGCCTTGATACCACGACTTTTGTTGCTTTAGACATTTTCTCGTCGACAACATCCCCCCCAACAAATTTTGCGACTATTGTTAATGTTTTAATTAGTTTTCTTCTCTCATTATGCTTATGCTAGGCTTACCGCTAAACGAAATGCATGGGAAGTGGTTTCAGGAATTAGGGTAAACAATTTTTCATTTCTATGTACGCCCGTATCTCTGCAAATGTCTATTTTTAAAGCAGACAACAATGATGATTCCATTTTCGTTTTCATAAATCAATTACGTACTTGGCAGAAGATGAAAAAGCAATAAACAGAAGATTACGACGCTTCCGCCGTATGCCACTATTTTGTAATGGGTAGATAAAGTGCACGTCTGTCATGCCAGAGATACAGGTTTCGAAACAAACATACTTAATATAATTTTTCTAATTAACTAAAATCAAGAAAAAAAAAACCCTTGGCAGTGATTGACATATGCCCCGAATGTGTTTCTGTCATGAAAGAACTTTTCGAATATAAATTCATTCGCCATTCGGAGCCGACATAAATTTGTAGGTCCACCCAATTAGTAGGAAAAACAATTAGAAAAATAAAAGAGAACGCCCCGGTTAGGTTGGGTAAGGTTGACCGGATACAGTAACCCTTCCACGGTCCTTACTTTTACCAACATCGTATCGGAGAGAGTATTTTGTGTATTTCTTTAGAGTATTTTGTTGACTACTAGATGCCACAACAGGGGTGAGAGTACTGCCACTTGCGGTATGCCCCTATGTGCCCTCCTTGACATCGTCGAAAGGCCCCACCCACACGACAACCGTCCGACAACTCCAAAGGTCGTCGATCCAGCGCCGAATGATTGGAGGTATTGCGATACATTCGAGCCCCTCCAACAGCGCCGCAGCAGAGACGTTGCTAAAGGCCCTCGGAATATCAAGAAATACATCTATCGCAATCCTTATAGTGAAGGGCCTTTTCGAAATGGTATTGTTGTTGTGATTTTTTATCCTCTTTATCCTCCATTACAAAAAGATAAATGCGTTTTATGCCTTCCGCCAGGCATCTCGTACCATGACTGAGGCCGTCTCGCACTTCCCCCTGACTCGCGCCTTGAGGGGACCTACTCGACCGAACAACAGCCTTCGCTAGCCCTCCGCGGTCTCCCCCCTGCAGGCTGCCCTTGCAAAATCACTAGGAAAAGGCATCGGGGAGGAGAGACGGAGGTCCATTGCCCAGGCAGCAACTTCTTGGGGGTTTCAGCCGAGGATATTTACCATCCGAAGTTCGTTAGATTTATATTCGCACTAGACCTTGCTAAAATAGTACGAAAGTAACCAAGACAACGTGTTTTCCATAACTGAAACGCTTTTCATGGTACATTTTGAGAGAAAGGAGTTTGTATGTACTAGATATTCACGCATGTATGTATGTATATACGTAGGTACATATATTTTAGACAAGTACCTACACTTATAAATTAAGTATTATTCTCAGTTCAAATTTTGTTGCCAAAAAGATTATAAATAATACTTCTAAATCTAAAATGAAATTGTTAACAATAAAATTTAATTTGTATACATATTTATCATTAATTTGACAGCAAATGTTTCGTTTGCGATAAAACTTAACAATGCCAAAAACAGTAAATTTTTATATGCAGCAGGCAATTAATATGTATGTACGTATAGCAACCCAGTAGACCCAAAGGTAATACAAATTATCAATACATTCCTCCTTACACTTCCTTTAGGGAACATAACAACTTCCATGACTATGCCCGATGAATATCGCACGGTGCTGGCCGCCTTCGCATGCATGACTTTGTATAGTAAAAAAAGCAATGAAGTGAAAATTCTTCGTAAGCGTCGTGCTTTCATTACAAACCGCATGCTTATTCCATATGGTCGTTATGGTACTCTTCTTAGGTATTCAGCATGAATGGTAGAATTTTTATAGTGCTGAATATACAGCTGCCTACCATCTAATTTTGTTATGTACTACATTCGTATACATTTTTTTGTTTCGGTTTACTCTTCTTAACTCCTGCTTGAGTTCGTGAAGAAACGATCTGTGCACAATTTTTACGTGACTGCCAACATGCTTTAGGAGTACCTGTAGTATACCTAACAAAAGCAATTATCCTGGCATGAATAATCATCGCATCACCTTACAAATGGGCCTGGTTGGAAATGTAGTATGTATACATATAAAAATTGTTCGTATATACTAAGTCACTGCCAATGAAAGCGATAGAGTGCATAAAAAAATAAAAATCAGACATGGGGTTAGTGCACTAAATTTGTAATGCACTACACATTTTACTACCAGTATAGCCGAAGTTATTGGCGCAATTATTGCAACTAACACTAATAAAGCCCGGTTTCACCAACCGGTCTCAATTTAGTTAAGCCGATTTTTTTACGTTTTCAGTTTCACCATGCAACTGAGCTCAGTCACAAGTTAGTCAGCTTTTGTCTTGACTAAAAATAAACTAAGAATTTGAGTCGCTTTAGCAAATTCAACAACCAAAAGAGCGAATATGACAAAAAACGAGCAAATACAGCAACCAAAACAACCAAAAAACCCAGTATTCGCCATAAAAGGTTGGTTGCAAAACTATTTTCTTAGACTATTTGGTAAAACCCAAAAGTAAGTTAGCCCCAAATCTGGGCTAACTTAAGTCAAAACTTAGTTTTAGCTTTAGTCACGTTGGTGAAACCGGGCCTAAGTAGTACTAATAATTAAGTGATTGTGAAAAAAAAAACTTTATTTTAGTGCAACAAACTAATTTTTTAACACTGTTTTTATTTAGGAAAAAAAATAATTAAATTAGTGATAGTGGAAGAATTTTTCACTTAAGCTATTTTTGCTTTAATTGCTTTAGTGTAAGAAATTTCCATTACTACTACTACCAAAATTTATTTGGTGATTTAGCTGAAAAATTGTTGCACTACGCCCATATCTGATTTCCATACATGCAATTAATTTGTTTTTGTTTATGGATTTTAATAAAATTGATTTTAATTACACGCCATTGCGGATGCGGCTTTAGATGGAAATTCAAAATTCACCACATTCTCATTCTGCCCAATTGCACCAAAATGCATACATGTGTATGTATGTACATATGTATGTAGATAGTACATGGATGCGGTTGAGCGATTTAAAATATATCGTCAACAAATCCGTTGATGTTTCTAAGCCAAATTACATATTGTTGGGGAAGATAAAATTTAATTGTTTATTACATTGGATTTAAAAAGTTTTAAATGCTTTTCTTGTTATTGTGCGGCAGCATAGAATATAAAATTTTGAATATTGAGCTTTGCGTGTAGCGCTTTGAGCTTTGAGTTTTAAAGTTTACTTCTTGAATTTTGCGCATTTCATTTTTGAAGACTAAAATTTTCTTTCTATCAAAAATCTCCAAAAATTCCAATGATATTTGCTTGCTTATCGTATTTTTCCTACAGTTGATCTTAGCTTTTGTGGATATGCTTTTGAAATATTGAGATTATGCAAAAAAAAAAATAATAATAACTTTACCACACATACATATGTATGTATGTACCTACGTATGTGTGTAAATATTTAATATGTACCTTCTAATTTAATTCAGCACACCTTTTTTTGTGGTTTGAGCATTTATCAATTGTAGATTTTGCGGAATAGTGGGCCAATATTTGTCAGCAAATACCACAATAATGTTTATGGAATATGAAGTCTAACTACTTATATTAAATATATGTACATATCGTCGTTTAAAGTGCATTTTCGCGTAAGAGGTACTTACATTTTCGCTAAAGGGACATCAAGGATGGGCATTTTTCAACTATGTGCCACTCATTTTCAACTATGCCCATCCTTGATGTCCCTTACGCGAAAATGCAAGTACGTCTTACGCTAAAATGCTCTTTAAACGATGATATATACATACCTGAATACAAATCTAGATACTAGTACTCTGCAAAGCCCGACCAAAATGCATCATGTCCTAGAATCGACATAAAAATTAATAGACCTTTATTAATTCTTACATTTTTATACTCAGCTGTACTAGTACACAGAGTATTATAGTTTTGATTTCCTAACGGTGGATTGTAACAGAATGAAATAATCGAGATAGATATAGACTTATATATATCAAAATGATCAGGGTGAAAAGAGAAATCGATTGAGCCATGTCCGTCCGTCTGTCCGTCTGTGAGCACGATAACTCGCGCAAAAATTGAGATATTTTGATGAAATTTGAAAAGTAAGTTGGTATCAAGACAGGAACGGATGGTATTGAAAATGGGCGAAATCGGACCATGACCAGGCCCACCTCCCCTATATAGTAAAAATCGGAAATTTTGTATCTCAGTCACTAATAGAGCTAGAGTGATAAAATTTCACACACGTATTGAGCTCAGGCCCTTATGAAGAAATATGGTGAAATTTTGGAAAACGGGCGGTGCCACGCCCACTTATTAAGGTGCAAAAATTGAAAGTTTTATGAGTCATAACTCAGAAACCGTTGAAGATATATCGATGAAATTTGGTAGGCGTTATATACTCACTTAGGCAAATGTTTGGACGAAAAATAGCCAAAATCGGTTTGACGACCACGCCCACTTTTATATATGGGTATTATAAAGTGACCTAATAAAAGCATTTTAAGCGATATCTCTGTCAAATATAAAGATATATCATTGAAATTTTATGGAAGGTGTCCAACTGTGGACATAAAACAAAAAATACAAAAATTTTGGAAAATGGGCGTGGCACCGCCTCCTTTTAGAAGCAGGAATATACGAGATTTCTGAGCCCATAACTCGACAAATAATCGATATATTATGACGAAACTTGGTCTATACACTTTCACTACTTGTAGTAATACATGTTCAAAATTTTAGCGAAATCGGTTGACGACCACGCCCACTTTTATATATGGGTATCATAAAGTGGCCTAATAAAAACATTTTAAGCGATATCTTTGTCAAATATAAAGATAATTCATTGAAATTTTGTGGCAAGAGTTCCACAATAGATCGGAAACAAAAAATAGAAAAATTTCGAAAAATGGGCGTGGCACCGCCTCTTTTCAGACAAAGGAATCAACGAGATTTCGGAGCCCATAACTCGACAAATAATAGAGATATTATGACGAAACTTGGGTTATACACTTTTATAACTTGTGTTAATTGACACGCAAAAATTTATTGAAATCGGTTTATGACCACGCCTACTTTTTAACAAAGATATTTCTGGAACATCCTTTGGGAATTTGTAACGTGAAGTCTTTGTAACTAAAAGTCATTTTGCACTAACAATAATATTTATATGCTTATTTGGATGATTGATACAAATTTTGAAAATGGGCGTGGCTGCGCCCTGTTTATGCAGCACTCGTGTCATATAAAATACACCCTATATCGAACAAACGCAAACAAACAATGAAAGCATACAGCTGAGTATCTAATGTTCGATTCCACTCGAACTTAGGCTTCCTTACTTGTTTAAATTGTTTTTTAATAGCTGAAGCACCAAGTTGAAGCTCTGTTTGTCATTAGAGACACTATTGAAATTATATTTTATTTTAATATTGAGCATTTGCAGCTCACTAGCGCTTTCCACGAAACACTTATCTAATACCAACTTCATTATTTAACCACATAGTACCTTCATCAGTAACTACACACACACACTGCCATATTGCAGCACAACAGTTCCACCCACAAGCGAAAAAATAACCTAAACATATAATTTAATTTATTCAAATGAATTTATTTAATTTTTCAATCATTAATGTCACACGCATAAAGAGAGGTTATATATGTGTATGTGTGTGCTTTGAATATATGTATGTATGTACTCGTATTAAATGGGATCAAGCTGCGGGCTAAACAGGCGATTAAATATTCATTAGTGAAATTTTAAAAACGAACGAAATGCTAAATTGTGTGACACTTTTATAATTGAAATTTCTAAAGCTACTGAATATGTGGGCAAAAGGAACACCAACGCACACACATACATATATACATACATACGTATAAGCACAATGAGCACTTCCAAATAATCAAATACCTTATATGAAATAAATAAAATATTTATTAAAATTTGTATGTAAGTATGTGCACAGGTGCTTAGTTTTGGGTCACAGCCACGCACACATGCATACATACATACATACGCAAATCTATTGGCACATTTGTATATATCAAATATGGTGATACTTTGGGTATTAACCCTTGCTGACGGCTGTCACATTTATGGTGAATACTAAATGAGCAACAACAGCCTCAATGTGCTTGAGTGTGTCACCTGAATCTGAATTTGTGACCTTTTTTGTGTGACAGAGAAACATACATACATACATGCATATGTACCTTTTTTATGTACATATCAAAACCCATCCCTGTAAAAGATTGTGCGGTTAGTGTAGAAAGAGATTTGTCCCGGACTCCTCTCCTTCGGGTACAATTGGCTATAATTACTCCGCAATTGTAACCGGAAAGGTAAAAATGTAGACTAACTGTTGACAATTGTACTGAAAAGGTTATAAACGAACTTCGAAATACGGTTGTGTTCAGGTATAAAAGGCTGCAACTTCCATACGATGTGGAGAAGTCTACCTTCGTACTCATTCAGATATAAAAGGGTACAATTAGTCTCCCCATAGGACATGCTCAAGCAAAAAGGAACGCTTCGTTCCATATAAAGAGCCCACAAGTTGTATTAGTCGCATGCTCCTTTGCGGGAGATCCCGAGCACATCCAGGATTGTTCACATTTTTTGCAGGGATATAATACACATATGTATGTATGTATGCATGTATGTGCGTCTAGCTTAAACTTATAGGGATATAACCGCAAAAGGATTAATCTGAGATTTGTAAACTTTCGTAGTGCATATTTGCATATTGAAATTGAGGCTGACAAAAGCTCTTTATTCTGTGTGTGTTTTATAAATCTTAATATATAATATAATACACATGCATATATGTATACGTGTATTATTTGGTTTATTTTTATACAAAACACTGAAGAATAATTAAAAAATTCTAAACCCCTCCAAGAAAGACAAGTAAGAGCGTGGCTGTCTTCGGCCGTACCGAAGACTTCATACCTTTCATGAGTGGGGAAATTAAAAGCTACCTATGTAAGTATGTACATAGCCTGATTTAGTAAAATTTATAATTTCAATTTTGTGGGTTATTTATGGAACGATTTATGAGAAAAAATGGTGTCTGGGCTATTGAAATGGAGGAGTTATAAGACAAAATGTGTATATCTGAACAATCGGTTGTATGGGAGATATCTGTTATCCGATCTTAACAATTTTCGGTAACCTTGTTTAGGCCAACATGTGTACAAATACTTCAAAATTTCATGTCCTTAGCTGTTTAAATGGGGAAGTTATACACCAAAATTTGTATATCTGAACAATCGGTTGTATGGCAGCTATATGTTATAGTGGTCCGATCTTGAAAATTTTCGGTAACTCTATTTGGGCCGATATGGGTACAAGTACTTTAAAGTTTCATGTCATTATCTGTTAAAATGGAGAAGTTATACCCCAAAATGTCCATATCTGAACAATCGGTTGTATGGGAGATATATGTTATAGTGCTTCGATCTGGACAATTCTCGCTTACCTTGTTTGGGCCAACATGGGTACAAATACTTCAAAATTTCACGCTTTTAGCTGTTAAAATGGAGGAGTTATACATCAAAATGTGTATATCTGAACAATCGGTTGTATGGGAGATATATGTTATAGTGATCCGATCTTAACAATTTTTGGTAACCTTGTTTAGGCCAACATGTGTACAAATACTTCAAAATTTCATGTCCTTAGCTGTTTAAATGGGGAAGTTATACACCAAAATGTGTATATCTGAACAATCGGTTGTATTGCAGCTATATGTTATAGTGGTACGATCTTGACAATTTTCGGTAACCTTGTTTGGGTCAATATGAACACAAATACTCCAAAGTTTCGTGTCCTTAGCTGTAAGAAGGGAGAAGTTATACCCCAAAATGTGTATATCTGAACAATCGGTTGTATGGGAGATATATGTTATAGTGATCCGATCTTAACAATTTTCGGTAACCTTGTTTAAGCCAACATGTGTACAAATACTTCAAAATTTCATGTCCTTAGCTGTTTAAATGGGGAAGTTATACACCAAAATGTGTATATCTGAACAATCGGTTGTATTGCAGCTATATGTTATAGTGGTGCGATCTTGACAATTTTCGGTAACCTTGTTTGGGTCAATATGGACACAAATACTCCAAAGTTTCGTGTCCTTAGCTGTAAGAAGGGAGAAGTTATACCCCAAAATGTGTATATCTGAACAATCGGTTGTATGGGAGCTATATGTTATAGTGGTCCGATTCGGCCAATTCCGACAAATGATCGATTGAGCATCAAAATCCGTGTTCCAAATTTCAATCAAATATCTCAAAAACTGAGGGACTAGTTTGCGTTCACACAGACGGACGGACGGACGGACGGACGGACAGACGGACATGGCTTAAACGACTCAGCTCATGATTCTGATTATATCGGTATATATATTGATGGGTCTGTCAGGCCTCCTTCTAGTACTTTCAAGATTTGATTTTCGGCACAAAGTTATAATACCATTTCATTCTCATGAAAGGTATAAAAATGAAGTGACTACCAACAACTACCTAACGGCTTTAAAAACTTTTTCTGTCTAGACAATGGGCAACTCATCTTTCAGCAAAGTAAAAGAACAGCACTTATTTTACATTTGTACCCACTTTTTAAGACTAAACCGAATTACGCAAATTTGTCATATATTGGAATGCGGCTAAAATTATAATTAAAGTTTAACGTAAGTCTAAATGTCGGGGCTTAAATACATATATAATGTATTAGTATGAAAATTCAACAGGCAAAAATAAGCTAATGGCAACGTAATACTCAATCAAAATCAAATCAGAACTCTGATATATGAAAGATTTTTAATGTGACACATACCCAATAATCATCAATTTCAAAGTACATACATGCATACATACAAACACAAATGCATATATTTCGTCCATATACTATTTATGGCAATTCATATTCCCATTTGAAAGCATAACACACGCTCATTGTCATGGAAATCATGAATATAACATAAACTTAGCGCATAAAGTGGCTGTAAAAAAGCGCCAAAAATTGCGATTAATCTGAGATCACACGACAGGGACCATGCGACTATTACCCATTTGTATTTCTTTACATGGAATGAAATGTTATTTTTTGGCTGCTTGCTTTTCGGACAGGGTAGGAATATGATAAATATATCAAGAGTGGAACGATTTTCCGTCATCCGTTGTCAAGTTTGGTTTGGAGACAATATGCGCTTCAGTGCCTTTTTTCGTTCCAAACCAAACTGGACAAGGGATGACGGAAAATCGTTCCGCAATATATCAACTGAAATGTTCGAGAATGCCCAATGAAGATACTAATTAATTTATTTAGTAACGCACTCAAAAAAAAATTTCTCTCGATCAAAGACATAATTTTCCTTATTTTGAACACGCGTCCCAATACAAAATTTTCTTTGTTTTGTGTAAATTTTCTCAAAAATGTGGAAAAAACATAAAAAAACATTCAAACAAATTCGTTGCCATGGGGATTTGTATGGGAATTTAATTTCTCAAAATTAAAGAAATCAAGTCTTCAAAACAAGGAAAGTCGGGAATGGAATGGCGCTTAAAGAATTTTTCATTATTTTAATGTATGAATTTTTTTAAAACATGTATATGAAACCATGGTAACGCATGTAACAACAATATTTTATAAACCTTTTAACATGTTTTAAGGAAAATTTACTCAAAACAAAGAAAGTAGTGTTCAAAATAGGTAAACAATTTCTTTGACCCCTCCATATATTTTTTTTCTCTCAGTGCGATAATAAATAAAATAAAATAAAATTCCGTCGATCTACATGTCACTATGTACATACATATTTCCAGCTGTCCGCGCGAATTTAACACGGCGCTGTCCTAGGCGGTGTCAATTGTCACCCTCCGCAGTTTGTTTTCGATAGTTCTGAATTAGTACTAAATGCTACAGTTTGCACTAGTTCGTTTCTTGGCACAATTTCGTTAGTTCTGAACTAGCTAAAAGTTCTTTCAAATTCTAAAGTTTACAGAATTTGACATGCTTCATGCAAGTTGCTCGATAGTACAGTAGCTAACGCGTCTGATTTGGAATCGGGCGATCTCAGTTCAATTCCTGTTGCTGTCAATATAAAAAAAAAATTTTTTTTATTGAATAAATATTTAAAAATATTTAAATATTAAACAAATAAGAAAACTATTTCTGAGATCGGAAAAACTAGTCAACTCGTATTTTCCTAGGATTTGTTCAAGCAAAGGGCAACATTTCATTTCATTAAGTGGAGAACAAATTGTACATACCCTTTATACCAAAATTCTAACCATCTGAGAATTGTGGAAATATACAAAGCCGAAGGAAATTAAATGAACGAAAAATTTACATAGAATTATTGTCACTTCGAAATTGTATACAAATTAAAGTGTGTCTTATAATGGCCAATCAATTCACTCCTTCTGAACTAGTGGAGATCTAACTACGATTGAGCTAGTTTCTCTTTGACACCTTTTCGCTAGTTTGGAACTAGAAATTTTGCTTACTAGTTATTGTTTCCTGCAGGGTGGTCCATGTACGCATACAGTCACACACATACGCCACACTCAGCCATACTTACATACATACATATGGGTATTTCCACAGAGAGGTCCACCGCGAGCGAAATGTAAAATACATGCAAAACAAAGTTTTTAGCTTTTATTAAATAAGAGGAGATATCGAATTGTCATTATCTTAAACAAATTTAGATTTTTCAAAGTTAGAGCTAATAAAAAAAGTGATTGACAATTTCGGGACAACCTTTTCTTACTATTTCTCACTTTTCAATGAAGATTCATCGTAATGACTATTTCTTGACAGAGATATTCCGTTTTCAGTAATAGCAAATTTATTTTGATAATAGTATATATCTCTCTTCTACATGTACTAAAATGTTCTGAATAAAAATTTATGTTACATTTTTCGTTTAATAAAAACTTAAAAATGAGTTTATGTAAGTAATTTCTTCAGTAGAGGTTTATATGTCACGTTACGAACGTTACGTTACGTACTTTATAATATTATGTGCAAAATAATTGAAGAGATGTTTTCAAGAAAAAATGAAGGCAGTAATACAAGTAAATCAAACTGATTAAATTATAGTAACTTGCATTAAAAATGTGTACAATATTCGCAGAATTTCGCCTTTTTATAGGTGCAGCTGAGAATGACGTATAATTTTATCACGTTACCAACCGGTGTTTGTTGGCAAATATTTTTGAAACGTGTTTTGCTGTAGATCCAATATTTTCACTAAACATATTTTTTGTAAAGAGCTATTCAAAGGCAACATTGAAAAAATTAATATATATATTTATCGATACTTTTCTTCACGTTGAATCCGTACGAATGTCACGTTCGTCACCATGGAAATGCCCATATATATTTGGCGTATTAATGTTATGATTATTACAAGTGCCACGCGACAATTTGCCTTGCATTGAAAGGGCGGAATGTGAAATGAAATGAAATAAAATTTTGCGAACCTTTTGACTATACTCGTCCCCAGGCGAATTGGCATCATTTCGAATTTTTGGTGCGTATAAAGCTGGGGTTATAGATACTTAACGTAGCATGGAACAAGTTGAGAAACGGGCCGCTTTATGCGCGCTCTGTAAAAATCTAAATTGATCAGACTTCTATGTTACGCTAAGTGTGCGTAATCAAATGTACTCAAACCCCATTGAACAGAAATTTTGAGTGTGTTTGTTCATGCTACGTTAAGTACCTATAACTCCAGCTTAAAGTATGTGCATATGTATGTAATATGGCAGATACTATATTAGATTCCATGTGCGATTACATATATCTACATATTATGCCTACTTCCGTGAATACATAATTGTGCGCGTGTATGTACATATATTTTTAGCTACGATTTTATGAGGATAATTCTCAATTTTTTTTTATTAGAATATTAAAATATGCAAAATGTAAGGGTTGTTCTAAAGCTAAAGGCTCAGCACTCTCAAAGCGTTTCAATAAAGATATTTAAATTGAATTCATTGCCCGAGGTATTTTTTGGCATAACAACAAAAACTAAAAATAAAAAATAAATAAAAAACACTGCCCCAGGATAAAGAAGACATGCATTGAATAAAGAATACGAAGAAGTGGAAAAAAATGCGTGAGGTGTTAACCAAAAAAAGAGGAAACAAGTTATCGGCGGCAACGACGCGTCGCATATTTTTACGCTTAAGGGTAATGAAAATGGCAAAAAACAAAGGCAATAACAACAACGACAATAACAAACGAAATACGATTCAATTTACAAGCATTACAAATCAATAAATAAATAATTTGATTCAATATAATCGAATATAAAGTGTGTCCTATAGGAAGAGGAAGTTTTGTTTTTTTTTTTTTTCGTTAGAAGATAATCAGTAAAACACTGAGCTCATAATAATTTTGCGGAAGGAAATGTATGTATGTATCTACAAAATTACAAATTCCCTCGCTAAACATAGCTCAGAAAAGCGGAGCCCAAAAAGAGAAACGCATCTTCTTTATGATTCGGAGTCATTCCTTTTTTAACACGCTTTTATTATGCCGTTTTCTTTTCTCGAAAAAATGTTGCCCTTTTTGATTTTCTTAGCTATTTTGTAGGCTTGTATGGTAATTTTACCGAATATTGACCTCTAAGTAAGCAAGAGGGCACCATTATCTACAAATTTAGCCATTTTATAGAAAGTTAGGTTACGCAATTCGATAATTGGGATATAGAAGGGCAGCATTTTTTTGCAGAAAAGAAAACGCCATTAGTTTCACCTGTATGTATGTATGTATGTATGTATGTAACTTCATCCCATCCTAAAAGTTGTAAATATTTAACTAAATTAACTAAATTATATCTTTCAAACATTCACTTTTTTGTGTTCTCCTTATTATTTCTATTCTCCTCCGGATTCGAAACATGACATCAACAGCCCAACGGCATCATATAGTAGGACATTCAACATTATATTTTATGCTTCATTGCGGCTTTTATGTTACCTTTCTTCAAAATAGCCTCAATGAATTTCAATTCACTCCCGTATACAGGCCAATAAGTAACAAGCTTGCAGGGTACGGAAAAACTCACTCACGAACGCTCAAAAATACATTCTACTCAAATCACAAACAAATGTTCAAAGAAAAACGTACAACCACTCAAGTAGCGAGCGAACTAACGCACATCAGCCAGCGATCGCTCATAGCGATGGCGATAAACTCAATGCATAAATTCACTCAAAAAAAAATGAAGCTTGTAGCTTTCTGTTTTGGGTTTGTTGTATTTGCAATGAAATCAGCCGCATGTACAATGTACATACATACATACGTATGCAGAGCAAGAACTGGTTTTGTGTTTTGTGTAACAACATTCTGTTTTGTCATTGTTGTGTTTGCAATAAAAACAATCGCATGTACATACATATGTATGCAAAGCAAGAACTGGTTTTGTTTGTAATTCATTTAATAGTAAGTTCTGAATCAACGAAAAGGAACCCTAATTACATTTTTATACAATGTTTTGTAAACGTGAGGTGAAAAAAATTTCTCTAAAAAAAAAAAAAAAAAAAAAAAAAAAAAAAAAAATGCGCCACTCGGGACTCGAACCTGAGCTCCTTGGTCCGTAGGCAGCATACCTCACCATTACGCTACAAACGTATTCGGAGCTTTATTGTCTAAATTCGAATTTATTCAATCAGGTTTCTTTTTTTTTTGTTCTTTCAAATGCTTCACCTCAACTTCTCTTCACTTTCTGATTGTGAAATATAACAAAACGTTTGGGAAATTTTGTATTTCCAAACTAGTTTGGAAAACCTTGAATAAAAGGGTTTGGAAAATATTGCATAATAAGCTAGTTTACTTCACTGCATATTGGGATTTTTGGTAGAAGTTATAAATACATACATATGTATGTAGATCTATTTCAGAGAACACCACATCCCATCAGACTTCTTTTTACTTTTATTCTTGCGTCCGCATAAAACATCCTTTAATGAAAAATTTCACTAAAAATTCAAAAATAAATAATAGCTTAAAAAACTAAAAAACACGCTTTAATCTTAAAAATCGTACTAAAAATTGAGAAATAATTTAATTAGAAAAAAATGATGAACGAAAATATAAGTATTTAAGGAAAAGCGTGGGGCTGCTCAATAATATTTGAACATGAAAATATTCGATTCATACAACTAGTACAAAAATATACCTAGTTGCGAAATTAAAAAGTACGATATATGAAATCTCAAAAAAGTCAAAATAAAATTGTTAGTAAAAAACCCCGATTTTAAATATTTTTTGACATACTGAGCACCCCACGCTTTTCCTTAAATACTTATATTTTCGTTCATCATTTTGTTTCTAATTAAATTATTTCTCAATTTTTAGTACGATTTTTAAGATTAAAGCGTGTTTTTTAGTTTTTTAAGCTATTATTTATTATGACTCCCTTTGAAGTCTTCTTTCAGCATTTATTACTGATGAGTATCTACTTATATATAATTGAACTAGTTAGTCCTTTTCGTTAGTTCTGATCCAGAAATTTATATCACTAGTTGTTGATTTGCCTGCAGGCATGCAGCACAAATCTGGTTGGTTGTTTGGTTCATTAGAGTGGCGAGTCCTGCTGACTTCAGTTAGCGCCAAAGCGCCGTTTTGATACAACGTCTTGTGACTAAAGAACCAGAAGCATAGAGTAAAGGACAATATCAATTCGAAAACCGAGGCAACTTCTATGCCCAATATCCATCCTATTGAGTTTAGGTATCTAAGAAGCTTCTCAGGCTTGACATCCTTGAGTTCCGGGAGGTTATCGAAGAAAGCTTTATCAACGAATTTCATTCCGTCTTTGCAGTACGAAGCACACTCGCATAGCAGGTGCTCCATCGTCTACTCCGCTTCAACAAGATTACAGCTGCGGAACCAGAGTGTTATGGTCCATTCCCAATCAGATCGCGTGGGTACCAATAGCCCAATGTCCCGTGAATACCGCAGTTAAGCGGGAAATAGCCCTTCGGTATATAAAAACTGATTAAATTCCTATTATAAATACCGCAACACTTTATTCTGCAGCGCAAAAGAAAGAACCCAAATACCACTTATCTGCCACAGCAGCTGTGTACTTCTAAGAAGCAGCAACTATAAACTCTTACTTTAACACAACTTGTTGCATTCTCTCAACTCTTTGTTTTTTTTTTTGCTTACCATTTATTAAGCTTTGTCATTTTATCAGCATTTTTTCAGAATATGAAGTAATTCTACGAACCATTACATAAAATGCGTCGTCGTCAAGAGCGACATCATACAAAAGCCCAGCAACATTTGTTACGTGTTAATAGATGGCATTTTAACTATGATGGGTTGACACATCAACAGGCGCTGCCGCGGTGCAGACACTTTCTATCGTACGCAAAAACAACAACAACCAGTTGCTGCACTCCAGCGCAGACATCTTTACCGCTGCATTGGTCTACTAGCGCTCCTGTGTACTCAATGGGTTATCAACGTTAGAGGCAGACAATGTGTGCCTACGGGCGTCAAAGTCTTTGCAATGACTCGTTGCACTTCATTGCACTTCGTCGGTCTTCAACTTTTAGTTCGCACACTCAGTTCTTGGCCTCCAGCAGCGCATTTCGCAATATGACGCCCCATAGCTCTTCCATCACTGAGGTTTTATCTCGCTTTTCTACGCCCTTCCAACTGACTTGAAAGGTCTCTTGATTTTCATGTGATATTTTTTCCCCTCTCAATTATTACGCCCCTTTTATTTATTATTTTTGCACATTTCATTTCGCTACTTTGTTTGTTGTTGTTGCCGCTGTTGTGCATTACTCGCCCGTTCGCTCCACTCATATTTCCGTTTATCATAAATGCGCCATATTTTTCGCTATGACAACATAAAATAAAATAATGATTGTCATTTAATACTTTTAACCTGGCCTCAATGAACTCCATGCTCCTCCATGCATGATTCTTTGCATTCGCATATTTACATACAAAGATATATGTATATATATATACTCATATACAAACACGGTTTACAGAGCACGTAACGTAAGTCATCTGGATAGTAACTTTTGGCGCCCTCGCCGAGTTAAATACGTGTCTGTAATGCCAATGTATCTTATGGTACATACATACTTACGTATAAATGAAAAACAGGGTCTTCAACCACATACTAATATATCCATTCTGTATAATATAATTCTTTGAACCATGCCTTACCATATTCACTCCGATTGAAAATACATCATGATTCATGAATGCATTCATATGCAATTTAATCAATTGGAGTCATAATTTTGAATGCAGTTATGGGCTAAAGTTTTTTCAAAAACAAAAAATTTAGTCCAAAATTCTTTTCTGAACTCATCCTAATTGACAAAAATATTTCAAGAAAATGACTTCTATTGACTTTAAAATGAGACTTTTTTAAATTTGTTCTACTGATCTCAAAAAGAAAGACTTCATTCAAATGATTGAAATCAAATGAGTAGGAAAACAAATCTAAAAATGAATAGTTAATCACTAAATTTTAGTCTGAATACTGACTTCACTTTAACTTCAAAAAACTGAAAGTTATTTTAATGAGCGACTTTTTTCAAATTATTTTATTTAATTTAATGAGTTACTTTATTCAAATGACTTTTATTTTCTTTCATGAGTGAATTTACACAAAAGAGTTTTATTTACTTTCATGAGTGACTTTATTCACATGACTTTTATTTACTTCAATGCTTGACTTTATTCTAATGACTTTTAGTTACTTTAATGAGTGACTTTATTCAAATAATTTCATTTACTTTAATGAGTGACTTTATTCAAATGATTTTTAGTTACTTTCATGAGTGACTTTATTCAAAAGACTTTAATTTACTTCAATGAGTGAATTTATTCAAATGACTTTTAGTTACTCTAATGTGTGACTTTATTCAAATGACTTTTATTTACTTCAATGAAAGACTTTATTCAAGTGACTTTTAGTTACTCTAATGTGTGACTTTATTCAAATGACTTTTATTTACTTCAATGAAAGACTTTATTCAAGTGACTTTTATTTACTGCAATGAGTGAATTTACTCAAATGAATTTTATTTACTTTCATGAGTGAATTTATTCAAATTACTTTTATTTACTTTAATGCTTGACTTTATTCAAATGAGTTTTAGTTACTTTAATGAGTGACTTTATTCAAATGACTTTTATTTACTTTCATGAGTGAATTTATTCAAATTACTTTTATTTACTTTAATGCTTGACTTTATTCAAATAACTTTCATTTACTCTAATGTGTGACTTTATTGAAAATACTTTTAAGTACTTTCATGTGTGACTTCGTCCAAATGACAGCAATCAAATTATCTATTTATTTGTTTATATGTTTAAAAAGAGTTAACTTTTGTTCCAAAAGTTTAGTCCGAATTGAAACTTATTTTTTTTTTACTCTTAGTCAAGGTATGCAGATATTAGTTGCAATCATTGCTAAAAAAGTAAGTTCCCAATTTGCACAAACCAATGTGAGAAATTTTAAAGCACCCTTTATATTAATAATGTATGTACTTTGATTCGAAGACACATACAACATACAATTTCATATGCATTATACTAATGTTCGAAAGAAGCCTTTTTTACTTTTTGCAGAGAGCAACATTACTAATGATGCTCATCTTTTTTGAGTCAACACAATTTTCCTATCATTTTTCTTTGAAGCCGCATTGGAAGGGGTTTAAATATTTATAATAATAATACAATGGCGATATTATAACTCTGACGAGTTTTATGGCCGAGCTTCTCTCCCAATTCGAGGTGTGCTCCTTTTTGTTTTTCCTACTAATTGGGTGGACCTACAGTTTTATGCCGGCTCCGAACGGCGAATGCATTTTTTGTGAGAAGCTTTTTCATGGCAGGAATACTCTCGGAGGGTATGCCGCCCACTGCCGAGAGGTGACCGCTGCTCTTAAAAAACCCAATAATTGGATTTTTACTAATTAGAAAAATTTGTTTGGCTCGGACCGTGGTTTGAACCCGAGACCTCTGGCATAGCAGGCGAGCACTCTACCCACTGCACCACAGCGGCCACAGGTTTAAATATTTACTTTGCGGAAATTCTTCACAACAAACATAAAACTCATGACAAACTGCACAATTTCCCCATCATAAAATAATACGAAGAAATGAATGAATGAATGTATAAATATGTATGTATCTGCACTTATGTACGCAGCCATAGTAGCAATGTGAGTGGGTAATTGCTCGCCAATAGATACTAATCTTTTTTTTTCTGTGTTGATTTTTCTTCACCCATTTGCTTTGGCTTTTACTCTTGTAAAAAATAGTAGAAAAATCCTTTACATCATTATTAACGAACGTTGCTGCGCCTTGCCTTTGAAGTTGTCTATGGCTTTGTGTTCGAATTGTACATAAAAATGTATAGTATTTCCCATTATTGCGCTGCACATTGTAGGAGAAATTGTTCACCTTAAACTCTTTGAAATTAAAATAATTTGTGTGGAAGTCATTACTAATTTTGTTATAATAAAACGTATATATTTGAGTTCAATGAACTACATAGTATCTAAAATATAGTTTTGTGTGAATGAAATAATTGTTCCAAGAAAATTTGAGCAAATACTGTTGTTGTTGTTGTTGTTGTCTTTGTAGCCGAAGCTTTTGGTGAGTGTAGGGGAAGTGGCAGTCCTTTGCCGGATAAATCCGGTACGCTCGGGTACTACACTAAAAATAAAATTTCGTAAAAAAACTACGAAAGACTTTCGTAGTCTAGAGTTTCGTAAAATGTACGAAAGTTTCGTATATATTACGAAAGAATTTTTCTCAACAAAATCTAATTTTACGAATCTTTCGTAAATATTACGAAAGGGCTTTCGTAAACCATTTTCAAATATTTTTTTCGCATATATTACGAAATATTTCGTAAATATTACGAAACACTTTCGTAAATTTTCTTAAAATTGTCTTTACGAATAATTTCGTATATTGTACGAAAGTTTTCGTAACATTATCAAAGGATTAAAAGATTTACGAAATACATTCGTAATATATACGAAATAGTTTCGTAATATTATCAATGGATTAAAAAATTTACGAAATACTTTCGTACAACAATATTTTACCGTACAAGTTTTCTTTCATTGTGAAGTGTTGAGTCGGTGCAATAATATCAAAAATTATTTTAAGTAGTAAGTGCGTAATGAAATAATGTATAAAAAAATAATGCATTGTATATAAAAAGAAAATATTGATATATAAAATAAACTGTGATATTTTCCAACTTGGTTCAACTTAAGGGTGAGTACATTAGTTGCATTTACTTTACTTTTTTTCGGTCTTATCTATTTTCCTAAATTAATATCTACTTAATAAAATTATATAAAGAGATACTTCTACACTCAGAGAAAAAATTTTAAAAACATGTGAAAACATGCTTAAAATGGGCAAAAACGTATTTAAAAGTGAGGTAGATACCACCATTTTTATTTTAAAAAGGTTCATTGTAAAATTGTAAAATCTAGAAAAAACATTTAAATTTAAAAATGTTTATTTTTAATTCAAGCCCTATGAGTTTTTGAACCTAAAACTTGCGCTTTTATTCCCTTCATTTTAATTTTTAATTTAAAAATGATTCTATTTAATCCAAAATACATTTTTATTTGAAAAGTTTAATTTTAAATTTACAAATTTTCATTTTTAAAATAAAAACGATCTGGTTGAAAACGTGCATTATAAAAAAAAAATTTTTTTTTTCTCCGAGTGTAGCTGCTTGAATTTTAAGGTTTTAGGTAGTTTCCCTTTATCTTTATCTTTATCTTTATCTTTATCTTTATCTTTATCTTTATCTTTATCTTTATCTTTATCTTTATCTTTATCTTTATCTTTATCTTTATCTTTATCTTTATCTTTATCTTTATCTTTCTCTTTATCTTTATCTTTATCTTTATCTTTATCTTTATCTTTATCTTTATCTTTATCTTTATCTTTATCTTTATCTTTATCTTTATCTTTATCTTTATCTTTATCTTTATCTTTATCTTTATCTTTATCTTTATCTTTATCTTTATCTTTATCTTTATCTTTATCTTTATCTTTATCTTTATCTTTATCTTTATCTTTATCTTTATCTTTATCTTTATCTTTATCTTTATCTTTATCTTTATCTTTATCTTTATCTTTATCTTTATCTTTATCTTTATCTTTATCTTTATCTTTATCTTTATCTTTATCTTTATCTTTATCTTTATCTTTATCTTTATCTTTATCTTTATCTTTATCTTTATCTTTATCTTTATCTTTATCTTTATCTTTATCTTTATCTTTATCTTTATCTTTATCTTTATCTTTATCTTTATCTTTATCTTTATCTTTATCTTAGTCTTAATTTTTAATTTTAATTTTTCTTTTTTTTCTTTTTCTTTTTCTTTTTCTTTTTCTTTTTCTTTTTCTTTCTTTTTCACAGGGTTATCTATTTAAGTGGATCGGAACGACGTCCACATTTGCAAATTGCGATTTCCAAAGTTTCCTATGTTTGTCAGACGTATAAGCAATATGTACCTCTTATTTTATTAGGGCACAGCCAGACGACGCAAGAAATTACTTTCGGAAAGTGAAAAATTCAAATTTTTGTATTTGTTGCCTTTCTGAAAGTAATTTCATGCATCGTCTGGCTGTGCCCTTAGCTACTAAAATTAATATAAATATAAATGTAAAATATTAAATTAATAAAGAACTTTTAAATTAATTGAATAAATTAATAATAAAATGACATAAATTAAAACTAAAATGAAATTATCTGAACTTATTTCTTATGCATATATAAAACATTTTTCTCTTAGCATTATTTTATTTATATACATATTTCGAAAAAGTTTTCAAATTTAGTTGAAATATACATCATATATACATATATATATGTATGTAATAATTAGGGTTTTTTAGCTTTAAGCTAAAAAATAATTTGGTCAATTGTACAACAATTTGATAGCTCTAACAGCCTTCGTAAATGTACGAAAGCGGTTTCGTAATGTTTACGAAATCTTTCGTTGCTCAAAAGTACGAAAGTATTTCGTAATTAGTACGAAAGCCTTCGTAAATACTACGAAAGTATTTTGTAAATAGTACGAAAGCCTTCGTAAATACAACGAAAGTATTTCGTAAATAGTACGAAAGCCTTCGTAAATACTACGAAAGTATTTCGTAAATACTACGAAAGTATTTCGTAAATAGTACGAAAGCCTTCGTAAATACTACGAAAGTATTTCGTAAATACTACGAAAGTATTTCGTAAATAGTACGAAAGCCTTCGTAAATATACGAAAGTATTTCGTAAATATACGAAAGTATTTCGTAAATACTACGAAAGTATTTCGTAAATAGTACGAAATAGCTTTCGTACTATTTACGAAACTATTCGTTGCTCAATTTTACGAAAGTATTTCGTGATATGTACGAAAGATTTCGTAATATTTACGAAATATTATTTTGAGTGTAGTCCCTTCTGACACTAGCCGAACTGTCGTTCGAACAATTTTTTTGGCCATTTTCAACCTTCAAGTCTGGTGGGTTTTAGTCGCCTCTTCCGACAGGCATTCTTTACCACCGGTATATTCTAAGCCCCCTAACCCGCTTAGGGTCTTAGTAACTACTAACTTTCGCCTGTGTGACGTCAATAGGTGGTAGAACTCTACTTCTACTGTAGCTACTCATTTAGAGCTAAACAGAGTTTACGTGAATGTTTGTTTTGGTTGTTAAAAGCGATTGTGAATTATTGTAAAAAAAATCAAATTATGTTCTGCCTCAGAGGCAACCGTTAAAGTTAGATATAACGTCTTTCCCCATACATATATTTACATAAGTACCCTGAATCAATAACCTAATCGTACGCTCAGTCAAGTGGGTACATGAGACATAATTAAGTCTGCAATAAGCTAGATAAACATTTCGTGATTTGTTCTGTCTACGCGGTCAATCATTATTAAGATTGTCAGCTCTACACAATTCCTCTTTTTCTCTGTGCATATCATTGCATGCATCTGTCAGATTTCAATATATTTCCGATAAAAATTAGTGACAGCATCAATTTTCGTGTACTTCGTGGAATAATTCAGAGCATATTCCCTTCGATTGAGAGAGTTCGATCTGAAAACTGCTTACGAAATTTAGCTTGATTCAACATGTAATTAGACTCTAATTTTTATTAGAGGGTGAATAAAGATGGAAAGAGCGAAGCATTAAAATGAGAGTGCTGTACGTATTGTGTAGACATGATATGAAATCAGTCTAACTTCTTTCTTCCATACATAAAAAACATAGAAATATTATGTCTAGCCATCTGTCTATAAACTTAGAACAATTTGTGTTTGCCATTGCAAATAGAAACTTTAGGTAAAATATTCAGACACTTTTCCCCACAAACGATTTTTTTTTTTAATGAATGGGAGTTGAATACCTATATGCAAGCAATTACATATATAATCCACAATAAAATAGCCCAGGCATTCTTAAATTTAATGAACATTGTTAAGCTATTAGTTTCCAACAATTTTCACTAATCACATACGTACATACCTACTGCTATACCACCATGGTCAACTAAAAATGAAATCTAAGCAAAGCTATGAAATACTACGATTAGAGACACGTATTTGGCAGATGAGCCGTTACAAAATGCAACAAACCACAAATTGCTTCAAGTGTTTGCCGAAAGCTATATATATATACTGTGCATGTATGTGTTAGACAATGGATAATGTCCGGAACTGGGCAGTTGATAGAAAACTTGATTTATTTACAAAAACACACACACATAAGGCAGCTGAACCAGTAACAAATACGACCCCAACATTATGTAAGTCGAGGCAGAGAAATGAAAAAAAAAAGAAATTAAAAAACTAATCGTGCAAACACAACAACAAAACAACAGTCGATGCGATAACAGCGTGTTTTGCGCTTATTTTCGCTAAAACCGCAACGCCACCCGTCCAATGAACCCACCAAGGGCGAGGCCAACAAACTAAACGTCGAAGTGAACATCGAAGCGCATGAATCGTAATCGTATGTATGTATGAATGTGTGTTTACCCTCGACAGCTGCCAGATTGGTTTGGACTTTTATGGTTGATTACGAAAGCTTAATTTTTTCTGGTTTTTGTTGTTATTTTATATTTGTTTTTGCAAAGTTTGTTTTTTCCGCATTTTGCGCCATTTTCCTTTGCTCAATTACCAGGTTGTTTTTGCCTAAATATTTTTGTTTTCGCTAATTTATTTTTCTTCTTCTTTTTTTTATTTTTTTTGTATTTTTTGCATTTTCCTTACAGATGCAGTTGAACTATTTTTATATACTCAGGTTTCATTTTATTTTCCACAGCTTTTATTCTCATTTAATCTTGTTACTGCTTCTGCTTTCTGCTGCTGTTTTGTTGTTGTTGTTGTTGTTATTTTTTTTATTTAGCTCGATTTTTGCTGCAATTGAATTTTACAATGCAACACACATTTGTTGCTGACTGCTGACCAAAGTCATGTGCTCGAAAGCAACATCGTCAGCAACAACACTCAACAGAGACGTGCAGCAGAGTTACATTTGTATGTATATACAATGTACAGTGGGGGGCAATGATATAGAACTGAATAAATATAAAATTTTGGTTTGTTTCTTTTACATTGGTTCTATTTGTATTTTTTTTTTATATTGTAAAATTTTGTCACAACTTTAGTCCCGGAGAAAACTATATTAATGCACCAGTGGTCCCATATTGGACCCATTGTATTTGGACACATTGAACATGCAGGAGCCTCAGCGCGGTACGGAGGTACGACCTAAAACATTAGTGTCCTCTAAGGAAAGGAGTAAAGATTGAGTTCCCACCCTCGTGAAAATCTCCGCCACATTAAACGACTTTGCGTTTTTTTCTATGATCTACTCTGAAAAAAATACCCGTCGTTAAACCAACAACTTTCGGCTGTTGAATCTCCGTCTTTGATTCAACAGCAAAAGTATTTGTTTTTACAGCAAAGTTTTTGGTCCAACAATTTATTCAAAAACGGGCGTTGTTGTTTCAAAAACTTGCTTGCTTTTAAAAAAATTTTTGTGAGAAAATATTTTTTTGTGAGAAAACCAACAAAAAAAATAATGATGGAGAGAAGATGAAGAGAAAAATCCAAACAAAAGTTTATTTTTAGCAACAATTTTCTCCCCGTTGTTGATTTAAAGGCAAAAGTATTTGACCCAACAGTTTCCGTTGTAAACAAAACTAATGAGAACAATTTTTTTTAAATTTTGTTTTTACAATGATTCAAATAATTCATGGATTCCTTTTTAGGAAATGGAAGTATAAATAGGTTACTACAATTCAATATAATGTTGAATGTTCCACTATGTGATGATTGGATAGAAATTCAGGTTGATGTCATGGTTCGAATCCGGAGGAGAATATAAAATAAAGAAGACAAATCAGAATAAGAAATAAAGATAGCAACCAGTGAATGATAAGAAGGAGAGAAGAATAGGAGAACAAGCGAAGGCTTGGGACCCGGGCGGAGAGAAGATGAAGAGTAAAATGCAAACAAAAATTTATTTTTAGGTGAAAATTTTTTCCAACAATCTCCGTTATTGACTTAAATCAACAACGCTCGCACCTTTGAAACAACAACGGAGCGTTGTTGGGCACATTTCAAATGCGGAAAGTAGTTGATTTAACAGCGAAAGTCTTTAGATTTACAACGTTTTTTTTTCAGAGTATGTAAATGTTATGGGTTTCTTGCGATTGCATGTGTATTGGCGACAGATTAGCTAGCACATGTTGTGGTTAGAACAGTAGGCACTAAGCCCTGCTCAGACCGCCTGATTTGTTTATAAATTGTCACCAGATTCACTTATTGGGAGACCGAGGAAAGTTGCAGGTTCCAAGTGAGTGGGTTTTGAAGGGCATATGAAGAGATGCCGTGTGTCATTCGGGTCTCTCCACATGCTGGAAATTCATTTGGAATATTGGGATCTAACCTGATTCTGTAGGAGTTGAATCTGCTGCCGTAACCTGATCTTAGTTGTGTTTCCATGTGCAACTCCAACTCTTCTTCTGCAACAGTCGGTGGTTGGTCTCTTAGAACAACGTAGGACGGAGGGACGGACGGACGGAGATGTAGTTGGACAGTGTCTTTGTTACATTGTTTAAGACCTGCCTATATGTTGCTGGGTCCAATGGCTGTTTAATATATTTCTCGACCTTAGAGAAATGCAGTAACGTGCCCGAGGCGAGGTGGCTGAGGTTGTTATTTGGGTTCCTTTACTGGGATCAACTGAGTCTCAATTTGTAGGTGATGATCCGGTGACATAAGTAGGCATCCTGCTGCGGTTTTTAAAACAGTATTTTGGCGGGCTTGGAGCTTTTTCTATGGCCTTCTGCAAGTCCGCGGCAACCACACTGGCGATGCATAGTTTATGGGTATATTACCTATCCGTATGCCTAACTCAATTCCTGCGTCCTTTGTCTATGTCGTACTAGCACCTAAGCACCATTGCCGGAGACCTTACGAAATGCACTTATCTATCAGCCTAATAGTGGCTTGATTCTGCACAATACGCAACTCTCTTGCAGTTTAGGCTCATTCCACTCTGATTCCTTTTTCACTGCACAGCACTCTTTTCCAACGTGAATATCTGTGTTAATGGATACATAAGGTACTGCCAAACGATGCAAAGAAAGTGCTTTCCGAAAGTGTCAAATCATTGAAGGAACTTTCATGAGTATCCACACGACGCAATGAAAGTGCTTTCAGAAAGCACTTTTTACCTCCACTTTCAGAAATTACTTTTCGTTTGTCCACACGGTGAAAGGGAAATGAGTTTTTGAAAGTACTTTCTGGCAGCTGTCAAATTAAATTCAAACAGCTGTGAGAGCAAGACAGATGAAGGAGAGCAAACAGCTTGTTGTGTGACTCACACAGTGTGATGATGCTAGCCACACACCTTGCAATTTTTTATACAACTTGAGCAAGTTCGCTGGAAATAGTAGTGGGACTTTTTTCGAATAATATTCGAATAAATATTATTCGAATAAACGAATAATAATATTCGAGGGAAAAAATTCGACTAGTACTATTCGAATAGTATTATTCGAATAATACTATTCGAATAACACTATTCGAATAATACTATTCGAATAATAGTATGTATGTACATGCATAATTTGGGAATTCCACTTTCCTCCGCGCAAGCCAGTGTACGTATATATGTATATGTACATACATATGTATGTATTTACAAAAGCAAAAGCATACATACATACATACATTCAATAGCTATTCGCAAATAGTGGTATTCGAATAGTGATATTCGAATAGTACTATTCGAATAGTATTTGTATTCGAATATACGAATAAATTATTCGAATAAATATTATTCGAATTACAAATACCTTTCGAATAAAAGGATTTTTTATTCGAATAATTTTTATTCGAATAGTCCCATCTCTAGCTGGAAATCGCAACGTTTTTGGGGCTGTTGTATGAAGTTGTGTATCGGTTGTACGAAAAATCAAAAAGTTTTGATTTTTTGGCAAGTTGTACAACTTGGTTGCATCGTTTGGGGGCATGTTGTTCAACATTTCATTTTATGAGAATTCTTGAAGTGAACACATCAAATTAAAATAAGTAAAAATAAGCGAATTTAACACAAAACCATAAATATTTGTAGAATAAATAACGCAAAATGTAAAGCTTGCAGGAACCACTTTTTTGTAATATTTTTTTCTTCTAATTATCGTACTTTTGCTGTACGTTCTTCTTCTTCCTACAAGCGCAATATTATCCTATTCCATGTTCACTCAAAGTAATCTTTTACAAAATGAGATTGTACAACATGGTTGTACAATAAATTGCACCGTATGTAGGCAAACAGTCCAACTCGATTGCAACCGAGTTGGGTCAACGGTCGCACCATGTATGGCTACGGTAAGAGCAAACAGCTGTGCGTGGAATGGTGATGGTGGAGACTTTTGTGTTTTTTGTGTTCATATGAAAAATATAACGTGTTTTAATTATACATATGTATTTTTATAAAGAAAACATTTACATGCCGGTTCGATCATTTAGACAACACTCGTATCAGCTAGCAACTTTCAGAAAGTGAAACACTTTCAGATGTAACAATTGAAAGTGAAAAGTATTTCTGAAAAGTATTTTTCTCGCAGCTAGACGATGAAAGTTTTTCGTAAGAAAGTAATTGCTGAAATTTCGGAAAACACTTTCAGAAAGTACTTTTTTGGTGGCTACACGAGAAAATTTTACTTTTTCACTTTCTGAAAGCACTTTCATTGCATCGTCTGGCAGGAGCTATACTCGTATGTATATGGCTGGATAAGGGAATAAATGTTTATCGCATTTCATAACAAATGTACGTATGCAAATCAGCACTCAGCACATCGCATCGGTTTGGTCATTGGCTTTTAGTTTTAACGCTGCGGCGGAGTAAGTTTGTTGTTTTTGTTGTTGTTGCTGCTGTTATATACGATTTGGAGAAATCAATAATCGTTTGATATCCACATAAGATATAATCGCGTTTAACATGGACCAATGAATCGTATTGCGGAACCACAAAAACAAATTCGCAAGCAAATACCCTGAGGTAAATTTGTTTCGCTGCTGAAGGATCAGTGATGATTCTTTGTTGAATATTCATCACTGTCGTCAAACTCAGTATATTTTTATTTGTTTTTTTTTTTTTTTCTGAGGAAAGCAAACCATTTATATGAAAAATTAAGCAGTCTTTATCTGAAAGTATTCACTGATGCCTCCTCGTCATAGGTGAATTGCATCAGTGATTCATTAAGGATTCTTTGCGGCTTTTTACTGCAGGGTACACTCAAAAAAAAAATTTCTCTCGATCAAAGACATAATTTTCCTTATTTTGAACACGCGTCCCAATACAAAATTTTCTTTGTTTTGTGTAAATTTTCTCAAAAATGTGGAAAAAACATAAAAAAACATTCAAACAAATTCGTTGCCATGGGGATTTGTATGGGAATTTAATTTCTCAAAATTAAAGAAATCAAGTCTTCAAAACAAGGAAAGTTGGGAATGGGATGGCGCTTAAAGAATTTTTCATTATTTTAATGTATGAATTTTTTCAAAACAAGTATATGAAACCATGGTAACGCATGTAACAACAATATTTTATAAACCTGTTAACATGTTTTAAGGAAAATTTACTCAAAACAAAGAAAGTAGTGTTCAAAATAGGTAAACAATTTCTTTGACCCCTCCATATATATTTTTTTTCTCAGTGTAGAAAAGTAAAATAAAATAATATGAGCATCTGTGTGCATATGTATATACATACACATTTTACTTTTTTATTTATTTATTTTTTTTTTTTTCTTTTCAGTTTTAATATACTTTATCCTTTTTTGTTTTTTTTTTACTTACTTTGTAGGTGAAAAAAAAATTGTTTTTGAAGCATTTCATGTCGACGCTTCCAAATAATACTGTACTAAGTCGACTTAGTACATTTTCCCGTTTTTGGCGTTTTCAAGTAGAGCGTGTCTTAATTTAGATGCTGTCTAATTTTGGTATCAATTGGACAATCCAATCAAAAGTTATAAGCAAAAGTGTACATATAATACAACTCGAGATTTTTAGAGAATAAAAACTTTGAGAGCTTGCCATGAAAAACCACGTAGCAAATTTTTATTTTTTCTTACGGTTTTATATAAAGTGTACCCTGACTTTGATATTGTCGAATTTTGGTGTTGATCGTTCAATCCAAACAGAAGTTACAAGTGAATATATACTTAGCATACAACCGAAGTTTCATATCGAGTTTAAACTTTGAGAGCTTCTCCTGCAAAAGACAGTTTTCAGACTTAGTACAGTTTTGTTGGAAGCGTCGATGTGTAGCTGAAATTTTGTTATTTCTTTTTTTTTTTTTTTGCTTCACGGCTATTGGATTAGGGTTTTTCTTTATTTTTTCTGTTTTTAGTTTTTTATTTATGTAGTTCATTTTAATATTTATGTAAGTCTCTGATGTAAACTTTTTGTTTCTGCTCTTATATTTACGCCAAAAGAAGCTTGCAGCAAATTATTCGCAAAGCTTTATTAAATACTGCAGAACGGCTTAAGGGAAAAGCTCATAGTTATTGTTGTATGTAAAAACCTATTTAGTAGAATGGTAATGATGTTTTAAAATTTTAAATTAAAAATTTCAAAACCGATTTATTTCCAGTCGTATATATGTAAATGTACGCGTATGTACATACTTATAGTCTCAATATATTTGGCTTGCTTTAGGATAAATGTTTTGGAAAATTTTCAATCAACACTTGCTTTTTTCACCACGTAGTAATATAATAATATAATACAATGGCGCTATTAAAACTCTGACGAGTTTTATGGCCGAGCTTCTCTCCCAATTCGAGGTGTGCTCCTTTTTGTTTTTCCTACTAATTGGTTGGACCTACAGTTTTATGCCGGCTCCGAACGGCGAAATGCATTTTTTGTGAGAAGCTTTTTCATGGCAGAAATACACTCGGAGGGTATGCCAGCCACTGCCGAGAGGTGACCGCTGTTCTTAAAAAACCCAATAATTGGATTTTTACTAATTAGAAAAATTGTTTTGGTGTTTTGCTCGGACCGTGATTTGAACCCGAGACCTCTGGCATAGCAGGCGAGCACTCTACCCACTGCACCACAGCGGTAAAGTATCGTAGTAAAGTATCGAAAATAGTAAAAAAAACAACAAAATTGTGAAAATGTATGTACATTATATAACATTTGCAATGCCGCAATTATTTGCTATGTAAATGCATATAAATCCGTGAAAAATTGTCAATGTTGCTAAGCCATTAGACCAGAGGTGGTCTTTGAATATTTCATTTGGTTAGACGTTAATCAGATGATATTGCCATTAAATTGATTTTAATATGATATATACATGACGAAACCGAATTCAGCTTCAAATTTAAGCATTTCGAATTTTTCAAACAAAAATCCAAAGCAAATTCATTATATGGTAATGGCAGGGCGAATTTGGCAATATTCGCCTCGATTCGTTTTAAGATTTTGTCCATCAGAATGTCAAACCCAAAGTCAAATATTTCTTTGTATGACATTCTTCTGTACGTGGCGAGTTAAAAACGAGAAGAAGAAGAAGAAGTCAGCTGTTCACTTACCATTACCATATGAATGAATTTGCCTTGTAAAAATCAAACACATTGGCCCTTGCGCATAAAAACTGAGCTTTTTCTCAAGAGATTCTACTCAAACCTAATCTCGAGAAATAACCGAATAATTAAAATTGCTTGTATGGCGATTTATTACTTTTTAATTTTGCTATGAGATAAATCGAATTTGTTTAGTAAAATCAAGCGATTTTAATAATGTTTATGCATGCAAAATCCACATTTTACGAAAAAATTAATATGATTTTTATGCATTGGGCCAATTGAGTTCCAAATTATAGCTTTTTCGGTTTTCAGCCTCTCTTTTTGTCTCTTAAAAAACTTATATATTAAAAAAAAGTTGGACCATCCAAAGCAATATTCGAACCTCAAGAAAAAAAAACTTCTCTCGATCAAAGACATATTTTTCTTTGTTTTTAACACGAGTTCAAATACAAAAATTTTATTTGTTTTGAGTAAATTTTCTCAAAAATGTGGAGACAAAATCCAAAAAAATTCAAACAAATTCGTTGCCATGGTGATTTGTATGATAATTCAACTGTAAGGCGCAAAATAGAAAGGGACCTAAGGGTAAAAACCGGTTTTTTTTTTTGCCATGGGATCGGTCTCATTCGATACTCAGATGTTGTCAGCAAAACAAAAATTGATTTTTCACCCTTAGGTCCCTTTCTCTATGCGCTGTCACTATGTCCGTCCATCCGTCCATCTGTTGGTACGCATTTTCCTATTAGGACCAGGCGGGTTGGTATTGAAAATGGGCGGAAACGGACTATAACCATGCCTACATTCCATATATGGAATATTTCCAAAAACACACACAATATTATAATTCAGCCACTAATATAAGCCAAGTACAGTTGTTCTTATTAAGTACATATAAAAGATAACATTTAAAACCACGCAACACGAGTTTTTTAAAACAAAGAAATAAAGTACACAAATTGGCAACTAGTGTATTCACCGGCTGAGTGAAAAAGCTGAACAAACATTATTTTCGACGCAGACAGTATTTCACTAGACACATTTTTATGAATTCCATTTTTATACCTTTCATGAAAATGAAATGGTATTATAATTTTGTGCCGAAACTCAGATCTTGAAAGTATCAGAAGAAGGCGTGACAGACCCACCAATATATGTGTGTATATACCGATATGATCAGAATCATCAGCTGAGTCGTTTAAGCCAAGTCCGTCTCTCCGTCTGTCCGTCCCTCTATGTGAACGCGAACTAGTCCCTCAGTTTTTGAGATATTTGATTGAAATTTGTTATACGGTTGAGTTGTGATGTTCAATAGATCATTTGTCGGAATCGGCCGAATCGAACCACTATAAGATATAGCTGCCATACAAGAATTTAGCGGGTACCTAGAGAAAAAAAATGTACAGCCAAATTATCTTTTCGACATTTGTTCAAATAACACGCACACGCAATCTAACAAACTTTTTTCTAGAAAAAAAATGAAATACTGTCTGCGTCGAAAATAATGTTTGTTCAGCTTTTTCACGCAGCCGGTGAATACACTAGTTACACAAGTTTGCGTACTTTATTTCTTTGTTTTAAGTAGCTCGTGTTGCGTTCTTTAAAATCATATGTTTTATATGTTCTTGATAAGACAAACTGTACTTATGAACAATTCTACAGAAAAAAATATTTTATTTCCCTTCTCTAACTTTGAGAAAAAAGTGTTATTAACCCTCCGTCTGACACTTGGGTCGAGCCAGACATTTTTTCATTTTCAAACTACGAGAAAGGTTACTATAAATTGATCAGAAAGTGAGAGTTATTTTCTGAGTTTTATCTTTTTGCTCAGAGAGTAAAAGTTTATTCAGTTCAATTATAGCTGCAGCTGTCAATTTTGCCACATTAGGTAATGCATAGGTACAATTTATTAATAAAAGAAATTAAAAATTTATTTATGTATATACTTTACCTACTTATATGGTGAAATCTACAATTCCAGCCAATATTAAACTGAAAAACTTTTATTCTCTGAGCCTTTCTTCTGATCGAAAAATAAAACTCAAAAAATAACTTAAAATTTCTAAGCGAAAGATAAAAATCATAAATTAACTTTTATTTTCTGATTGAAAAAAAAAACTTAAAAAATAACTTTTACTTTCTGAGCGAAAGATAAAACTCAAAAAAACTTTTATTTTCTGAGCGAAAGATAAAACTCAAAAAATAACTTTTATTTTCAGATGGAAAAATAAAATCAAAAAATAAGTTTTATTTGCTAAGCGAAAGAGAAAACTCAAAAAATAAATTTTATTTTCTTATCGAAATATAAAACTCAAAAAATAACTTTTATTTTCAGATGGAAAAATAAAATCAAAAAATAAGTTTTATTTGCTAAGCGAAAGATAAAACTCAAAAAATAACTTTTATTTTCTGATCGAAATATAAAACTCAAAAAATAACTTTTATTTTCTCATTAAAAAAAAACTCAAAAAATAACTTACTTTCTAAGCGAAAGATAAAACTCAAAAAATAACTTTTATTTTCTAAGCGAAATATAAAACTCAAAAAATTACTTTTAATTTCTGAGCAGAAAATAAAACTCAAAAAATAACTTTTATTTTCTAAGCGAAAAATAAAACTCAAATAATAACTTTTATTTTCTAAACGAAAGATAAAACTCAAAAAATAACTTCTAATTTCTAAGCAGAAAATAAAACTCAGAAAATAATGATTAAAAATCAACTTTTTTTCATAACCGTTACAGTCGCTGTTAAATATTATTGAATGCAAAACATTTGTTCTATGCAAATAAAAAACCCATTAGCACCCAAAACCAAACTAAAAATGGGCACTATTTTTTATTATAATAATTTTTAAGGTAAAGAGCTAATTTTAGTTGTAGTTAAGACCACAATATTGTTTTCTAAGTATTTTCAATGGAAAAACTGTGACGCTTATCGGTTAAGATCAGTTTATATGCTGAAACGAACGCACAACATCACAAGATGTAATCGGAGCATACTTAAATTTTCTCCAAAATCGACTGGCTACTCCGGATATGTCTAAAAAAAGCAGCGTTCCTTTTCATAATAGCTTCCATTTTGGGCAAAACTATTGGCTCACATGGCCCAGGCGTAGCGTGAAATCCTTTCCGTTATTAGGACCACTTAAGCCGGGAGACTGTAACTTGCGGATTAAAACTGTTAAACCTCAAATATTATGCAAATATGCAATTTATATGCAAATATGCATATTATACGCATGTTATATGCAATATGCATAATATACAAAAATAAATATGCAAATTTAGAATATTTAGTTACTAACTTTCATTTTTCTCTTTGGAACCATACCGCTATCTCTTTCCTTAAAAATATATAAATAATAAATTGCATAAAGATCCGCAGTCAAGTTAAAAAAGAACCGAAAAAGGGTCGCATTCAAACAATTGCTCGCTGATAGATATTTTTTAAGGTTGGAAAATATTTCTCAAACGACGTCAGATAGAAGATCGTTGGGAGAGGTGGCTCACGGTGAGAAACACTTCGAATTTGAGAATTTTCTGTTTCGGTTAGAGAGACACCCTTTGAGCTTAGCAGCTATGTGTTTCTGTCGAATGGCAACCGCATGAAAATAAATGCTAACTTTTAAAGTTGTTAAAGCATTTGCCAATTTGCGAGCATATTTGTTTCTTATTATTTATTTTGCTTTATGTTAAATATTTGTTTTGTTCTGTCTACTATACCATATAACTAAACATTACCAATTTCCCCCGAAACCCCTTAAAACACCTTAGGTTTTACCTATAAATAGCGGCGAAAGTGGGCGTAGTCGTCAACCGATTTCGCTAAAATTTTCAACATGTATTACCACAAGTAATAAAAGTGTAACACACCAAGTTTCGTCATTATATATCAATTATTTGTCGAGTTATGGGCTCAGAAATCTAGTATATTCCCGCTTCTAAAAAGAGGCGGTGCCACGCCCATTTTCCACAATTTTTGTGTTTTTCGTTTTATGTCGATAGTTGGACTCCTGCCATAAAATTTCAATTCTATCTTCTTATATTATAAATGTGAAATGGAAATTGTGTTTAAACTCAATTGGCGCGAAACCCGCTGAACGGATCCTCACGAAACTTTGCACACCTAGGTATTTTCACTCGGTAATTGCTATAGGCATATTTCTAATCTGATTAAAAGTCAGGGATGGGCACCTCCCATACAAAATTTTAATTTTTTTCGTAATATCTCTTGAAATATTTGTACTAGAATAATGAAAATTTGTGTGAAGGAAGAATACATAATTATATACTCAACGGATAAACAATCTAAATCTTGGTAAAGCAGGGATGGGCACTTTCCTCCCATATAAACTGGAACTTTCACAGCGAATATCTCTTGAAATATTTGTAGTAGGGTATTGAAAATTGGTTTGAGGGCATTTGAGGTAATTACGTCCTCAACGGATGAGAGCGATAGGTCTTGGTAAAGCAGGGATAGGCACCTCCCATACAAACTGAAAATTTCACATCGAAAATCTCTTTAAATATTTATAGTAGGGTACTGAAAATTGGTGTAGGGGCATATGAGATAATTACGTACTCAACGGATTAAAACACTAGATCTTGGTAAAGCAGGAATGGGCACCTCCCATACAAACTGAAACTTTCACAGCGAATGTCTATGGAAATATTTTAGTAGGGTACTGAAACTGGTGTGTGGGCATGTGAGATAATTAAGTGCTCCGCGGATAATAACGCTCAGGGATGGGCAGCTCCCATACACACTGAAAATTTCACAGCGAATATCCGTTGAATTATTTTTGTAGTAGAGTACTGAAAATCCGTATGAGGGCATATGAGATAGTTATGTATTAAACGAATAAAAAATGCTAGATCTTAGTAAAGAAGGGATGGGCACCTCCCAGACTGAAACTTTCACAGCGAATATCTCTTGAAATATTTGTAGTAGGGAACTGAAAATTGGTGAAGGGCATATGAGATAATTATATACTCAACGGACAAAAAAAATAAGAAAACTATCTTTGACGTCAATAATGATAGATTTTATGTGTAACTTTTCAGAACAAACTCAACAAGCTATTATTTTTGAAAGCACGTGGTGAGAAACCCGCGGGTAACCTCTAGTATCTTTATATTTTACAGAGATATCGCTTAAAATTTTTTTATTGGGCCACTTTATAATACCCATATATAAAAGTGGGCGTGGTCGTCAACCGATTTTTGCAATTTTTAGTCCAAACATTTGCCTAAGTAAGTATATTACGCACACCAAATTTCATCGATATATCTTCAACGGTTTCTGAGTTATGACATATAAAACTTTCCATGTTTGACCCTTAATAAGTGGGCGTGGCACCGCCCATTTTTCAAAATTTTTGTGTTTTCTGTTTTATGTCCATAGTTGGACTCATGCGACAAAATTTCAGTGATATATCTTTATATTTGACGGAGATATATCTTAAAATGTTTTTATTAGGCCCCTTTATAGTTCCCATATATAAAAATGGGCGTGGCCGTCAACCGATTTTAACTATTTTCCGTCCAAACGTTTGCCTAAGCAAGTAAACCATGCGTACCAAATTTCATCGATATATCTTCAATGGTTTCTGAGTTATGACATATAAAACTTTCAAGGTTTGACCCTTAATAAGTGGGCGTAGCACCACCCATTTTCCAAAACTTCATCAAATTTCTTCCTTGGGGCCTGAGCTCAACACGTGGGTAAAATTTCATCGCTCCAGCTATATTAGTGACTGAGATACCAAATTTCCGATTTTTTCTATATAGGAAAAGTGGGCGTGGTCATGGTCCGATTTCGCCCATTTTCAACACCAACGGTCCCACTCTTCATGCCAACTTTCATTTCAAATTTCATCGAAATATCTCAATTTTTGAGCGAGTTAGAGTGTTTACAGGCGGACGGACGGACGGACGGATGGACGGACGGACGGACGGACGGACATGGCTCAATCGATTTCTCTTTTCACCCCGATCATTTTGATATATATAAGTCTATATCTATCTCGATTATTTCATTCTGTTACAATCCACCGTTATGTGATTAAAACTATAATACTCTGTGTACTAGTACAGCTGAGTATAAAAACAATGCAAACGACACCCAAGGGGGTGATTAAAAAATAATATCTACCTAAATTTGACTCAGAAAAATAAATTTGTACACCGTAGTAAAACCACCGCAACCGCATCAACCACGGACGACGAACTGTCAGGCAAGTGCCCAATCTTACATTTGTATGATGTGCCAACATATAGAAAGATATGAATAATATGTACGAGTATGTATATATGTACGTTTAGGGTTTGCATGTAACAAAATACATACACGCATGCAAATACTTACCCTGCAAAAAATGCGATAAATCCGGGACGTGTCCGGGATCAATCGCAAGGGAGCATGCGACTAATACAATTTTACATCCCTTTATATGGAGTGAATTGATCGCATTTGTTCGAGCATGTCCTATAAAGAGACTAATTGTTCAACTTGTATACCCGAACGGGTACCAATGTAGATTAATCACTAACATACCGAAAGGGTACAAATGTAGATCAATCGCATTCATCCCCAACGGCTACAAATGTGGATCAATCGCTTTCAATACGAACGGGCGCAAATGTAGATTTTTGCAAGTTGTTAGCCGAGGCAATTTTTAATAACAATCTTTAAAAAATTATAAATGTTCATGCATTTTTAAATAAACATTATATAACGTTTTACTTTTGTAAAAAATCTCAATAAATAAATTAAAAAAATTGTTGGGGTAAGTGGAAAAAAATTCAACAACTATTTACAGCGAAGGTTGAGTGTATAGCTATTTCACGAAAAACCATTTTCGATCATCAGCACTCTTTTCGGAAGTGGATGCGCCGGGGATTGAACCCGAGTCCATTCCAACTTCAGCCGCAATGACCCAACGGATAAACACACTCGGCCATTGAGACTCTGTGCAAGCTGTTGGATTTTCCCCACTTTTGCCTTTTTCATTTTCAACATTAACGTTAGTGTGTATATGCTTTTGCATATATTCTCCACAAACGTGCTGAATTTTTGTTGTAGGCAGTTCGCAATGAACATTGTTGTTGGTATTTATTTTATGTATATACCAAACAACGTTAACAATTTTACTTGAAATTTTACTCTTTCAAGTAAAATTGTTAACGTTGTTTGGTATATACATAAAATAAATACCAACAACAATGTTCATTGCGAACTGCCTACAACAAAAATTCAGCACGTTTGTGGAGAATATATGCAAAAGCATATACACACTAACGTTAATGTTGAAAATGAAAAAGGCAAAAGTGGGGAAAATCCAACAGCTTGCACAGAGTCTCAATGGCCGAGTGTGTTTATCCGTTGGGTCATTGCGGCTGAAGTTGGAATGGACTCGGGTTCAATCCCCGGCGCATCCACTTCCGAAAAGAGTGCTGATGATCGAAAATGGTTTTTCGTGAAATAGCTATACACTCAGCCTTCGCTGTAAATAGTTGTTGAATTTTTTTCCACTTACCCCAACAATTAAAAATTGAATTAAAAATAAAAATTTCGTGCTAAGCACTAAAAACTCTTTCAACTAAAAAAATTGTGTTTTGAGTATACATTATACGAGCGTAATGTAAAGGATTTTTTCAAAGGATATTTTACGCAACATTATGTTAAAATTATTATTCATCATTGTTATTAAAAGAAGGAGTGTCCAATTCGTTATACCCGTCGTTCTACTATTTTTTATACTCAGCTGTACTAGTACACAGAGTATTATAGTTTTAATCACATAACGCTGGATTGTAACAGAATGAAATAATCGAGATAGATATAGACTTATATATATCAAAATGATCAGGGTGAAAAGCGAAATCGATTGAGCCATGTCCGTCCGTCCGTCCGTCTGTCTGTAAACACTCTAACTCGCGTAAAAATTGAGATATTTTGATGAAATTTGAAATGCAAGTTGGTATCGAGACTGGGACGGTTGGTATTGAAAATGGGCGAAATCGGACCATGACCACGCCCACTTTTCCTATATAGAAAAAATCGGAAATTTGGTATCTAAGTCACTAATATATCTGGAGCGATGAAATTTTACCCACGTGTTGAGCTCAGGCCCATATGAAGAAATTTGGTGAAACTTTGGAAAATGGGCGGTGCCACGCCCACTTATTAAGGGTCAAACATGGAAAGTTTTATATGTCATAACTCAGAAACCATTGAAGATATATCGATAAAATTTGGTATGCGTGATATACTTACTTAGGCAAATGTTTGGACGAAAAATTTCCAAAATCGGTTGACGACCACGCCCACTTTTATATATGGGTATTATAAAGTGGCCCAATAAAAAAATTTTAAGCGATATCTCTGTCAAATATAAAGATGTATCATTGAAATTTTGTGGCATGAGTTCCACAAGAGACCGGAAACCAAAAATAGAAAAATTTTGGAAAATGGGCGTGGCACCGCCTCTTTTTAGACAAAGGAATATACGAGATTTCTTAGCCTATAACTCGGCAAATAATTGAGATATTATGACGAAACTTGGTTTATACACTTTTATAACTTGTGTTAATAGACATGCAAAAATTTATTCAAATCGGTTTATGACCACGCCTACTTTTTAAGAAAGATATATCTGGAACACTCTTTGGGAATTTGTAACGTGACATCTTTGTAACTAGAAGTCATAAAGGAATGAAATGTTGCACAAAGAATAATATTCATATGCTTAGTTGGATGACTGATAAAAATGTTGAAAATGAGAGTGGCTTCGTCCACTTTATTTAGCACTAGCTTTATATAAAGTACACCGTGTTTACATCAAACGCAAGCAAACAATGAAAGCATACAGCTGAGTATCTAATGTTCGATTCCACTCGAACTTAGGCTTCCTTACATGTTTTTAAATACATTGCATATTTTTGTAAAATTTCTACATTTAAGGAATCTAGATTTGTACCCGTTCGGAATGAAAGCGATTAATCTACATTTATACCCGTTCGGGAACAATTGGTCAATTAGTCTACATTTATACCCGTTCGGGAACAATCGGGGACTAATTGTGGACCGATTGTTCTCGAAAGAGATCAATCCCGGACAAATCTCTTTCGGGATTAATCGCACATTTTTTTGCAGGGTAATTAGGGCACTTTGTGTTTGCTTCTATGTATTATTCGCATATATACGTATTTATGTACATATATACCTACAATGGTAATGTTTTTACATAATTCAGTAAATAACTTAAGCCCCTAAGAAAGTAAGTTATGCGGTTACAAAAGACGCGCTAATGATATCCAAAATATATTTGATGTGCAGACAAACTCCGCATTAAGTGCACGAGTCAGAGCGATGGATTTTTGTCGTTTAGATTGAATTTTTAAAATTCCTGTTATCGGGATTTTTTTTTTTATTTTTCTCAGCGAAACTGGACGGATATTTACTAGTAGATCATAGAAATAAAAGTGATGAACACATGTCTTCATGAAATAGTGCTAAGTTCGCATGCCTGAAGTCTCTACTGTACGCATGCAAAATAACTAGATATGGAGAATATTTTCACACTGGTCATTTATCAAACACAAAAAAAATTGTGAAAATGTTTTATTAAGCAATATCGAGTGCTCACAAATACCTTACTTTGCCCTTATTAACTAAAAGTACTGCTAAGCGTTCATCTCACTTTACTTCAAAACCACTAAAAGATTTGAATTGAACCAGCAAAGAAATTAATTAAGTACTTTACATTATCTATCATCACAGCACTTAAACACGTAACTCCAAAGAGCAATTTCTGTACAAAAAATGTCTTTCCTCTTCTTGCGCAGTGTACGTACATACAAGTTCTTTGGGCAAGGAGGTGTGAAGAAAAGCTAAACTATATTCAACAAATCATCTAGAATTTATTTATATATATTTGAAGACAAATTCACACATTTCCAATGCGTGCGTTGACATTCTTCTGTAGTACCACGCCAACGCCTTTCGCTCCACCATTTCGACTTTTGAACTCCATAGAAGTGTTGAAAATTACAGCAGAAGAAAGCAAAAGAAATCAGAAGAATTTCGGCTAAATTTAAAAATTCAGTTCACCCTTCAAGAGAGCAACGAACGATACACAAAAGTGTATGTATGTATGTATGTATGGGAAACTACATGAAATTACAGCATGACGCAGAGTCGACGCAGCCAGCTCGTATAACTTTGTATACCCAAGCAAATATATGTATATACATATGTACATATGCGGATATGTGTGCATATGAAAGTCTATGTTTGCATTTAGTTTTCTTGTCCGTCCCATTTAACAATTTTTGGCACTCAACATTATTTGCAACGTATGCCAACAACAATAATATATACATACTCGTATAGTGCTGAAACTCTCCACCTCTTTGCCGCATACTCTATAACTCAAGCTTTTCTTTAAATGCGTACACTCAAAAAAAAAATTACTCAGATTATTCAAAAATGGGAATGATTCTGCGCTAAAGACATATTTCCATATTTTGATGTACAATTTTCTTTAAAACGTGGTTTTTATTCCTTGATTTGAAGAAAATCGTACATCAAAATATGGAAATATGTCTTTAGCGCCGAATCATTCCCCCTTTCCATAATCTGAGTAAGTTGTTTTTTCAGTGTATATCTACATACATATATCTAAGTAAATGCATATATATGTATGTATTTTAGCCTTTCAATAAATGTTCTGCCACACAGTTGATATATCCATCTACTCGTATGCATTTAAAGCGTGTCACAAGATCCGTCTTGAATTAGAAAATTTGTGAGTTTTGCTCTCAATTTCCCAAGGAAGGTTATGCTGCAGTGGATGCTAGTAGCCACTAGCTCCATTGTGACACCACGTGAATTTGAAGAGATTTTCTTTAAACCAGTACATGCATTCCACAGCTCTTAGAATTTTCTTAAAATTCCCTTAGAACCCCTATATTCCTGAAATAACAAGCTTCCCTTATTTCAGATACTTTCTCCATATCGCCGAACAATCGCACATAATATGTTTTACTGTTTCCGGTTGCTCCAAGTCCCAACGATCCCTACACTAAACGGAGGTTGGGCGGTTTTAGCCTTTCCGCATATTTTCCTAGGACTATATGGCCTATTATACACCTACGGTCAGTGATATGCGATAAAGTGCAAAAATAACTCAAATAAACTTCGAGTAGCATTTTCTATGTCACCATGTCCTCGTGAATATGTAAGCGATAGATCTCTTTTTTCAACACACAATGATTGTAAGTACTTCATTTATATGGCAATTTCGGTTTTAAAACGTCGTAGGCGAAAATGTGTGGTAATTTAAATTTGGCACACAGCATGCCAGACGAATCGAACGAGTGCACATTGACAGAGAACAAAAACATAGAGAAGAGGGGCGTATAAAAGGGGCATTCCGCTCACACACAATTGAATTTGATTTGCGGTACTTAAATTTATGATCAAACTGCGAGTAGGCAATATCATCGATGGCGATGGTAGCCAAGTGCCCAAACATACATGCATACATAAAGATTTATGAAATGGCATACATATGTATATGTAAGTATGTATGTACATACATAAGTCCATGTACGCAAAGGCGCATAAATGTTATATGTGGCATAATGGTGTGATATTTCAGTGAGTATAAAATGTGTGCTCGAAGCTTTGTATGTGTGAGTATATTTCGAAGGTAATTTGGTTGATTTTTGGTGCATTGAAGCTACAACTTTACATGTTTGTGTATATGTACATATGGCTATATAAATATGTAAGTTTACACTATGTAGATAGCTAAACTTGTATTGTGGCTTTGGGCAGCAGCTGCAGATGCGTCCAGCCAACCCCTGCAAAAAAGCCGAGTACTCCATGCACGCGTGTATAGAGTACTCGCTGTGGAGCACCCGAGTACTCCTAAATTTGCCACATCTATTATATAAAAATTGATGTGTGTGTGTGTGTGTGTGTGTGTGTGTGTGTGTCCTTTATGGACTCCCAAAGTAATCAACCGATCTTTATGAAATTTTCACAGTAGATTCGTATGGTATTAGCGCACATAATAGGGTATATAGAATTTCGAGAAAGTGGGAACTTCCCGGAATATAGGCCCAAATGTGGACCCAGAGTGACCCAGCAAGTGTTTGAGCAATATGGGTATCAAATGAAAGGTGCTGAGCAGGCCTTCAACATAGAGTTATTTTCATTGCGATGCCTAGGCCGGGTCTCCAGATATGGGTCAAAATGTGGACCCAGAGTGACCCAGCAAGTGTTTGAGCAATATGGGGATCAAATGAAAGGTGCTGAGCAGGCCTTCAACATAGAGTTATTTTCATTGCAATGCCTAGGCAGAGTCCCCAAATATGGGAAAAAACGTGGACCCGGATGACCCTCGAATGTTTCTAAGCGATATTGGTATCAAATGAAAGGTGTCGAGCAAGGCTTCAACATACAGATATTTTCATTGTTATTTTTTGAGTCGGTTTCCCAGAGATGGTTCAAGTAGTGGGCCCGGATGGTGATGGATGGTCCCGGTAAAGGTAAAGGTAAAGGTAAAGGTAAAGGTAAAGGTAAAGGTAAAGGTAAAGGTAAAGGTAAAGGTAAAGGTAAAGGTAAAGGTAAAGGTAAAGGTAAAGGTAAAGGTAAAGGTAAAGGTAAAGGTAAAGGTAAAGGTAAAGGTAAAGGTAAAGGTAAAGGTAAAGGTAAAGGTAAAGGTAAAGGTAAAGGTAAAGGTAAAGGTAAAGGTAAAGGTAAAGGTAAAGGTAAAGGTAAAGGTAAAGGTAAAGGTAAAGGTAAAGGTAAAGGTAAAGGTAAAGGTAAAGGTAAAGGTAAAGGTAAAGGTAAAGGTAAAGGTAAAGGTAAAGGTAAAGGTAAAGGTAAAGGTAAAGGTAAAGGTAAAGGTAAAAGTAAAGGTAAAAGTAAAGGTGAAGGGAGAGACCCATTATAACATAAAAGCTTTTGTTTGTCGCTGCGAAGCGGGACGGGTATTTGTTAGTTTCATATAAAAAATATGGTCCATTTAACATGGCGATGTCCTAGGCATGGATCAAATACTCCGATTTCCGCATGACACCCGAGTAATCCATGGAGTACCTACATGGGATTAATTTATGGAGTACTTAAATTAAAGAAATTTAATAATATCTGAAAAAATTTGTGCCTAAGACTGCCAATTAATTTTCACTTATTAGATACTTTTTGTTTTAATAAAATACATACTAATTTTTCGTTTTTGGTATCTGTTGCATTGCGTTTCAATGTCTCTTTACTACTAAATCGCGCACGTTCAAACAAGCATGCAGATGAACATAAATATGTACGAACTTGCATCGTCGTCATCGCGATACACATTTGGTGTTCGTAGCAATGTTCGGCTAACTACGAGCCGATGCAGATACATGAGTCGCTCCCTTGGGGCTATGTTTATGATCACTTTGAAAGTACTCCAACCTACTACCACAAAATGGACCATATAATCCAATGATTTTTGCAGGGACCAAGTTAACTACATACGTACATACATATGTACATATATTTTATGTTTTGCGGCTGTTCTTTGCTCTTTATGTTATGCGGGCATTCTACACAACTTTTTTTGCTTACATATCTACATACATACAAGCGAGCATACGAATATGTACGTGAGTATACAGAAACTTGAGAACATATCCCTGCAGGGAAAATCTCTAGTTCCGAACTAGGTCGATTCTACTGCATTTTTCACCACTACTAGTGCGAGCTAAATCTCTTTTGCATGCTATCAACTGGCGAATTTAACACGGCGATGTCCTAGGCGGTGTCAATTGTCACCCTCCACACTATATTTTAGATATTTCCGAACTAGTACTAAATTCTACAGTTTTCACTAGTTCGTTTTTTGGCACAATTTCGATAGTTCTGAACTAGCTACAAGTATCTACAAGTGCAGCATTTGACACACTCCATGCAAGTGGCGCGATGGCCCACTAACTAACGCGTGTGACAATCAATCTGGTAGGAATCCTGTCGGTGTCGAGGGGAATAATTTTTTTTTTTTTATTTTTTTTTAACTAATATTTTATTTATTTATTTAATAAAAATTTACAAAAACATTTAAATATTAATAAAATAAAAAAAATTTAAAATAAACCTGAGGGATCGGAAAATCATAATTAGGCGAACATTGCATTTCACTAATTGAAGATGCAAATTGTACTCTTTATATGATATACTTCACTAACAATCTGAGAATTGTAGAAATATGCAAACCCATGAAATTTTTGTCAATTTGAAATTGCATACAAATCAAAGTGCGTCTTATAATGGTGACTCAATTCACTCCCTCTGAACTGGTGAGAGTCTAACTACAATGGAGCTAGTTCTTTTTGACACCTTTTTGCTCGTTTGGAACTAGAAATTTTTCTCACTAGTTATTGAGTTCCCTGCAGGGTATACCAGCCCTGCAGCTAATATAAATGACAGTCCCGAAAACCTACATTCTAGAACTAGAGAGTTCACAACTAACTTGGAACTGCTTCTAAAGGGATGCATAGTGCGACAGTTTATTAATGACTTGAAAAATTTATATTTACAGCTATTAGGTACTATAAAGCTGAGCAACACCAAAAGTTGATTTTAGAACTATCGCAGGACTGTCCATATCTACTTCCCATATGCACAGTCCTGCGATAGAACGCTTTCCAAAGTTCTGCAGAGGAAGTCAGTTGGAAGCATTGAGCTGCGATAGAACGGAAACTAATCTTATGTCTTTTTGAACTAGTTCTGCACTAGACTATAACTAGCACGATTTCCTGCAGAGTATTTATACAGAAACTTGAGAATAATGCATACCAGTTTTTGGCTTCCGCACTAATTCGCGCGCACACACATGAACACATGCATACGCCCTGCAGGGAACTCAATAACTAGTGAGCAAAATTTCTAGTTCCGAACTAGCGAAAAGGTGTCAAAAGGGAACTAGATCAATTGTAGTTAGACACTCACCAGTTCTGAAGGAGTGAATTGAGTGACCATTATGAGACACACTTTGATCTGTATGCAATTTCGAAGTGACAAAAATTCTATGAAAATTTTTCGTTAGTTCAATTGCCGTCGGCTTTGTATATTTCTGCAATTCTCAGACGTTTAGTGAAGCATTTTATATAAACAGTTTTCTATTTGCATCTTGTATGAAATGAAATTGTTCCCCTAATTATTCTTTTCCGATCCCTCAGGCTTATTTTTAACTTTTTTTTATTTTATTACTTTTTAAATATTATTGTAAATTTTTATTAAATAAATAAATAAAAAAATATTAGTTAAAAAAAAAAATTAAAAAAAAAATTATCATCCACCTTGACACCGACAGGATTCGAACCCGCGCCCCTCAGATTGAAAGGCACATGCGTTAGCCAGTCGGCCATCGCGCAACTTGCATGAAGTGTGTCAGATACTGCACTTAAAAACTTAAAACTGTAGAATTTTTAGGTACTTGTAGCTAGTTCAGAACTATCGAAATTGTGCCAATAAACGAACTAGTGAAAACTGTAGAATTTAGTACTAGTTCGGAACTATCGAAAATGTAGTGCAGAGGGTGACAATTGACACCGCATAGGACATCGCCGTGTTAAATTCGCCAGATGATAACATGTAAAAGAGATTTAGCTCGCACTAGTAGTGTCGAAAAATGCACTAGAAGCGACCTAGTTCGGAACTAGAGATTTTCTCTACAGGGCGAGTACACACACTCTTGTGTGCTGTTGCATAATTCTTGCTTGCAATGCAGCCATCAAATGCAGGTGTTGCTGCTTCTTTTTTTCTGCTCTTAGGTAAATTATGAATAATTATTGCATTTATGTATTCTCTCTTTCCATTTAGCTTTTAAGTGAATTAAAATAGTTTTTTGTTAAATAAATTTTGCTATGCACAAATGCCTTTGGATAACCCTAACTTGTACGAGCATAGAAGTGCGTACATATGTACACATAAAGTTACACATATGCATACATATGTATATATAAAGATATAAGCTTGTATGTATGTATATTAGATCGCCCATCTAGAAGAGCGTTAATTTTCTTCGCACCCAACGTTTTTAGACTAGAGATTGGGTATAAGAGACAAGATAAATAAAAAAAAAACTTGCCATACAAGATTGACCCAAAATTTGTAGGTGTGCCGAATAATGGTTAATGGCAAATTAGGCTGAAACTACAACTCAAGTGCTTTTATGTACAATGAAGCCAGCAATAGATAGATTTCTTTGAGGATTGTACTGCGACCACTAAATCTATTGCACCCTTTTTCATTTGTTTACATATTTACTCATTCATTTGTAACATTGTCACAATTAAGGGTTGCGACCAACCTTTTCACTGAGAGGTAACAGATCGTCAAATAAGTCCCCCATCTAAACACTTCTGCTACAAGTATCCTTGAATGTGGGGGTACCGCTCAATTTCTTAGCCGTTGTGAGCCAAACTGAGCTAAAGTAATGTTGTTGTGGGCGATAGTAAGCCAAACGTGCCACTGTCTGCCCGTGCTGGTATTCTAAAGGACTTTTAATGCGGTAAAATGAATTTTAAGTTTTTTTTTTTTATGGTGTAAAAGTATTACATAAATTATAATCAATTAGATTAACTTCATGTAATCTAGTAGATAGTGATGGGCGAGTCCGAGATGTTTTATTCGATTCTCTCGATTGTTGAAACATCTCGAATGCTCTCGATGGTTTTCATTCGTATTCGAGTCAAGTCGTAAATGGCCGTCAGTCGAAACAATCGCTAAAACATCTCGGACTCGCCAACGATTCCTCTCGTTTTCAAAGCAACCCTACAACATCTCGGACTCGCTGCAAAAAATACATAATATTTGTTGTTGCCGCTTGAATATTAAAATTGCTTTAAAAAATATACAGAGTGGTACAAATCTATTGCCGTTGTTGCTACTCATAAAATTCATTTGTTTCATAAGCGTCTCACTTCAGAAAATTTATTAATGTTTAAATAATTAATTATGTATTATTATTATGCACGACACTGTTTAGTTGTGATTGCAATAATGCAGCGTCTATGTATAGCATATTTTTCAATTTGGTTAATTTATTTATGTATTTGCCTCACTTCCATTAAAAATCCTACTTTCTTTATCAACAAACCTCATTCAGTTTATTTTATCAACTAAAACATATCATCAAAACAACAGCCGGCCCGCCGACTCGGAACAATCGCAAAATCATCTCGCTTGTGTAATCGAAATGTCATCGAAACAACCTACGACTCGCCGACTCGGAACAATCGCAAAAACATCTCGCTTGTGTAGTCGAGATGTCATCGAAACAACCTCCGACTCGCCGACTCGGAACAATCGCAAAAACATCTCGATTGTGTAGTCGAGGAGCGAGTCAACTTTTGACTCGATTGTGATTTTGCAACGATGGCGATTCTCTCGATTGCCTAAACATCTCGGACGCGCCCATCACTATAATGAGCCATATCAGCAGATGTGCAGAAATTTAATATAACATTCCTTTCTACAGACGAACTCGCTCTACTTCTGTTATTTTAACAGCCAGCTGTGCTGAATTAAAATTTTTTATTCACCAGATGCACTAACAGAATTTTGTTGGGTCTCTGGCTTCCACGATTATTCGTAGTTGCAACTTCTCTGTTCATCTACGTTCTCTGTTATTGGCTTGCATACGGGAGTGAATTGAATGAAATTCATAGAGGCTATTTTGAAGAGAGGTAACTTTAAAGCCTCAATGAAGTATGAAATATAATGTTGAATGTCCACTATATGATGTCGTTGGGTTGAATCCCATGTTGATGTCACGTTTCGAATCCGGAGGTGAATAGAAATAATAGAGGATAGAATACAATAAAAGTAAAGTTGAATGTTCCAAAAAAATAATAATTGAATTAAACGTTTTCAACTTTTAGGATTGGATGAAGTTACATACATACATACATACATACATACAGGTGAAGCTAATAAAAGCGTGTTAAAAAAAAACTTGCCATACAAGATTGACCCAAAATTTGTAGGTGTGCCGAATAATGGTTAATGGCAAATTAGGCTGAAACTACAACTCAAGTGCTTTTATGTACAATGAAGCCAGCAATAGATAGATTTCTTTGAGGATTGTACTACGACCACTAAATCTATTGCACCCTTTTTCATTTGTTTGCATATTTACTCATTCATTTGTAACATTGTCACAATTAAGGGTTGCGACCAACCTTTTCACTGAGAGGTAACAGATCGTCAAATAAGTCCCCCATCTAAACACTTCTGGTACAAGTATCCTTGAATGTGGGGGTACCGCTCAATTTCTTGGTCGTTGTGAGCCAAACTGAGCTAAATTAATGTTGTTGTGGGCGATAGTAAGCCAAACGTGCCACTGTCTGCCCGTGCTAGCATTCTAAAAGACTTTTAATGGGTTAAAATGAATTTTAAGTTTTTTTTTATGGTGTAAAAGTATTACATAAATTATAATCAATTAGATTAACTTCATGTCTTTTAGTAGAGCATTGAAAGTAGTATTATGCAATTGATTAGCTTAAAAATTGTATGTACACAGCTTTAAAGATTTTAAAAGAAGTTGCCTCATAATAAGAAAATTAAAAATGTCTTAAATTGCATAAATTCTGTGGGCGGGCTAATGCATATGTATTAATTTCTCTTTCCATCTGCTTGCATTCCTGTTCGAACATACTAATTGTTAAATAATTTGCCAGACAAGTTTTTGAGCAAAATTTTCACAAAACCGTTGACTATTGTTAGTGCCATTGGTTAGCGAATCTCGCTTGTATGCATATTTACTTACATTACTTACTTCGATAAAATTCAATATAAATATTCGGTATCTATTTTGCTCAGTATGAATGGGGTTTAAGGCTAATTTTTCTTCACGCAACATTTGTTACAAACTGTTAGTGTTACTATGGTAAGACCAATCGTATTGCATTAGGACATGATGTATTGTAGGCGCCTGGATAAGAAATCAAATCCCCAGACTTTCTAAAAGTTACGGGAAATTCCAAGTTGGGTGTTTGAAGCCCGGCAGCTAAATTCGCAAGGCACTTCGAATTTGTTATTCCGGATAAAGAATATTCAATTTACAAACCTCCAGATTCAGTAAATTTTTCATATTTACATTAATGACTATTAGATGAATGGCAGGGTAAATGCAGGTCTTTTCGCAACTCAAATGGAACTTAAAACTTCATTTAATCTACGGAAACATTGTAGCGTTTGCGAGGTGGAGACTGAAGTTATTCAAGAGCCGGTGGATCACCTTCGTAAAGGAGTCATCGGATACAAAGGTTTGTCTGTAACTGGAGGAACATCGTTTGGGAGATCATCAAGCAGCCGGTATGTGGCAGGCAAAGCTTTTATTCGGGGACTACAGAAAAAAAGCGCTACACGGAGATAATGGAGCTCCCGAAAAGCAAGATGAGAATACACTGAAAAAATCACTACTCAGATTATGGAAAAGTGGGAATGATTCTCTAAAGACATACTTTCATGCTTTTCGTGTACAATTTTCTTCAAATCAAGGAATAAAAACTACCTTTTAAGGAAAATTTTATTCAAAACAATGAAAATATGTCTTTAGCGCCGAATCATTATCATTTTTCCATAATCTGAGTAATTTTTTTTGTTGAGTGTAGTGACCGGTATTCTCACAGGTCAATGCAGACTCAAAAGCCATATGCGCATTTATTCTAGTAGTGCATGCCGGTTCTGTGACGTGGAAGATGAGATTGCTGAGCACATACCTACTCCTCGAATGCACTACAATATCTAGAAGGAGACAGAGAATACTCGGCTCGTATCAGCCAGAGAGCAACCATTTACCAATCCTAAGACCGACCGACCTCAATTATTGAGTTTTTGAATTAATAGTTTTCTGGTTTTTTTGACGGCTTCAGGTCAGTTTCAACGAAAAATTTAAAAGCACTTTTTCGGTTTCAGTGCCAATATATTTAAAACATAGGTCGATTTAAACAAATAAGTAGTTTTTGAATTAAATTTCTTAGAAGAAAATTATTTTATTATTTAATTTAAATATTAGACTTACCTTAAGCTTTACGTTGTTGCCCCTAAATCGCACAGATCTACAAAGAAAAAAATACACTTTAATTTCCTCTACAATTAAGAGCTTAAAAGAAATGTGTGTCTAAATTTAAATAACTGCCCTCAACCACAAGCACGCTCCTACGCATAAATACTCGTATTATGCATAAGTAGTATCTACAGTAACGTGAAACCATGAAAGGTCGATCACACATGTGCAACAACCATGAAAACAAATCACTTGCAATCAGAATATAAGCATTGCAAATTATTACCCAGGCACTTGGGTGAAGTGGAATGGCGTGGAGTGGAGTGTTATGTCTGCTGAACCAAGTCAAGCACATGTCAAACGTTTAAACAACGATTGACTTAGACATCTATTAGACATAATCATGTAGGCTACACATACAAACTAAGGCCCAAACACACACATACACACTTGGGGATGCAAAGGACCTGCGCTGCACTGAAAAGTTTACATACATATTGCAATTTATATGCCCTGCTGGCCAACAACACGAGTGGCACGAATAACACTAAAAACAACAACAACAACAACAACAGCACAAACAATAGCTAAAGTTAATGCCAGAGCAAATGGCAACAACAACAACAATAACAACAAACACTGTTGACATCAAGGCACCCAAGCAGCAGCAAGCAAGTCAGTCAGTCAGTCAGCCAGTCAACCAGGAAGGCAGGAAGCCTCAGTGACACTGCCTGGGCAGGAACAAAGTAAGGATGTCCAATAAAAACAAAAACCAGCACAAAAAAACTAAAAATCATGGCGTTAAATTTGCAAGTCAAAAAACAACAAAAAAAAAAACAAAAACGAAAAGGAAAAGAGAAAGAGAAAGGAAAAAATAAAGCAACGAACGCCAACTAACTCTTGGGGAAAATATTGGTTTCCGTTATGTAAAGTTACCGTCACGATGCGACGACGAGGATTAACGCGCAACGCACAGCAAACAGCGCGGCATCACATTGCAGAGCATGGCGCACGGTTTGGCATGGGAAAACGACGCAATGCGCTTAGGCGGAACTAATAGCGTTTTCTTTTCTACACAAAAGGGTTGTCATGGCGAAGCGCAATAATAGCTCAGATTTGCACTACACCCTGTCGAATTGCCGTCCTCTTCGTATTCAGTGCAGCCCTTCACATATGTATGTACAATAGAATACACTCTAAATGTCACAATTGTGTATACTTTAGCTTTTCTGGTATGACGCAATCTATATAATACATATTATGTGTGCTAGAAAGAGACATAAAAGGTATACTTTTTATTCGTTATTGTTATTGATCAGCTGTTTGACAGGGTCATTGTATGCCCCGTCGATAGCACAGAGGGCAAGAAATCTTGCCCTTTCGAATTTTTTTAGGATTGCCCTTTGAGAAAAGATAGCGATGTGGACTGCGATGATTGCACTCATTTAACAAAAGAACACAACTTTTTGAAGGCACTACATGAGTGCGACATTTTTGTGTAGAAAAGAAAACGCTATAAGGCCAACAAAGCTGAGAGTATGCAAAAGCATGACCGCGGACATGCGTAGCGCCATGCATACACACACATATATAGATGCAAACATACCCAGTAGAAAATACAGAAGAAAGGCTATTTCCTTTACAAGATATACGCTCCGCTTCGCTGAGACAAATTCAAGAAATGCTGACAACAGAAACCCAAAAAACGATAACCAAAAGACCGATAAATCCAAAAAAATGAGAAATTCCAATATCGATAATTCTGCACAGAAAAAAAAAACACAGGAGGGGCTCATGTAAGCCCTTCTCACTTATTCCTTTCACCCCTTTTCTACTGGGCATGTGCATATTGGTGTAGAGAATACCGCCAAATGTTCGTTATAAGAATCTACTTTATTATTGAGCCCTCAAGACCATTTTTTTTTTTTATTTTAATAATAATAATAATAATAATAATAATAATAATAATAATAATAATAATAATAATAATAATAATAATAATAATAATAATAATAATAATAATAATAATAATAATAATAATAATAATAATAATAATAATAATAATAATAATAATAATAATAATAATAATAATAATAATAATAATAATAATAATAATAATAATAATAATAATAATAATAATAATAATAATAATAATAATAATAATAATAATAATAATAATAATAATAATAATAATAATAATAATAATAATAATAATAATAATAATAATAATAATAATAATAATAATAATAATAATAATAATAATAATAATAATAATAATAATAATAATAATAATAATAATAATAATAATAATAATAATAATAATAATAATAATAATAATAATAATAATAATAATAATAATAATAATAATAATAATAATAATAATAATAATAATAATAATAATAATAATAATAATAATAATAATAATAATAATAATAATAATAATAATAATAATAATAATAATAATAATAATAATAATAATAATAATAATAATAATAATAATAATAATAATAATAATAATAATAATAATAATAATAATAATAATAATAATAATAATAATAATAATAATAATAATAATAATAATAATAATAATAATAATAATAATAATAATAATAATAATAATAATAATAATAATAATAATAATAATAATAATAATAATAATAATAATAATAATAATAATAATAATAATAATAATAATAATAATAATAATAATAATAATAATAATAATAATAATAATAATAATAATAATAATAATAATAATAATAATAATAATAATAATAATAATAATAATAATAATAATAATAATAATAATAATAATAATAATAATAATAATAATAATAATAATAATAATAATAATAATAATAATAATAATAATAATAATAATAATAATAATAATAATAATAATAATAATAATAATAATAATAATAATAATAATAATAATAATAATAATAATAATAATAATAATAATAATAATAATAATAATAATAATAATAATAATAATAATAATAATAATAATAATAATAATAATAATAATAATAATAATAATAATAATAATAATAATAATAATAATAATAATAATAATAATAATAATAATAATAATAATAATAATAATAATAATAATAATAATAATAATAATAATAATAATAATAATAATAATAATAATAATAATAATAATAATAATAATAATAATAATAATAATAATAATAATAATAATAATAATAATAATAATAATAATAATAATAATAATAATAATAATAATAATAATAATAATAATAATAATAATAATAATAATAATAATAATAATAATAATAATAATAATAATAATAATAATAATAATAATAATAATAATAATAATAATAATAATAATAATAATAATAATAATAATAATAATAATAATAATAATAATAATAATAATAATAATAATAATAATAATAATAATAATAATAATAATAATAATAATAATAATAATAATAATAATAATAATAATAATAATAATAATAATAATAATAATAATAATAATAATAATAATAATAATAATAATAATAATAATAATAATGATAATAATGATAATAATAATAATAATAATAATAATAATAATAATAATAATAATAATAATAATAATAATAATAATAATAATAATAATAATAATAATAATAATAATAATAATAATAATAATAATAATAATAATAATAATAATAATAATAATAATAATAATAATAATAATAATAATAATAATAATAATAATAATAATAATAATAATAATAATAATAATAATAATAATAATAATAATAATAATAATAATAATAATAATAATAATAATAATAATAATAATAATAATAATAATAATAATAATAATAATAATAATAATAATAATAATAATAATAATAATAATAATAATAATAATAATAATAATAATAATAATAATAATAATAATAATAATAATAATAATAATAATAATAATAATAATAATAATAATAATAATAATAATAATAATAATAATAATAATAATAATAATAATAATAATAATAATAATAATAATAATAATAATAACCCACGCCCTCCAATCCCGCCCGACCGCACGAGAGGCGCACCCGCATGACGTACGGATATTTTTTATTTACATAAAACGCCGAGGTGTTGAGTGGCTGGAGTTTGTTAAGCGTCGAGATCTTAAACTGCTCAGCTACAGAGAAATAAAATCATCAGCTGAGTATAGTACATTTGAAGTTAGTCTTGAGAATTATAACAGAATAATCGCTACTATGTGTTAAGATAAGACAGTATTTTTTCCCTTATAATGAAAAGCGAGTCCGAAATATCTAAAAAGCTGGAATAGGAATTAAAGCTCTTACATAAACCCCGGAAAGGTTCATTTAATTCAAAGTTTGATTTACACTGCTTTAAATAGATAGGGTTGAAGTGTCTTGTTGAACGAGAAGGAATGTTAAAGTTTATTTCAGCTAGCAAGAAAGGAGAAAGAATTAAGCCATTCAAAAGCTTAACGATAAATATTACCCCTAACATTTCTCGCCGACTTGCAAGAGTCAGAAGATTAAGGAGTTTTAAACGGCTAGTATACGGTGGAAGATTGTAACCAGAATCCCAAGGCAAATTTCTTAAAGCAAAAAGCAAAAACTGTTTCTGGACTTACTCTAAGCGATCAGAGTGAATCTGATAGTATGGATTCCAAACTATGGAACCATATTCCAATATAGGTCTTACTAAAGTTGTAAAGAGTGTTTTAGTTATGTATGGGTCGCTGAATTCCTTTGACCAACGTTTTACAAACGCTAAGACACCTCTTGCCTTATTTGCTGTAGCATTAATATGAATGTTAAAACTAAGTTTGCAGTCCATTATTACACCTAAATCCACAAACTCATTTACTTGTTCGAGACCTAAGCCATTTATTGCATAAGAAGCTGGCTGTACGGTTTTCCGGGAAAAGCGCATGAATTTACATTTATTGAGGTTAAGTGGCATTAAGTTAGTGTCACACCAAGAAACTAAGGAATTTAAATCTTCCTGAAGCAAAGTTCTATCATCAAACGAAGAGATTGATCTAAAAAGCTTTACGTCGTCCGCATACAATAAAATTTTTGAGTGTTTAATTGTAGTATTTATATCGTTAATAAATAGCAAAAACAGAATCGGGCCAAGGTGACTGCCTTGAGCAACTCCTGAAGTAACATTAATAATAGACGAGTAGGCATTTTTGAAAATCACCCTTTGTGTTCTATTTAAAAGATATGAAGATATCCATTGCAAAAGACTGGGCTGAAAGCCAAGAAGATCAAGTTTAAGAATCAGCAAGGAGTGATTGACTTTATCAAATGCTTTGCTGAAGTCCGTGTATATAACATCAGTGGGAAAGTTTTGAGAAAATCCATTAGAAACACTAGTGGTAAATTGGTGGTCTCCGAAATGGATCTATAACTTCTACCAAACAAGTATTAATCTTTCATACCAATTTTTTCTTTGAAAAAAAAAAAAATTGAATATCCGTCAGCACGTAAAGCGAGAAACATTGGGGATTTCATTCCAAACATGCTTGAGAGTCGTTTTCTTAAATTAAATCCACAAACAATAATCACATATAATCATACATATTCTAATAACTTCGAAATTTCGTTATTCCCCAACTTACATATACATACATTAGGCCGGGAAAATTTGTATGGAGGCGAATTTAGTTGATATCATGGCATCGAAACTGGGATTCCTCTCATTTTGCTGTGTAGAAAACTCGTTGAGGACATTTGTTTAAAATTAATTTTGATGCTCCGGAATTTGGTTTTTATGGACCAAGACGGATTTTTGAAAATAAAAAATAGACAAAAAAACGCTAAAAAAATATTCAGACATCAGATTCAAGCATAAATTTTATGATAAATCCAAATATGAAATCAGAATTAAAATCGAATGAGTCGTTTTCGAGATATAGCCTGATTTCCGGTTTTTGAGCCTGAATGCCCAAAATCGCAGAGAGGAAGCCAATTTCAATGGCTATAGGTTAGTAAATCGCCCCGGCCTAATATACGTACATATGCATACATACATACACACACAAATACGCATAGTCCAGCATGTAAAGTCTTTATTTCCTTTTTTCTTTGGAAATTGCAGTTTGGCCGCTAACGCCACACAAGCAGCGCCACACCACGGCGTATGAGTAACGACCTAAAAACTTTGGTCGAAAGTCATTCGGAAAAGCAATAAATCGTTTTGCATACAAAATATGCGCGCGCTACAATCTACATACTTACATAAATACGAGTATGTACATACATATATCCAAACCAAATGGGCGGCGCTGCTCTTATGGGGCGTTATTTTCCGAGCAAGCGAACCGATAAGAGGAAGACAAGCAGGCAAACCTTAGAGGAAGAGGACGCCTACACAAAATGCAAAAAAAAATCGCAAAACAAAAAAAAAGTCACAAAATCAAAAAACAACAGCGAGTAAACTAAAAATGGTTGGAAAGTAGCGAATGTAAGTCAATGGGTTGTTGGTTGAGCGATGACGCGCGCTACGCTGAAACCCCTGAATGAATGGATATTTGGCTTCGCAAGAAGCAGATGCAGCGTCAAATTGTGACTTTGCGAACCCCCTATCCTTTCGCCTTGCTCAATTGAATGTCAATAGGAAAATGCAAATAACCGCTTAATATACGTCACTCGCTCGAAGGCAAAAGTTATTGCTGAATAGGAGAGGGGCTGGTGCGGGTGAGCGTTGCTTGGTTATTTGCTGCACGTAGCGTTGACTTAGGATTTTACAAAAATTGGCGTTACAACGTCCGTCTATATGCAAGCAATCACACACAAACGTAATCAAACGCATACATTCCCTCCAAAAAAGTCTTTGCCTTTTTAAGGTTTATTCCAGAAGACTTAAAGGTTTAGGAAACAATGCCGGAAATTCTAAGCTGATTTCGCTGTGTTGATGTCGTGAGTCTGCAAGGACTACTCTATCTCTCTGAGAGGAAACCATATTTCCACAGCTTATCTGCCATGGAAATAAGGCTTTGATAATTCCTGACAAAAAGGCCTTATGTGGTGTCTATATACCTTATAATAAGACTTATTCGCCACGGGAAACAAGACTTAGATAATTCCTCATAATAAGGCCTTTTGCGGTACTTAAATGCCTTATAATAAGGAATAATAAAAAGATGTTTTTTTTGTTGAGCACAATTCATATTTTTTGCTTAATTAGGCGTTGCAGCTTATTTAATAATAAAAATTATATTCTGTTAGGGATGAAACGTTATTAATCATACATTTATATACATTCACATATACCCAGCAAAAATCTGGTCACCGCTATTAACTTTCAGGCATGACAGAAGGCCTTGCCATGGAACATCTGGCGAGTTCATCACTTCTTTCACGCATTGCCAGTAATACAGAGTGGAATGAGCTTCCATTACCCATTCCACGTAATGCAAAGTAGAATGGAGCGCGAAAAATGAACTGGAATAAATACCAGTGGAAATTTTAATCATGCCTTACATTTTTCGCCTTCTTTCTCTGCTTCCCTGTAAGGTATTCTTTATTTGATTCACTAGAATCCTTGCGGTATTGCGTGATTTATTCGTTCGGCGGTAATGCAATGGGTAAGTCCTTCCCTCCAGTGACAAGCCCATGTTAATGTCAGGCATTCTGTCAACAAATGTGGAAGCGATTGCCGGGGTTTTTCTGGATTACCCTCTTAATTCCGCGGTCATCGAGTTTTTTGGTGGGTATGAACATAGGTGGGCACTACCACATTCAAGCGATGATCGAAAAATGAGCGTGTGTTGGTGCGCCTACTCCCACCAAAAACCCCACCAAAAAACTCGATGACCGTGGATTTAAGAGGGTAATCCAGAAAAACCCTGGCAATCGCTTCCACATTCGTTGACATAATGCCTGACATTAGCATGGGCTTGTCATTGGAGGGAAGGACTTGCCCACTGCATTACCGCCGAACGAATAAATCATGCAATACCGCAAGGATTCTAGTGAATGAAATAAAGAATGCCTTACAGGGAAGCAGAGAAAGAAGGCGAAAAGTGTAAGGCATGATGGAAATTTCCACTGGTTTTTATTCCAGTTCATTTTTCGCGCTCCATTCTACTTTGCATTACGTGGAATGGGTACTGGAAGCTCATTCCACTCTGCATTACTGGCAATGCGTTAAAGAAGTGAAGAACTCGCCAGATGTTCCAAGGCAAGGCCTTCTATCATGCCCAGTGTTGCCAGAATATTTTGGAGCTTATAGCTAGATTAAAAGAAAAAAATAGCTAAAACTAGCTAAACAATTTTTTTGAAAGCTAAAATTAATAGCCAAAAATATTTTTCTTCAAAAATCGCTAAATAATTATTTACATACTTAAAAAGATACTTATTTTCTAGCTCCAGTAAATTTTGGATGAGTGGATCTTTTAAAAATTCCGCTACCATTAATTCACATAGAGGTAGTCGAAATTTTTTCCACTAAATCAAAATATCAAAATTTACATAAAAGTAAAATAGGCACTCTACCAGAGCGGATCATACATACATGAACATATACATACGTTCCACTAGCATGAATAACGTGAAAGTTTTATTAAAATTAAAAAAAAAAATCACATCTACTGTACCTAGTATTTTTTTCGTAAAATTAATTTCCACTACCACTAAATTCTATTTATGAAAAAATATTTAATTACAATTTATTTTATTGGTAGTAGTGGAAATGCTTTTTAATGATTTTGAGGAAAAAATTTCCACTACCACTTTTTTTGATTTAGTGAAGAAAAATATGGTCAATCTATTTGCTTAAATATCTAATACCTTTAAACGAGCAATTCTTGTATATATATATATATATATATATATATATATAATCAGGATCTCGAAAACGGCTCCAACGATTTTCATGAAATTTGGAATGCAGGGAGCTTCGGGGGTAAAATCTCGAAAAATTTAATTTTTGTACTCACTTTTATCCCGGGTCTGGAGATATGGGTCAAAACGTGGACCCGGATGACCCTCGAATGTCTCTGAGCGATATGAGTATCAAATGAAAGGTCTTGATGAGGACTTCAACATACAACTTTTTAATTGTTGTGCCTAGGCCGGGTCCCGAGATATGGGTCAAAACGTGGACCCGGATGACCCTCGAATGTCTCTGAGCGATATGGGTATTAAATGGAAGGTCTTGATGGTGACTTTAACATAGAACTCTTTTAATTGTGATGCCTAGGCCGGGTCCCGAGATATGGGTCAAAACGTGGACCCGGATGAACCCCGAATGTCTCTGAGCGAAATGGGTATCAAAAGAAAGGTATTGATGAGGACTTTAACATAGAAGTCTTTTAATTGTGATGCCTAGGCCGGGTCCCAAGATATGGGTCAAAACGTGGACCCGGATGACCCTCGAATGTCTCTGAGCGATATGGGTATTAAATGGAAGGTCTTGATGGTGACTTTAACATAGAACTCTTTTAATTGTGATGCCTAGGCCGGGTCCCGAGATATGGGTCAAAACGTGGACCCGCATGACCCTCGAATGTCTCTGAGCGATATGAGTATCAAATGAAAGGTTTTGATGACGACTTCAACATAGAACTCTTTTAATTGTGATGCTTAGGCCGTGTCCCGAGATATGGGTCAAAACGTGGATCTGGATGACCCTCGAATGTCTCTGAGCGATATGGGTATCAAATGAAAGGTCTTGATGAGGACTTCAACATAGAACGCTTTTATTTGTGGTGCCTAGGCAGGGTCCCGAGATATGGGCCAAACGTGGACCCGGATGACCATCGAATGTCTCTGAGCAATATGGGTATCAAATGAAAGGTCTTGATGGTGACTTTAACATAGAACTCTTTTAATTGTGATGCCTAGGCCGGGTCCCCAGATATGGGTCAAAACGTGGACCCGGATGACCCTCGAATTTCTCTGAGCGGTATGGGTATTAAATGAAAGATCTTCATGAGGACTTCAACATAGAACTCTTTTAATTGCGATGCCTTGGCCGGGTCCCCAGATATGGGTCAAAACGTGGATCCGGTTGACCCTCGAATGTCTCTGAGCGAGATTGATATCAAATGAAAGGTCTTGATGAGGACATCAACTTAGAACTCTTTTAATTGTGACGCCTTGGCCGGGTCTCCAGATATGGGTCAAAACGTGGACGCGGATGACCCTCGAATGTCTCTGAGCGATTTTGATATCAAATGAAAAGTCTTGATGGAGACATCAATTTAGAGCTCTTTTAATTGTGATGCCTAGGCCGGGTCTCCAGATATGGGTCTAAACGTGGGCCCGGTTGACCTCGAATGTTTCTGAGCGCCTTGGTATCGAATGAAAGGTCTTGATGAGGACTTCGACATCTAACGATTTTAATTGTAATGCCTAGGCCGGGTCCTCGGATATCGGTCAAAAGGTGGACCCGGGTGCCCTCGAATGTTTTTGAGCGATATTGGTATCAAATTAAAGGTCTTAATGGGGACTTGAATATAGATGACTCCGAAAATTAGGAATCATGGCTTCAATATAGAGGTCTCTTCGATGTAATGCTCAACCTGGTTCCCTAAGTAAAGGGAACATGAAAAGGAAAAAGAAAGTCGAATGGAATGGAATGGGAATGGGAAAGGAAGAGGAAACCAATATAGAATGGGAGAGGGAAAGGGTGAGAGAGAGATTTGGAGAGGGGAAGGGAGAACGAATAGGGGGGTGAGAGAAAAGGAGGGGTTAGGGAGAGCGACAGGAAAAGGGAAAAGGAAAAGGAAACGGAGATGAAAGATAAAGAGAAAGGAAAAAGAAAAGTAGAGGGAGAAGGACATGAAGAGGTAGAGGTATCACGGCCAAGCGTGTCGGATTTACTTTAGTTCTGGATCTCACAAATGGCTTCAACAATTTTCATGAAATTTAGTATACAAGGGGTCTCGGGCGCAAACTTCTGAAAAGTTTAATTTTTCCACTAATTTTTTTTATTTTAACTTTTTATTTCGCTTGCGAGGACCTGCGAAAAAATGGCAGCCCGAGATAAGCTCGGTCATCCAGGTACTTATAGTTAACTGCCATCTAGTTTTTGACTGCAGGGTATGTACCAATAAGCGTTAAAATAAATAAGTAGGCATGCCGGACTACCAGTTTTTGTTTGGTAATCTTAGCCCGACGTGCCTATACGAGCAAGCTGTGAAGCAATTCATTTGGCAATTTGATGCGATTAGAGAACACATGACTTCATTGTAGCAATTGATAGAAAAGGGTATACAAGTACTGCAAGGCAATAAGATTCCATTTCGGCTGTTTTACGGCCATTTTGCATTCTATTTTAACGCTCACAGTGGCATCGCATAAATCCAACAATTTTTTTTAATGAATCGTGTGAAATTTTTAAAATGAAATTGACACATATTGCAATGCCCGGTATAGAAATATTGTCTTGTAAATTGACTCCACATTGCTTTGAAAATTGCTTCACATCTTGCCCGTATATATGTATGTACTTCGAGTAAGTACATTCTATAAAGTTTTAATCAACAAAAAAACATAATATTTTGTGCAAAAGTGAGGAAATTACAGAAAAAATATTATAGCTAAAATAGCTAAACTGATTAAAAAATAAGCTAAAGAAAATAGCTAATAGCTAAACGCAAATTTCTATAGCTAAACGTCGAAAGTAATAGCTAAATTTAGCTACAAAATAGCTAAAGTGACAACACTGATCATGCCTGACAGGTAATAGCGATGACCAGATTTTTGCTGGGCTGTAGGCCAAAGTGAAAAATTATTACAGATAACACTGCTCTACAGCCAAAAAATACTCTGAACGCAACCATCCTTTCTATATGTAAAATCGGTCGCTGATTCCGAAAATCGGGTTCATTTTTAATTCTATGGGAAGGTTTTTGAGATATCGGCAATTTACCGTTATTTGGCCAATGTGTCCACTTAATCCTGTATATCTCTTTAACACAGTGATCTATATTCCTTAGGGTGACACCAAACGAAAGAAAATTAAATTTCCTTTTCACGGCTCCTATAACATTTTTCTCTAACTCTTATAGTTTCTGAAATATTGACGATTAAATTTTAATTTTTTCGATTTTTTACGATTTTTTGAAGAAAAAATTGACTTTGTCAGGCAATATCTTTAAAACCAATACTTTTACCTTCGGTTTTACTCCTTTTCATGAAGCTCTATTCTATTGCCAAAAAAATAAGCTATCAAGAATGAAAATCCATTGTAAAATGGAAAAGTTATAGGCGATCAAGTAAATACAGCCAGGTCGCGCAATGCCTCTGCACGCGTACATTCTATGCATATTGTACCAATACCTACACATCTGCAGTAGCAGCACATTGGCAGCGCAGTAGATACAAGCCCATTTACGGGTATAACATGCATAAAATATACCCGTGTAGAGGCATTGTGCGACTTGGCTGTATTTACTTGATCGCCTATAACTTTTCCATTTTACCATGGATTTTCTTCGTTGATAGCTTATTTTTTTGCTAATGGAATGGAGCTTCACGTAAAAGATTAAAACCGAAGGTGAAGACATTGGTTTTAAAGATATTGTCTGACAAAGTCAATTTTTTCTTCAAAAAATCGTAAAAAATCGAAAAAATTAAAATTTAATCGATAATATTTCAGAAACTATAAGAGTTAGAGAAAAATGTTATAGGAGCCGTGAAAAGGAAATTTAATTTTCTTTCGTTTGGTGTCACCCTAAGGAATATAGATCACTGTGTTAAAGAGATATACAGGATTAAGTGGACACATTGGCCAAATAACGGTAAATTGCCGATATCTCAAAAACCTTCCCATAGAATTAAAAATGAACCCGATTTTCGGAATCAGCGACCGATTTTACATATAGATAGGATAGTCACGTCCAAAGTACAGACAAAAAATTTCATTTTGTGATCCAGTGTAATCAGTCTGCATGCAGATGTTGAGCGAGCAGGGTCATGCGCGCATGCTTTGCGAAATTATGAAAGAACGTACGTATACACATATGTACATACATATATATATATATATATATATATATATATATATATATATATACAAATAAAATAATTTCAAGCGACAGCCACCTAATGTTATGTTCAGACACAACCTTAATTTAACATTAAGAGCCTTCATTCAATTTTCAAGCCCAATGATTCTCAATTTACCATACAAAAATTGACCAAGTTAATGCTTCATTAGAAATTAATGAGTTGTTAATGAAGAACAATTCTGCATGCAACCCTGTTAAAAGGCTTGTTTCATAAGTAAAATGAAATGTCATGAAAAGAGAAATGTGATTAGCGTCAGTGTCCACTAAACAGGTTGGTTCGTCAGATCAGCTGCATTTTTGTTCTTCTTCATCACCTATCAAATTTGTTTTTATTTCTGCTTATTTTATACATACATGCATTCGTGTTTACGACTGGTAAAAATTGTGAGATGAATGTCAAATTATTTCGTCCTTCTTGCAATTTTGACATTTAGGTCACGAGAGTTTGATATTCAGCTCACGGCGTGTATGTGTGTATGTATCTTGAGCCGACCTGTTAAATGGGCCAAGTAAATTAAATATGTCTGAACACCAAATCTAAAGATGTTCAATCAACCCCAATTGACTTAATTAATTTTTATGTCTGAACATGATATAACGAGCACTTGCTTTTTAGAGTTGGGAAACTATCGATAGTATCGATATTTTATTTTTTTCAGACTATCGAAGACCATCGATGGTTTTTCCAAGCTATCGATGCTAATGTGTACTATCGATAGTTTTACAACTTTTCATAGTTGGGGGTAGTGCACTAAACCGGGAATGCATTCCAGGTTGCATTAGCATTACAGCTATTGAAGAAGTTGTAGTCTGCACTATTTTTTTTTTAAGCTAGCTGATAGTGCAGGCCTTCTGCATTACCAGCAAAAAAAAATAGTGCAATATTTTGCAGCATCATTACCATTAAGTCGTGCAGCCTCAGTAGTGCAAAGCTGAAACAAGCACTATTCAAAAATTATAAAAAAAAAAATTGAGTTGTCATTTGAAAAATTTTACCCAATAGGAAATTTATGAAAAGCCTCTACATACAGCAATAAGATGAAAGGTTACACACAATAGATCGTGAATAGAACCAGCTCCGAAAACCACTGTGGCTAATGGATTCTTAGATTACGGAGAAACTTATAGTAGTTAATCTAGTTTTGTTATTTTATAATTTATTTTTTTTTTAATAATTTTTATACTAGGGCCTACAGTATTAGTGCAAAAATATGTCATACGAAATGAGTTGGAGTCTTATCTGTTGGGCCTGGATACTACACTGAGAGAAAAATGCACCAAAAGTTGGTTAATAGTACTAATTTCATACTTGAAATGGAATCAACGTGATTTTTATTTAATATTAAAATTGTTGATATATTAGACAGTGTTTTTGGTTATCTTAACCATGATATTTGTTGATATAACAAAATGTTAGTTGAAATCTCCAACCGATTTGTTGTTACTATTAAACAATTTGTTGGTTATATTTTTATGCCAGTTGCAGCACTGCTACGTATGATCTATAAGAGAGTATTAATATTTTAACTGACTACCAAAGAAAAATTCCAAATACTCACTCTCTCGCTCTCTGCAATTCGGGTCCAGCCATTCAACTTCGTCAAGCACAAACGGTGTCGAAGGCGATGGTAACAACAGAGCCGAAGCCATAAAGCTTCGTAAATTTTCTTACTTTTTTTCAGATATGAATTAACCAATATTTTCGTTAATATAACAAATATAAACGTTGGGGAAACCAACCTTTTGTTTGATATTGATTCTTACCAAAATATTGGTTAATGGTACAAGGGAAATGTACATATTACATTTTTTACTCTTGACATGAATAAATCAACCAATAAAACATTAACCAAGAAGTTGGTTGAAAAAAACCATTGTACTTTTTTTCTGTGTAGTATGTCGAGTCTGGCGAAATATCCACTAATAAGACAAATGTTTTTAAAATTCAACACACCTTTGCCGTCTTCTGCTTCAGTCGAACGCTTGTTTTCCTTAAGTGGAATGATTGATACGCCTCGAAGGAAAAAGACAAGCGACTCATATTTCGAGAAGCTTGTGTTGCTAAAAGCAAATAATTGCTAAAATTCCGTAGTTATAACGATACGCTTAAATACACAGTGAATGAATTACATATACATTATATGCATGATTTGAAATATTTATAAAAAAAAAAAAAATTACATTTATGTTATGTATTTCCCTGCCCTACTGGGTAGCTTTGTTTTGTTTGAACAAATAAAAAAAATTCAAAGATGTCTGTATTTCAATTTATTGAGTGGGACTGGTAGTGCAGCACTACCAGCACCATTAATGCAGCCTCATTACCATTACTGCCGAGTGCGGCTGATAGGACTTGCACTAGCACTAAATATGATATAATCGTAGTGCAAGAATAGTTCATTAGCACTCCCTGGTGCTGGGACTGGACCATTAATGCACTACCCCCATGTATGCAACTTTTACACACATTGCACATTAATTTAGTGTGTACATATGTATTTACAAAATGTTTTAATTTATACATTTCCAGACTGATTAAAAGGCGGTACCAGTTTTTTTAGATTTTTTGAAAGAAACAGTTTTCGAAATATTTTGAAGTTTCAGTTTTTGAGCTAAGAAAAAAAAAAATACGCTTACAAATTTGTCAAAATCTTCGCTATTACCAGTTTTTATGTTTCGTTGGCAGATGATGAAATATCAATTCCACCAAAGCAAAAATAATTAAAATTGACGTTAAAATGACGGAGTTATGGCGAGCCAAAAATTTTTTTATGTAATTTTGTATGCATTTTTTTGCGGCATACATTTTTTTTTTCATTATTTTAATGAAATATAAATATCCTCCTGATTCTACACTGTGAGTCAATGGATCATATTAATAAAAACCTAGCAAATGCTTTTACTCAAGATTTTATAAACTTGACATTAATTTGTATGAACGAAATTTCAAAATTTGAGTAAAAGGTCTGAAATTTTAAGCAAAAGCAAATGCTTGGCTTTTATTAATATCACCCAATAGCTTTTTTCAGTAGAAAAATGACAATGTTATAAGAGATTCAGTGAAAAAATCTATTTTTATTTAAATACGATAGTACTATCGATGGTTTATTTTTTTAAGACTATCGAACACTATCAATAGTTTTTTTAAAACTATCAAAAACTATCGATGGTGGGACTATCGATAGTTTCCCACCTCTATTGCTTTTACGCCAGTCGAAAGGCAACTAAATAATTTTTGATAAGCTACGATCGCCTAGTCCCATCGTAAGCGCTCGTTTTACGCCAGGGTTTGAATTTGCTTGCTGCAAAACAGCAATAGCCGATGTTTTTTGCTTATTGCTGAATTCAGCCGAGCCAAAAACGAAAACACGAATCATTCGCTTCAGTTTTCAGCTGAGTCGTGTTTGCTTGTATAGTTAAGCCAAGCAACTCAATTTGAGAGGGTTGCTTTTACTTCCAGCAATTAGTTGAGTAGTAAATTTTTGCTTACAGTTGTTTATTTTGCTGAAACTAGTTTTTAAGCAAAATTCAACATGAAAAGATGTTTACAAATGGACATACACACATATTATGTGTACATACATACATACATAAGTAAATATGTATAAAAAATTGAAATATGCGTAAACAAATCGTTTCAGCAAAATAAGCAAAAGCAGAAAAAATGCAAAGACACAACTAATTGCTGGAAGTAAAATGAAATCCCCCAAATCGCGTTGCTTTGCTTAACTATACAAGCAAACACGGCTCAGCTGAATACTTGGCTGGCCGAGTTTGCTAATTTACTGTTCGTTAGCAAAAGCAAAGCAAAAGCAAATGCAGCAAAAGTAGCTAAGCAATTTCAAACCCTGTTTTACGCTCTTTATTTATCTGTGGTAGTGACAATCGGTGTGTATACGTACACGGGCTCTTAATCTCATTTAGCATGTGCTAAGGTTTTGCCCACATTTGTATATCTATATATCGGAGTGAAACCAGCGTGGGCTATTTAACCAACCACTTGCTTGCATGCCAGTAGAAAATACACCGAATTTGTATTTTTTCTAAGCCACACTCAAAAAAAAAATTTCTCTCGATCAAAGACATAATTTTCCTTATTTTGAACACGCGTCCCAATACAAAATTTTCTTTGTTTTGTGTAAATTTTCTCAAAAATGTGGAAAAAACATAAAAAAACATTCAAACAAATTCGTTGCCATGGGGATTTGTATGGGAATTTAATTTCTCAAAATTATAGAAATCAAGTCTTCAAAACAAGGAAAGTTGGGAATGGAATGGCGCTTAAAGAATTTTTCATTATTTTAATGTATGAATTTTTTCAAAACAGGTATATAAAACCATGGCAACGCATGTAACAACAATATTTTATAAACCTTTTAACATGTTTTAAGGAAAATTTACTCAAAACAAAGAAAGTAGTGTTCAAAATAGGTAAACAATTTCTTTGACCCCTCCATATATTTTTTTTCTCTCAGTGCACAACCTTTCCTTCGACAATACACATTTTTTATGCTCGCCGCACATTGTGCTCCCTTTGCCCATATTTGCTCATAAAACTGAATTCCCTCTCTCTCTATTTGAGATATGAGCGCATTGGAGAAAATTAAATATTAAAACGTTTGGAGCAGAGAGAATGAGTGGATAAGAGCAAGCAGCACTGCCAGCGTCCTTCAGTTTAACAGCTTAGGCTTTGGCTATAAGTCTAACCTTTTTGCTGGACACATAGGAACGTTGTACATACACACACATATTACGACATACATACATATCAATATCGTAAGTAGCTAACGCCGAAACTCCACAAAACAAAAATTATGTTAATTTTGTCTACCAGAATCATGTCTAAAATCCATGTTTGCATATGCGTGGGCACTTCATTATGTTAGACATAATTTGCAAAATGGCGCCGAATTGGCATGCCGTGTACGCAGAAGCACTTAGAAAGTTAAAAAAAATTGTTTAAAATTGGCGATGATGCTCGCAAACTGTATATATGCACTTAATGTTCTTTTTATTTATTTTTTAAGCCCAAACACTCAAGCCAAATGGACGCCGTGCGAAATTTCACGTTCAATGTGGAGATGTTGCCACTGTGAATTTCTCGTTGAAATGAAAAATTAGCTGTCAAATCACCAAACTGACAGCTCATGTTAAGGCAATCTTGTTAAAGCAATTGCCTTGGCATCTCTGTTATACCAGAAGACAGAGGCGGTCTCCATTTGAAATCTATGTTATAATGGTGCTTGTGATGACAGAATTCTGTTTTGAGGAGACGCCGGGTAAGTAAATGTTTGCAAGACAGCAAAAAGAAAATTAAAGTAAAAATCAGAGAAGAAGGAAGTTAAAGTAGGTGTTTGATAATCAATGGGCAGCGAATATAGGATGATACTCAGATGTGAGTTTGATAAACAAAGTTAAATAAGATTTGCTTTACATATTTTAATAACAAATTTCTCTGTTTCTCCGATTGAAAAATTTGTCTTTGCTCCACACAATACACGGCAGCTCCCACCCTTGCGTCCATCCTTGCTCCGTTTATAAATAAGTGGAACGTATCACGGTTGGTTAGTAGTCCTTTCTTCCATCCGCCCTGTTCTATTATTACCCGTGGTCCCCTGTTGAGGTCGGTTTTGGGAGTAGTGTAGTCTAAACTGCCGGTGTATAAAAATGCTATAAGAGTTTCGCCTTAATTCTCAAATTTGTATTTGTTTTTTACCAAACCATACTTTTTCTTTTACTTAAACTAAAACACCAAATTCAACGAGAAGAAAGGAAAGGAATGAGTAATTGGCACCAGTAAATGCGTTCCCGCAGCAGCGCCTTCCATATGCAAATGAGCAATCGAGTACGTGCTTTCGACTAGTTTCTGAAGTTTAATTGGTAAAATGTGATGGCTTTGCAGCACGACTCAGCTCAGCTCAGCTACTGCACCCTGCTAGAATTGTGTGACCGAAAGTACTAACACTATTACAAAAATATAATATTACCAACACATTTGCACTCGTATGTGTTTTTAGCCAAGTTCAAAACCAATGAGATAGATAAGGATAGAATGGAATTTGAAAATACACATACGGGAACGTGATGAATGAAACGGTCACAAAAGTTCCCGATGCCTTAAGAATGTGATAGGAAATATCCCAAAACTTTTGGTCATGCCTGCCGGTCATATGACCGGTCAAATGACCTGCGCAGTTCTTGCAGGGGCAATATGCAATCAGTGAGTGAGTGAGTGTGATGCGAGTGTTCACATGACCGTCACTAAAATATCTTCTGTATGTGTATGTGCGTGCATTTGACTGTGTGTATGTAAATTTGTTTGCACGTAAATTTTTGCTTAACTTATTCATTTAGCAAACTGCATGGCGTTCTCGCTCTCCTCGCTTTCCCTCTCTTTTAATATAAATTAGAATTTCAAATCCAGATAAATGCAAGTATACAAAGCTCTTATTCATTTCGGCTTATAAAAGCAATTTCCTGGAATTGTTTATGGAATGATTTCGCTGCGGTTTTATTATATGTAGATACGATTATGTACACAGTTGTATGCATAATTTTATCTTCCACAAAAACACGAACATTTTCGAATGAGAGAAAGTGAATATAAGTATAACAATTTGCAAAATCACTTAGATATTTATTTTTAACCTGGAAACGTTAAAGCCATATAAAGAGCAGACAAGTTACCCCCAGAACAAACTGAGACGGTCTTTTACATGTGTGTGTTCCACCTGATGGCGTGATCACCAAATTTGTATCCGCAGTGACAGCCAGACTGCACTGAAGGCACTGAAAACTGTGCGAACCTCTTAAAAAATTATTCACGAATGTAAGTTGACGCTTTGCTCAGTATAAAAATGCAATAAACTTCAACTTATGTGGGTAAACGGTATTTATTGTAACGAATTGAATTGGCAAACTGCGGATCAGTGGAACAACCAAATGAACCGCAGCCAATCGTAGGACCAAGTATAGCGGTAACTGTGTAGTACATTAGGGACTCCATGAGTGAAACTCACAGGAGACACTGGAGCTGTACAGATTTCTGTAAAATTACAAAGCGCTTTCTGAAAAGGCCTAACAGTGAGGTAGCAAACTTCCGGCTCAAGTAGCGAAAGATTGAGCTTCGGGAACTTGTGGGGTTGATTATGGGACACAATGCATGGGGACAGCACATGGCCAAGATAGGCATCATTGAGAGCTTATTATGCCTATCTTGCCTGGAAAAGGACAACGATTGCACAGAGCATTTTCTCTGCACCTGTACAGCCTTCGCTGCACTAAGCTTGCGCATTCTCAAGTCAGATGTACCTACTGAGAATGGCGGATGCACATTCTTTACCACTCGACAAACTCCTCAGATTTATTAAGGTATCTGGGAAGCTTACAGAGTATCTCTGATTCTACTGTACAGACTTCTCGCTACCACTTAATCCTTTCTAAAGGGCTTAAGTACAATGGGCAAATATGTTTGAGTGCTTGGGAAAGAAAAAGTTTTTGCCGGCATACAACAATTCTATTTGTTTACATTTCAAGCAAATTTTGCATGAATTTGCTTATATGAGTTTTCCAAAAGCAAGCATATAGGGTCGCTGTGGTGAAGTGGGTAGAGTGCTCGCCTGCTATGCCAGAGGCATAGATAACTAGATACGAAACTCTTTGTTTCGTGAGAGCGCTGAAAAATTAGCATTCTTTATAACATTTTCCATTGGTGCCACTGCGTAAAAAAGTGAATGTGGGCATTTTAAAATAATAATTGGGGGTATTTCGTTATTTCTTGCAAATTAATAATATTAGGTAATTTTTCCTGCAAAATATGACAGTGACTTCGCAATTATACTTTAGATTTGATCTAAAAATAATCTTGAGTATTTTAGATCAGGTAGGTAATAAAATGCACACCAATATTTCATTCAAATTTTATTTCCAGGTTAAAAAGTAAAACGATTTTGTGTTTTCATTGAGTAATCAATTAATTGCCGTTTTCGATTCGCCATCAGACAAGCGAGGTCGGATCGAACAAAAATGTTCGAACCCATAATGAGTAGTAGCCATACTCGCTAACTGGTCGATAAAAATATCCCTCTGCTCGCTATCATTCACATATAAATTTGGCAGAGGGAAATTTATAGCCAACAGAGAAATTGTGAATCGAAAACGGCTAATATAGCATTAATTTTAGTGCAAATAATTTATATATATAGTAAATCCTACTTTCGATATCTAGATATTTGTAACATATTTTTCATTAAAAACAATAAATATGCAAATAATTCTATTCTCACCCCTTTTCAAACTTTATCATACATTTTTAATTCACTTCTCGGTTAATAAAATAAGCAATAAAGTAATTTCATGAATTGGTGGCAAATATCCAAAATCCCTAATTTTTTTATTATTTATGGCGGATTTGATCTGGTTTTTGGTGTCAGCTGATTTTGCGATCAGCTGTTCCCCCTGATTCGTCAGTGTTGTAAAGTGAAAAGACAGTTCAGGCCCCGTGAGAGCAGATAAATTTGATAGTCTCGCATCTAGTTATATTTGCCAGAGGTCTCGGGTTCAAACCCCAGTCGGGACAAACACCAAAAAAGTTGTTCTAATTGATTAAAACCCAATTATTGGGTTTTTTAGAAACAGCGGTCACCTCTCGGCAGTGGGAGCACACCTCGAATTGGGAGAGAAGCTCGGTCATAAAACTCGTCATAGTTATAATAGCGCCATTGTAATATTATTATAAGCATATGAAGACTTACATGCGTGAAATTCACAAACCTTGAATTCATCGCTTAAAACCATGATTTGGTATGAAAGAAATTTAAAAATTTTTTTGGGTTAAATTTTGAACCTTCGAAAGTTTAAAAGTTTCTTATTCCTTTTTGGTTTAAAATTCAAACTTACAAAAGTTCAAATATTTCAAAGTATTTTTTGGAATAAATTTCATACGTTTTGGTTTAAATTTTACACTTTTTCTCATTTAAACTTTTAAGGTTTAAATTTTAAACTTTCATTGGTCGTAAAATTTGGTTTCAACAAAATAATTTTAATTTTTGATTTAAAATTCCAACTTGCTTTTTCGGGAAATGAACAATATAAAAAGCTCATTTATAATTATTAGACAATTTGAATGAATGACTGTGGGGCGTTGTTTGAATGGAGAAACAAACAAACACAAAATAATTATGGAAACAGATAAAATGAAGAAGGAAGAAAAGGAGAAGAGGATAATGAAAAAGACACAATATGGAAAAGGATTAAGGGGATGTTGGGGGGAGAACAATATGGAAGAAAAGGAAAAAAAAGGATAGGAAAGGAGATACAATAGGGAAAAGCATGAAGAGGATTTGGGAGCAGACATTTTTTTTTAATTTAAACCAAAAAAAGGTTTAAATTTTAAACTTTTGAAAGTCTTAAAATAAATTTTAATTTGGAATAAAATCTGAATCTTAAAAGTTTAAAAATCTTTTAAACTTTTCAAAGTTTAAATTTTAATAATTTTTCGGTATATAGGACTATCGACCAAAAAAGTTTAAAATTTATACAAAAATTTATTTGAGTGTATGATTATTAATTCGAATTGATTTCCAACGTGGAATATATGCCAATGTGAGTCAATACCATTCCATACATATATCAATGTACGAGTATGTTTTTTTTATGAACATGAAAAATAGGCACAATATTCAATCAAGACATGTGCACATACCCCACACCCCTTAGCAACTATGCATGAATGTAAATATATTGAATATTTTAAGCAAATTGATAAAAAAAAAAAACCACACACACGCTCATAGTGGCGAAAAGATTTCTGTGCCTGACAAAATTTCATACCTTTGAGAAGGCAAGCAAACAAAAAAAAAAACATTAAAAAAACACCAAACACATTGAGAACGTAGAACATGAAAAAGTAACAACTCACTTGCATTTCTTTACAACACCCCAACACATTTTGACAGCCGAAGCTGCCAAAAACCTGCCAAACCCGCCAAAGCTGCCATACCAAAAATGCTTACAAAACACATTGCCCAGCTAAGCAGAAAAACAAAAAAAAAATCGAACCACGCAAGCCACGCAATTTCATGATTGACATATTTGAGGCGCGGCGGCGGCATCAGCGGCCTACGTGCGGCACACCAAATGCAAAAACTGCGTCAAAGATCAAAAGAGCAGAGAAGCGTGGAAGGGCACAAGCGCAACAGAGCAGAAGAGCAGGTGTAACCAATGTTGTTGTTTGTTGTTGCTGTTTTTTTCCATGTTGTGTACAGTGTTGCCACTTTAGCTATTTTGTAGCTAGATTTAGCTATAACTTTTGGCGTTTAGCTACAGATATTTGCGTTTAGCTATTAGCTATTTTTGTTAGCTTTTTTTTTAATAGCTTAGCTATTTTTAGCTATTTTTCTTAATTTCTTTATTTTGCACATCAGTTTATCATTTTAAGCTAATGAGTCATCTGTGAGCTTATGAGAACTTGAAAGTGTATACTGATCCTTATGATTATCAAACTATACAAAAGTTGATAGTATGGCATGCCTTCCTTATTTTATCGATTATTGGTGCATTCATATGCAAGGTTGATCAATAAGGTTTTCGCAATGCGCAAAAGCAACTCTGCCATACATTTTGTTGTTGCCCATTTTGCTGAGTTCGCAAATGACCATTGGCATACGCTACACTGTCAATATGAATCGCGATATTTGAATCGGTATTGATGAATCGCAAGCTAGTGCTGTACGTTCAATATGAATACTGCGATATTTTTCTCGCTTTTTTACTTCCGTCCTTTTCACGGTATATTCGTAAAATTTTTTAGAACTTTATTATCAAGTTAATTGAGCAACTCCGCCAACGCTTACCGCAGAATATTTCATCTTTAAAAAATATTGAATTTTTTTTTTCTGTAAATAATAATAATAAATAATAATAAAATAATAATAAAAATAAAATAATGCTTTAAATGCTGTAAAGCCAAAAATATTTGACACTTTCAAGGATGAAAAGGGCCACTTTAACACGGAGGAAATCACTATTTTAGAAATGCAATGGAAAAAACTACACGCATACCCATGGAAGGAAACTACCTCTACAATAAAGTTTTGGGTAGAAGTAAGAAAGCTTAGAAATGCTCTTAACGAAAATCCGTTTGAAGAACTACAATCTTTTGTGTTTAATTTTCTAATCCTACCGCTTAGTAATGCAGAAATAGAACGTAGCTTTTCTGTTATGAACGCAATAAAAACAAAGCAAAGAAATAGAATGCAATTATTTATGTTAAACTCTCTATTGACTGTTAGGTATGGTCTAAAAAGGCTTGAAAAATGTTGTAATAACTTTGAAATTCCTAGCGATCTTATTAAAGCAATGACTTCAATTAATATATATGATTCTACCTGTGAATTAAATGAAGAAGATATGATTTTTGAAATGTGATTGAATAAAATTTTTAACTAAAGTTTAAATATTAACTAGTCGCTATTATAATTAATTTTAATACTGCAATTGAAGTACATACATACATACATACATATGTAATGAATTGATTTTTTTTATTGTAATAATCTTATTATGCGGCGTACATATATAAGTACATACAAACAAATACATGTACCCCGCAGTAAATATCCGAAGTGAAAACCTCATGAATCACTGATGAAATTCCCCACTTAGTGAGGAGGCATCGATGACAAGTTTCATATAAAGACTGCTGAATTTTTCATATAAATGGTTTGAGTTCATCAATGATTTTATTGAGGAGCACTGCATGACTGTTCAGCGCTGACTTCTACATGAACTACTGATGAACGGTGTGCAGTAAACAAAAAAAAAAATGAGAGAGCTCTCATTCGAAATTGAAAAAGAGATTTCGAAAATAGGAATATTCACTGTTGAATGTGTGATGATTACTTAATGATTTCTAATGGAAGAGGGCTTGCTGATTCTTTAATGAATGGTTGATGAAATATCCTTGCAAACCAAAATAAAATAAATATAAAATTTTTTATTTTTCTTCTTTTTATTTTTTTTTTCTTAATTTACAAATGTAAATACATACATACACATTTATACACATTTATATTACATAAAACATAACCAGAAACCGGTGGCATATGCGGAGGCGGTAGCAGAAGACAACGTAGTGAAGATATTAGCAAGAGTGGTAGCGGTAATACTGGTGCACACAGACCCATTGTTTTGCCTGACCGAATTCAGCAGCACCGACCAAATTACGCCCTTGCAATGATGGTGGCAGAGATTTCGCTTGCATGTTAAGTCATTTCTGTGACAATGCCTTTCAAAGAGGCGAACGATCGATCATTTGGATCGCGCTTTGCTAATGCTCCTTCTGTGCCAGTAACTTCATCAGGGGTACCATTCGAGCTGTGATGCGATTTTTCTCATTTTTATTTGAAAGTTTTCCACGCTTCTCCTGACCACCATTAACATCCTCAATTTAATTCAATAAAAAATATCAAACTGGCCCAAACTCACAAAAAATATCAAATTTTTTTACTCAAAATTCGAACAACACGTGTAGTTCTATTTTTTCGAAATTGTGAGAGAAAAGAGCTATAAAATATTGAAAATGTGCTCAGTCTGTGCCCGTCTGATGAATATTCAAGAAAGAATCACCAGTGATCATTCAGCAGTGAAATATATTTACTGCAGGGTATGTGGCTACAATATATAATATATGTATATATAAATATTCACATATGTGAAGTTGTTTTATGTCACGTCTTTTTAAATAAATGATTATTTGGCTATTTTTGAAAAAAAAAATTTTTGGCTATTTATTTTAGCTATGAAAAAAATTATTTAGCTATTTTTAGCAATTTTTTTTTTTTTAATTTAGCTATAAGCTTCAAAATATTCTGGCAACACTTGTTGTGTAGGCAGCGCTACTATACACCGCAAACAAAAGACACACAAACGATGGGCTTGTGGGCTGAGAGTCAAGATGAGCTGTGATGAGCTGAGTGGTGTGCGCTGCAGGTCGTAGGCCATAATGGTGATGTCATGTTGTTGTCGATGTTGCGCGTTTTTTGACTGGCGGGTATAGTCAAGGACAAAAGCAGCATATGATGGCCTATCTTTCTTTTGTGTTTTTGTTTTCACTTATCACATATAAGTATGTATATATGAATAGTCAATCAGTCTGGTTGGACCAAATGATGTTGCGAATGTGTAACCGCTGTGTTTTTGGTTGATGACTTATAAAAGGTGCCGCAGTAGTTGGTATTAGATATTATTACCGTCAACACATTATAATGGATTTTTTTTTATATTGATTGTTTCTTTTATTGATGATATATTGCCGAATCTTCTGCTTATCTTCTAAACAAACTTAGAACTGTGGTTTAGTTGTGTGAGACATTGATTCGAGGTCTTTAAGATAGGTTTGGTTGGCTTTTTGTCGGATAGACGAATGGTGTGAAGTTGCTTTGCCGAATGCAATTATCGCGCAGGGTGCCATTTTTATGCACCATTTACTTCTGGAAGCAAAAAAAGCTGATTAGTAGCTATCACTGTTCATGGTATTGTTAAAAACATTTAATCTGGTTCTCTCAACAAACCTACTGATGTAGTTAGGCTATTGAACAACGGCTATGCACTCAGAAAAAAAAAGAAAGCTAGTTTTAAGTATAGCGGGCTTGAATCAAGCCGAAAACGTTATGGAAGTCTGTTAAGCTTGGAAATGCTAAAATCAAGAATATATTCTTATTCTTATAGGGGCATTTTTGAGATGTAAAAGCTTATATTAAGAACTTTCCGGTTTGAAACAAACTTGAATAAATTTATTTTAAGCATTGCTCATGATTGATTTAAGAAAGTGCAATCTTATTTTCAGAATGTTCAACTTTGTTTTAAGAATACTTTTACTTGCTTTCCACTTTTCGAAATTCAAAATTCAAAATCATTTAACCCACCTAACAAAAATTGGAGAGAACATTTTCTTTTATTTCTTTGCATTGTATTTTAATATTTTTTTAATGGATTAGTCATATGTACATGTATGTATATGGAGATTCTTATTATCACTATATATAATTCAGTCTTTACATACATACTTATAAATAAGAAAGATCTACATATATTATACCGAACTCATTTTAGAAAAGTGTATACATTTTTCCGTAATCTTTTTAACGATTAAAAAACCCAGACAATACTTCCACTACCAACACACATTTTCACCACCCAATTTGAGTGGTAGTATCCCTATACCAAACCATTTTGAAACGTTTCTTACCAACACCGATGGTCTGGAATCCCACAATTTTGGCCACGATTTAAAAAAGTCAACGGCTTCCAGATTATACAAGTTTTTTTTCGCATCTCATATGTACATTCCCACATTACTTGGTTGACCACTCCTCCACATTTGATATAATCATTCATCTATTTCAAACTATTAAAAGCCATATTAAAACATAAGCTAAATACTCATGAACGCGATAAATCTTACCTGTTCCTTTTTCCAAACAAACGATTTCACGTGAAGCTCCATTCAAAATCCCAGTGAGGGAATAGCTAAATTGATTTCTTATTGTATTAATCTTTTTCACACAAAAATCAACAACTATTGAAAGTTATATACATATTTTCTGGTAAACATTTGGCTCTGGTGCTCTTAATTTAGGAATTTCATTCTTAAACCAAGATTTTTTCAGTTTTTTATCTTGTTTCAAGAATACCATTCTTGATTCAAAATTGGGGAAACTTAAATTTCATTTATTTTTCATTAATTTCTGTAATTCCTAATTCAAGTACGACATAGTTTGTTTTTAGCCCGCAACTTTTCTCTGAGTGTATATTTTAACTGACGAGGGTACGAGGTCGGCGATCGATTCTTTGAGATCCTTCGGATTACAGCTTCTACAGTAATGTTGAACGGAATCCCCATATAACAGTTTGTTTGCCGAATTGCCAGTGCCTCTTAATACTGGCAGTGACTTTGTAAATATTTTTCCCCCTTGTCGTTTTTTTGATGTTGAAATATTGTCAGTTTTTATGACACCATTTTATCTTCCACCGAAGTATGGGAATAGCTCCTTGTATTTGTTATGTTTTCATCGCAATGGACAGTGGGCAGTTCAGCTGCTAGGTACTCCTACCAATATATTCCATTGCAACGGCATGTTTGTCTTTATTTGCGATAAAGATAACTTTTGCGCCATCTTGTGTGTAATAAGTAGGGAAGCTAAAAATATGCAAATGCACATTTAGACCTAAAATGCATATTTACGGTCAAAATGCATTTCGTGCTTATTTTGGCACTTAATAGAGCAATATCGAAAAATATTAAGCTGGCAGCATCTTATCTGTGGTTAATTCAGATAGTTGCGTATACATAACAACAAGGCTATTTAACTATTGATCTGGGTCCCGGAGCGGAGCATTTTTCCTTATAAAAATTCATCACGGCAAACACTAAATTCTTGTATGCTGATCAGAGCCTCGAAGTAAACCCAGAGTAAAAAAAACTTTTCTCCGATGCCCTGTTATTCATAGAAAATAGCTGTAGTGTGAAAATTTGAGGGGAACAATAATATACAATATGTATAGACTAACATAGGCATACGCTACACTGTCAATATGAATGGCGTTATTTGGATCGCGATTCATATTGATGGTTTGATGAATTGCAACTAGTGCTACACGTTCAATATAAATATTGCGATACTTTTCTCGCTCTGAGGTTTAAAATATTTTTTTTTTCCGTCCTTTTCACACTTTCACTTTCAATTCGTTTATTGCCAATATTGCGATCCGGACCGCGGATTTCAAAATTTCTAAATATTTTGCGATCCAGAATCGCAATCCATCAATACTCGATGCTACACGGTCAATATTAATCGTTTTCCCATATAAGAGCTTTTTCTCGGAAAACCGCCAAAAATTCACACTGGAAAATATAGTAAAACATACGATAGTTCAATGCAACCCTGCGCAATATTAATGGAATGTTTTCGTTTGCTTTGTAAAAAGATCTCACGTATTTATATAAATACAAATCTAAAATTAATTTAAAGTATTTTATAGTAGTATTTAAAAACAAATTTTTTAAATTTGAAAATGTGAATTGTACGTTTCAGTTCTTATATTATTATTATTTTGCAAAATTCGTTAAATAAAAATGTAAGCATTAAATGAAATACATACATTTGTTGAGCATATTTCAGGTATTTTTTAGGCATATATGCATATAATGAGATTTTTTCGTGCATATTTACAAGCATATTTCAGTTATTTTTCGAGCATATTTTTAGCTTCCCTAATAATAAGTGCATATATGTATGCCTTTGTATTTTATACCCTTTGAGAAGGACATACAAGCCTCCATAACCGACTATCACCTTGCGCTAATTGACTTGATCATTGATGCGTGTTATTTGATGAATACAGCCGAGTGCAGAGAACCTTCATCAATTCATCGTTGCTCGCTTCTAAGAGTCATATGACTGAGATCACTGTCACGTATTTAGAGTGAATGTTCTAGATACATACCAAAAAGGCAAGTACCCATTCATTGCCCATACCCGATACCCAATCCCCTCTGTTGTGCTCTCGAACTTTCGTTTATTCCGATAAAAAAAAAAAACGGTATTTAATGATGGTTTATGCAGTGAAATGTGTAACAAAGTCAAGTGGTGACAAATGTGACATTGCATTTGAGAGATCAAACAAAAAAGGGAAAATAGTAAAATAAAAACAAAAACAAAGCAAATGTTACAAGTGCATGCCTTTTACGGGCATTCGAGGGTACAATGTATGCATTTATTGCATGCCACTAATGAACAATTAAGCTGAGCTGTGATTGTTCACGCGTAACAAGAGAGGGGTTGTACCACTTTATGATTACTTTGTCGTGGAATTTACTTTCCTTCCTATCAACTAAATAAAAGCGTAGTTGGAATGGTTAAATTGGACGAAAAATGAAACATATTTATAGAGGCATAAAAAATGCACCTATCCAAGTCGGCTAAATTTAGTTAAACGATATTCAGAGAAGAACAATTAAATCTACTAAGGCCCATTTCTATTATCTACTTAGTCCAAAGTAGCACTTGTTAGCACTCGTTGGTACCCAAAATGTGTAAACTTTGCAGGGAATGCAGGGAAAACTCATCACCAACTGCAATTCGGCAAGGCTCAATGCGACCGAATCTTGGAGGGAGACTAGATTTGGGTACGCTCAGATTAAAAAAAAATGTGGCTGTCAATTTCCTAAAGCTGGATTACACAATAACAACTTTTGTTGCGATAACAAATTCTCCACGAGAATCCCGAAGAAAAGCGAGTGGAAAAGTTTGGCGGATCCCAACCATAGTAGGTACACTTCACATTAATACGAATGGTTTCAAACTGAACAACAAACTTGGAAGTGGAAAGCTTCACCACAAAGTAAGCTTGTGGAAAGTAGCTCGTCCCCTGATAGATTTGTCTAACCTTAATTCTAATTTGACCTTCTCTGACAGTCAGGCTGCCAAGAGCCCTACAGTCTATGGTAGCAATGAAACGTAGAGAACCTTTAAACAAACTAGCCGAAAAGTGTAAACGGAACGTCATATGGGTTGCAGGCATTGCAGCTGAGCTAGCATGGGAGGGCACGAAATTGCAGGAAATCACAACTGTAGGTGAGTTGCGGCCTCCCCCCCCTCTCTTCAATGCATGCTGGCACTGGTTTAAAACTCACTTCATTGAACAGGGTAACACCAGATGCGCCAGGGAGTCAACCTATACGATTTCCATTCAAATTTGGTCTAGAATGGATGAGGGAAGATCGAAATCGCTATTACATATGAATTGGCTCTCCATTGGTCCACTCTTGGCTCTTATAACAGGTCATTATCTCATGGGCATCCATGCTTCTCGTATGAGCCTCTAAAAGAAATGGTTTTTGTCTCAGCTGCAGGGACGTGGAGGAGATTGAAATCGTTGAACACTATCTATGCCAATGTTCTGCTCTGTCGTTGGCTAGGTATCGCTCCTTTCATTGGCACTTCTTCGAGTGTATGGCGGAGCTGGAAAATACAAATGTACAAAGGCTCGCCTGCTATGCCAGAGGTCTCGGGTTAAAACCACGGTCCGATCAAAACACCAAAAGAATTTTTCTAATTAGCAAAAGTCCAATTATTGGGTTTTTTAAGAGCAGCGGTCACCTCTCGGCAGTGGGCGGCATACCCCCCGAGAGTATTTCTGCCATGAAAAAGCTTCTCACAAAAAATGCATTCGCCGTTCGGAGCCGGCATAAAACTGTAAGTCCACCCAATTGGTAGGAAAAAACAAAAAAAGGAGCACAACTCGAATTAGGAGAGAAGCTAGGCCATAAAACACGTCAGAGTTATACACTCAGAGAAAACTCGCATCGTAAAAATGACTATGAAAATATTCAGCTTTACTATTCGCTTTTTTACTATGAAAACACGGAAATATGACTATGAAACAACTTGATCTGAATATAAACGTATTATTTCAACCGTTCAAGTATGAAATATATTCAACTTGAATATGAAAAACTTTGAGTTGACTAGTAAATACTAATCCAACTGGACAAGTATTAACACCTGTCATTATAAAATTTGTAATAGTCATCTTCAAGTTGAAACATATTTATTTTAACTACTGTTGATGCTTCAACTTCAATATGGTTCATAGTAAACTTAAATATTTAGCACAGTAAAAGCAATTTATGCCGCGGAGATTTTCATTCTTTCATTTGAATGCGGCTTTTCAAATTTCCGTAATTCTTAGATGGTTTATACATTGTTCGAGCTATGTAGCATGATTGAGCAACTCAAATATAACTCATTTTCGGCAAGGGAAATGAGTTGGCTTATTTAAAGCCATTCTTCCTTCGAGCTACAGCGCTCCCCCCCCCCGTGAATACATAAATGGGTTTAAAGAAACACATATGTATACATATATATGTATGTGCATACATACACACAAAGTTTAGACACATAGTTAAATTCAATATGAAATATATTTAAAAAAAAAAATGCTGTCTCTTAGAGTTGAATAAAAACATATTGAACTTCAATATGAATCATAGTAAACTTAAGAATATGTCATAGTCAGCTTCAATATGAACATTTTTAAAAACAACTATGTTGTAACTTTAACTTGATTATAAAAATATTCAACTTGAAGATGACTATTACAAATTTTATAATGACAGGTGTTAATACTTGTCCAGTTGGATTAGTATTTACTAGTCAACTCAAAGTTTTTCATATTCAAGTTGAATATATTTCATACTTGAACGGTTGAAATAATACGTTTATATTCAGATCAAGTTGTTTCATAGTCATATTTCCGTGTTTTCATAGTAAAAAAGCGAATAATAAAGCTGAATATTTTATAATGCAGATGCGTCTTCCTTTACGTTTTCCTTAACCCTTCGAATTAGGCAGTAATAAACTTCCCTACCTTCTTCTACAGTAGCAAAGCTACAAATAAATGATTTTGCAACCTTCTAATACCACTTTCATCTCCTGTGAACAGTGAACATTTCCATATCAAGTTATTTAATTGCAATACTCTTAATATCAGTCAATCTCACTTGCATGAAAAGCGAACTCCCCGAGATTCACAAACATGAACATTTCAATAACAAATTTTGCGAAACTATCAAAAGCACAAATTGCGCTTTAAGACAACCTTATTTTGATTTGAGACTGTGTGTAAATTCCCTTTTCTGTAACTTCCATTCGCCGCCACAAAACGTACACAAATCAATCAATCAGAATTACAACGCCCACAAGTTGTTGCAGCACATACCGAATTTCCGCTCTTTGCCAACATTTGCATGCGCAATGAATTTGCATGAATGAATGCTTCCCGCACCAAGCCACTCAATGCAACGTTGTCGTACATTCAAATGGTTTGTGGAATCGTTTGTGGCACATTCATGCCATAATCGTGAGCCACACTTTGATTTTGACTACAACACATATACTTACCTACATACAAAAATATATACATATGCATGTATGTTGTTGGGTAGAATGGAAGCCCACAGAAGCTAATATTACAATGGCACACTTATACCAACCAACCTTATAGTGACACATTTTATAGGTAAGCAAATGGTCGCTGTGGTGCAGTGGGTGGAGTGCTTGCCTGATATGCCAGAGGTCTCGGGTTCAAACCCCAGTCCGGACCAACACCAAAAAATTTTTTCTAATTAATTAAAACTCAGCTATTGGGTTTTTTAGAAACAGCGGTCACCTCTCGCGAGAGCTATTTCGGTGTTTTAAACTTTTGTTTCGCTGAAATACTTTTTATGTAAAAATCTTGCGTCAATAAATCAAAAGCCGAGATTAAAGTTCCAAGTTAAATATCGTCGGTCTTCTGCCAGAAAAACGAATGTGAAATTTTTTTAAGTGCGATGTCTGCTCTTTATCGGGTATATATTGATGTAATTACAATTAATATTTGTATAATTGCTTGTGTAAACATACATACATAATATGTAGGTGTATATACATAAGTATATATACAAATATTAATTGTTATTATATCAATATATACCCGATAAAAAGCAGACATCGCACTTAAAAAAAATTTCACATTCGTGTTTCTGGCAGCAGGCCGACGATATGTAATTCAACTCTGACAGCTATTTTGCATGAGAGCAGTTTAAAAGCCTATTAGAAATACCAATGGAGGGCGAGCCACTCTTCATCTGATCCTGCCAACGCAGTGAAGATCGCCTTTTTCTGCTGCCTTTCGCGGATTTCAATAGAAATACTTTCTTACCAGAAGCACCTTCATCCATTCTCATGACATGATCTGTCCAATGAAGCCGCTGGATTTTTATTCGCTGAGCTACGTCGATGGCCGCTGTGGTTCAGTGCGTAGAGTGCTCGCCTGCTATGCCATAGGTCTCGGGTTCAAACACCAGTCCAAGCAAACACCAAAACAAAATTTTCTAATGAGTAAATATCCAATTATTGGGTTTTTTAAGAGCAGCGGTCACCTCCGGCAGTGGGCGGCATACCCTCCGAGTGTATTTCTGTCATGAAAAAGCTTATCACAAAAAATGCATGTGCCGTTCGGAGCCGGCATAAAACTGTAGGTCCAACCAATTAGTAGCAAAAACAAAAAAAGGAGCACAACTCGAATTGGGAGAGAAGCTAGGCCATAAAACACGTCAGAGTTATAATAGCGCCATTGAATTATATTATAAATGAAGAGTAGAAGTAGGTATTTGTATATGTGCTTACAAACATTTATTTGATGGCTATATTTAACAGTACTCAAAAGGCTAAAAGATTCCCTTGCCATCTTTTATCGACCACCTGAATATATACATATATAAATCTGTGGTACCAAGCAATAACCGCTTAAGTCGACTCAGGAAGATTTCGAGTAATATATACCACGTTATTCTCCTGTAAAAACTCTTTATTTCTGTAAAACCACCATGTTTATAACTTAATTCAATCAAAAGATATAAATAAAAACATTTAGGCTTGACTTACAATAGAGGTATATTAACCTTGCTATAACAGCCAAAGTTGATGCATATATTTAATCAAATTTCTTCATCACATCTTGTTTTATTTACAAAATTTCATCGTAACATTGTGCATGGCTCATTGATTCTGCGGCCATAGTTTTTAATCGACTTTTATGATTTGTTAAAAAACACCTTCGAATATAAAAATCAATTTATGTATCTCGAGATCATATTTTTCGACTTAAGCGATTATTGCAAATTGCCACAGAAATATTTAGAAATGTAGATAATAATTTCTTCCATAGGATTTCTTCAGACCATAGGATTTCTTCAGACAGAACGAATTCAAATATCAGTGGCTGTAGTATTTATATTTCAACGCATAATTATGCACAAATTTTACTGTGATGGGTAATAATGTATCAACTACTTTTGTTGCATGGCAATCATATTGTTCGGTTAGTGCACTTTCAACTTTATCAAGCGCGTGTTGTCAAATACATTGATCACAAAGCAATAACTCCTTCATAGACAAGTAAGGAAGCCTAAGTTCGAGTGGAATCGAACATTGGATACTCAGCTGTATGTTTTCATTGTTTGTTTGCGTTTGATAGATTTTATATAAAGCGAGTGTTGCATAAAGTGGGCGTAGCCACGCCCATTTTCAAAATTTTTATCAGTCATCCAACTAAGCATATGAATATTATTCTTTGTGCAAAATTTCATTCCTTTATGACTTCTAGTTACAAAGATGTCACGTTACAAATTCCCAAAGGGTGGTCCAGAAATATCTTTGTTAAAAAGTAGGCGTGGTCATAAACCGATTTCAATAAATTTTTGCGTGTCTATTAACACACAAGTTATAAAAGTGTATAAACCAAGTTTCGTCATAACATCTCAATTATTTGTCGAGTTATAGGCTAAGAAATCTCGTATATTCCTTTGTCTAAAAAGAGGCGGTGCCACGCCCATTTTCCAAAATTTGTATATTTTTTGTTTCCGGTCTATTGTGGAACTCTTGCCACAAAATTTCAATGAATTATCTTTATATTTGACAAAGATATCGCTTAAAATGTTTTTATTAGGCCACTTTATAATACCCATATATAAAAGTGGGCGTGGTCGTCAACCGATTTCGCTAAAATTTTCAACATGTATTACCACAAGTAATAAAAGTGTACACACCAAGTTTCGTCATTATATATCAATTATTTGTCGAGCTATGGGCTCAGAAATCTCGTATATTCCAGCTTCTAAAAAGAGGCGGTGCCACGCCCATTTTCCAAGATTTTTGTGTTTTTCGTTGTATGTCCGCAGGTGGCCTCCTGGCATAAAATTGCAATGATATATCTTTATATTTGACAGAGATATCGCTTAAAATGTTTTTATTAGGTCACTTTATAATACCCATATATAAAAGTGGGCGTGGCCGTCAACCGATTTTAACAATTTTTCGTCCAAACATTTGCCTAAGTAAGTATATGACGCGTACCAAATTTCATCGATATATCTTCAACAGTTTCTGAGTTATGACTCATAAAGCTTTCAATATTTGCTCCTTAATAAGTGGGCGTGGCACCGCCCAATTTCCAAAATTCCATCAAATTTCTTCTTAGGGGCCTGAGCTCAACACGTGGGTAAAATTTCATCACTCTAGCTATATTAGTGGCTGAGATACCAAATTTCCGATTTTTTCTATATAGGAAAAGTGGGCGTGGTCATGGTCCGATTTCGCCCATTTTCAATACCAACCGTTCCAGTGTCGACACCAACTTGCATTTCAAATTTCATCAAAATATCTCAATTTTTGCGCGAGTTAGAGTGTTTACAGACGGACGGACGGACAGACGGACAGACGGACGGACGGACGGACGGACGGACGGACATGGCTCAATCGATTTCTCTTTTCACACTGATCATTTTGATATATATAAGTCTATATCTATCTCGATTATTTCATTCTGTTACAATCCACCGTTATGTGATTAAAACTATAATACTCTGTGTACTAGTACAGCTGAGTATAAAAATGCATAGCCATCACCATCATCATTATTCGTTGTCATTCTCATTGCCAATGGAACGTGATCCCTTAGCAGCCGAATGCCGTGCAACATAAGTGAATTTTACGCAAATAGTCTCTAATCATCATAATTAAAAATTATGCATAAAATTGCAAGGCATTCAAATAGCAGATTCTGCTAACTTATTAGAGGAGAAGATGACGCTTTTCGGCAATAATAATAATTTGCCATTAAACGCATACTCTTCTTTGAGTTTTATGTGAGTTTTAGTTTTTCGTTTGTTCGAGTTTTTCAAATATTAGCTGATGCGTCAATGTGCAAGCAGTGCAATTGTTTACTAAATTTATTTATTTATTTGCTAATAAATATTTTTCTAAGCTAATTCCATGTGTAGAATATCTCACAAACTTCCTTCCCGTTATTAAATAGATTGGCTACTTCATGCCTAAACTACGATCATAGGTTTACACAAATCACACTTGTAGTGGGAATGCAATGAATGGTAGTTCAAGCCACATTTGCATTCGCATTCACTACTGAATGGTAGTGCAAGCCACATTTGCATTCGCATTCAATAGTGAATGGTAGTGCAAGCCACATTTGCATTACCATTCAATAGTGAATGGTAATGCAAATCAAATTTTCACTACCACTTATCAGTGATTGGAGAATGCAAGGCTGAATGCAATCAAAATTGAATGCACTGTGCCCAACCCTGGTTATACTCAGCTGTACTAGTACACAGAGTATTATAGTTTTAATCACATAACGGTGTATTCTAACAGAATGAAATAATCGAGATAGATATAGACTTATATATATCAAAATGATCAGGGTGAAAAGAGAAATCGATTGAGCCATGTCCGTCCGTCCGTCCGTCTGTCCGCCCGTCCGTCCGTCTGTAAACACTCTAACTCGCGCAAAAATTGAGATATTTTGATGAAATTTGGAATGCTAGGTGCATCGAGACTGGCACGGTTGGTATTGAAAATGGGCGAAATCGGACCAAGACCACGCCCACTTTTTCTATATAGAAAATATCGGAAATTTGGTATCTCAGTCACTAATAGAGCTGGAGTGACAAAATTTCACCCACGAATTGAGCTCAGCGCTTATGAAGAAATTTGGTGAAATTTTGGAAAATGGATGGTGCCACGCCCACTTATTAAAGGGCAAACATTTAAAGTTTTATAAGTCATAACTCAGAAACCGTAGCAGATATATCGATGAAATTTGGTATGCATGATTTACTTACTTAGGCAAATGTTGGGACGAAAAATTGCCAAAATCGGTTAACGGCCACGCCTATTTTTATATATGGGAATTATAAAGTGGCCTAATAGAAACATTTTAAGCGATATCTCTGTCAATTACAAAGATAAATCATTGAAATTTTGTGGTAGAAGTCCAGCTATATACATAAAACAAAAAACAGGAAAATTTCGGAAAATGGGCGTGGCACTGCCTCTTTTTAGAAGCAGGAATATACGAGATTTCTGAGCCAATAACTCCACAAATAATTGATATATAATGACGAAACTTCGTGTGTACACTTTTACTACTTATGGTAATACATGTTGAAATTTTTAGCGAAATCGGTTTATGACCACGCCTACTTTTTAACAAAGATATTTCTGAAAAACCCTTTGGGAATTTGTAACGTGATTAGAAGTTGCAAGTTTGCACTCACAATAATAATTATTTGCTTAGTTGGATGATTGATAAAAATTTTGAAAATCGGCGTGGCTGCGCTCACTTTATGCGGCACTCATATTTATATAAAATACACCCTAATCGAACAAACGCAAACAAACAATGAGAACATACTGATGAGTATCTAATGTTCGATTCCACTCGAACTTAGGCTTCCTTACTTGTTAGTTTTAGTTTAAATACAGAGAAAATGCCATGAATTGAGATTTAGGTCCACTCCCCAAACATAAATTTAAGTAAAAATTGTCTGGACTAAGTATTTTTTTTAATTTTCCGTTGGATATTGAAACCGCCCCCTCCCAAAATATTTTTTCGTGTGCGCCACTGCACGTATGTAACTTAGCAAAGCTTTAATGAAACACATAAGCAAGCCCCTTTAAATGCCGGCACACACGAGCACACACCTTCTGTTCATGCTCTTTAGTTTGAATTCGAATCCCTAATACTCGAATAATTTCAATTAAATCGCACACTAAATTTGCCAAAATCAATTTGTTATCCAAATTTAGTAGAAGCTTTGCACTTGAAAATCGCTTTGTGTAACTTCAATTACGTACACGCATCCAACTCACACTTTAGGGTGCCGACAGTCATCAACGAGTCGACCGAACGAATCGAGTACCCGTAAACATAACGAGTTGAACGAATTTCATGCCCGCATGACAACACAAAAATCAGCTGTTTTCTATTTTGAACAGCAGTGTGAGTGTTGCCGTATTTGAAATAATGGGAAGACACAAAAATTTCGCATGAAATACCCAAACTTAGTACCGATATTTATTCTCGATTTAAATTTTTAAATATATTGTTTTCTTTCAGAAAAAAAGACGTAGGCGAAAATTTTAAATAAAAATATGCGCGATTTTGTATTCAAAGTTTTGGTAATTATCTAGTTTAGGTGACATGGTGAAAATTGGTAAATTTTCAAGAACTGGGGTGTCAATCGACGCGTTTTGATCACATGAACACGAATTCGAAGCGGAACTTAATTTTTTAACGCAATAAAAAATTGTTAACAAAAGATGGCGGGGTAAAAACAGTTTTTTGAGTGGTGTGGTCCTGTCCCTCATCAGGAGTCAGAGTTACATTTCTGATGCATTTTGTAATTTTCTTGTTGAACAGTGAAAAATAAGTAAAAGAAAATACACTGTTTTGGCAATAAATAAAGGAATAACCATAAGCATTTTTATTTCGTGCTTACACAAACAATTTTCTAAAATCTGCCTTCGTCGCAATTTTGTTTGCCTGTGTGGATTTTATAACGGAAAATATCAGTTGTTCACTACCCCCTGGCCCGCTATCCGTTGATCCGTTCAAAAATGGTAAAAGGGATAATTTTGAAATAAAAATTACTTTTATTTATTGTAAATTACTCTTTTCTTTTCATTGCCTAATTTCTCATTTATTTGAAAAATACGCTATCCATTTCCTATGTAGCAGGGATATAAAATAACTATTATTTCATTCAAACATGTACATTTTTCAACTATAACATCATTTATGCAACTTTTTTATTTCATCCTGTGCGAAAAGTTATGATGCGAAAAACATAAAAGTTATAACTGGAAAATATCGATTTTAAGTTTATTTGAAACTAAAATAATGGCATTAAAAATCGTTACATGTGAATTAATAACATATACAGAAATGATAATTATTTTCAATAAATGAGCTAAACAATTATCTAATAACTCATATTTCGCTTAAGTAAACTTAAGCGGTTTTTCCTATGAACAAAGATATATTATATTACGCTTTACACTCGCATTGATTTCGTTTAATAATACAATGAAAAATACCGTTCAAATGTTTTAGTGGCTAAAAAAGTTCGTTCGGCAACACCGCGTTGAGTAAAAGCAATCAGCTGACACGTTGTTATGGGAAAAATCAAAACTCGTTTGATTTCTTCGATACGGGCGGCTATGGGCGTTTATGTCAGCGCCGGTGAGATTTCGTTTACTGACACGGGTATGTGCGGGCGTTGATGACTGTTAGAACCATTAGACAACAACTAGAACTAACTGAAGCTAACTAAATTTAAATGCACATATACACATGCACATGAACTTGTACATTTTAATATGTACTACCCTGTAAAAAAGTGTGTCTCTAAAAAGATTTGTCCGGGAGCGCTCTCTTTCGGGTACAATTAGTCTACAATTGTTCCCAATTGTACCCGAACGGGTACATATGTATACTAATTGTAGACGAATTGTACCCGAAAGGGTATCAAACGGGTACAATTAGTCGCACAAATGGATGTGTCGCATTTGCTACCTGTTCGGGTACAAAACGGGTACAATTGTGCGCTTTTGCTACCCGTTCGGGTACAAACTGGGTACAATTAGTCTCTTCATAGGACATGCTCAAACAAAAGAGACCACTTCAACCCATATAAAGAGATACAAATGGGTAGTAATCGCATGCTCCCTTGCGAGTTGTCCCGGATGTATCCCGGAGTGATCGCATTTTTTGCAGGGTATGTAGGTACGTTGATATATATACATATGTACATACATACATACCCACACACCAAAAATATTTGCTACTCGGTTATGTTTAATTTTCGAAGGCATGAAAGCAAAGTGTGTACGATTAGGGAGAGTTTAATCTAATTATCCGGTGGCTTCCGACAATAATTCCATTTCCTAAACTCACGTGCACGTATGTATGTATGTATACATACATATGTTCATATGTATTTAGATATATGTATTTATATGTGCGTATGCATAGGTATGTATATACGCACAATCCTAACAATCGACCAAAAAGCATGATAAGCCTACAAGTCTAAGTAAACGAAGACAGGTAAGTAACACAACATTCGCATATGTTTTGTGGTAGCTTTATTTAAGTACACAACATTTCAAAATTATAACCACAAAAGTTTTATATTGTGCTTAATTTAATTTGTTTTTAATAAAATTAGTTACAGTTTAAGCAAATAAAGCCTAATTCAATATACACAACGTGCTCGAATTGCGCTAGCAACATGTGTTTTTTGGTTTGCCGTAAAATGTTGCTGGCAACGTTTCTTTGTCATATGAAACAAAAAAAATCAAAGCGAATACTTGAAAATGTGTAAAAAATTAACAAATTTGCAAATATTGTTAGCAAAAGTGGTTTTAAACATAATGAAGAAGCTAAAAATATATATTTTTTAGCAGCTTCGTGCACAACTACCAGCATGTTGCTGGCATCATGTTGCTACAATGGTTCGCGGTGTATTCACGGCATGCACTGATTACCGTAAATATTAACACTCAAGCAGTTGAACAGCAATGTTACGTGATCTTCATAAGAAATATGTATATATATATATATTTTTTTTTTTTTTGTTAATAAAAAGAATTTTAGCAAATTTTGTGGACTTATAATTTGGATACAGCGCGTTCAAGACACTTATAGGCATAGACACTTGTGCACACGAACACTTTCAAATACTTTAGTTACGCTTGTGGGTAAATTTAAGTGCGTCTTTACATAAATACATACTTAGGTACATACAATAGCCGGTATGCAAAGATATTTATTGAACCATTAGTCGAGGCGAGGCTAACATTCACACTAAAGCACTTAAATGCCCAAATTTACGAACACCATTTGTGTGACTAATATATGTGCGAGTATATGAGCATTTTGGGTGAAATTGGTAATTTAGACGCAAAAATTATATGCCTTACATACTCGTATATCTACTTACCTACGTATATAAAAAATATATATAAACACAATGTATTTAATACATATTTATGTATGTATGTACGTCCAAATATTCAGCCTTAGACTAGCGTGAACAACAATAAACTAGCAAGGACAACGCCAACGCCAACCAAAAGGACCACAACACAAATGGCATTAAAAGCTGACAGTTGTCCAAGAAATGGTCGAAAATACACAAAATTTGTTTGACAGCAATCAAAAGGCAAAACGTTGAATGCTGGAATAGAGAAGGTCTTTGCAAGAAGAATGTAAGAAATATATAGTATGTAGTTGCATAAATAAGTTGAAATGGTGAATGGGGAAAAAATTAGATAAGTGACTATATAAAGGCACAAATTATTTTTTTAAACAATAAGAAGACCAATAAACAATAAATTACAAACGTGTGTACATAGATTGTAGGCAAATGTTTCTATTTTTTGGCAATGGTTGCCCCATCTAAGAAAGTCAGATAATACTACGTGGAAAACAACAAAGTAATACACGTATGTACATTAGATAGGGTTGGTCCCCATACGAAAAAAAAAGTTGTAAAAGTCCGCCCCTAAATTTGAAGCTTATGTTGAGAGGGTTAAGGGACACAAAAAAAAAATTTTTTTTTGATCCCGCAAAATACCGCCGAAAAATTAATACGTCATTATTTTCGTATTTTGCATCTCTACACTTCCTTCTAATGCTCTTTTGAGCTCTGAAGTCGTTTTCACATAGTTGGGTCAGCTAACTTATTTGTATGTCCATGAATTATCCTCTTTGTATTGCCAAATGAAAGTGCTTCAAAATTCATGACAATGTTGCCTTTAAAGGGTTTTACTAAATTAATAAACAAAGAAGTTACGTCACAAAGAAGTTATTTAACGTAGCTATTATTTAACTAATTTTTTTAAGCAATTCAGTATATCTAAAGTTGTAAAAGTCCGACCCTAAATTTGAAGCCGCTGTGGTGCAGTGAGTAGAGTGCTCGCCTGCTATGCCATAGGTCTCGGGTTCAAACCCCAATCCAAGCAAACACCAAAAAAAAAATTTTCTAATTAGTAAAAATCCAATTATTGGTTCCTTAAGACCAGCGGTCACCTCTCGGCAGTGGGCGGCATACCCTCCGAGAGTATTTCTGCCATGAAAAAGCTTCTCACAAAAAATGCATTCGCCGTTCGGAGCCGGCATAAAACTGTAGGTCCACCCAATTGGTAGGAAAAACAAAAGGAGCACACCTCGAATTGGGACAGAAGCTCGGCCATAAAACTCGTCAGAGTCATAATAGCGCCATTGTATTATATTATTATTATTATAATGACGTATCAATTTTGAAAATCGGATGATAAATAACAAAGTTACAAAAAAAAAACTTTCGGCGGTATTTCGCGGGGAAAAAAAAATTTTTTTTGTGTCACTTAACCCTCTCAACATAAGCTTCAAATTTAGGGGCGGACTTTTACAACTTTTTTTTCGACCCTATCTAATGTACATACGAGGAACGACTGATTAGTGTGACAAAGCAGATTTTCACTGCGTATAAGTATTTCAAACCCAACCAAGAGTATTCTAGATTTAAAATATAGACCGGCAAAAGTGGACCGCATGGGGAAATGAGAGGCATTACATACATTCTAAACAATGTAAGGCAAATCGGTCTGCGCTCACCAGCAAAAACTCTCTGACAATTTTGGTGTATTGTGCTTTAAAGCTTTTTAATGTGACATTTTGTTTAATATTTTTTTCCCTCAGATTAAAATCACGCATTATCTGCTTGTGTGCTCTAAGCTGTAACACCGTCTTAAATTTTTTCTTATTGAATCAAAAAGCCAAACATGGAAATCAATTCAGGTAGAGGTAGTTACTAGGGATTCCAATTTTTCCGATTTTTACGATCCCGGGATTTTTGAGATTTTTTTTACAATCCAGGGATCCCGAGATTTATCCCGGGATTTGGACTTTAATTACACAGGCCGAACAAATTTCCATACAAATTTCTAACTCAAATAAAATTCTACTTTTCTAAAGGATTTCGGTGCGCTGATTCTGAATCTGAAGTCGGATTTTCGTTAATACGTGTGGGTTTTGAGATATTCATGTCCAAAGAGACGAAAAATGCGATTTTTTGCTATATTCAGTGCTCAATCTGTTAAATTACTTACTTTCATTAAAAGATGATTGAAGCTATTGAAAGAACGATCATTTCTCTTGAAAACAGCGCTTTGCTTTTTCGGGTATCTTATTAAGATATCTACGTTGTCTTCAAAATAAATGATCGTGCTTTCAATAGATGTAATCAGTTTTTAATGAAAGTGAGTAATTTTAAAAATATTGAGGAGGGAATATGGCCACAAACTGCGTTTTTCGCCTCTTTGGACATGAATATCTCAAAAACTACACCGAAATCCTTTTGAAACGTAGAATTTTAATTCTGTTACAAAAATTTTTCGACCAGTATTATTTTCCCACATTTGGTGTTGAAAAAAGTAAACACATTTTTAGAGAAACGCTACAACTTTAAAATGCAAAGAAAAAATAGATTTTTATTGCCATTTTTTATTATTTTATTAGTAACAAAATAAAATAGGAATGTAAAATCATGCGTATTATTTAATAATACCTAAGAGTTACTTTAAATGCACAACCAACAACGAAAATTACATACATTTGTTGAACAAAACATTTGCCTTTGCTGTTGGTACTTTTAGGATATTATTAAAAAGGCTTGCAATCATTTGATAATTTCCAATAAAATTTTTTTTAGAATTTAACGACGCACTTTGTTTAAGCGAATATTTCCAAGCTTGTCGAAAATTTCAGAAAATTAATGCAACTTCTGAATAGATAAATATCGGAGGCAAAATTTTGATATGAATTCCGAGTATGCAGCTGCGTATTTAATTTTAGTACAGTGTTTTAAAACTATCAAGTCTAATTAAAATTTTGTTTCCATTTTTTTCGATTATTTACTTTCCATTGAATTTTCCAAAAAACATTTGAGAAATAAATGACAAAAAATCAGGAAATAGAAATTATCAAATGAATTTTGCCACAAGCTAAAAGCTTTAAAAATACCTAACGTACGTTTCCTCACAACGCGTACTTCAACACAAAAAAATTTAATTATTAAAAAAAATTAAAAATTTTAATCTTTACTTTGACTAATGGACTTTTTTATTCTAGCAAAAATGTCGCACTATCTTCCGGCTGTCACATTTTTTTGTTCTCTTCCACACAGACTCAACACTTTTTTTAGGGATGTTTGTTCTATTGACAAAATATAAAACTGGCCCGACTACGGGCAACATTTTCTGCTCTTAGCACAAGTAAAAGGTTGCATTATTTTTGTTTCATTCATCACATGAAAAATGCCACACTTTAATAGGGCACAGGACACATGTTGATAATGCTGCAATGTAATAATGCAACATTTTCATTCAGAATAGGAAATGCTATTAGTATACAGATCTGAGACCAATAAAAATTATATAAAATATAACTTTTCTTTGCTATAATAACGGAATAGTCTCTCTTTATCTTATCCCGGTATAAAATTCTAGCTATCCCGGGATTTTCGGGGTGTCAAAAAGGGCGGGACCCAGGGATCCCGGGGTTCCGGGATCCCGGGATTGGAATCCCTAGTAGTTACCCAATTATCTGCATGACGTAGGAGCATATGGAAAAATATATTCAACTTTTCATGCGTAAATTGTAAAAAAAATTAAAAAAAAAAAAAAAAACACTTTGCAACCAATTGCTTGTTACACTGCTCTACAGCCAAAAAATACTCTGAACGCAACCATCCTTTCTATATGTAAAATCGGTCGCTGATTCCGAAAATCGGGTTCATTTTTAATTCTATGGGAAGGTTTTTGAGATATCGGCAATTTACCGTTATTTGGCCAATGTGTCCACTTAATCCTGTATATCTCTTTAACACAGTGATCTATATTCCTTAGGGTGACACCAAACGAAAGAAAATTAAATTTCCTTTTCACGGCTCCTATAACATTTTCCTCTAACTCTTATAGTTTCTGAAATATTGACGATTAAATTTTAATTTTTTCGATTTTTTACGATTTTTTGAAGAAAAAATTGACTTTGTCAGGCAATATCTTTAAAACCAATACTTTTACCTTCGGTTTTACTCCTTTTTATGAAGCTCTATTCTATTACCAAAAAAATAAGCTATCAACAATGAAAATCCATTGTAAAATGGAAAAGTTATAGGCGATCAAGTAAATACAGCCAGGTCGCGCAATGCCTCTGCACGCGTACATTCTATGCATATTGTACCAATACCTACACATCTGCAGTAGCAGCACATTGGCAGCGCAGTAGATACAAGCCCATTTACGGGTATAACATGCATAAAATATACCCGTGCAGAGGCATTGTGCGACTTGGCTGTATTTACTTGATCGCCTATAACTTTTCCATTTTACCATGGATTTTCTTCGTTGATAGCTTATTTTTTTGCTAATGGAATGGAGCTTCACGTAAAAGATTAAAACCGAAGGTGAAGACATTGGTTTTAAAGATATTGTCTGACAAAGTCAATTTTTTCTTCAAAAAATCGTAAAAAATCGAAAAAATTAAAATTTAATCGTCAATATTTCAGAAACTATAAGAGTTAGAGAAAAATGTTATAGGAGCCGTGAAAAGGAAATTTAATTTTCTTTCGTTTGGTGTCACCCTAAGGAATATAGATCACTGTGTTAAAGAGATATACAGGATTAAGTGGACACATTGGCCAAATAACGGTAAATTGCCGATATCTCAAAAACCTTCCCATAGAATTAAAAATGAACCCGATTTTCGGAATCAGCGACCGATTTTACATATAGATAGGATAGTCACGTCCAAAGTACAGACAAAAAATTTCATTTTGTGATCCAGTGTTATCATTTCCTAAGAACTTATTAAGTAGAACTCATTCGTAGAAACGTGAATTATCATAAAATGCAGAAATAACTTTACGAGCGTCTGAGTTTTGGCAGTAAAGAATGAATGATATTGACTGTAAATTCAAGGATAAACGTTTAGCACAGTAAATACATATACAAATAAGTAAGTCTCACCATATAAATACGTATGTACATATGTATGTATGTATTTATATGGATATTTAAGCAGCGTCTGAAGTGATTAAGATCTTCGAATGCGAATTTAAGTCTCACCATACAAAAGGCGTTGACGTGAAATTAAGCATCTGGACGCATGAGTTGCAAAAATCTTATAAACATAGTAAACATATGTGGTGAATTTATTGATGCATGGAAAGTAACTTTCATTAGTTCAATTTTCAAAAGTGGTAACAAAAGCAATATTTGCAATTACAGGCCCATTTCTAAACTGTCAACCATTTCAAAACTGTTTGAATATATAGTAAAACAAAAGGTTTACTTTTCAGTGAAACATATTATTTCGGACAGCCAACACGGTTTCACAACAGGCAGATCCACGGTCACCAATTTAGCGATTTTTTCTGATTTTTGTCTGTCGGCGTTCAACGACCGTCTTCAAGTGGATGCCGTCTATACTGACAAAGTCAGTCATTCAATCCTTATACGTAAATTGGCTACTCTGAAAAAAATACCCGTAGTTAACTCAACAACTTTCCGTTGTTGAATCTCCGTCTTTGATTCAACAGTAAAAGTATTTGTTTTAACGGCAAAGTTTTTGATTCACCGGCAAAGTTTTTGATTCAACAACTTTCCATAGTTAATTCAAAGACGGGCGTTTTTGATTCAAGAACTCCCTTGCTGTTGAAAAATTTTGAAGTAAATAAAAAATAGAAAATTGTTTTTTTTCAAACTCGTTCAATTAATTTAAATTTTCGGGAAAAATATATGTATATATGTACATATATGCAATATATAATTGCAAATAAAGGTAAGTCACAATAATGATATTATTTATGTATTATTAGAATATATTAAAATTATATGTACATACATATATACGTTGAAAAATTTATTTTGTATTTTCAGGTTAAATATGTTTGATTATCCCCTTTTTCCGATAGCGAGCAATCGAACGAGCCAAATCTGGTAAACCTTGTCGGCGATGAGAAAATAATCAAGTTATTCTTGTCGTGGGAGTTATGTACAGGTGCATTGATGCAGTTCAATGAATACGGTATCAAAAATATTGAACTGCTTGCAATGATGCACTCCCACGACATCGACGAAATATTAAATAAAAAAGAACTCATCGCCGACAGGATAAAATTCCGCAAACCTACAAATGTGGCGAAAACAATAAAGAATGTGTTATGAAATAATAAAAAAAAATAAGTTGAGTTTATGTGTTTGTGTTTGTGTAAAAAGCCCTGCAGACAGTGATAGTCATTTGGTATATCATTTGAGGCGCACGATTGATGGATAATTCTGTCACACACTGACTACAAGTTTCCATATTTTTATATGGCCGGTGTGAAAAATGTGATGAAAACCTTTGTGTCCGTGTCTCTTTTCATCAATCGCGTTGTTCAAATGATGTATCAAATGACCATCACTGAATGGAAAGTTTGTTTTGTGAAACCGGGCCTTAGTATTAATATTACTATGTAAACATATATATAATATAAAAAAAATTAAATTAAATAAAATAATATCTATTATATTAAAAAAAAATTACTATTGTTTACAATTGATGTTAACTTAAAAGCGTAAGTATTTGCTTCAATGGTGCCCGTTTTTGGACCAAAAACTTTTGCTGTTAGTTCAAAAGCAAAAATTGTTGGCTTAAATACGAAAAGTATTTAAATCAACGGTGCTCGCTTTTGGACTAAAAAATTTTGCTGTTAATTCAAAAGCAAACACTGTTAACTTAAATGAAAAAGTATTTCATTCAACAGTTTCCGTTGTTAACTTAAATACGAAAAGTATTTGAATCAAAAACGCTCGCATCTTTGAAACAACAACGAAGCGTTGTTGGGCACATTTCAACTGCGGAAAGTTGTTAATTTAACTGCAAAAGTCTTTGTATTTACAACGTTTTTTTTTTCAGAGTAGTTTGGGGTTTCACTCAACATTTCTTTCATGGATAAAATCTTACCTTCAGCATAGAAAATGTGTAGTAGTTGTCGACAATACACACTCTAATTCTTTTATAGCCTCTTCTGGTGTTCCTCAGGGCAGCATTCTCGGCCCGCTGCTTTTCGTCATTTTTATCAACGACATTTCAACCTGCCTTAAAAGTTCTAAATTTCTTCTATATGCTGATGACCTGAAGCTATTCTCAACCATCTCAACCGTTGCAGACTCTTATAAAATCCAATCCGACCTGAATAACCTAACTGATTGGTGTTGTATCAATGGCCTACAGTTAAATACAAACAAATGTTTTCATGCATCGTTCTGTAAATCTCGTTCGTGTATTCCCACTACTTATTTTATTAATGGAACTCAGCTTTCGACTCTTACTGAGATAACCGACTTAGGTGTAGTTTTTGATTGGAAATTTTCTTTTAATAGCCACTTAAACTATATAATTTCTAAATCTTATTCAATGTTGGCGTTTATTCGTCGATTTAGCCGAGTTTTTTCAGATCCCTACACTCTTAAATTATTATTCACATCACTTGTCCGATCTAAATTAGAATATGCTGCTTTCATTTGGAGGCCTTATCATGCAACTCATATTAACAGACTTGAGCGGATTCAGAAAACGTTCCTGCGTTTTGCACTTCGGTCACTGAACTTTTCTGAACCGCCCCCCTCCTATCACGCCAGATGCTAATTAATTTAAAATCTCTCGAGTGCAGACGAACTACGTTGTCGCTAATTTTTGTGTTTGATATTATTAAAGGAGTGGTTGATTCACCATACCTCTTGGAACGAATTTATTTTTATATACCTCCAAGGTCCCTCAGGAGTAACGATTTGTTTTATACTGAACGTGTGCGAACACTTTACGCATCTAATGCGCCTATTATTCGGGCATTAAAAGAATTTAATAATCTTTCAAACACCTTGTCTTTTGACTTCTCTTTGCCAAGATCTAATTTTAAGCTAGCTTTAAGTGAGTTGAATTTGTAATTTATTTACTGCTGTTACTTATTTCTTAAGTAGTCTGTAAGTACTTTTGCTTGTACATTAGACCACTATATCAAACAATTAAATAAATAAATAAATAAATAAATATATATGTATATACTATATATCGTCGTACCATACGAAAACTAGCATACGATTTTTGCGGCTAACGAAAAGTAACAAGTTCGACTTTTAATAATAATATATAATAATAATACAATGGCGCTATTATAACTCTGACGAGTTTTATGGCCGAGCTTCTCTCCCAATTCGAGGTGTGCTCCTTTTTTTTGTTTTTCCTACTTATTGGGTGGACCTACAGTTTTATGCCGGCTCCGAACGGCGAATGCATTTTTTGTGAGAAGCTTTTTCATGGCAGAAATACTCTCGGAGGGTATGCCGCCCACTGCCGAGAGGTGACCGCTGCTCTTAAAAAACCCAATAATTGGATTTTTACTAATTAGAAAAATTTGTTTGGCTCGGACCGTGGTTTGAACCCGAGACCTCTGGCATAGCAGGCGAGCACTCTACCCACTGCACCACAGCGGCCACAAACGCGGTTCGACTTTTAGCTGACGAAAACTATAGATTTCATTTAAAGAACAACAACTTTAATGTAAAAACAGTATATAATTACTGCTACTTTTCGTCGGCCAGAAGTCAAATGTGCTACTTTTCGTACAGAATTTTTTAATTGCTAGCTTTCGCCAGAAATTTTAAATGTGCTAGTTTTCGTATGGTACGACGATATATAGTATATGTGTCTATTTGTACACATATGAAGAGAGCCTCCAAAAAATCTCCTTATTTAAGGTTCATTTCAGTACATTTGAAGGCTAAAAAAATAATTACTCAAAATTCTAAGCGACCATACATTGTGTTCTCTTTGTCGATGTTTCCTCATAAAGCTCAATTCCCTCTCTCTATATTTTAAATATGAGCGCATAACAGAAAATTAAGTATTAGAACGTTTGCAGCGCTGCGAGCGTAACTATTCCGTATTTCTTAGCGATCTTTCCATCTGAATAATTTCTTAAATTATTTTTTATAAGAAATGCCGTTTCGTTACCGAAGCAGAAGTTCATATTTGAACATAGAAAGTTATGTTTTCCAGGTTTGAATATTTAGCGTTTGTTGGCTTGTTTGCTTAACTCCTTGGCAATTTGCTGCTCGAGAAAGAAACACAGAAAGCACTGCAGTAGACCGCGATGTAAACTTGTATTGCTTATAAGCCTGAAAACTTTTCCTCTGGGTATGTAACCTTGGTGTTTTACATCTACTTTTGTACTTACATTCATACATAGATCCGTAAATATCTATACATACTAATGCATTTAAGCTTCAAAGCAGTGAATTGAAAATAAAACATTTACTCGTGCAAAGGAGCAACTTAATCTAATCCCACAATCCACTTTACGAAAACAAAAATAAAAATTTCGATATAATACGAGTATTGTACATACATACATATATAGATACACACTCACATTGACAACAAAATTTACTCTAAACTTAGCATTTTCGCCTACATTATTTAGCAGGCAAAGACTTGAGTGAGAGTGGGAGTTTCTTAAGTACACACGTGTGTTTATTTATTCATACCTAAGAATGCCTCTCCTTTGAGTGATACATGACACGCCGTGGCAGTGGGTGCTAAAACAAATATTTGTTTTCTAACGGACAACTTTTGATTATTTATAATTTATATAAAGCAAAACTAAAAAAAATGTTGAGTAGTCGAGTGCGATGGCGCATGAGATTTTTAGCTTTGAGTGTTAATAATATTTAGAGAGAAGTGTGGTATGTATTTTTTTTTTTTTTTAATTTTTTATTGTATAGAAAAAATAACAATCTCTTTCAACATTTATTCAAATGCATCAAAGGAAGTATGAATAATAATAATAATACAATGGCGCTATTATAACTCTGACGTGTTTTATGGCCGAGCTTCTCTCCCAATTCGAGGTGTGCTCCTTTTTGTTTTTCCTACTAATTGGGTGGACCTACAGTTTTATTCCGGCTCCGAACGGCGAATGCATTTTTTGTGAGAAGCTTTTTCATGGCAGAAATACTCTCGAAGGGTATGCCGCCCACTGCCGAGAGGTGACCGCTGCTCCTAAAAAACCCAATAATTGGATTTTTACTAATTAGAAAATTAGCCGAGAGGTGACCGCTGCTCCTAAAAAACCCAATAATTGGATTTTTACTAATTAGAAAAAACAATTTTTTTTTGGTGTTTTGCTCGGACTGTGGTTGGAACCCGAGACCTCTAGCATAGCAGGCGAGCACTCTACCCACTATACCACAGCGGCTAAGTAAGTATTATTATTGATATATTGTGGAACGATTCTCTGTCATCCCTTGTCAAGTTTGGTTTGGAGACATAGCGGTTTCGGCTAATATGCGCCATATTCGGTGTTTTTTTTTTTCGAAGTGATGGTTAAAATGTTCTGGAAAATTATTCAGCATAAAATTTTTTTTGGTCCATATAAGACGAGACGCTATAATGTACATACAGTAGACGCTCACAAATTAGAACCACTTTGTTTTTAGGGTGATTCTAATTTCTGGAAAATTCTAATTCCTGGACGTTTTTTTATTTCAATAAAACCTTAAAATTTAAGTCAATTTGTATTGAAAAACTACAATGAAATTTGGTCTTATTCAATTTTATTCATATAAACGAGAAAACATAAGGTAACAATCCAATATACATATATGTACATATTTATGCGCTAAGTCAAAAAAGGTCCGAAAAACAAAAACTCCAATTATCGAATTTAAACAAAAACTAACAAAAACTGTGCAGATGGCGACGAAAATCCAACGACAACCGAGCGTAATATGAATAAATTAGGGATTCCCTTTATATATATATTTGTTAACAAAAAAAAAAAAAAAAAAAAATACGTGTAGTGTTTTCAAAAATTTGATTCTAATTTCTGGAAATTCTAATTACTAAGTGTTATAATTTGTGAGCGTCTACTGCACATACATACATATGCATGGATATGTAAATAAAATTTTTATGGTAAAAAAATTCCAAAAAATAACTTTAACAATCCGAGCATGAAATATATCTTGTCTAGGCACCTTCAAATACTCATAAATTAATCAGGGCACCGGTGCACGTGCACGTAATTTGCGGTTGCATGTGCTTTAAATATTTAATAAATTTTACAAAATGTAAGCCCGGTTGAATAACAACAAAAATATCATCGAACAACATAAATTTATGTGCACGTGTCTATACATAGAAACATCACCAACATACATACATATATAGCTGCACTTTTTCCACAAAAAAATGCTCACCGCCTATAAGAATTCCAGCAAAAAAAAATGCAAAGCCACACAAACAAAATTCCATTACTTGTAACACATAAAATAGCAAAAGGATGAAAAGCCAAATAGAAAAAGGAAGAATAGTGGCGCAGCAGATAGATAAAACATGCATATGTACCTAAAAACTGTGCTGCGCTGCTAGCACTGGCCACTGATGGTCCGGTCCACTGCCTTTGTTTCAAACACCACTTTGTCTTTCTATTCAATTTTGTACTTTGCCTGTAAACTATCGAAAATTTATTGTCAATATGTCGACCAATCGAGCGGTTGGCAGTTGGCAGTTGGTTTTTGTTTTTTACTTTCTTATTTTTTGATCTCTGCTATCCATGTGATGTGTTCATGTGCAATATTTTGTTATCAATGCATGTTCGTGCACAAAAATAGAAATACATATGTATATGCAGTTTCTTTTATCTTGGCTAACTAAGCACCTGCTCATGTGCACTCATATTTGTATGTATGTATGCAGCTAGTTTGTAGATATGTCTTCAATATTCCACTCTGCAATATTTCCACTATTTTCGTACTCAACAGCTACATATATACACATGTACGTATCCCAATAAACAACATGCTTTTTCACCTTTGGATTATATACATATGTACTGCAATGGAATGTGATACGTTTGGTTTGGCTGCAAAAATCAACTGCAACAATATTGTTCTGTAACTTAGCTCAGTTGTTACTTACCAAAGATACAATATTGCGCAAAACTCTTTCTTAGATACCTACAAGCAAATCTACATCAATCTGACATTCAATTCCTTGTTGTTGATGATTGATTGCCAGAATTTTGTTTGGGCTATACATACTTTCTATAGACTTATAGGGCTATTCTGGCAAGAGAAATACATATCTTTAATTTAGTAATTTTTCTCATTCGAAAGATATTTGTCTTCGAAAAGACAGTTGCCAAAATAGGCTAGTTAGATACATATTTATGCACATACACCCACACACAGTGTTTTTGATTCTCAAAAAAAATTTTTTTGTAATAGAAGTATTTTTGTTAAAGCAGGGTATCCACATCACAAAACACCAAAAACACCATATAAAAAAAGCTAAGAAATAGTTAATAGTTTCTTTTGTCAAAATTTCTTTAGGCAGTATCCACTTCACAAGAAAATCTACTACAATTTATGACGAAGAAGGGGGTTGGCAACGCTGGCTTTGCCAAGAAATATATACGAACGTATATACATACATATTTCGTCAAGAAAAAATTAAACGTCAAAATTACTTATGAGAAATAAATGCCAATTTTTTCTTGAGCAATTTCTTATAATGTGGAATCCAGCTTAAAGCTGGGTATCCACATCGTAAGAAATTGCTCAAGAAAAAATTGGCATTTATTTCTTAAGCCGGGTATCCACATCACAAGAAATGCTAAAACTCCATATAAAAAAACGCTCAAGAAATAGCCAAGAAATTTTCTTGTGTCAAATTTCCTTAAGGCAGTATCCACTTCACAAGAAAATCTATTACAATTTTTGACGAAAAATGGCGTTGGCAATGCTGGTTTCGCCAAGAAATATATACGATTGTATATATTTCTTGAAGAAAAAATCAAACGTCAAAATTACTTAAGAAACATATGCTTATTTTTTCTTGAGCCATTACTTATGATGTGGATACCCAGCTTTAAGCTGGGTAATTTGACGTTTCATTTTTTCTTGAAGAAATATATACAATCGTATATATTTCTTGGCAAAACCAGCGTTGCCAACCTCATTTTTCGTCAAAAATTGTAATAGATTTTCTTGTGAAGTGGATACTGCCTAAAGAAAATTTGATACAAGAAAATTTCTTGACCATTTCTTAAGCGTTTTTTATATGGAGTTTTAGCATTTCTTATGATGTGTAATCCACCTTAATGCATGACATTTCCTTTTAATGGAAAAAGTTTTTTTAAATGCTCTTAGAATAAATAAAATAGTTCCTAGATGGGTTTGTTTGTATTCAGACAGGGTAGTAATATAATGTATTATGGAACGATTATCCGTCATATTCAGTATCTTAAAGTCACCAAGTTAAAAGTTTAGCTGAATTACTATAGAAATTCTATGGTAAGAGCGTATTGCATAATCGCAATAACTTATTTTCATTCCATTCTTAGAACTTATCAACTTTCTGCAACCCATGTACACATCAAAATCTCAATTTCACAAATCTTTACCAACCCATTGTGCCCACAGCCCAGTTATTCCCGCTTGCACCTAGACCAACATAAAACTAAGAATATGAGCTACAGTACTGCACCACAGCCCGACAACACCACCGCATCACCAACCAACCAGACAATCCCTGTGGTCATGTTTGTACATCGTAAACTTTCGCTTTATTATCGATAGTCTGTGCTCTGATTTGATATGGTGAATAAAATGTTAAAATGCAGTCCGCAAAAAGAAAGCAAAGTATAGTTAGTATAAGACGAAAACCAGGAAATGCAGAAATGAAGCAATAAAAGTAGAATTGTAAAAATGTGTTGCCACAAGTGCTACCTGCGCTGCTAACGCGTCGTCTGTCCATCCATTCCTTCTCATTGGCACAGCAATTTATGTGGCGATTTTATTACTCTATTACATTTCCAACCAAAAGATATAAGTACAGTAGACGCTCACAAATTAGAACCACTTTGTTTTTAGGATGATTCTAATTTCTGAAAAATTCTAATTCCTGGACGCTTTTTATTTCAATAAAACCTTAAAATTTAAGTTAAATTGCTTTGAAAGACTACAATGAAATTTTTTCTAGGGCTAACCGCTTCCCTTGAATATCTTGGTCAAGTTTTTCCAAGATCTTCCAGTTCCAAAGACAAATTATTTTTCTTACGTTTATTTGGCATTTCAGCGAACGACTTTGACTTTTAAGCAAACAATGCCGAAAGACGTGCAAGCGTATCGAATTCAAACAAAAACTAACAAAAACTGTACAGATAGCGACGAAAATCCAATGACTATCAAGCGTACTATGAATAAATTGGGGATCCCTTTTTTATGTCTATTTTGCAACAAAAAAAAATACGCTCTGAAATTAGAATTTTCGATTCTAATTTCAGAACGTGTAATGTATTCAAAAAGTTGATTCTAATTTCTGGAAATTCTAATTACTAAGAGTTCTAATTTGTGAGCGTCTACTGTATGTAAATAAGTGAGGCTCTTTGCAGAAGCTTAAGCTTCTTTATATTGCATGTGTTTACAAATTAATGTATTATATATGTGGCATGTATGTTTGTATATATGCAAGAATCACAACTGAGCTGACCTCAGCAAGTCCATCAGGCTTTATATTACAGCTACCTATATAGTGATGTAAATATATCTGTATGTATGAATGCATTTTTGTATAGGCAAGTTGTATATATATTACTTGCCAGTTTTCACTGTAAATGTCATGACATGTCACGACAGTTGGAAATTGAACTTTGTATATTTTTTTTGTACTTTTTCTTATTAAAATTGATATGGATGTGTTCGTATGAGTCAGGAGCAGTGCATAGGCATATAATTTTTTCTATAAATTATTTAGTTTGTTTTTTAATTAATAAATAAAATGTTTAGTTAAGAGAAATAAATATAGTAAACGTATTTACAAATATCGTAAACACAGTTGAAGAGTCGCTTTAATTTAAAAGCGCTCTCTCTATTTTATATGCATTGGCCCAGTTTATGCTGAGATCAAAATCAAGGCGGCCAAATATCCCCTATTGCTTTTCCATTAAAGCGAAAAATTAGAGAGAGTGCGGGAGAGCACACTGAGTAATTTTAATTTTGACCAAGGCATATCTAACATGTAGGCTCGGCGGCGAATTGAAAAACTTCTTTTTTTATTTACAAAGGTAGAGTGTAATGTCAAAATCAAAGCGAATTCACATCATGGCCAATAGGAATGGACGAGCCCCAAGCGAATTCAGATTTTAACCACGGCAAAATATCATTTTGACATTAAACTCTACCAATTACAATAACAAAATACGTGGGAAATTTCTGAATTCGCCACCAGGCCTGATTTCGCGTCGGACCGTGATCAAAAGGGCAAATCAGTGTTGCGGTAAAACTGGAATTTTGAAAGTGTTGCTTATCTCCGCGAAAAGGAATAATTTTTGTACCAATACAAAGTTGAAAAAATAAATTGCATGGTCGAATTTCGAGCACCGGCGCTACTAGTTTTCATAAAAACTCTGCACGCATGTATTCTGTAATCACTACATGTATGTTTGTATATTTCTATAGTTGGATTTGAAGCAGCAACTCTACCATATCCGTTTGAGTGAATTTTTTCTTCGTAATTGAAATATGTATGTTACCAAACTTGTCACACAAGGCATTCGCGTTTTTCGTGCTTATGTCAAAATCAATAAATTTGTAGGTACTACACGCAGGTACAAAAAGCAAAAAAATAGCTTGACTGAAGGAGTGGGCAGTTTAGTTAATTTAAGTTTGTTGCTTGCTAACTAAATGCGCTTAGCTTTTATTGGACTGGGTTAGATTTATCATTATTTATTAAATAAAAATTACGATCAATAATAACTACAATTTTTTTTCTTCACACCACCAGTTCAGCAACAATTTACTTAATATGTATTTATTTGTGTATGTTTATTTCAGCCTAAAAATATTGACGAACTTTGTAAACAAGATTATTAACACCTTTTGGCGCAACGCTTTGGTTATCAGAGGGCATATATTCTTATACTTACATACATATCTACATATGTAGTATTTATATAGTAAGCATGTCTGTATATTCATACAACATCGTATGTACTTTGTTTAGCATATAAATGAGTTCGCTCGTCATTTTTGCGTTTTTGCTCTAAATTAAATTGACATCTAAAGAAAATGAGCTCAATGAGCTTATATCGTCGCTAAAACTTCATAAGCGCCCAAGTGAAACCTTCGTAACCGGCTATGCCAAATTGAGATTTGCAAAACTTTAATGCCTAACGCCCAGCACTATCGGTCCACACCATAAATTTGCTCATTGGGAAGCTCTATATTTCATTCTAATGTCTTTTTGAGCTCTGAAGTCGTAGAGTTGGGCGTAAGGAATTAAATGTTCAGTTTTGGCACTAATGTCGGCTAGGCGGTTATGGAAGTCTTACTTGGGCCGTTATGAAATTTAAGCGGCGATATGTCTATGTAAAAAAGAAATATGGAAGAAGCCATAAAATGATGGTAAATAAGAATTTGACACTATTTAACATATTGCGTGCAGATCCAGCGATCTGATAAAGGTTGTTGCTTTAGCTTAATAAAGTGGACATTTACATAAAATATTTAGGGTATTCACAAAGTGTCATAAAGTCATATACTATATTAAAATATTGTACGTAAATAGTTATAAAAAACTTGTCCGAACCCTGTAAAGAAGTAAACAAAAACAGCTGATCAAATACCACGACCCAAAAACATATCGTACAGAGTTGTATTTATTTAGTACACATACATTGCATAGAATGCAACAACAAAATATTATGACTTATGACGATATGACGTAATATGACAGCTTGTGAATCCCCTAATTACCTATATATAGATTTTTTATATATTTTTATTTGCACAAAGGGTGTCTATTGTGAAGCAGCGAAAATAGTAGTTATCAGCCTTGAAAGCCAATAAAGGATCACTCTTGTCAACAACTGTTATTTTTGACTAAGTAGACGACGACTAACGAAGAAGAATTAAAGATTAACTTTAAGAGCCTAACGCAGCCATCGGCATAGTTTAGCGAATAAAGATGCTGCGTCTGCATTGGCTAGTTCATGTTATACGAATGAATAAAGATACTGCAGCGGAAAGGGGGGCACTTGCTTGCGTAGAAAAGATCAGCCATAGAATGACTTGACATCACTAGGTGTGGGTTTCCGATTGACCTCGCATAAAGCATTTTTCATATGGGTTTTTTTCCTCTTTCTCAGCAAAAGTGCAAATGGATTATATGTACATGCGTACTGTAGTACATTAATCTAATAATTTATTCAACAATATGGAAAGTACATGCAAATAATTCAAAGTCATTGCGAGAGCGTGTTTGCAATTGCTTGCCAGCATCTTTTCTCGTTACAAAGTCAATAATCTAAAAGTAATGGAAACCCGATAAGATTGACAACTTCTCACATGTGTGGCTTAACGAAAAACACACGAACGACAAACCCAAGCAAAATAACAACAGCAACACTCGCCAACATATTAAATAATGGCTTTTGTAGATACACAAATGTCTTGTACGCGCTTGGGTGTTGATCAGCATTTTCGCAAACCAAGCGCAAACCAACGAAACAGAGCTGGAAATATTTTAACAACTATACATACACATGCATATGTAGGTGCTTATTATGTTTATATATACAAACGTATATATGGCCGCTGTGGTGCAGTGGGTAGAGTGCTCGCCTGCTATTCCAGAGGTCTCGGGTTCAAACCACGGTCCGAGCAAAACACCAAAACAATTTTTGTAATTAGTAGAAATCCAATTATTGGGTTTTTAAGAGCAGCGGTCACCTCTCGGCAATGGGCGGCATACCCTCCGAGTGTATTTCTGCCATGAAAAAGCTTCTCACAAAAAATGCATTCGCCGTTCGGAGTCGGCATAAAACTGTAGGTCCACCCAAATAGTAGGAAAAACAAAAAGGAGCACACCTCGAATTGGGAGAGAAGCTCGGCCACAAAACTCGTCTGAGTTATAATAGCGCCATTGTATTATTATTATTATTATACAAACGTATATACATATGCTTGAACTTATATGCTCATGTTTGCATGTCTTCTCTTCAATTTACTTGTCATTCCGTATTCTGCATATTGATATGCTAATCGAGAAGCATGCTCAACACGTTCATGCCCGGCACCGCAATCCAGATTGGAAAATGTGTAGGAAAGTGTGTCGATAGCAGAGGCGGTCGCTTCATACAAGCCGAGAAGCCCGGCCTGCGTACACATTTTCGTCCATTTCATACGAAATTCTTTAAAATCTGGTTATTTTACGTTTTAAATGTGTTTACTATTTAAGTTCCCCCCACTGTAACATGCCCCTAAAAGCCTGCTAAGAAAATAGCGCAAATACACCACCAATCCACCTCACAATGTGTATTTTGTTTGTACAGCCAATCACAGCACAGTGAGCATGCTTAAACGTTTCCACACATTAGCTTTTACGTGGCTTTCAAAACAGAATAACATAGCTCTTTTTCTCGCTTTCGCTAAGGAGAAACCAATTGCTTATTTTCAGACTTAAATTGAAAAAAAAAACTAGCAAAGCACTTTTTTTATTTTTCACATCAAATTTGTATGCGAATATGAAGCTGACTTCGGCATTCAAAAGTTCAGTATTCACAGCCATATGTATATTTGATTTGATTTTTGTTTGCATGTAGGTACATACTTATGCACATAATTTCTTACATCTGCATGTGCATGCAAACTTAAATATCAAATACCAGATTATAAAAGGGTTGATTTTCTGATTTTTGGCAACTATTGGCACAATATCAAGATAATTTTAAAAAGCGGTGGAAATCAAATTGGACCTCAGTTTTTCAAACACTAAAGCACCCATTTTTTAGGCAACAAGCAAATACACTTGCTACTGCTGAAATTTCCGTCGGTATAAGGAAACTAAAAATACCTCTGCGCATTCGTGTAAGATTTCCCTAGCGCACGTTTTTATATTTAAGAATTATGTAAATACGAAATTTTTTTATTTTAAAAATGTTCAGAGTAAAATTGCAAAATCAAGAAAAAACAATTTTAATTTAAAAATGTTTATTTTTATTTTAAGCACTATGAGATTTTGAAGGAAAAACTTTCGTTTTTATTCCATTAATTTTAATTTTTAATTTAAACATCTTTCTTTTTAAATCCTAAATACATTTTAATTTAAAAAATTTAATTTTAATTTAAAAATTTTCATTTATAAAATAAAAATGACTTGGTTTAAAACGTGCATTATAAAAATAAAAATTTTATTTTTGATTCCTTTTCTCTGAGTATACAAACACAAAAATGTGTATCAGGAAAACAAAAATAAAAAATACATATGAAAAAAAACAAAAAAAAAATAAACGAGAAAAAACGATCAAATACCCGAATTGTTCAAATGCCCGTACAAACATAAGCGTAATAAACAAACAAACGAGCGTTCGAGTATTGAAAAGCATTTATTCGGGCCACTCGAAAATGTTAAAAAGAAATCGGGAACTCTAAATCAAAGTCAATGACGGAACGCAATCAGACTTTTAAATAATACAGCAAAGGAAATTACATAAATGGCTAATGGTTATGCTTCACACATAGGCTTGCCCAGGCAATTTATGCTAGGTCCGCCACTGGTCGATAACATCAACAAACACAATATGCATGTATGTGTCCTGCTAATTTTACTTTACTCAAACATATATACGTACATACACACATACATTAATGTATTGAGTGGCATTGCTAAAGATTTCATTTGCTATTTTGTTTTATTAAAAGCAACAATTCGCATGCTTGCAACGATGGCCAGCCATATCATCAATTGCTTAACACCATTTCTATTTATTTATTTATATATATATTTATATTTGTTATGCTTCGGTTGGCTTTTTCGTGGTTGAGTAAAATGTTGTAACATGATTGTAATAATAATAATAATAAAGAAAACTTCAGTGAAGTTGGCGACTTTAAACGTAAGGAAATACGATCAGCTTAAGCAAAGAAATATGACACACTTTTGCAGCGTAACAACGGCACACCTTCCTCCTTCCATTTCCACATTTGAGCACGTATGTAAGTGTTCATGAACACTAATTTTTACAAGCAACTAGGAGACTTGAGTTCCAAGAAACAACACACCGCACAGTGGTTCGGCCCCATACATTTTGCGGAAAAAAATAGAAGGAGTGGTCCTAGGCCATTGAAATTTTGCACAGAGGTTATATGTGAGCTAATTAAGAAATTTTCAAAAAATGGTTGAAATCGGTCAACCCCTAGGGGTACCTCCCTTGGACCTATAAAAAAATGATTTAAATACAAATTTTAGTTTCAGCTAAAAAAAATTAAGATATCTTGACGAAACTTGGTACATGAGTTACCCTCATTACAGGCATTGACAGCACCAAAAATTTTTGAAATCGGCCACTCCCTAGGGGTACCTCCCCTGGACCCATAGTAAAAATTTTTAAAGAAAAATTTTAATTTCAGCTCAAAAAAGTAAGATATCTTCACGAAACTTGGCGAATAATTTACTGTCATGAAAGATATCGACAATACCAAATATAGGCGTGATTGGCAAACAACCACGCCCACTTTTCCTACACCTTTTATTCAAAAACAAATGAAGATATTATTATATTATTATATTTCAGTAACTGAAAAGAGCCCTTGTAAAAATTTGATGTACTTAATGATTATATTTATAATACATATAATCGAAAATATAACTATGTATGTATATATGGAAAGAAAAAAAAAACAAATATAAGAAAAATGTTTAATGATTTAGCAAATACTTGACAACAGGATCCAATTCCACACACTTTTTGTTGGGTTGTCGTCTTATGGACTTTTTATAATGATCAGAACATGTCAGTAATCGATTAATAACATCTGTATTGGTAGAAATTCTGTCACTTTCCTTGAAAACATAAAGCTGGGGTTATAGATACTTAACGTAGCATGGAACAAGTTGAGAAACGGGCCGCTTTATGCGCGCTCCGTAAAAATCTAAATGAATCAGACTTCTATGTTACGCTAAGTGTGCATAATCAAATGTACTCAAACCCCATTGAACAGAAATTTTGAGTGAGTTTGTTCATGCTACGTTAATTACCTATAACTCCAGCTTAAGCCTAGAAATCATAAGCCCCATTTACTAGTAAGGAATAACTCAGAACATGATAAGGAGTTCAACTTTTCTGCTGAGAAAGTATCAATAAGTCTTCTTGTTGTGTGATCAAATAAACTTTGCAAATTAACAGGAGCATATGTTTCTGTTATTACTAGACTGCGGATCTTTATGCAAAAAAATTAAAATGCTTTATTAAGTGTTATATTGATTCAAAACTATATATTCGCATTCCAAAACGAATTTTCTTGCTCTGTTTTGAATATGCAAAATATATGCAACTTATATGCAAGTTATATGCAAGTTATATGCAAATTAAAAATACACCTTTTTCATATAAAATATGAAATTTTAAGTGATATACACAATAAGTAAATACAGTTGAATGCAAAAATCATTTGTTGTATGCTGGAACATTTGTTCCATGCAAATAAATAACCCATTAACACCCAAAACAAAACTGCAAATGGTAACTATTTTTTATTATAATAATTTTTAATGTAAAGAGATAATTTTAGTTGTAGTTAAGACCACAATATACTACAATTGTTTTCTCTAGATTCTGAATGCCGAAATTGTGACGCTTATCGGTTAATATCAGTTTATATGCTGAAAATGAACGCTCAACATCACAAGATGTAACCGGAGCATACTTAAATTTGCTCCAAAATCGACTGGGAATCTGAATTTGAGATTCTAGTATTTTGTTGTCACCTGAAAGTATTTTGGCTACTCTTGATATGTCTTCAAAAGCAGGGTTCCTTTTTGTAATAGCATCCATTTTGGCCAAAACTATTTCCCCACATGGTCCTGGCGTAGCGCGAAGTCTTTCAAAAGCTTCTGTTATAATGGCCATTGAAGCCGTTAGGGGAACTCCGCGCGACTCCAACTTGCGGATTAAATCTGTTAAACCTCCAAAATGTGCTTTAATATACGCTAAATCCCCAGTCAGCGTTTCGTTTTGCAATACCTCTTGCGCTGAAGCAATATAGCCGCTTTCACTTGCGTTTAACAGCATGACAACCTACATAAATATAAATGTAACTTAGATTAAAATAATCTCTAATTTTAGTTATTTAGAACAAACCTCCTTAATTTTGTTCAAGTTGTTGGCATAAAAAATGGCTGCTTCCAACCATGTACCCCATCGCGTTAATATTGGTTCTGGCGGTAGTGGGGTATTTGGCAGTATTTCTCTATATAATTCAATACGAAGCGGTGCCTTCAGAAATAGTTTTTTTACCGAAGAAATCAGCTTATTCACTTTGGGAAAATACTGCCGAATTTTTTCCGCGACGCGATTTATACCATGTGCAAGGCACGTTAAGTGGATAAGATTAGGGTAAAAATGTTTCAAAATTTCACCAGCTTTTAACATATAAGCGGCGGCATCTGTTACCAATAACAACACTTTCTCGTCATTGTCGCCGTTTGGCCATAAGATCTTTAGGGAATTGTTGACAAGTCTAGCGATAGTGTCAGCATTGGTTTTCGACAACTGATTGCACGCCAACAAATGAGGAGTTGGTGGTTCTTCCGCTTCACATAACTGACAAACTATTAGGTTTGCAACATAGCGACCAACTGTGTCCGTTGTTTCATCGACAGAAATCCATATATAGTTTTCACCAATATCATCTTTAATTTTTTGTATGGCCAATCCGTAGCAGTCGTCCACATAATTTTTTCGGAGCGTAGACTCGCTTGGTATGGTGTGACTTAGTATATATTTTTGGAGAAAGCCTCTCCATATTTCATTGTCCAAGCTCCGCCAAGGGATTTTTGCTGCGATCATCGCTTGACACATATCTAAATTAAATTGGTTTTTCTTTGTGTGTGCTAAAGTTGAATCATTTTGCATAGCTCTACCATTTATATTTTCTTTGTGCACGGTCGTGTTTAAGTGCTGTGTTAGCTGAGATTTGCGAGTACATGATATCTAAAAAGGTAAAATCTTAAGTCACGAGTTGAGATTGAAATATTTCAAAAATTAAAAATACCTCTTTATTACAAATTCCACAGGTTACGATATCTCCGTCTACTACCAAATTGGGGTCTTTAATATTGTCAACCCAATTTCGAAGCTTCAAACACTTTCTCTTCTTTGCTTTTCCCATTGCAAATGCAGAAAAATAAAATAATAAGCTTGTTAAACGCTGAATGACAAATTATTATTAAAAATTAAGCCACTCATTGCGAAATTTATTCCATAGAATTCTTCAATTTGAAAAAAATTATAGGAGTATGAAAACACCAAAGTGTCTGTCTCACGATAAAATGTACATACATATATGCAAATTTTCAATTTTTATGTAAATATGCAAGTTATATGCAAATATGCAAGTTATATGCAAATATGCAAGTTATATGCAAATATGCAAGTTATATGCAATATGCAAAATATGCAGAAATAAATATGTAAATTTAGAATATTTAATTAATAACATTCATTTTTCTCTTTTGAACCATATCGCTATCTCTTCTCCTTAAAAATATGCAATTGCATAAAGATCCGCAGTCTAGTTATTACAATTTCGTCGGGATAACATTTTTTTTTCATCTAATACCTTAAAATAAGCTGGTAAAATGTTTAAACAAATGTGTTTGTTGCTATTGTTGTTTGCAAACCGCAATGTTATGACGAATGTGTTTATCGTTATTTTTGTTTGCATTACCATTGATTCTAACAAATTAGGTGTGTAATTTACCAATCTGCATTTTTATCTAATCCTCTCTGTGCCTTCATATTCGTAGACAAAAAAATGTCACATAAGATGTAAACGTTAATATATACGCATGAGCCTAAAAGCACGCTACATTTTGTCAAATTAATCAAAATTTGATGGGACTTTCGACATTTAAATCAAGTTTACATCGATTGGGGAAAATATGGGAAAAAAATTTTAACAGAAATCGATAGAACACATTCCAAACTTTCATTTTATTACAGTTAGCGAGTGTAGCACGCTGTAGCACACAAACTTTTTGTCCATCGAAGTTAGAAAAGGTAGCATTTATGAAGTACCATTTTCGCTGGCCTATATTTTTTTTAATATTTGATCGATTGCACTGATTTTTTCTTTAGTTAGTCAAGGGAGTACTATATTTTCTTTTAAACTCACAACAGGGACAATAGAGATTTAAGTTATAAGGAAAGTTTATAGCTAAAGTTAGCAAAAATTTCAAGGAGTTTTTGTTGAATAAAATTTTTCTGACTTCTGATACCATTATTTTGTAAAAAAATCAATTTTTTGCAAAGTAGTCATGAATTGTTCATATTTGGACATTTTTTTATAAGACTACATCATTAGAATCTCAAAATTAGGTATTGAAAAAAATGAATTTTTTCCGCGGCTGAACCACTGTGCACCGTCTGAACAGGCCAATTTCAATATGATCAATATGTTACGTATACGCAATGGTGTACCAGGCTGATACAACCAGCAAGCACGGGTGAGTGAATGAGTTAGTTAGTGAGTTCAAGCAGCCGCAAAATAATAATGTTTTGTATAAATTTGTGGTTTCTGAAACATTAAATATTGCTAAAGAAGGAACTTTTATTGCTAACGACAACAGCAAACACTTAAAATTCATTGCTCATGCTATGCACAAACACCCAAGCGCATAAGTACCCACACTCCAGCATATACATAAGTGTTACAAGCAATGACAGCATATCAAACAATATGTTATCTAAAGCTACTGTTGCACAAATTAATGAATATGAGCGCAAAAACTAAACGCTCGATTCTCATATTACATGTGTTCCAAAAACCACATGGGTGCTGCATAGATATATATAAGTATATGAACATATGTATGTGCTTAAATGCTTATAGGCATGTCATGTTTGCGTATTCATAAGTGTATGTTTATGTGTGTGTATTTGTCGATACATTGTCACTTGCTTCGACCACAGTCTTAAGGTAGGTATTTATTGCAAAGACTTGCTGCTTATTCACCACAAATTCTTAAAGGCAAGTCAAAGAACGACACTTAAGTCCCAATGGAATGGAATGTGTTAATAGTTCCACATCTTTGTACTGTGTTTTTGCCCTGGCAGCACATTAATATCCGTGCATATACATACATAGATTAATACAAATGCTCAATTATCTGCATATGTGACGAGTTTCTCTTTCGATTACTACTAGTCTTTGTTTCAGCGTTGCCGTTTTGTGGGTAATTCCCCAAATTTGGGGAATTTTTTAATATTTGGGTAATTTTTGGGGAGTGCTATGATTTGGGGAATTTTGGGGAATTCGCCTTTTAATAGTTTTATATGAATAATAATACCTATACAAAAATTTATTATTTTCATGAGTTTCTATTACATTCGCATTGTGTGAAAGTCTGCATGGTTTTTGCAGCATTTATTTAATCTTGAATTACCGGCTTGTCGAACATGTACAAGCAAATTCCATAAGCCCATTAAAGTAAGAAGTTAGCTAGGAAAAAAATTAGCAATTTTATACCTTTCATGAACATGAAATGATATTATAACATTGAGCCAATACAGGTTTGTCGAAAGTTCCAGAAGGAGAAAAAGAAGACCCACCAAAATATATACCGATATTATCAGAATCATGAGCTAATTCCTCAGTTGTTAAGATACGCTGATCATTTGTCCGAATCGGCCAAATTGGACCATTATAACATATAGCTCCCCTACAGCCAACCATATATTTTGGGGTAAAACTTCTCCACTTAAATTGCTAAGATCATTACAATCTTTTTTTATAAATATTTGCATAAGCAACCCACAGAATTGGAAGTACCTATAAATTAAAGAAAATCGGACTATTTAATGTTTCATTTTTCTCTTACTTGTCTTATGTTTCTTTATAACTTTTTTTAACCACACATATATGCACATACATATATGCACATCAGTGGCGCACACAGAAAAATATTTTGGGGGGGTTTTCAATATCCAACGGAAAATTAAAAAAAAAATACTTAAAACTCGTCCAGACAATTTTTACTTAAATTTATGAGTGGACCTACATATCGACGGCTGAGAATAAGATCGCCCTATTTCAAAAATTGTTTCAAAAACGCCCTATTTGAAAAATTGTTTCAATAACGTCCTATTTCAGATTTTGCTTCAAAAACGCCCTATTTCAGAGAAAATTCCATATATATTTCTCTGAAATAGGGCGTTTTTGAATAATTGTCTGAAATAGGACGTTATTGAAACAAATTTTCAAATAGGGCGTTCTTGAAGCAAAATCTGAAATAGGACGTTATTGAAACAATTTTTCAAATAGGGCGTTTTTGAATAATTGTCTGAAATAAGACGTTATTGAAAAAATTTCTCAAATAGGGCGTTCTTGAAGCAAAATCTGAAATAGGACGTTATTGAAACAATTTTTCAAATAGGGCGTTTTTGAAACAATTTTTGAAATAGGGCGATCTTATTCTCAGCCGTCGATACGCACAGATTAAACAAAGGCACCTTTTAAATCTCAATTCATTGCATTTTCTCTGTATTTAAAATAAAACTAACAAGTAAGGAAGCCTAAGTGCGAGATACTCAGCTGTATGCTTTCATTGTTTGTTTGCGTTTGTTCGATTATATAAATCGAGTGCCGCATAAAGTGGCCGCAGACACGCCTATTTTCAAAATTTTTATCAATCAAACCAACTAAGCATATAAATATTATTATTAGTGGAAATTTGCAACTTCTAATCACGTTACAAATTCCCAAGGGTTTCCAGAAATATCTTTGTTACAAAGTAGGCGTGGTCATAAACCGATTTCGCTAAATTTTTGAGCATGTATTACCACAAGTTATTAAAGTGTACAAACTGATTTTCGTGATAATATATAAATGATTTGTCGAGTTATAGGCTCAGACATCTCGTATAATGTCGAGGATATCAAAATTTTTGAAATTTTGTCGGGCAGTGAAATTTGAAAATTTGTATGGGGAATGTTGGGCAATTATGGGTAATTTGAATATTTTTTTGGGTAATCTCAAGAATTTAAAACGGCAACGCTGCTTTGTTTGGCACACGCTTGCTCTTCACTTGCAAATCGAATGTAACCTTCTCCCTTAGCAAATGCCAACCACAAGGAATCAATCTGTCGAATTGGGCATAGCAGCAAATATTGGACAACAAACTGATATTTATTTGTTGCGTAGTTTGCATAATGACATTGTTTTTGCGCATGAGAAATTGGTAGGCGAATGGAATAAACCAAACTGTGCTTATGTAGGTGCATACAGATCGCAACACGTAGCACTGATGAACAGATAAGTATGCACGTATATGCATGTGCGAGAATTTCAATTTCAACTAAGCCTGCCTTGAGGCAAGAAAGTAGGCACAGATATTAGGTAAAGCGTTTAGATTATGTTGTTGAGTTCAAGCTCAATTTCGATGCTGTTACTTTTTGCATTATTTATGTATGTAATTGTTGTGTTTCATTTGTGTTTGATTATTGGTTGTTGTGCAGATAATGCAAGAGCTATCAATGGACTAAGGCGATAAAATTTGTAGTTATTAAACGACACAAACTAATTAGCACTATCACAGAAAAGAGGAAAAGGCAGAAAACGAAAAAATGGAAAACACAAAGCAGAAAATAGAAAACACAGGATAGAAAACGGGAAATAGAAACCAGAAAACAAGAAATTGAAAACAGAAACTAAAAAACAAGGGACAGATAAAAGAGAAGAGAAAACACAAATCACAAAACAGAAAACAAAATACAAAAAACTGTAAAAGGAAGACACAAAACAAGAAATAGAAGAAAAAAAGCAAACAACGGAAAACAGAAAACATAAAACAGAAAACACAAAACACTAAACAGAAAGCAAAAAATAGAAAACAGAAAACAAAACACAGATAACAGATAACAGAAAGCTAAAACGAAAAACAGAAAACAGAAAGAAAAAAATCAGGAAATTGAAAAAAATAATAGAAAGCAGAAAATTAAAACAGAAAAAAAACGGAAAAAATAAAACCTAAAACAGAAAACACAAACACAACAACTAACAGAAACCTAAGAACGAAAACAGAAAAGAGAGAAAGGACGACAACAAACAAAAAATCAGGAAACAGGAAACAGTAGATAAACAGAATAGAAAAAAAAAATAGAAATTATAAAACACAAAACAGAAAATAGGAAAAAATTAAGTTAAGATTAATTTCATAGTACTTCTTTACTTTTATATCTCTAGTCTGTAAGGTCATTGTAACCATAAACTTAATAATAAATAAATAAATAAATAAATCAATAAATAAAGAAATAAATAAATAAATAAACAAATAAATAAATAAATCAATAAATAAATAAATAAATAAGCAAATAAATAAATAAACAAATAAATAAATAAATAAATAAATAAACAAATAAATAAATAAATAAATAAATAAATAAAGAAATAAATAGATAAATAAATAAATAAATAAATAAATAAATAGATAAATAAATAAAGAAATAAATAAATAAATAAACAAATAAACAAATAAATAAATAAAGAAATCAATAAATAAACAAATAAATAAATAAATAAATAAATAAATAAATCAATAAATAAATAAATAAATAAACAAATAAATAAATCAATAAATAAATAAATAAATAAACAAATAAATAAATAAACAAATAAATAAATAAATAAATAAATAAAATTAAGCGTATTAGCCACGAATCTAAGACACTTTATAAATATGCACTAAAGTTTTTGAATCAAAAATCCAGCAACTTAATAAACAAAACTGATCTGAATTGTTAAGAAAAAAAATTAAATTCCAAAAAAATCCATCCAGCTGTCAAAAGTGGTCAACATTAAAATTCAACCAACTGCCGCCTGTTGCGTTTTGTCAATTATTTACTTTTTCTTTACTCCGCTAATCTCCGCTAATTTCAACTTAACTTTTTCGCTTTTCATCGCTCACTTGTCAGCTTTTTATGTTCGCACGGCCGCGGCGCTTTTCTTCTGAAACCACAAAAATTATGCAACTTATGAAACTTTGGCTAAGCTAAGTTTAACTCAATTATTATAACGTGGAAAAGCGCTAAATGTGTATTTATGTATTTATATTTGCCGCAAAAAGAGGCTAAAAACTAATAATGCAAAAAATGAGAAATAAAATTAAATCCTCACTTGACGTTGTGCACAAATAAAGGCGAAGCACATAAATACTTATGTAGATAAGCGTCCATTAGTCATTTAAACTTTAAATGTCTAATTCTCGAGCAGCCCAGAGGGTGACAATGTTTTTTTTTGTGTGCTTCACTGCCATCACATATTACTCGCCGTCAACATGGTTTGTATGTGCTGAGTTTAGCTTGTCGACTTAAGAAACAACAATAGCAATTCATGCTGCACAAATCTTTTGAAAAAGCTATTAACTTGTGCTTTCTGTTCATTTTACTTTTTTTGCTTTTTTGTACCGCCTTTTAGTGCACGCATTTCCAGCCCCGTCATTAAAGCAAATATTCTCGTAAAAGGAAATAGACAAGTATTATTTTTATGGCTAGAGTGTGTGCGTTAAGCTCGTATAACTTTTTATATCCGAAGGATTTAGACGTTGAATATCTCAGAATGAAAGAAATATACTCGGGTTGAGTCAATAGTCAGATCAGTGGGCTGTGTTTGAGACATTTTGACTGAGAAATGGTACATTTTAATAAAACGCAAAACTTAATCTAACTTCCCTTTCTGCCATTTTTAATTAAGCCCATATGACACTACGTCTTTTTTTCTGGTATTCTACCAGGTTTTTTGTGTGAAGGAGATGGTCAAATACAGTTTTGCGTTTGTGCAAGCGAGCAAGCTATATTGAAAAAAACCAGGGACCGGGAGTTTTATTCCTTTTATAATAAAACACCAAAGAAAAAATTTATATTTGGAGGAATATTTTATTTGGACAAAAATAATCAATCAACTTGGAGTTTTATTTTTTAAAGACAGCGATAAAATAAAAATTTGGTGTTTTATTTTTTAGCACCAGCGATAAAATAAAAATTTGGTGTTTTATTTTTTAGCACCAGCGATAAAATAAATACTTGGTGTTTTATTTTTTAGCTCCGTCGATAAAACAAAAACCTGGAGTTTTATTTTTTAACTCCAAAATAAAACTCCAGGGCCAATAACTAGCGAACCCCTTAACCAAATTGCATAAATTTGGTATCAGATGAAAGGTAATTCAGTAAGCTTTTTAATGGTGCCACCCATGCCAAGGTTACCACTCAAGCCAAGGTTGCCACCTATTTTTTTAATTTAGTATAAGTGCCACCATTCAAAAGCTTACCGAATTACCTTTCATCTGATACCAAATTTATGCAATTCGGTTAAGGGGTTCGCTAGTTATTGGCCCTGGAGTTTTATTGTGGATTTAAAAAATAAAACTCCAGGTTTTTGTTTTATCGACGGAGCTAAAAAATAAAACACCAAGTATTTATTTTATCGCTGGTGCTAAAAAATAAAACACCAAGTTTGTATTTTATCGCTGCCGTTAAAAAATAAAACGCCATATTTTTATTTTATAGCTGGCGTTTTTTAAAAAAAAATCAGTAAAATTAATAGAGCCCAGTTGATTGATCCTGGAGGTCCTGGGATGAAAGTAAAGTTAATATTTTTTCCCAAGTACATAATCTAGCCCTGGAGTTTTATAGCATCGAAAAAAATAATAAATTTTATTTTCGGTCCCTGAAAAAAACCAAACAAAATACCATCTAGGCGTCTGAAAAACCAACGAGCCAGCTTGTATTTCGGTAGGTTTTTTGGCATTCGACCGTTTTTTCTGACAATTGTTTCAATTGACAACTAGAAAATAAATTACATTTAAAATAAAAAATATATGGAAATACAAATTTTAAATATGCCTCTTGTAAGCTTCTGCTTTGGCTGTAAGGGTAAATAAGAAGTCCGGAAAAAAATTATATTGCGGACTGGCTTCCCTTTATAACATGGAGTACAGCTATCCTGCCCTTTGAGTTTCATAACTTTCTTATTTCAGTCATTTAAATTAAAATTTCCAAAAAAAATTAATTTTTGAAATAAATATTATTTTCATTTGGTTTGAAGTTTAATGTCAATGAAATTATTTTTGAGGGAGTATTTGTCTCTTTTCAACCTACAGAAGAATTGTTTTTTGTATTTTGACTTTCGGTGGGTTTTCCAAACCAAAAATACCAGAGAAAAAATGTAGAGTCATATAGGAATTACTTTGATGAATTTGTACATCTACAAATATAATTTTCATGCATGAATATTGAAGAAAGGAGAGACTAGGTGAGCTCTAAATGGCTGCAACATCCACAAGATGTCACTTATATACACAAATTCAATCTCAGATTGTGCCGAATGCTTCATCATTTTCGCTATACTCACAAAGCCAAGAAAATCTGATTTATGTGTTATATATAATAACTTCATCTTAAATGAAATATTTCTCTCATAATATGAAATATCGCTTATGAAAATGATTGAAATGCAGGGACTTGTAACAAAACTCGTAACGAAACGAAACTCTCGTTTCTGGCGTTTCTGTTCCAAGAAACATTAAAGGATAGAAACTAAATTCGAAACCAAAAGATTGTAACGTTTCAATAAGTAACAAAACCTGTAACGAAACTAAATTAATTTTGTTCCTTGTAACAGAAACAGAAACAAAACTCCTTTGTAACAAAAGTCGTAACAAAACTCCGAAACGTTTCCAGCAGAAACAAAACCTGTACCGAAACTAAATTAATTTGTTCCTTGTAACAAAATCCGTAACGAAACGAAATTAATTTTGTTTCCGAGAAAATTAAAAATTAATTTTGTTCCTTGCAACAAAAACAAAACCAGAAACGAAATTAATTTTGTTTCTCAGTGGCAAAACTATAAAAATTATTATAATACTATTTGCCGTACATTAGGATGGACTTTTTATTTTTAAGTATATAATATATATATGTATACCTGTGGCATTTTGATGTGCAAACATCTTTGCTGTAGCTACGAGTAATTTCGAAAAACAGGTAAAGTTTACGCGTATCTAATGAAAATATTGGGCAGGGCTTCTACAGGGAGCCCTATTCTTTATGATTCCTAGGTCGGGTCGCGAGATATGGGTCAAAACGAGGACCCGGATGATCTTGTGTGTTTCTGAGTAATATTGGTATCAAATGAAAGGTTTTGAGTAGGACTTCTACACGGAGCCCCGAGATATGGGTCAAACGTGGATCCGAATGATCTTGTATGTTTCTGACCAAAACAAAACAAATCAAAATCAGAAATCAAAAATTAAAAATCAAAAACCAAACACCGAAACAAACAAAACAAAGAAAAACAACAAAATGTAGCAGTGACAATGGCAACAAAAAATTATAAAAACGATAGTCGCATTTTAATCGATAGAAAACCAGTGAAAAAATTAATAAGGGAAAGAGAATAAAAGTCCTATTTCTAAACTGATTACACATCAATGTTCATGAGTACTCCTTACTCACGTTTCCTTTTTTTTTTAACTCAACTGGAGTTAGGAAAATATGTGAAAATATCCCATTATCCATACGAAACGATATTACACCCGCCAAAGCATCCTGTACTGCTTCGACGTCTTATAAAAATCATGATGATGAAGAAATTGCACTACAAAGTAGTCTGAATGAGCTATTATTAGAAAATTAAATATTTCTTGATAACAATTAATGTATACTTTTCACACTCCGTTGTTCTAGGCTTATGAAGCGTTTTTATATATCATTTAAAAAAATTAAAAAAGACAACCCTAATAGTCACCCAGTTATATTTTTCTTCATATCGACCCTTTTGTGCGACTTTATCGTAAGGGACAAAAGCAAATTTTACAGGAGAGCATTTTTTTTTTGTTTTTTTTCACTGTTTTTTACTGGTATATTTAAATGAAATTGAGCACGCGTTTAGATGGTTAATTAATATATTGAACCTGATATCTTTTTTTTTGAAAAAATTTGCAGTTTGCGAAAAAATCATAATTTTGTCCCTTACGATAATTTCGCTCTCAATGTTTTATGAGCGTATTTGAATAAATGTCCCTTACGATAATATTTAAAAAATATAAGTGTCTTATTCCATACTTTAGTTGGTTGCCACAGACATACATATATATGTATGTATATTATATACCTAAAAATAACAAGTCCATCCTAATGTTCTGCAAATATAGTTTTTCTACTGAGAAACAAAATTTTGTTTCTGGTTTTGTTTTTGTTGCAAGGAACAAAATTAATTTTGTTTCTGATACTGAGAAACAAAATTAATTTAGTTTCGTTACGGATTTTGTTACAAGGAACAAAATTAATTTAGTTTCGTTACAGGTTTTGTTTCTGCTGGAAACGTTTCGGAGTTTTGTTACGACTTTTGTTACAAAGGAGTTTTGTTTCTGTTTCTGTTTCGTTACTTAGCTGTGTAACAGAAACCGAAACCGAAACGCGTTACAAGTCCCTGTTGAAATGTTACCAAATAATTTCCCTCCCTTTCCTTACAACTACAACACACCACTGGGTGTTTCGGTTATTTATTCTATAGAAAAAATAACTTATATATAAATATAACGCCACTTCTTTCCATATCTGACATTAATCCTTAAATCCATGCAGCAAATGCCTCAGCACAACAACTGAAATTGAATGAAACCAAAGAAAGGAAGTGAAAAGAGAAAGAATACATACTCTTCGCAGTAAATATTTATCCAACAACCGACGCACCCACCCACAATCCATCGAATAACACAACACTCCTCATCGTTAGCGGCACTCACGTAAGGCAACCAATGCGTCCAACATCAAAAGCCAACAACCAACAGCCAATCTTGCGTATGTCATCATAAATATGAAACTGTAGCTCTTATTGTGTTGTTTCTTCTTGAAAAGCCCCCCTTCAATGAATACTCACTCCGTAACAAGCAAGCGAGATCCTTCTACTTGCAACTTTATTGAGGTCCACTTCATCATTGCTGCGCCCAGCTGCCACAACACTTAACGCGGATACTTGCCTATTCAGTGCTTTCGCATTGGTCAAACAGCTTATTGTTGCACACTCAATGGGCGCTACTTGATGGTTGTATTTGTTGTAGTAGAAGTATATAATCGTATGTATGTACGCAAGAAGATCATAATGTCTTTACTCTTGAATTTGTCTTTTTTTTTTTTTGTTTTTTTATTTATTTTTTTTTTTTTTTCATTCACTATACAATACACATCAGTCTTCATTGTTGTGAGAAATAAATGGACGTTGAAGATGCCAAACAAGTGACGAGGAGAAGGAGGAGGTAGAGGATAGTTTTGCGCACGTACAATAATCAACTCGCTAATAGCCAGCAATTCTCACATTCGATATGTCTATAACTATGGAGGTTGGGGACATTTTCCAGCATTTTCTCTCGTCCCCTTCATTATCGATTCAATATTGTATACGTTTATATGCGCATATGCGCCATACACCTATACAGTGGCGTACGCTTCATACAAGCCGAAAAGCCCGGCTTGCCTAAATAATTTCGTGCATTTCATATTACGAGTATCTTTCAAATCTGGTTATTTTACGCTTGAAATGTGTTTACTATTTAAGTTCTTCATTCTGTTTTAGCTGTACTCATTCAATATTACAACTAAATACCATGGTGATATCCTGAGTCTAGCAACAACATACATATCTATTTCCTTTGTGCAGCCAATCACAGCGAAGAAAAGATAAAATTAGCTAGTCTTTTAGCACAACCTAGTATAGTGAGTGCTGGGCATGCTAATACAGTTCCACACATAGGCTTTTATGAGGCGTCCGCAATAAATGCAGTGTCAGCTATTCCTCTCTACTCTACTTTAAAAAAAATTTTAAAATCAAAGCAAAGCTTTCAAATTCTGAAAAGCAGAGTTTAATAAGTCTAATTATAAAAAAAAAATTATTTAGCTAATGCTGAATAGTGTCTACTGAAAACTATATCCAATTCAAAGTCTATAGATACAGCAATGTGAGTCCAGCACTTCATTCAGCATAAACATCTTCTCACCATGTATTAGCATAAGACTTTTATCTAAGTACATACACACATAATAGTATACATATCTCCAATTTTTATTCTTCTTTTACATAAAGTCAACTTACAATCGAGCATAAGTTATTTTATGAAAAGGCAAGAATGAAACCAAAGTGTATAAGTCGCAAGTATGTATATAAATAAGTATATACGATGAACGTGAGAAACGCAACTGCAAATTAAGCAACGCAACAATTTATTTTAACAGCAAATATTCAGATATGTACCCACATAAACACACTTGTACCTACATTCATACTTGTATGTATATTAGGTGGGGGCGATTTCTATGGATATCGTGCCATAGAAATTCGCATTACTCTCATTTTGCTGAGTAGAAAAGTTCTCCTGCGACATTTGTCTAAATTAATCTTGATATTCCGGAATTTGGTTCTTATGCCTACCAAAACGGATTTTTGAAATTCAAAATTGAACAAAAATTGACAAAGGGAAATTCGAAGGGCAATATGCACATCAAATTGAATCAAAATTTTATGCTAAATCAAAAATTTCAAATAGCATAATTCTACGTTTTTAGGTATAACTCTTAAATTTTGCAGCTATATTTCTGAAATTTTGTATTCGGAGCATATATTGTACACAAACTGCTGTCAACGAAATTCATCGAATCGTATGACTACAACATAGAGATCTTATATCATGATCTTTTGCTAAGGAAAACAGAGTGCATTCTAGTTCTGCTATACCAGAAGATAAATTATAATTTTAAAATATTGGTACTGTATTGAATCTACTTATCTTTAAGTAATTTGCAAAAAAAAATTAAGCATTAAGCATTCACCCACCAAAACCGGAAATAAGGCTATATCTCGAAAACGACTCATCCGATTTTAATTCTGACTCATTCTAATTTCGAATCTGGACTCAGCATAAAATTCTGATTTAATTTGATGTGCATATTGGCCTGCTTAGTGATTTACCGATTTTTGTCCATTTTTGATTTTTAAAAATCCGTCTTGGTTCATAAAAAATGAATTCCGCAAAATCAAAATTAATTTTAGACAAATGTCGTGGATGAATTTTCTGCGCAGAAAAATCAGAGGAATCCCAATTTTATTTCAATTATGTACATAGGTTAGTAAATCGTCCCGGCCTAAAGTATGTATATTGTATAACCGCAGCAGGTTATATGTATATGTTTGTACGAATGCCATATGTGCGAATTAATGTGTCTCTCTACGGCTATCTTGTGAATAAGTGCATATTTATGTACGTGCAAATGTTCATATGAATGTATGTATGTAATACATACTATGTACGTATGTATGTGCGTATATTTCACTAGTGCGACGACTGACGTTGACAGTATGAATGAGTGCTCGTACGTTTGCAATTACTGCAGAATTGTTCATGATACACATATGTATATATACATACCCAATCATACATATGTATGTACATAGATACGCACAGCCATTCAGCCATCTGTATCGTCGATGTTTTGTTGGTAGTAATTTTTTTTTTTTCCTTTTTTTGTTATTTGGTTCATTGTTCTTTTTTTTATTTGTTGTTGTTGTATGTTGTATGTTGTCTTTAGTTATTGTATTGTCACTTGTGTTGTATTATTTTTATTGCTTCTTAGTTTGGCTTTCACTTTTATCACATAGCCATTAACGTTTTGCATCGTCCTGCTATGACTACAACATTCAACAAAGTTCAGTTTTCTTTTTCAACCATATCACAGATCACTTCATTATTATAGCAGAGAACTTCTAACTACAATAAACGGATTTTTGGTATTTCATAAAATTTTGCAAAAATGTTTTAACGAATTTCTGATCTTAATTAAATTAAGCAAAATTTAACTAAAATTTTATGGATGTAATCTTTTTTCACTCTTATTGAACTCAAATCGCATAATTGTTTGCTGACAGTGTAAGCCAACGCTGCGTATGAGTAACATTAGTCGTTTTGGTTCTGGCTGCAAAATTGCATGGAACAGTGCCATTGTAGTTGTGTGCTTGTGCACGTAAATTGCTGAACGAAGAATGGTATCTATCTTGTCGTGCTGTCACGGTGAAGTGAGTATTTTTTTCAGCAATAACATGCATACATATGTACATGGAACTATATTGTAGAATTGCTCGTACGAGTACGTACATATTTCAGCATTTGCACTCATAAAATAAAGTACACACAATACGCATTTATGTACGTACATATGTTCATATGTATGTGTGTATGACATCGTTGAAAAAAGCTTTCTTTATGTTGACAGCGGCGCACACACAAAAACTCGCATTCACATTCGCCATTCGTTGTTCGTCTTAATGCCTTACAATTTCGCATTTCCTGACATATCCGCCTAATCGTAAACCATTAGCGCTGTCGTCCGTTGGCTAAAACTGTCCGCTTGTCGAATATTTAGAGCTTTATGCGTTTTAACGCGCGTACATGTTAGCAAGTCTTTTTTTTTTGTTTTGCCTAACGAAAGCATTTAATATTTATGCGTGTATGTGTGTGTATACGAGGTGTGACAATTAAGTTCTGCCAGTCTGGCAACTACAGCGTTGTTTCTGTCACAAACTAGTTTCTGCTATATCAGGGGATATTGTTGGCGAGAAAGAGGTACTTTTGAATAATGTTCGATATCACAGAAATAAAGTGAAATGTTTTGAAGTGGAGTATTGGAAAATTAGTTCTAAAATGAAAGAGCCTTCAGCTCACTTTTTATAAATTTCGTTGCTGTAGTACCAGCAGCGACATTAAAATTCGCATACCTCGTAATTGTTGAAGAAAAACTATTAGTTGAATAAACAAGCCAGCGAAAATTTATTGCGTCACCCTCCAACATTTTGAGCTTTTGTTATAAGAAAATATTTATGTAGCTTTTTCCATTTTGCCGTTGCTTTTGTGAGTGATTGCTCGTCAATCAAGCTGCCTGCACGGCGGTCTTTGTGTACATACTTATATTATATTTTTGTTACTTTAAGCATATTTGCTATATACTTATCTAGTAATAACTATTCTATGCATACTGACAACTTTGACGTTCTGAAATGGTGAAAGCTTAAATGAAATGGATACTAGAAGAGAACACAAAAAAATGGAACTTGTGACAGTCGAATTCCTGGTTTCTTTCCACTGACTATACCAAACTGTCATAGACCTTTAATTGCCTTCCGAGAAAACGCACAATTTTGCGGACTTTGGTAAGCTAATTAGGCTGAACTCGCCGTCCTTAACCGCCGTAGTTCGTTTCTCAACAAAAATTGCACCGCCTTTTTCCTCATTTGTTCTTCAACATTCGCTTAATTACTCACGTCGTCAAATATTGCGTGCCATTTTATAATGTTTTGAGCGTTATTAACCACTTCACACTTAAGTAATTTCGAACACGTGCCTGAAATCCCACGAACATGCATACAAATACACACACACACAGACATGTGGCCAATCAAGCAATATTTATTAGTTAGCTATTTCATTTGGCTTAGTAACAGCGGTCGAACTCTTATCTCTTAATGGCATCTTTGGGTTTCTTGTTTTGTGCCAACAATAATAAAACAACAACAATCACTTCCGAAAAGTCAATTGTGTTTTTTCTGTTTGTTTTTTCTATTCAACAAATCGTGTTTCTATTAACAATTTTTGGTGATACATACATACATATATATGCGTTTTTGTCTATTTATAACCAGATTTATATTTAATGAATGAAATGGAGATGGAAAAAACGAACCGTTTTCACCTCATACAGGTCTTGGATTTGAGGGACATTGAGGGAACTTGGTAGGCGGAATACGACTAATCAAATTATTCCTGACTAAGAACCAATAGCTATGCAATTTTCCACATGCAGGCTAATATTTAAACACCACATCTACTTAAAACAAGCAAATAAAAAACGGCAATAGAATACAAGTTGTAGGCTATCAAGACAAAATTGATCAAAATCGAATCACAAGCGATCTCATCACATACGCAGAAGGGTGAACATCTCTCAATTGATGCGAGAATGTACTCACTGGGCACTGGCTCATTAGAAAATGGAGAGCGGAGAGGTTAGAAGTGCGTTATCGCAAATGCTGCAGAAGCTGAAAATATGCTGACGAGGAGCAGACAAACGAGCTCATTTGCTGGAGCGCCCATGTAAAGTCACAGATACCTTCGTCAAGGATCTGATTAGTTTCAGAAGGCTTTCAAAGTGGTTAAAAGAGAAGAAGCAAGCTGTTTTGGTTTTATTACCATGTGACTCTATATTGAACTAAGACTCTAAGTATGCTGTGATGCGAAAGCCATTTCAACCTAATCGGCCTCTTTACAATAGAAGAGAAGTCAGTACTATTTACATATGTACTTCCCACTACTACCTTCTTTACGAACTCCTTTTTTGGGGTAAATCTCTATAAAAACAGATATAAATAAAACAGCTAGCCAGTAAAGGTATGTATATATTTGTTCGAGACGCGAAACCCACAATCGGCTATTTGGAGTATCTTTTATGTGGTATCACTTGCTGTTTGATTTTTATTTTTATTTTTGTGTTGGTTTTTTTTCTGTCATGCTTATTTGTTAAACCATTTGTTTGGTCAAGTTGTGCTCCTGAGTGACTTCTTTCATTGCTGAACATATTTCACTTTCTTATGTTCGCTGTTTATACTTTTATATGCTTTCTATGTACACATGCATGTGTGCATGATTATGTCCCTGCAAAAATTCCGAGTACTTCATTCGCTTATCAATGAAGTGCTCGCTATGGACCACTATGGATTACTCCATAACTTGCCACATTTCATACAAAAAATATGGTCCATTTAACATTGCATGTCATTGCACTGGAGTATATACTCCAGTCCCGCATAACAATCAAATTAATCCATGCAGTACCTACATTGGATTAATTGATGGAGTACCTAACAGTTAGCCGAACATAACAACAAAGACCAAAAGTTTATCGCGACAACGACGAATGACGTGTATACACTCAAATATATGTATGTATGTAGTTGTGTATCTATACACCAAACCTGTTAAATAATGATTACACTGGATCACAAAATGAAATTTTTTGTCTGTACTTTGGACGTGACTATCCTATCTATATGTAAAATCGGTCTCTGATTCCGAAAATCGTGTTCATTTTTAATTCTATGGGAAGGTTTTTGAGATATCGGCAATTTACCGTTATTTGGCCAATGGGTCCACTTAATCCAGTATATCTCTTTAACACAGTGAGTTATCTTAGGGTGACACCAAACGAAAGAAAATTAAATTTCCTTTTTACGGTTCCTATAACATTTTTCTCTAACTCGTATAGTTTCTGAAATATTGACGATTAAATTTGAATTTTTTCGATTTTTTACGATTTTTTGAAGAAAAAATTGACTTTGTCAGACAATATCTTTAAAACAAATGTCTTCACCTTCGGTTTTACTCTTTTACGTGAAAATCTATTGGGAAAAAGATAAGCTATCAACGAAGAAAATCCATAGTAAAATGGAAAAGTTATAGGCGATCAAGTAAATACAGCCAAGTCGCGCAGTGCCTCTGCACGGGTATATTCTATGCATGTTATACCCGTAAACGCGCTTGTATCTACTGCGCTGCCAATGTGCTGCTACTGCAGATGTGTAGGTATTGTTACAATATGCATAGAATGTACCCGTGCAGAGGCATTGCGCGACTTGGTTGTATTTACTTGATCGCCTATAACTTTTCCAGTTTACCATGGATTTTCTTCGTTGATAGCTTATTTTTTTGGAAATGGAATGGAGCTTCACGCAAAGGAGTAAAACCGAAGGTGAAATCATTGGTTTTAAAGATATTGCCTGACAAAGTAAATTTTTTCTTCAAAAAATCGTAAAAAATCGAAAAAATTCAAATTTAATCGTCAATATTTCAGAAACTATAAGAACTAGAGAAAAATGTTATAGGAGCCGTGAAAAGGAAATTTAATTTTCTTTCGTTTGGTGTGACCCTAAGGAAGATAACTCACTGTGTTAAAGAGATATACAGGATTAAGTGGACTCATTGGCCAAATAACGGTAAATTGCCGATATTTCAAAAACCTTCCCATAGAATTAAAAATGAACCCGATTTTCGGAATCAGCGACCGATTTTACATATAGAAAGGATGGTCGCGTTCAGAGTGTTTTTTGGCTGTAGAGCAGTGTTATTAATCGTAATGATTACCGGTTTGATTGATTATTTTTTCAGTTATCTATTTAATGATTGATTACCCATTGTTTTCAAATTACCATTAAAAAAAATCATAAAAAATCAAAAAAATTATAAATAATCATAAAAAATCAAAAATAATAAAAAAATTATTTTGATTGTTCTTGATTATTTTTGATTATTTATGATTATTTTTAATTTTTTTTTTTTTTGATTTTTTATGATTTTTTTTTGATTTTTTTTGATTTTTATCAACATCGTTGCAAAGAAAGATGCAGATTTGTACGTATGCAGGTATGTATGTAGCCTTTTAAGGCATACTGGGGGCAATAAGGCAACTATTACGGTCTTAAAGCCTGGTGCTCAACCAACCTCCCGACGGGAGGGGGGGTTCGGTACGACGACAGCAGGTTTAGTGCGGGTAAAGTCCCACACTGACAGGGTAAATGCTTTAGATGCTTCCTCCTCGTGAAAAAAAAAAAAAACAAAAAAAGGGTATGTGCTACTTATGCATGTATATTTGTTCAGAGGGGCATACACATTTTTTTACAATAGTTTGTGTTGAGAAATCACTTTCTTATTAAATATGGCTTCCTCGTTGGGTTATAACATATGGCAACATTATTGTGGTCACTTTTGACATTTACCAAAGTGTCGTTTTCACATCTGAGTTTTCTCATACATCCTCTTCCCTTTTACATTCTGAGCTCACACTCCCTACATTTATATGCCAAAACCATATATTTTCACTGCATATAATTATGTGCATTTTAAATAAGGTACCTAGCTTTTTTGGGGCCATACGGAGACAATGGAATCATAGGTTCTCTATACCATCGTGCTGTTTTCTAATAAAAATTTATTGCAATTTAAACATTTAGATACATCAATAAATAAAGAAATGTATATATCTTGTGTTAGCTAATTTTTATAATATTAAGGAATATATAACATTAATGTTTAGTAAAAACTGAGTGAATTATCTCGGATTAATCATATCTGGATAAACATTTAATTTCCTGTAAACAAATTCTCTAAGCATCGTGCATTCTGCTGATCGCGGAACAATGATACAAGCCCGCGATCCTTTTCCCTATAAAGTGAAGGACGTTGCCTCAAGAAATCCCTCCAAGACCACAGATGTGATCACGACATACCCATTTTTCCTCAAATAGGATTATTTGGGAATTTGTATGCGGCTTCGCATGACGATTTGCTATGCTGCAAAAAGATTTGCGTAAAGATAATCTCTATCATAATCAGAATTATTTATTCGCTCTTCCCAGTCCTTTTCCTGGACCTAGAAATGAATCTTACCCAGGTGTAGGAAGGGTTTGTATCCGTATCTAGTACGAAAAACTTCCAACGAGCTAAGGTCTATACAAATTTTGTACTTCTAAATTTGTCGACATATTAATTAGTGCAGTTGTGCTGCATAATACATAATGACTTGGATACACCTGTCCCCATAGGGTTACGTACTTTAATATGCGTGTACATACATTTGTACAAACAAACTTGATGCCTCTCTGACCAAACATACATACATACCTACCTGAATACGTATGTATGTGCATGCGTATCCAAATTTCTTTACAACAATATTGCAAAATAATCAAACAAAATGAAAAAAAAATAAAAAAAAAAATCATAAAAAATCAAAAAAAATCAAAAATAATCAAAAATAATGAAAAACAGTCAAAAAAAATTATTGTGATTATTTTTGATTATTTTTGATTTTTTATGATTATTTTTGATTTTTTTTTATTTTTTTTTGATTTTTTTTGATTTTTTTTAATGGTAATCATTAAAATTACTTTTTTTCTGCAAAAGAATTAAAATAATGATTACCAATTAAAAAACAAAACAATTTAATTGATTACTAATCCTAATCGGAATTTAACAGGTCTGGTTCTGAACTAGCTACAAGTACCTACAAATTCTACAGTTTTGCACCTGCCGCTTAAGTGCAGCCTTTGACACACTTCACGTAAGTGGCGCGATGACCGACTGGTTAACGCATGTGCCTTTCAATCTGAGGGGCGTGGGTTCGAATCCTGTCGGTGACAAGGTGGATGATAATTTTTTTTATATTTTTTTTAACTAATATTTTTTTATTTATTTCCCTGTAGGATGTCGGAGTAGACTTAGTATACTCCTTAAACTAGACTGTAAGTGATTGTAACTGGTTAGAAATTTGGTCCAATCCCATGTAAAATTCTATTTACATTTAACATTGCATGTCCTAGGGCGAATTCAATTGTCGCTATCTGCATTACATTCGGACCAGCTTTAGGTCGATTGGATATTTATGCATTACAGTCGGAATATACTTTTTCTATATACATTGGTCAAGACCTTTTCTCATTACAATCGGAGAATACTTATGCTATATAGATTGGAACCATTTCTCATCTCTATTTTTTCTATTTATTTATTTTATTTATTTTATTTTATTAAACAATTGAACATTATATCTAAAAGTTAATTGAATAAGTTCATATTGCAAGGAAGTAAATAAATACATGATGCAGAAAGTAAATAACAAATTATACATATGCACATGCATATATTGTTATTATTTTTGTGACGCAATCCACACATCAGCTATATTTTCCGCGATGTCCTTTAATGATTAGACTTGGTCAACCGCCGCTATAATAATAAAGGCGTTAGTTTCAATAGAAAATGTGTTTTAAAATATAGCTACATTGATTTCACAATACCTTATTCCAACGGTTAAAATATTGTAATACATAACTAAATAATTTTCAATATCCTGCAAATTCCTCAGAAATAATGGGAAAATTTATTTTTAATAATCAACAATTTTCAGTAAGAACAGTTACCATGGTTAAAAATATTTCAAAATACAAATTACGTATAACAAACAATGCACAATGTGCATTACATTCGGACCAATTTAAGTCCAATTGATCTACCCAGCATTACATTTGGACTATTTTCGAGGCAATTGACCTGCTTAGCAATACATTGCATTAATTTTTTTAACTCTCTTTGGTCTATTTACAATGCAACTATACCTAGGACTATAATTTTAAGACAATTGTCCCCATCGTTCCTTCAGGGTTATTTAATAAAAATTTACAATAATATTTAAAAAGTAATAAAATAAAAAAAAAATTAGAAATAAGCCTGAGGGATCGGAAAAGCATAATTAGGGGGACATTTCATTTCATACAAGATGCTAATAGAAAACTCTTTATATAAAATGCATCACTAAACATCTGAGAATTGCAGAAATATACAAAGCCGACGGCAATTGAACGAACGAAAAATTTTCATAGAATTTTTGTCACTTCGAAATTGCATACACATCAAAGTGTGTCTTATAATGGTCACTCAATTCACTCCTTTTGAACTGGTGAGGGTCTAACTACAATTGATCTAGTTCCCCTTTGACACCTTTTCGCTAGTGCGGAACTAGAAATTTTGCTCACTAGTTATCGAGTTCCCTGCAGGGATACATCTAGGTACATATGTATGTGTGTACCTACGTGTCCTCGGAATTCAGTCAAATAAACATTCGAGAACGCTTTCACACTGTGCGCTTGATTGGGATGTGCTTGTTTTGCTGCACGTCCTTTTGTCACTGCATTAGTTTGAACAAACAAACATATGTATGTACATACATATATATCTATACATAAGTACCATTTATATTGATATCTTGTATTTGTTTTGTAATTTGTATATTTACTTATGGTATCTGATTACAATTCACACTTATTACAATGTAGGTACATCGTGCCCGTTTTCCCTTTTTTTTGTTGCTGTTGGCGTCCTTTTCTGTCTCAATTTCCTTTTTTTCTTTGCTTAATACCATGTCTCCACATAACGTGTTTCGCTCTTTTTTTCTGCCCTCGCTCTCTCATTCTTGTTTCGACCTCGAAACAAGTGCCGAAACTCTAAATTCCATACAAATTTCTGAGAGCGAGTAAAGATTGAAACACTTGTTTCGTTCTCAATCATCTTGCCAAACGCGATGATATGGATGCTTTCTCTAAATTTGTATCGAAAATCTATCGAAATCTCACAGAGACCAAACCAAAAAGCAAAAATAAGCAAACATACAAACATTTAAGAAGAACAAGAAAGAGAAATGTTAAACTGAATAACGATCAGCCACGTGGAGACGGGTTATTGAGCGAGATGTTTCGCTAGATGTTTCGCTGGCGAATCAAGTTATGTGGAGACGAGCATTTAATTCGTTGTTGCGTGTGCGTGTGTTTTGTTTTGTGCAAATATTTTGCTCACGTACACACGTTGCATACAGCAACACATACATACATACGTATTTGTATTGATAATTGCCAATGTGATTACGTTATTTGTTTTGGCTTACTTTTGCGCTTAGTTTGCCTCATGTTCTTCGCCTTTTAATTTGCACTTGGGTAAGAATTTCTGAAACGGATCACTTAAAATTGCAAAAATTCAATTTTAATCTATAATGGTATTATCGAGTAGCTACTGACAATACAAAAACATGCCTATCCTTACTTTTTTTTTTTTAAATGTTTATCCTGTTTTATCGCCAAATGAAATTTTTTGTCCTTTTTGTTTCAAAATGGAATAGCTCGGTATATACTGAACCGATTTTGATGATTGAAAGACCAATTTCTTCGTCTTTAAAAACTCTACAAGACTACATTTTTTATTTTTTTAAAAATTTAATTTTGATTGTATATATTTTTAAATTTTTGCGAAAACCGTACAAAAAAAAATGAGGCAATGCATCTTTTTGCACACAAAAAAAAGCAAGATATGTAAAAATATGTTCTCTAAGATATTCTGTTGAGAAAAAAAATGGCCCGGTCCTATGAATACCAGATATTTTAATTTGAACACCACCTCCTCTAAATTAAAAAAAAAAATATATATAATTTTTTAGTTCATTTATTGAACAAGTTTTAGAGTAGTGAACCACTTAAATAGCCAACTCAACATCTAGGAATGTGGTTTTGGGTATATGAGGTAATTTTAAGTTGAATATGTGTGGTATTTTATAAAAAGCTTATGAACTATGTTGTGTGGATATTAGCGACAATTATAAACTAGAATCACGGTTTTTTTTTTCAAACAGAAGTGTGATTATTTCTCGATCCTGCATAAGACACTGTTTTTTGCTTTTCACTCTACATTTATACCCAGTAGTGGTTTGGTATTTGCAATTCGTTTTTAACAAATTGTATTTGTGACACCACAGAGTAAACATACTAAGTTTCCGATATCCCCAAGAACCATTCCAAAATCAATTAGAATACAAACAATTTAAAGCAAGCGCGCTGACTTAACGCAGCGTAGAATTACTTACCTATATCTTTGCAGATTAAAGCTTTATTAGTCAAAGAAATCCCTGCATTTAATACGAGTATTATTGAAACTCACTGCCTGGTATAAAATATGTGCTAACCTAAAATTATTTAGTCGCAGTTTATTTATTTTTTTTTTTTTGCAACTCTTCTATTTATTTTTGCTTTTTTTGTTTTAATGCTTGTTTTTTTTTATCTTTTACTTATCTTGTTGTTTTGTGGTTATACTTACATACACACTAATTTTAGATAAATGATGTTGGCCATGTTTTGGTTGCATTTTAATTGGCCTTAATTTATTGCCAGCCGAAGCAAAACTTTTTTCTGGGTTACAATGTCAACGCAGTTGGAGGATATCGTGCGCAATAACACATACGTACATACATACATACATACATACATGAATAAATTCATGCATGGATATACAGACATGCATAAATATGCAAAAAAGGGCAGTCGTCTAATGGGCGCATGGATTATTTTTCGATTAACGTTTCTAAATGTGCTTTTCTTCTATTTTTTTTTTGTTCGCAAAAAAACGGATTTAACTGGAGCAGCGAGTGGAATGTAGTAGAAAAGGACCGGGAATCTTAAATAAAACGCTCAACAATAGAAAGAGAGAGAAAAAGAGCAAAGAAAAAAATAAAAAAAAACACGGTTAAAAATTCATATAAGCAAAGGAGCAGAAAGAACAATGAAAATGTACAAAGAAAAATGTTTTAGCAACACATTTATTACACACACATAAACAGCTTAAATAAAAAATGAAAAGCGAATTCAAATGCCATAGAAATTACACAAGTTGAAATCTGCTTGAGACAGTTGTGAAAGAAAAAAACATGGCAAGTAAAAAATGAAAAATAATTCCATTGAAAAATGTTGTTTGGTTGTATGCTTTAGTACGTACTGTTTTACATACTTAATCTCCCAGAAGAAAATTTATCAAGCTCATCTTTTTTAAAGCGTACTAGCAAATACCCGCTCCGCTTCGCCGATACAAATCCTATATAGGAAACTTTATAACAGACACACAGAAATCAAATTCATGTACATTCAAAAGGCCGTAGCTCTAAGGCAGAAACCAAATGACCGATAAATCCAAAAACAGAAACCAAAGGATCGATAGATCCGAAAAAACATAAATATAAAAGCCAATGTACTATAGTCGTTTTTTTATTCATGCGCATATACATCTGCGCTTAAATTTTGTATGGACGACTAAGCGTCCATAGAGATGTGCGCTTAGAAATCCATACAAAATTTAAGCGCAGATGTATATGCGCTTGAATAAAAACACGGCCTATATAATATTGCACAACGGCTTCTATGCAGTGCATTGCTCCATAGCGCTACACATGGAGACAATAAGAGCGTTGCCAAGATGTTAAGCAAATAAGCTGCAAAAGGTTATTCCAATTTTGAAATCAACTTCTTTATAAGCTATTCTTTCTGAAGCGAAAATCAATGTCTTTCATGTAAAAACTCAATCATGCAGATAGTAAGACCCTCTAGCCGCCTAGTCGACTCAAATGTACATCCAAACTAATATAGCGCAAATCATTCTGCGCTCTCCGACAGAATTTCCCTCACAACTTTGCCGAGCACTTGTCTAGATTTTAGACTCTGGAGAAGAGCTGCTGTACATGCTTCCTGCCCCTCCATTTTTCTACTGGTATTGTACTGTGTTGTTTTTTGTGTGTGTTTTTAATAAGCCGATTTTTCTTAAGCCGCAGATGCATATACTCAGTAGGCTGGAAAATTTTACATAATTTAAAAATCATTAAGGCTGGCAAAGTATTCCCATGAATTCTTGCAGATTCCGCTCCCCTGTAGAGCTCATTTAACTGAATAACTAAATCTAGGAGAGAGGTATATTGTACATACATACATATATACATACTAGGGATTCCAATTTTTCCGATTTTTACGATCCCGGGATTTTCGAGATTTTTTTTATAATCCCGGGATCCCGGGATTTATCCCGGGATTTGCACATTAATTATTTTTCCACATTTTGGGGTTGAAAAAAGTAAATATATATTTCGAGGAACGCTGCAACTTGAAAGTGCAAAGAAAAAATTGATTTTTATTGCCATTTCTATTATTTCATTAGTAACAAAATAAAATAGGAACGTAAAATCATGCGTATTAATCAATAATAAGAGTTACTTTAAAAAACCAACCAACAATGAAAATTACATACATTTGGTGAACAAAACATTTGCCTTTACAGTTGGTACTTTTAAGATATTAATAATAAGGCTTGTGATCATTTGATAATCTCCAATAAAAATTTGTAGAATTTAACGAAGTACTTCGTTTAAGCGAATATTTCCAAGCTTGCCGAAAAATTCAGAAAATTAATGCAACTTCTGAATAGATAAATATCGGATGCACAAATTTTGAGATGAATTCCGAGTATACAGCTGCGTATTTTATTTTAGTACGTAATGCGAAATTCTCAAATAAAATTAAACTTTTTCCTGGTTTTTGCTTATTTTATTTTCTGAATATTGTTTGCATTTTCTTCCATTATTTACTTTTCATGGGAGGAAATTGCAAAAACCTTTGAAAAATAAATGACGAAAAATCAGGAAATAGAAATTATCAAATGAATTTTACCACAAGAATTCTAAAGATTTTAAAAATACCTAACGTACGTTTCCTTACAACGCGTACTTCACAAAAAGAAAAATTTAATTACACTGGGTTACAGCCAAGAAATATCAGGTATGGGGGAGGATAGGAAAGGACTGGGGGAGGATAGGATAGGAATGCTGAGCTCGGAACTATTTTTTTAATGTGTTGTATTGTTAGGTTTTTGAAATAACCGTAATTTGGTATTTTTTTGGTTATCACTTCACTCAAAAATTATTTTCGGAAATCACAAATGCGATAACTGCGACAATTAAGCAGGCTAATTTTTAAAAGAATAAAACTTTCCTGAATTTTACAACTTCCTACAAAAAACTTAATTTTAAAATTTTTTCAAAAATCGCAAGTAATTAACAAAATTTTGATTTCGACCAGCTTTCACTCAACGAGGTTATGTCCAATTACTATAAGTTGTACATCGACAATTTTAGTTGTTTTTCGAACGAGGTACTGCTTGTGATTATCGCATTTGTGACTCCCGTGAAAATAATTTTTTCAATGAAGTGATAACCAAAAAAACCTAACCATACTAAAAATTAAAAAAAAAAATAGTTCCGAGCTCAGCAGGCCCATATCTATTCTCTCCCAAACCTGAATTTCTTGGTATGTTTTTTAATTATTTGTAGCCTAGTGATATTAAATCAAAAATATTAATCCTTACTTTGCCTTTTTTATTCTGGCAATAATGTCAAACTTATTCTGCATTTTCTTCGGACTGTAAAATTTTTTTATTCTCTTCCACAAAGATTCCACACATTTTTTAGGGCTGTTTGTTCCATTGACAAAATGTAAAACTGGCCCGACTAAGGGCAACATTTTCTGTTTTTAGCACAAGTAAAGGGTTGCATTATTTTTGTTTCATTTATCACATGAAAAATGCATCATTTTCATAGGGAACAGGGCACATGTTGATAATGCTTCCATGTAATAATGCAACATTTTCGTTCAGAATAGGAAGCGCTATTAGTATACAGATCTAAGACCAATAAAAATTATATATAATACAATTTTTCTTTGCTATAATAGGGGAATATTCTCTCTTTATTTTATCCCGAAAATCCCGGGATGAAATTCTAGCAATCCCGGGATTTCCGGGGAGTCAAAAAGGGCGGGATCCCGGGATCCCGGGATTGGAATCCCTAATACATACATACATACATATATACTATGTATATTTGTACATAACTACATATGTACATGTGTTGCTTGGTGAACAAGTATATATGTATCGACGCTTCCAAACAATACTGTACTAAGTCGACTTAGTATGTTTTCCCGTTTTTTTGTGCTTATTAAATTGAATAGTAAATACTAGAAAAAGAAGAAAATCTTGACATTTTAACCATTTTTCCTAATACAAGTGGTTCGGAAATTGAGAGGAAAGATAAAACCGGCATAGGGAATTTTCCGTGGTTCTTGTGCTGCCAGCAGTTCTCCACAATTGATGGACCACCCGCCGGGATTTCTCAAACATTCTGTTGTAAATATGCATATACTTACATACATATTCAAAAAATACATAAATATGTATATTCCAGAGGCGGTCGCTTCATACAAGCCGAGAAGCCCGGCATGCGTACACATTTTCGTTCATTTCATACGAAATTCTTTAAAATCTGGCTATTTTACGTTTTAAATGTGTTTACTATTTAAGTTCTCAATAATATAGTCCCCACTGTAACATGCCCCTAAAAGCCTGCTAAGAAAATAGCGCAAATACACCACCAATCCACCTCACAATGTGTATTTTGTTTGTACAGCCAATCACAGCACAGTGAGCATGCTTAAACGTTTCCACACATTAGCTTTTACCTGGCTTTCAAAACAGAATAACATAGCTTTCATTTGATACCAATATCGTCCAGAAATATTGACAAATAAATAGGCTTGATTTTTATTGCTGACCAAAAAAAAAATAAAAATCTGAATAACGGTTATTCAGGCCCAAAACTGTTTTTGGTTGCCATAACGGTTATTCAAGCCCAAAACACTTTTCTGGTTGCCATAACGGTTATTCAGTCCCAAAACGGTTTTTTGGTTTTTATAATGGTTATTAAGGACCAAAAAAATTTTTTTTCTCATGATAATGGTTAAATATGACTATTACCCCCTTTCTCTTATAACCGTTACGTCCCTGCTTGCTACTGCTGAAATTTCCGTCGGTATAAGGAAACTAAAAATACCTCAGTGCATTCGTATAAGATTTCCCTAGCGCACGTTTTTATACTTAAGAATTATGTAAATACGAATTTTTTTATTTTAAAAATATTCAGAGTAAAATTGCAAAATCAAGAAAAAACAATTTTAATTTAAAAATGTTTATTTTTATTTTAAGCACTATGAGATTTTGAAGGAAAAGCTTTCGTTTTTATTCCATTAATTTTAATTTTTAATGTAAACATGTTTCTTTTTAAATCCTATATACATTTTAATTTAAAAAATTTAATTTTTAATTTAAAAAATTTAATTTTTAATTTAAAAATTTTCATTTATAAAATAAAAATGACTTGGTTTAAAACGTGCATTATAAAAATAAAAATTTTATTTTTGATTCCTTTTCTCTGAGTATACAAACAAAAAAATGTGTATCAGGAAAACAAAAATAAAAAATACATATGAGAAAAACAAAAAAAAATAAACGAGAAAAAACGATCTTCAAATACCCGAATTGTTCAAATGCCCGTACAAACATACGCGTAATAAACAAACAAACGAGCGTTCGAGCATTGAAAAGCATTTTTTCGGGCCATTCGAAAATGTTAAAAAGAAATCGAGAACTCTAAATCAATTAAACCAATTAGTAGGAAAAACAAAAAGGAACACACCTAGAATTGGGAGAGAAGCTCGGCCATAAAACTCGTCAGAGTTAAAATAGCGCCATTGTATTATATTATTAAATCAAAGTCAACGACGGAACGAAATCAAACCTTTAAATAATACAGCAAAGGAAAGTACATAAATGGCTAATGGTTATGATTGCCCAGGCAATTTATGCTAGGTCCGCCACTGGTATATTCAAAACATTTTCTTTGCCCTGCGTTAAAGTAACTGCATTTATCAAAACCGAAACCCCAACATTGTTGCGCTACACACATTTGGGCAAACAAATTTAAATGCGTTGCAGCAATAAATTACTTTTGAAAACTGAAAACTTTTTACGTTTTACATTTTACATTTTACGTTTTTACTTTTAACAAGTAACCTTTTTTTATTTGAGGCCAATGACTGTAAAATAACTTTCACCCATATTCGATGCCCTAAGCACTTTAATTAAAACATAAAAGATAACCAGGCAAAATTGTTGGCACAATTTTAGCACAATATACAACTACACATATATAGAAGTACTATACATACTCTACAGGTGGCAATACAAATTAGAAAATGCTAAGAATTTAGATACTAAGTAGAAAGTTTTGCATAAACCACCACTTGCTTTCATTTTGTGTTTATTTCTTAGGGACAATATAAGAAAAACAAAAAAACAGGAAGAGTAAAGAGAAATGAAACAGATTCCATTCTCAAAGAAACTTTGCCACTTTGTTAATAATTTCACTTACTTTGTTCAGTGTATTTTTTTTTTGCTTTTGCTTACTGCGTTCTCAGCTACGTACTGCATACCTAGTAATATACACTAGTAGATACATATATATACATATAGTGTGTATTTCAACGTCAATCCGGCAGGCGAATGTTAGGTTTGTTGATTTTTCGGTTGCACAAGAAGACAAAAAGGTCGATTAAACGAAATGCGAAAAGTTTTCAAATTTGCAGGTAAATAAATCAAAGCTAAAAGGAAAATGTATATGCACTAATACATACAGTGGTGGCCTGATAATTAGAAACGATTCACACAGGTATCAAAATCAATGTACAAATTTTGTCTAAGAGCATTATTGGGAATTATTGCCATCCTTTATGATAGACCAGGCAATGGACATTGTTGTCGTATAACCACGTTTTCCATTGAGGTAATCTTTTCTCTAAACAAACTCTTTATATCCCGACCCATAAGTTTTCGGCTGGTCACATAATTAGAAACGCCAACATTCTCTTGGAATATTTCGCTGTTTTTTTTGTTTTGTTCTCGAAATATTGTATCCTTTCAGTATTCAACGGATATATTGTAAATAATTAATACATTAAAGCAATTTAAATGGTCAAAGACCAGTTCCCCATTAAAAAAATTGAAAAGTTAAAAGCTTAGCACCATCTTATGGATAAAATGTCGATACTGGTAGTAGCATAGGGGTTTGGATGCTTCTATAAAACGTTAATTGGAGCAGTTAACATATACCGTAATAATAACCTACCTGCAATTTAATCCAAGAAGTGAAGAGCAAAAATTATCACTATCGCGGTAGAAAAAAATATTAGTAAAGGAGGCAATTTTCGTTTTTCGTTCAAATTAGGGCCGAAATTATACGGTTTATGAGCTTTGAAATCTTGGAAAGAATCAGGAGAAGGTGCCCGTCAGAATCTAGACACTGTTGGTACATCGGACAAAAAAACTCAGATGAGTCAAAAATATAGTACTACGGAATAATAGCATTGCCCATCGGAATGGTTGAAAAAGACCACTATTATAAAAAAAAAATGTTCTATACCAATGAAACTCAGCTTAATTTGTTACAATTTCACGGTGAAGTGTACTTCGGGCGATTTCCAAGCAAAATTTTATATCCCAGATGTCATTCGAGAATTGTGAAATACAGAAGTGGGTTGATTGTGGTGTAGGGATTGTTTTTTTGGTCTGTCACATGTCCAGTCATCGCTGTAATGGTGATAATGGATCAAAACCATTACAGTAGCAATTTAATAAACCCTATCGAGCCACACTCCTTTCAGAATATACCAACTCATTACGTTTTTCGTTGTGATACCAAACGGAAACCCTCCTCAAGATAAGTAAAAATTGGGTTATCGGTCTGAAATTTTGTATTTTTGGGTTGTTTTTCGCAAGAGCCTTTTCTCGTGCCAATTTAAAGTCTGTTGGCAAATATCACAAGAGATCCCGAGCTCAAAAATCCCTGCATTAGGGATGAACTCTTCAGGTTGATTCAACAGCTTGGCAAACCATATCAGTATGACCATGCTAACCACTAATGGAGGTTATTTGAGGAATATTGTCCACAGATTCTAAGAATGTCTGATGACACTCAAAAAATTGAAGATTTTGCTAAAATTTCTCCAAAATGCTCGGCGTTTCTAATTATGTGACCAAACGGAATATAGTGTACTTTGGGTTAAGTCCATTTTTTTAAAAGATTTGCGAATACATGAAACTTTGTGTATGCTAAATTCAATCACTAATAATTACTTAACAGCATCCAATAAAGAGTTTTATTATTTTCAGTCCAGTTTTTGAAATAAAAGACCAAATATGTGCGCTGTGAAGTCGTTTCTAATTATCAGGCCACCACTGTACATACAAACGCCATTGTGATACGGTTCTTTTCTACCGCAAAACAAAGTATATAAATAACAATGGAGTAAGGAAATGATTTCTACAACAAAACACATCAAGACAAATATGCGTGACTTATTAGAAGAGGTCAACCTTTTCTTGTGTAAAGTTTTATATACATATATATGTGTATATATTTACTCTTTTATTTACATATTTATTTACGTATTTATTCAACCAGTAACGTAAGCATTTTATGAATGAGAAGTTCAAAATGGTGGTTAAGATATTAAGATAGCGGCAGAACAATGGTGTGATTAGCAAAAGCCCGCCCGCTTCACCGAGACAAATCACATTGTGCCACATACATAAATTTCCCAACCACTCTCCATCTCCCGCTTCTTCTATATGTTCCTGCCCTTTATTACCCTCTTTCTCTCTCCTCCTCTTCCGTTCCATACCAGCAATATTCCTTGGGCCATCCGTGTTCACATATCGGTTATATCATTTGAATCGGTTCAGATATCTCAGGAACCGATTGAGATAGCCACGTAGCATGAACTACATATTTGTAAGTGGATACCCTCATCCGTTCTCTTAATTTAATACCAATATTGCCCATAAACACTTTGATGCCATCTGGGTCCATATATGTATTGGTCTATATATCGGGAAGGATGTGAGATACCGGAATTAAATATGGTCTAAATTCTTTAGGCCTTCATTATATAACAAACATACGTGATAAAAATTAACAAAAATAGACTATAAATATGGATTTTCTGAAATCTCGACTACAACGCCATCTACCGCAAAATATATAGCCAACATCACGGAGACTTATCCAAAGAATAATTGTTAAAATTTTGCAAAAATTCATTCAGTAGTTTTTGAGCTATTTCCTTGCACGAAGACTCCCTACAATTTTATATAGATATGAGGCAATTGCTACCAAAACCAGCTCATTCCATATCTTTCTGAAATCCACTTGTTTGAATATTTTGAAAGTTTAGAGGGCCCTTCATAGCCTGACAAAGGTAAATAGCTCAATTCAAGCCAAAAATTCAGCCCAAAATTAGATGAAACAAAATTTTGCTTGTAAGAAGCTTTTGGTCTCTGCTGTAAAATTTCCAAAAATGGAATGAGCTGGTGTTGATAGCAAACGTCTCATATATAGATAAGACCAGAACGACGTGTTCGCGCCTAGGACTTTCAATATTAAATATGAAAAGAATTTTGCATGTAAATATGTATGTACATGAACCAAACTTGCGACTAATTATACTCTGCTACAGTTTATGCAGTTTGCGGCGTGCGCTAAGCCTATTCCGAAATCATACTGTGAAGCAAACGGTATGTGTGCGAACTTGAGGTTTCTACATTCTGATATAAGTTTTTTTGACAACGCCATCGCACAATTGCATGGTGTCAATCAATCACTTTTCTCTACCTTTAATACAATTCAACATATTTCCTTTTTTGTCTTTGCTCCCTACGGCATAGAAACGATAGGTATGCATTTAAATAACGAACGGATGTGAGGAAGTTCAGAGAGATAGGGAGTCAATATCTATTTAGGATGCCTTCTAAAATATTTACACTTTTATGTGAATTTTATATGAACTATTGGCCAGTTTTTAATTAAGGAAAATTGAAAATTTTTTTTTTTTTTTATTTATTTTTTTTTTTTATATCGCCCGTTTTATGCAATAGGGATTTAACTCGAAATTTTCGATTTCTGGGATTTTGCCATATATTTCAATAACTGGTTAGTGCCTTTGAGTCTAGTCTTATAAAATACTCAAAAAGATAAAAATGGCGGAAATAGAAGTGATTTTGTAGTTAGCCGTAGAAGGAAACTATTTGAAATTATAAAACTTTATTTGCGTTTTCCCAAAAAATTTTTTTTTTGAGTTAAATCCCTATTGCATAAAACGTGCTCATTAAAATTAATTAAATAATGGAATTGCAACTCTTTATTGAAACTACTAAGCTTTAGTTATAATATGTATGTATATAGCAGTGGCGGACCTAGCATAAATTTTCTGGGCAAGCCTATGTGTGAAGCATAACCATTAGTCATTTATGTAATTTTCTTTTCTGTATTATCTAGAAGTGTGATTGCGTTCCGTTATTGAATTTGATTTAGAGCTCTCGCTTTTTTTAACATTTTCGAGTAGCCCGAATAAATGCTTTTCAAATTCTCGAACACTCCTTTGTTTGCTTATTACCCGTATGTTTGTACGGGCATTCGAACAATTCGGGTATTTGAAGTTTGTGTTTTCTCGTTTATTTTTTTTTTTTGTTGCCTTCATATGTATTTTTTTATCTTTGTTTTCCTGATACACATTTTTTTGTTTGTACACTCAGAGAAAAGGAATTAAAAATAAAATTTTTATTTTTATAATACCCGATTTAAACCAAGTCATTTTTATTTTAAAAATGAAAAATTTTTAAATTACAAATTGAATTTTTGAAATTAAAATATATTTAGGATTTAAAAAGAAACATGTTTAAATTAAAAATGAAAATTAATGGAATAAAAACGAAAGTTTTTGATTCAAAATCTCATAGCGCTTAAAATAAAAATAAATATTTTTAAACTTAAGATATTTTTTCTTGATAGATATAAAAACGTGTTTAAAAATAATGTAAATACAATACATTTTTAAATTTAAAAATCTTTATTTTTATTTTAAGCGCTATGAGATTTTGAATCAAAAACTTTCGTTTTTATTCCATTAATTTTCATTTTTAATTTAAAAATTTTTCTTTTTAAATCCTACACATTTAATTTAAAAAAATTTATTTTTTAAATAAAAATGACAGTTTAAAACGTGCATTGTAAAAATAAAAATTTTATTTTTGATTCCTTTTCTCTGAGTATAAGCTCGAATGTTGGTACGGGAATTTGAACAACGGGCTTCAAACAAACACGATCTGTTCGAATTGCTCGATACCCGGGTATCTAGAGCTCTACTTTGATTATATTCGGTTTGCATATTTGGTTTGTTGTTTATATTCATAACATATGAAACTGAATATATTGCATTAAATCGAGAAAATGAGGATGATAAAGAATTTTTAAGTTTTTATAGGTATACAATGAATATTATGAAGATATGTAGGTACATATGTTTTTGACTTTTGGTATTTTAGCTGTAGCTACTTTTGGTCAGCATATCAACAAGCCTGGCTAAGTCGAAAGTAAATTCAAGTTTTTTACCATCAGAATTATCTACAAAAGCAGAGAAGAAATTATTAGAATAAATTGGGAAGAACTCAATTGAATTGATTGATGACGCCAAACTTATAGGGAAATCTCACACGAAAGCGCAGAGGTATTTTTAGTTTCCTTATACCGACGGAAATTTTAGTAGTAGCAAGTGTATTTACTTATTATCTAATATCTAAAAGAAATGGGTGCTTTAGTGTTTGAAAAACTGAGGTCCAATTACCAAAAGTCGTGAAATTTTATTCGATTTTGATTTCCGTCGCTTTTTAAAATTATCTTGATATTTTGCCAATAGTCGCCAAATATCACAATCAACGCTTTTATAATCTGGTATTTGATACATGCACATGCAAGAAATTACGTGCATAAGTATGTATGTACATGCAAACGAAAATCAAATCAAATATGCATATGGCTGTGTATACTGAATGCCGAAGCCAGCTTCACATTCGCATACAAATTTAATGTGAAAAATAAAAAAAGTGCTTTGCTAGTTTTTTTTTTCAATTTAAGTCTGAAAATAAGCAATTGATTTCTCCTTAGAGAAAGCGAGAAAACAAGCTATGTTATTCTGTTTTGAAAGCCAGGTAAAAGCCAATGTGTGGAAACGTTAAAGCATGCTCACTGTGTCGTGATTGGCTGTACAAACAAAATACACATTGTGAGGTGGATTGGTGGTGTATTTGCGCTATTTTCTTAGCATGCTTTTAGGCACCGGATGTACAGTAGGGGCTATATTATTGAGAACTTAAATAGTAAACGCATTTAAAACGTAAAATAACCAGATTTTAAAGAAATTTCTAAAAAGGAATGAACGAAAATATGTACGCAAGCCGGGCTTCTCAGCTTGTATGAAGCGCCAGCCTCTGGTATATAGGTATGTATACATGTGAGAAATATATATCTGTGGACATTTGGAAGAACAACCTAAGTCGACCTAGGTGCATTTTCGGCTTTTTTCTATCATAAAGATACATTTTAAAATACGCTTCTTTCTGTCTAATCGGTGTTATGATACCATGTCGGGTTCAGGAGATATGATGAATCGAAAATCATCTTAAGTCCATATTTTTCACATATGCATTTCCAAAAGCCACTTAACTTAAGACAACATAGAAGTGATAAGAAAAATTGCAAGAATTCCTCTTGTAAAAAGAACCTAATTTAATTTAGGTGGCATATTTTTTTCAATATGCTTTTGAAAAACCAACCTAATTACCAACTTAAGTCGATTTTCTATCATATTTCAGTTTGCCAAATGAACTTAAATTCAATTAGGAGGCTAAAATTCTATAAAATTTTGATGAAAATCAATTTGAAAAAAGAACCTAAATTGAGATAAGTTGGTTTTTTTTTTTTTTTTCAAAAAACAATTTGGAAAAAGTACTTATTTTATTTGAAATCCATTTAAATAAAAACCGTTACGCCAAGAAATAAAAATTCAATTTAAAATGAACAACAGAATATTGGTTTATCATGACACGCCCTTACTTCTATGAAAATATATGATGGAAAGACACTGTGCACTTGCAAACCTGTTCTTTGCTCTCCTGTAAAATTAAGAATTTATACTTAGGTTGCTTTTCCACAGATATACCCTGTCCACAGATATACCCTGCAGCAAATCGCGCTAGTTCCAGGCTAGTGCAGAACTAGTTCAAAAAGGGATAGGTTTGGTTGGTCGTTCTATCCCAACGCATTGCTTTCAATTGTCTTTTTTAACACGGCGATGTCCTACGAGGTGGCAATTATGCCCCTCTTTGGAATGCGTTCTAAACTACTTCCTATATCGACAGTCCTAAACAGTTCGGAGATATGTAGTTCGAAAGGAAACACTTCAAGTCTAGTTCAAAAATGGTCGGTTATTGGCCACACTTTACAAAAATATTTCTCAGCTGGCAAAAATCTTAACATACTGAAAATAAATGCGACGTTATATCCTAAAACACCAAACCATGGAATTGTCCCTATAGAGGCATAATTGTAAAGTGCAACATTTGCTGTTGCTCAACTTTAGAGTAATAACTGAAAACTGTACCGCTCTGCATCCCTTTAGAACCAGTTCTCAGCTAGTTGTGAACTCTCTAGTTCTAGACTGTTGTTTTTCGGGACTCTGTCTTATATTAGCCGCTGGGTACATATATAACTTTAAGCATGTATGTATGTAAATACATATACCATTAACCATACATTACCATAACCATTGCGTGCCATATATAAATGAATTTGAGTTAAGTGTATAAAGACAATTTAATATGCAAAGTTTTGTGCAAAAATTATACGCCACTTTTTTCATTTCATTCAAAGAAAATCATGAAGTTAGTGAGTTACTAAAAAAATTTAGCCGAGCTTCATTAAATTTTCTTTAGATTGGGTTAGGTTACGGTGACGGTTGGAACTGATTTACGAAGGCCTGTAAGCTGTTACAAATGTCAGATTGGTTAAAGGAGAGTTTCTGGCCCAAACTGAACCGCGAAAACCACATCACCCACCTTTTCATTTTGTGCATGTGTTAAAGCACGCCTTTATCTTTTAAATGGCGATTTTATGTACATACTCTGAAAAAAAAAACCGCTGTAAATATAAAGACTTTTGCAGTTAAACGAACAACTTTCCGCAGTTGAAATGTGCCCAACAACGCTCCGTTGTTGTTTCAAAGATGCGAGCGTTTTTGATTCAAATACTTTTCGTATTTAAGTTAACAACGGAACCTGTTAAATCAAATACTTTTACATTTAAGTTAACAGTTTTTGCTTTTGAATTAACAGCAAAAGTTTTTGGTCCAAAAACGGGCACCATTGAAGCAAATACTCACGCATATAAATTAATCTCAAAAAAATTGTAAACAATAGTAATTTTTTTTAATATAATATATATTTTTTATTTTATTTTATTTTATTTTTTTATATAATGTATGTTTACCTAGCAATATTAATACTAAGGCCTGGTTTCACCAAACGAACTTTTTCGATTCGCCATTTCCATCTTTATTTTTTTATTCTTCATCTGCCTTGGCCACTCCGTCCAGCCTTCAAAAACAACTCTTGTTTGCAGCGTAGTAATGTTTATGCTATTCATTCCACTGCAATACAATTTCACTAAATTTAATTTATTTGTATTTTGTTTTTATTATTATTGTTATTGATTTTATATGCTATTATTTTCTTCACGGGTATATTTTGCAAATCCGCCTAATTTTTGCCACACTCTCACATGATGGGTTGTTGAAGTAGTTTGAATACATTACTCGTGGTGCATGTTTATAGCTTCGTAGTGAAAAAGTTCGTATACACGCTAACCGTTTATTTTATGTATTTGTTATGGAATTTGAAAATTTTTTTTCTATCTTTTTATTCTTCTTTTTTTATACTTAAAAAATTTTCAACAGCAAGGGAGTTTTTGGATCAACAACGCTTTTCTTTGAACTAACTACGGAAAGTTGTTGAATCAAAAACTTTGCCGTTAAAACAAATAATTTTGCTTTTGAATCAAAGACGGAGATTCAACAGCGGAAAGTAAGGGTATTTTTTTCAGAGTATGTACATACATACGTGTATGCTTACTAATCCTGCAAAAATGCGACTAATCCGGGATGTGTCCGGGATAAATCGTAAGGGGCCATGCTATTAATACAACTTGTGGTCTCTTTATATGGAATGAAGTGTTCCCTTTTGTTTGAGCATATCGTATGGGCAGACTAATTGTACCATTTTCTACCTGAGCGTGCACGAAAGTAGACTACTACTACACTTTGATGCCAATCGGATAACGGATATACCTGAACAAAAGCATATTTCGAAGTTCGTCTATAACCTTTTGCGTATAATTGTCAATAGTTAGTCTATATTTTTACCATGCCGTGAATAATTGAGGAGTAATTGTAGACCAATTGTACCCGAAATAGAGGAATCCGGGATAAATCTCTTTCGAGACTAATTGGACAATTTTTTTACAGAGGAGTAAGGACATAATTTTCAATAAGCCACCATTATTAAATTCATACAGACTCAGCATAAACAAAGAAATTGATTCCGCATATAAAAGAAAATTCATAAAACTGGAGGGCTTCTTCACACCTGCGTTAAAAATATTTCAATTGCAAAAAAGCGCAAGTTTCTACACGCCAAGCGAAATAAAAGTAGAAGAAAAAGAATAAATGGCGATTTTTTACGGTTTCAAGAGCATCTGCTTTGAGCGAACAAAACACAATGGATTGCTTTTCCTGCGTCTTTATCTGTGTAGATAACTTCTGCTAAATTCGCTAAAGGAAATTAATTCACAACAGTAAAAAAAAAATTAAAAAAAAAGTCAAAGCACTTTAAAAATCATTAAAAACAGGGAAAAGCAACAACTTGGCATATATTTAGGCGCAAAAAGTTGAGCCAAAAAAGAAAAAAGTACCCAAAAAAACGTCGCAAAAGCTATTAAGCAGACAAAATCAAATGTAAGAAATAATAGGGCGCCTACTAAGAGCGAACACGCAAAAAAAAATGTGAAAAATAAATAAAGAGAATTTTAAACACAATAAGCGAAACAACCAACAACAACAATCACAACCAACAACAACAATCACAACCAACAACAAAAGCATCAACAATAAACGACGGCAAAAAGGAAGCGCTACAAAAGAGGCAAAAAGTCGCATCTTCTAAAACGACTGCAGCAACAATAAAAACAAGAAAAGAGCACAAAACGCCAAAGAAATAAGTTAAGAAGAAAAACTTTAACGACTCGCGGCGAAATACACAAAATTGCGCCAACATTTAAATAGCGGTGCCACCGACAGCATAACCCGTATGGGCGAGCGAGCCACTCCATTCAGACGCATAAGCACCTATGCATGAGTTATGGAATAGTTAATATGTACATACAATCGTATGTACATACATATTTATATGCACATTTAAACATTTAAATGTGAGTGCGAAAAGATAAAATAATAAGATTTAGGACCAAGGACGGCCACTTATGTATTTAGAACAATAGGCGACCGGCCACTAAGATAGCAGCAGTGCGGCGCCAATTGTTTACATTTAATCATTCACATGTTAGTGTGAAATGATCACAAATAATTAGATTTAGGACCAAGGACGGTCACTTATGTATTTGAAACAATAGGCGACCGGCCATTAAGATAACAGCAGTGCGGCGTCAATTGTTTACGTATGTATTTAGGACCACTAACATAGTTAAGAAAACCATTTATTTATTTAGAATCGTAGACGATCGCAGCTACATATGTACGTATGCGATGACCGTATGTAGCATTGAAAACTGGCCTGTGAGCCAGTAACTTAGAAATAGTATAAATAGATGTAAGTTGGTTAAATAAAGATTAGTTTAAAACATAACCAAGAGCCGTGCGTATTCATTCCGTAAAGAGCACATCCCGCAACTGGCGCCCACAAAAAGAAGATCCCGCTCCCGAGACAAAACCACAAATCAACAACAAAAGCAACAGCAACATCAACAACAACAACAACAACAACAGCAGCAGCAACAACATCAGCAGAGCAACAACAACAACAGCTATAAATTAATGGCAACACCCCTGTATTTATTGTAAGTATTATCAAATTATATATAAATAAGAAAGTGAAAAAAGTGTATAGGCTGAGAAGCGATAGGAAAAAAAAAAAAAAAAAAAAATAATTATTTATTACAAAGAAATTAAAGAAAAGTGGAAGATAAAAAAAAAATAAAGTGTAGAAATGTCTCTGTCAGCCGAAGCTATTACCAACTTGATCACTCAAGTAGTGAGTCAAGTAGAGCAGCGCTTTGCTGAACAATTCAGGGCTATGCAAGGTAGCTTTAGTGAGCTTAGAACGATTCTCGCTCCTCCTCAGGTCGTAAGGTACGAGGATATCGGTATTGACGCAAATATCCAATGCGAAATTGGCTTGGATGTCGTTAAGACCGTACCCGAATTCTTCGGGGAGTCAGCCCGATACCCTTCGTGGAGGCAGTCTGCGAAAGCTGCCATGAAACCTTACGAGGCATACATAGGTTCAAATAGGTACTACCAGGCCATAGCCATCTTAAGAAATAAGATAACAGGAGCAGCAGATGCTATGTTATCTTCATTTGGCACACCACTTAATTTCCATGCTATAATAGCAAGATTGGACCAGGCCTATTCAGACAAGAGGCCTCTGTACCTTCTAGAGCAGAGATCTCCACAAAGCCCTTATGGACGCGCGAGCAACGGTACATTGAAATAAAAATCATGGCCGACAGTAAGAGCAAAAAAATTGCGGCCGCCCACTTCCTCCATTTTTAAAAGTACACCCGAAAAATTTCGAAAATTTATAAATTGATATTTTTTTTTATTTTTAAAGAGAATAAATTTATTTCTGGGTATTTTTTCAAATGTTTTATATAATTTTTAATTTTTTTTTTTAGATTTTTTAATTTTTTTTTAAATTTTTTTTTAAGTTTTTTTTTTAATTTTTTTTTGGTCTTGAGAAAAAAAAAGAATAAATTTCACATAATTCAGGGACTGGTAATAGTGCAACATAAAAAACAAAAATAGACTGTTGTCGGAAGAAAATTAGGAGAATGTGAATATGAAGAACAATAAAAAAGGAGATAAAGGAAACGGAGAAAAATGAGATACCTATTTTGAAGAGTTCTCAATTAATTTGTCGATATCTATGTCGATTTTTGTGGTAGATAATTTAAGAAGCGCTTCTAAATGCTTATTTGTTAATCTATTTCTGTGATTTGTTTTTATTTGCTTAAGATACGAAAAGGCGCTTTCACAAATATAAGTACTACCAAACATTGAATAAAATTTTAAAATTTCTTGACGCAGTATTGGATATTTGTCGTTGCTTATAACTTTCCAAAAATCAATGCCCTTTAAATCCAAGAATTTTAGTTCAGGGTCGCATTGTAAGTCGCATAGCTCCATTTGTAATTCTGGCTTCTGCTCATTTATATTGCATGTCATTGGTATAAAAAAAATTGGTAGCATTTTTTTGATAACTTCAAAGTCTTGGAATCTGTTAGAAAAATTATTTTTTAAATCAGCGAAATACGTTATAAACAGGGAGAAATCAAAAGTTAAAATATCAAATTCACTTAGTACTGACTTTAAGAAAGGAAAGTGACAAAGTTTTGTAATATTTAAATCAGCAATAAAAACTTCTATTTTTTTTATAAAGCCTTCAATTATGCTAACCATTTCAAATATCGATTTTTTATTTCCTTGCATACAGGTGAAGCTAATAAAAATGTGTTAAAAAAAAAATCTACATAAGTACATACGTATCACACTATTGAATTCCGTATCAAATCTTAATTCACAACGATTTGTCTCAGTGTGTGGGCGGCGACTCGCTGTAGCCCGCTTCTGCAGAAAATAAAAAAGAAAAATGGAAGCCAAAAATGGCGTGTACACAAACCCCGTCGGAATTGATTGCTTTGAAAATTCAGGTTTCATTAAATACTTTTAAAAGTGTTCAATATAATAAAAGAAACTAACACCATAATTTGTCTTCCAGGTCTGATAGTGAAAAAATTGTTTGATACAAAAAATATTCCAAAATTATTCCTTTATATGTAATTTTACATGAATTCATAGTAATTTTGCGCTGCTGTTCCTAACGGGTGTAGTATTAAACTTCGTTTGTAGGCGAGACGATAGAATGCGCGGTCGCGGTGATTTTCGGCGCGCTTGCCTATGCTTAAGCGCGGCACAAAAACAAAAAGCGCGGAAGCGCTTAGGCAGTGGAGACCCTTGTTCTAGAGCAAGAGCTCTCCACACTGAGGCAGGGAAGAAAGTCCATAACAGACTTCTACGATTTGGTAGAGAAGCAGCTTACACTTCTTACCAATAAGGCAATTATGCAATATAGCGGGGACAGAGTAGCTTTAGATTTACTAAATGGCAAATATAGGAATGATGCTCTTCGTGTTTTCATATCAGGGTTAAACCGACCCCTGAGTGATGTTTTATTCTCCAGTCGGCCCGTGGACTTGCCAAGCGCTTTAGCTTTGGCACAAGAGTTGGAAATGAACCAACAACGTTACGCTTTTGCTAACGCATTTGCTAACAGAAATAGTGATTTATACCGAATGCCTCACCCTCAATTTCGAACGGTACATAATCACGAAAGGGCGACTGTATCACAGCCAGAACCTATGGATGTTGACCCAAGTTTTTCTAGGCTGAGGAATGTGCAAAATTATGGACAGCAAACACATTCTACAAATTTTAATAATACAAATTATAGAATGGAATCAAGAAATTCCCAGAGGCATAAAAATAGTAATAGCAATAATCATAATAACTTTGGCCAGCAAGCGAATTTTTATCAAAAAAGCACTAGAAGTAAATTTGGAGCTTATAAAAATAACGGAAGTTGTACCTACCATAGTAGTCAAACTAATTCCCTAAACATCAATTCTCAATTACCTTACATAAAAATTAAAATACGCAATGGTAATGAAATTAAATTGTTAGTGGACACGGGAACAGAAAAAAATTATATCTTTAATCATAAATTTCTAAAATCTATTAAAAAGTTGGAAAATCCCTTTAGTTTATTATCAATTAACGGTGCTACTACAATCGAAAAAAACTGTTTGATAGAAATATTTGGTATAGCTGCAGAGTTCTATATTTTAAAAGATCTGAAAAGTTTTGATGGAATTATCGGATATGATCTCGTCAAACAAATTGGAGGAATCATAGATACGACTACTGGATATTTAATCCACAATAATGGTAGAGTACGGTTAAATTTTATGGAATGTGGTCAAGTAAATAAATTACAAATTGATGTCGACGATATTCCGATGTTAAAAAACGTAAAAGTTAAAAGTAAGCAAATAAAGTTTAAAAATATGATTCAAAAATCGGATGAAAATTTATTGGTTAATAATAAAAAATTTACAACTTTCAAGAAATCCCCTAATGAATCTCTTGACATAAATCCTGAATTTGAGGCACATTCTAGCAAAAATATCTTCCGCAATAGTTGGCCATTCTATAAAAAATCGAACAAAAAAAGGTTTAAAGAAGCAGGAATTAAAGAAATAGCGAGATAAATAAATAAAAAAGCAAAGCAAAAGAAACGGGGAAATTTTATAGGAGACCCCCAACCTAAATTGCACTATACTGCACTTCTTCCCCAGTCAACTAATGAGACTGCTCCTTGCTTGAAAAGTAGCAATGTTAGATATCCCAGTTAGCAGATTTTGAAATGAAATGCTCACTCCAGGTATTGACATAGGACATGAATTGGCTTCCTTGAATTAAAAATTAATCTAAATTGAATTAAAGAAAATAATAAATAAATTATCTTAAAAAAAAATCGCTTCTCACTTCTATTTTAAGAAAGCAAAAATAAAATTGTTACTTATGTATATTATCAACAAAAGATGTAAACGGCATAATATTAAACAAATGGCAATATGTATGGTAATTTGCGTGAAGCCACCCGTACCATGAGTAGGTCATTTGCAATTATTAGTGCTTATGACTAAAAGGGACTAATGCGGGCCTTCCATAGACAAATTCCACCACAAAATTTGTAATTTTTAAAAATCTGAAATTGACCATGCCCACAATTTTATTAAAGCGCTATACATATGTACATCTTGTATAAGATAAAATTAATTATTTTTAGTTGCTTATAAAAAAAAAAAATTAAATATCATAAGAAAATGGTATATGTAAAATAAAGAATGTTGCTGTTGATAAAAGAAATAATAAAACGGTATGCGCAAGGCGCATAATACTACGTTGCTCAACATGCCACTATCCCTACGATGCCTTACTGCGAGAAAATTCATGCAAAAATTTCGCTGAATTTTGAAATTGAAATGCAACGAAAAAATATTACCATGCGCCAAATACGCATCACAAACTTAAAAAGAGTTGAAGAATTTAACGAAAGCGCTAAAAATATCGCACTATAATTACCAGCCTGGCACAGCTGAATTAATTGATCCAACACCCGACCATCTAAGGTAACCTGTTGCAGATTCGGGACGCATCTGTTTAAGAGGGGGGGTAGTTATGGAATAGTTAATATGTACATACAATCGTATGTACATACATATTTATATGCACATTTAAACATTTAAATGTGAGTGCGAAAAGATAAAATAATAAGATTTATGACCAAGGACGGCCACTTATGTATTTAGAACAATAGGCGACCGGCCACTAAGATAGCAGCAGTGCGGCGCCAATTGTTTACATTTAATCATTCACATGTTAGTGTGAAATGATCACAAATAATTAGATTTAGGACCAAGGACGGTCACTTATGTATTTGAAACAATAGGCGACCGGCCATTAAGATAACAGCAGTGCGGCGTCAATTGTTTACGTATGTATTTAGGACCACTAACATAGTTAAGAAAACCATTTATTTATTTAGGATCGTAGACGATCGCAGCTACATATGTACGTATGCGATGACCGTATGTAGCATTGAAAACTGGCCTGTGAGCCAGTAACTTAGAAATAGTATAAATAGATGTAAGTTGGTTAAATAAAGATTAGTTTAAAACATAACCAAGAGCCGTGCGTATTCATTCCGTAAAGAGCACATCTCGCAACTCATGCATACATACATGCATTCAAAAGAAAATGCGCAAGCACAATTTTTTTCTTTTAGTTCGCGCATTTTTCTTATGGCAAAAAGTGAAATTACGAAAGAACAGGAAAATAAGCGAAAATGCTTTTACCTTTTCCTTGAGCTCAAGCAGGGCAGCGATTTTAGTCGCATGTGCGTGTAAATGTGCGCCTTAACAACATTCTTGTTCGCTTTCCTGAATTGCTACTGTTTATTTATGTATACGAGTATGCTGCCCTGTTTTAGTATCTTAGATTTGCAGGTTTCTGGGTAATGCGTACAAAATTGGTCGATTTATTCGCTATTTCACATTTCACTTACCCTCTTTCGTGTTGCTTTATTTCGATCTCTGCATGCATCTGTTTCATTATGAACTTTTTTTAAAGTTCAACTTTATTCTCATGGGGTAATTCCTTTTAAATGAATAGGAGAAGGGCAGAAAGTCTTTTTGAATTAATATAAACTCCTACTCCATAGTGCCATCTATCGGTAAAAAAATCTTCAATGTTTTTATGTTCACTCATTGAATTGAGTTTTCATAAAAAAAAGCGATTATCCATCGACTGTGTGTCGGTCCAAAATTCAATTTGTTCATAACTCAAAACTGGGTATGGAGCTCAATGTACACAACGCCATCTAGCGGCAGAATAGTTTTATTTATACACATGTATTGTGTAGGCCAATACACCCTCTATTTTCGGTACTACTGATATGGTTTTCTCTTTTATATCAGACTGCCGATCAGATACATTTTGGGCTCATCTTTTAATGTGCAACTTATTCACCAAAGTTTGTTACTTTTTTTCTTCTCGCAACATCTCAAAAGTGCGAGCGCTCTCCACACTACTTGGCTTACGCTTTCATTATAGTTGGGTGCAGTGGCGCACACAGAAAAATATTTTGGGGGGGGTTTTCAATATCCAACGGAAAATTAAAAAAATGTTGGCGTTTCAAAAAGAAATTTATGTCATGCATTTCCGTGGGAAATATATTGAATTTTATGGAAAACCTCCTTCTATACGCAATAGACACCATTAAACGTTACTTTGGCTCATTTCAAATCAACACATTTGAAAAAAAAAAATTCTGGAAAAAGTTTGTGTAAATAAGTGTATTATGATTCTTGCGAGATTTCAATTTTGAGTGCTAAAAAAAAGCAAGAAAAATATATGTTTCATGATTTAGCTAAAGAAAACAGTGAGAATAATTTATTTTTAGCAAAATACAAGATGAAGAAATCTTAGTTTTTCTATGTGCGTAATTTTCAAGCATTAGCATTTTCATTTAAACTTTTAACAACTAAGGACCAATCTGGACCAGGTCTTATAAGCAGATTTGAGTTGTTTTAAGTCTTCTCTTGAGAAGCCTGTTTATAAATTTTTCCCTTTTTCTTAAATTATCATATTAAATGTACATAACTAGTCTATAAAATATATTGTTGCCCAAGATGCTCCTTTTACGTATTTTTGTACAAATGTACGTCGACTGTTTTCGATAAATCTTTATTTTCGATAAAATCTGAGTAATTGATCGCGGAAATATTTTTTTTAAATTGTAACTGTGTTATTTGACATCGGATTTTTAAAATTCAAATGTCATTAGTTTAGTATTTGGAAGCTCTATATATCCTTCTAATGTCCTTTTGACCTATGAAGTCATTTTCACATAGTTAAGTCACCTAACCAAGTTTTTCATCCAAAATATCCTTTTTGTTTCACAAGAAAAAAATCGCCATAAATAAAGTATTTATCGGATCTCTCTGATATTACGCTTAAAGTATTTGCAATTAAATGGGCAAATTTTTAAAAGAATAAAACTTTCCTGATTTTTACAACTTTTTGTAAAAAACTTACTTTAAAAATAAAAATTTTTTCAAAAATCGCAAAAAAATGCACAGCTATCGCTCAGCGAGTTTTTACTAGACCACTACAAGTTGTATGTCATTTGAAGCGTATTTTAATTGCCTTTCAAACGAGATACTGCTTGTGTATATCGCATTTGTAACTCCAGCGAAAATAATTTTTGAATGAAGTGATAACAAAGAACACAAAATTACCGTTATCTCGAAAACCGAACCATACAAAAAATTAAAAAAAAAAAAATAGTTCCAAGCTCAGCAGGTCAATTCCTATCCTCCCCCATTCCTAGTTTTCTTGTTTTTTTTTTTTGGCTGTAAACTAGCGTTAGTGGTGGGCGTGGATTACAATTATATGCTTTTAATTTTTCCGAAAGATGAGTCGTTTAGTGGGACAGCAATGAGCAAAATTTGGTTTCGGTAGGTCCATCCGTTTCCAAGAAACTGAGCTTTGTCCCACTCTCCATACAAATGTGACCAGTGTGCGTTGGTGAATTATTTTAAATTAAAACAAACTTCAGCTAATATCCACAGCATACTTTTGGGGAAATGTCTCCACACTGCTTGTTTATAAACCGTCGCCCGGATAAATTAATGTCGTATGTTGCATTTGAAGACTTTTGGGAAAACAGGTTTGAAGTTTGGAATTGTATTTCTCCAAAATTTCTGATTAGTTTTTCTCCAAAGTCTGGCAGAACACTACTAGGCCACAAAATTCTTAAATTATTTTAATTTTGTTATATATTGTTTATTATTTTGGAATTTATAAAGGATTTTCTTCAGTAAAATTTTGTCGTATGTTACCTTTAGCAACATTTTTGCAGGAAATTTGTATGACGTACGACAAAATGTGTTCCCAAATTGAACTAATTTAAAGATTTTTAAAATTAGTTAAATATTGTATTTGATTTCTCATAAAAGTAAATAAATTGCGACCTTGCACAAACGAAAAAATTCTGCTCAATATCTCTTAGACTAAAGGAGATAGCAAAAAACGGATAACGTCATTCGAAAGATCTTGATTAGTTTAGTATAACTGTATTATTAACTCAATTCGGCCCAAAATTCACATACGACACTTATTTATCCGGGCGACGAAACATAATCAGTAGATGTTGACAAACATTGGCAATGTACATCCACGAATATTCATAGATTTTACAACATGTATTTACACAAATATTTATGCATGTACCATCTTTTTATAAAATTATTTTTTTATGGTGTGCTGTCAAATTTTGTTGGGGAGTGGGGTTTTAACCCCAAAACCCCCCCTTGGTGCGCCAATGATTGGGTGCACCAACCTCTCAACAAAAAAAAAAAAAACTAACTGTCATCTTGCCAACGCGCCATCTAGCCATCCCCAACCAGGTCATTTTTGTTTAGCTGAAAGTGCTTATTGTTGTTGCTGTTAATTCTTGCTTTCCTTCTTAAACACCGTTTCATTTTGCCTTGCCAGCGTTTGTTTACCCGCTCTTTTCTCGCTTGCCGCTAAGCCTTTGATATGCTCAGCTTAACTTTGTGTCTTCGTACACTTTTGCGAAAAAAAAAATCGTACGTTTTCTCTCATTTCCTTTGCCACTCATTGCTTTAATGGCTTTTAGCGTATTTTTGTGAAAACACCAAAGCTTAACTATTGTATGTGTGTGGAAATTGTTGGCAACATTGGCGTATATGTGTGCACTTGTGCATACATTATGCCGGGGCAATTTGTATGGAGGGAAATTAGTCGATATTGTGCCGTTGAAATTGGCATTCCTCTCATTTCCCCGAGTAGAAAACCCTTCCACGACATTTGTATAAATTTAATTTTGATATTCCGTAATTTGGTTATTATGGACCAAGTGGAATTTTTGAAAATTAAAAATGGACAAAAATCGCAAAAAAATTAACCAGTCCAATATGCATATCAGATTCAACTATAACATTAAATACTCCGAATACAAAATTTCAGAAGTTAAGCTGCAAAAATGGAAGACTTATTCCCCAAAACGAAGACTTATGCTGCTTGCAATTTGTTTTATGTATGTTTGCAGTAGTACCCTTTGGCGTATGAGTAACCTTCAGTTTTCTTAGAGTTGAATAATGTAAAAAACCAAATTCAAACTCAATAAATTTGCGTGCTGGTGTATAACACTTAAATTTCTGCAGCTAAAATTTTTTATTCGGAGTATTTATTGTACACAAGGTGATGTCGATATCGAATGACTATAACATAGAGATATCATAGCAAGATTTTGGGCTAAAGAAAAAAGAAAGCATTCTAGCTCTCCTATACCGGAAGATAAATTATAATTCTAAAATTTTGTTACGTATTTGTCGATAGCTCGATTATATCTATCGGGCTCGTATCGCTAAATTGTTAAATAAAAGACTTTATTTACTTCTTAGTTCACACCGCTTTATTTCACGACTAAAAAGTCTACACTTTTTTACTTGACTTCATGTTAACACTTCTACGGTTAAGTAATTTGCAAGAAAATTTAAGATGTAAGTATTATACACAGCGACAGATAATTGCGAAAATATGCGATTTTTGGCATTCAACCTTCAAAACCGGAGAAATTAAGCTATATCTCGAAAGTAGCTCATCCGATTTTAATTCTAATTTCCTATCTAGATTTAGCATAAAATTTTTGTTCACTTTGATGTGCATATTGGCCTAGTTGATTTTTTGTCAATTTTTGTCCATTTTTGATTTTTAAGAAGCAATCTTGGTCCATAAAAACCAAATTCCGGAACATCAAAATTAATTTTGGACCAATTTCGTTGAAAAGCTTTCTACTCAGAAAAATTAGAGGAATCATATTTTCGATGGCACGATATAGATTAGTAAATTGCCCCGGCCTAACATATGTACATACCTACATACTTATGTACAAACGAGCTTGTATGTTCGCGTTTGACTTTCATTTCCGTTAGTACTGTAATCATTCGTTTATTCGTTCATTCGTACATTCGTATATCGTAATTGTATTCGCGTTGCCTTTGATATTGCGCTGCTTTCGCTTTGGCGTTCACTCAGTAACCTCATTTCGGGCAATTAGGCGATCAAATATAGCGTTAAATACAAACAGACACTTTCTTTTGAGCAAATCAATGCGTACATATACATATTTGTAAGTAAAATATAAATGTTTGTATGTATGTATAATAGTAATCGTGCATAGACACGATGACGCTACATTACAATCGCATTTAGTATTGTAATGTCCGTCAATAACAACTTTGAATGTTATACATGAATGGCAGTAAATACCTATACACCAGTGGCGGACCTAGCATAAATTGCCTGGGCAAGCATAACCATTAGCCATTTATGTAATTTCCTTTGCTGTATTATTTAAAAGTCTGATTGCGTTCCGTCATTGACTTTGATTTAGAGTTCTCGATTTCTTTTTAACATTTTCGAGTGGCCCGAATAAATGCTTTTCAATGCTCGAACGCTCGTTTGTTTGTTTATTACGCGTATGTTTGTACGGGCATTTGAACAATTCAGGTTATTGGAAATTCTTTTTTTCTCGTTTATTTTATTTTTTTTTTTGTTTTTTTCATATGTATTTTTTATTTTTGTTTTCCTGATACACATTTTTTTGTTTGTATACTCAGAGAAAAGGAATCAAAAATAAAATTTTTATTTTTATAATGCACGTTTTAAACCAAGCCATTTTTATTTTATAAATGAAAATTTTTAAATTAAAAATTAAATTTTTTAAATTAGAAATTAAATTTTTTTAAATTAAAATGTATTTAGGATTTAAAAAGAAACATGTTTACATTAAAAATTAAAATTAATGGAATTAAAACGAAAGTTATTCCTTCAAAATCTCATAGTGCTTAAAATAAAAATAAACATTTAAATTAAAATTGTTTTTTCTTGATTTTGCAATTTTACTCTGAACATTTTTAAAATACAAAATTTCGTATTTACATAATTCTTAAATATAAAAACGTGCGCTAGGGAAATCTTACACGAATGCGCAGAGGTATTTTTAGTTTCCTTATACCGACGGAAATTTCAGCAGTAGCAAGTGTATTTGCTAATTGCCTAAAAAATTGGTGCTTTAGTTGCATGCACATGCAGATGTAAGAAATTATGTACATAAGTATGTACCTACATGCAAACAAAAATCAAATCAAATATGCATATGGCTGTGAATACTGAACTTTTGAATGCCGAAGTCAGCTTCATATTCGCATACAAATTTGATGTGAAAAATAAAAAAAGTGCTTTGCTAGTTTTCTTTTCAATTTAAGTCTGAAAATAAGCAATTGGTTTCTCCTTAGCGAAAGCGAGAAAACAAGCTATGTTATTCTGTTTTGAAAGCCAGGTAAAAGCTAATGTGTGGAAACGTTGAAGCATGCTCACTGTGCTGTGATTGGCTGTACAAACAAAATACACATTGTGAGGTGGATTGGTGGTGTATTTTCGCTATTTTCTTAGCAGGCTTTTAGGGGCATGTTACAGTGGGGGCTATATTATTGAGAACTTAAATAGTAAACACATTTAAAACGTAAAATAACCAGATTTTAAAGAATTTCGTATGAAATGAACGAAAATGTGTACGCAAGCCGGGCTTCTCGGCTTGTATGAAGCGACCGCCTCTGCTATACACGTACATATAAATATATATATGCATTTATCAGAGACCTGCATGTTGTAGGTATCCTTCTAAACAGAAAAATAAACTGAACTTTAAATCATAATAAGTATGATATATGAAAATATAATCGACAATCCTCTAGGGTGAAAAAGTTCAAGAAAAGTTGGAACAAAGCGCCATGAATGTTTCTAAGAATATAACTGAGATGACAAAACATCTAGCTTATAAAGTAAACCGCATTTAATTCGGAATATGTATGTGCTACTGTATCAGCAGAAAATGTTTTTAAAGCACATCAGAAGACTGTGTATGCGTAATTAAGTATGTACACTCATCAGTCCGTGGTTCATTTAGAACTTAGCGCAATTCAATACAATTCTCTGAACAGATATATATATGTTTAATATATCAGGATGTAAGCACATACTTACATATACAAAGTTAATGTTCATTAGGGTTCGCTTCACACCATTTAACGCCCATCAAGGTATGCTACTACTGTATAAATATACAATACATTGAAATTCTGTTGGCTCATCGAACTAAGTAAGTCGACCATTATAGGCGTGCTAATAAACCGTTCTGTAAGCAACGTGATAAACTTCATAATATATACCTAGGCTTATCTATCTATATACATATAACAAATTACGCTAATGCGTGTTGTTTGCGTTGATGCGGTTTACCGTTGCCTGCATGCGTGAATATAGATAGTTATGTGTGTCCTATTGTATCCTGTAGGGAAAATGGCTTACTGAAAAAAAGTTCAAGTGCATTCTTTGTCACTAAGCAATTGCTGAACTTAACATGACGATGTCCTAGATGGTGTCAATGTTTCATTTCCGCTAGATGGCGGCAAAGCCGAGGTGTATGTACTTACTTATCAATACGTTCATCAACACTGGTTCTGAAGCTGACTTTTTGGTTACTCGTTATAGAATTTCCTGCCGGTTAGTTTATGCCAATTATATTAGTATTATCTGCTTTCATGACTGGGATCTATTTTAGCAGATTTAAGCGACATATTAAGTGTTATTTCTTCTGTTTTTCTGTGTATACCTACGCCGTTCATTTCAGATTCATTTCGCCACGCATTTATAGCATTATATTGAGCCCGCTGCCTTTACACATTCATCCTCTTTGTATTGGAGATGTCCCAACGACATTTCATGCGTAAGTAAATTCCTTAAAACACAACTAAATATGTATGCACTTGCATTGATTTAATCACACTAATCATCGCACTCTTAACCGAACTAACTACACTACTGAAGCTTTTTAGTTTCTAGTTTCAAAGTGGGCCGACCGGCAACATGCATAAATACATTTATTTACCATTTATTAACCAATAACTTACAGTAAAATTAATACGCTTGAAAACTCCTAGGCGGTACGCTTAAAAGTTAGCCCATTTATTTCTTATAACTTAACCAGTATATAGTATCTGTAATTAAGCATTACTAAATAGCGTGAACATTAAAGTCAACTTAGTGACAATCAACGTGCGTCGCGTCGCACGGTCGGTGGTTTTAACCTATGATTAGACACGTTTAGCCCACCAACAAAAGCGGATGTGTGTGTGAAAACACTGCAATTATGCGGCAGGCACCGCGATGCAGTAATCAACAACAACAAGCGGTGATGGACGAGAGGCGACGCACGTGAAACGAGTAGAGAATAACGAGAAGCGACGCACGTGAAACGAGTAGCGAACAACGAGAGACGAGACGGGGATGTGTCATGAAATAGCGACCGACTTGAGTCGCAAATACTTGCACTTTGCACGAACTATACAAACACATACGGAACTATTTAAATGACTCGGTTTGTTTGCCGTTTTTTTTTTTCGTTCCTTTCATTTTAAATAATTATTTTTTTGCCTTCTTTTAATTAATGGATGCGCCAAGCATTGCGTTTTACCGCATTTTGCAACGTTTCACTTTTTAAATACTTTTGTGTTTTGACTTATTTTCGTATATACATATGTAAATATATAGATGGATATATGCATACCCTCCAAAAAAATCAACACCTTATATTAGATATACTTATTCCAGAAGATTTAAAGGCTTTCGAAATAATGCCTGAAAATTCCAAGCGACCAAAAGTTGTATGGACAAAGGCTTATAATACGGCTGATTTTGCTCTGCTGATATCATCAGGCTGTAAGAACTACTCTCTCTCTCTCTCTCTCTCTCTCTCTCTCTGAGAGGAAACCTTATTCCCAAGGATTATCCGCCATGGGAATAAGGGATAGATGTATGTATTTTCTCCAAGCGGAAATCTTCCTTTCTTATCGAAAATACGGTATTTTTATGCTCGCCACACATTGTGCTCTCTTTGCCCATGTTTGCTCATAAAACTCAATTCCTTCCCTCTCTATTTGAGCGCATAACAGAAAAATAAGTATTAAAAAGTTTGGAGCAGAGCGAATGAGCGCATAACAGCAAGCAGCGCTGCCAGCGTATTTATTCCTTATTGATTAGGGAACTTTTTGCAGGGTATATATGCATATAAGTTTATACATATACAGTAGATATGTACCTACCAGAGATCAGCATGCGATACATTTTTTGTGATTTAGAGTATACTCATAAAAAATGCGGTGGGAGTATGATCGCAACCGCAAAATATGCGATCATAATAAACACCGTACCGCATTTTCTTGATCAATTCCGGTATGCGGTAGTATGGATATCACAACACCGCAAACACCGCATATCGTAAACACCGTATACCGCAAACACCGCATATCGCAAACACCGCATATCGCAAACACCGCATACCGCAAACACCGCATTTCCCAAATAGAGATATTGACAATGTTGCCAGTGCGATTTTTTGTTTGTAATTTTTACCGTCATGGATTTCTGATGAAAAATACTACTGATTACAATTTGATTTTAACCAAAGAATATCTATACAGGAAAACTCTCAGGATTGGTTTTATTTAATTTTTTCATGGAAAGGGCCACTTAAAATTTAGAGTTTGTTTACATTCAAAATAATTTGACTAATGAATTTCAAGATAAAAATGTGTCCTATTTACATGAAATAGAGTTTTTTCTAAAATCCTCGAATCACATTTATGGCTTCTTAATAATACACATAAGTTTTGTTTACACATTTTTGTTTGTCTGTGACATAATTCTTTATTTTCCAACGAGGCATTAATTCAATTTTCACAATCGACAAAATTGGCTACGATACATTGATTGAAACCGAAGTTTTTGTCATTTTATTGGAGCAACAACAATACGCATGTTTATTTTTATACATTTTATTATGCGCCCGTTGGAATGAATACTTTTCCGTCAATCTAGCAATTCGTTTAACTGAGAAACATAGTTGAATTAGATGTCTTTTTACGGCAAAGCTGAATTACTGAATGTATCGATCGTCATTTAAATTCATTTAATTCAACTATGTTGTCAATTAAACGGATTGCTAGTTTGACAGAAAAGTATTCATTCTGATGGCCCTATTAGTCGCATTGGATTTCAAAAATGAATTTTTGATTATTTCATTATTGAAAAATATTTTATTATTCAAAAAACTGCCACAAAAACAAAGCACACAAAAATAAAAAAAATACTTGAGAAAAAATTTGCTATATATCTTATAATCAGTAACACATAACACATATCTTTGTATTTATGTACAAATGAATTTTCAATTGCCTATACCTTTGCAGTGTGTGAAAAATTTCCGGCAACACTGAATAGTACACAAATAAACAAATGCGGTGTTTGCGGTGTTTGCGATATGCGGTGTTTGCGGTGTTTGCGGTACGCGGTGTAAACAACACTAAATACCGCAATATCATTTAGGTTTTCAATCAATGCGCTGGCGGTGAATTTTTTTTCTGGGTACTTATTTTTTGAGCCACTTAAAAAATTAGTATTTTTGCGGTGCTTTAGAAAATGCGGTGCACCGCAGCTGATCTCTGGTACCTACATATTTAAACAAATATTTTTTTTAATTTGAGGTTTTCATTTCAATGCTCTCTGCTTGATCAATATGCCAAATTCATGAACATATGCAAAACATAAAGTATGTATATACAGTTAGATATGTATGTATGTATGTCTATATAAATAATTACATACATACATAAATACATATGTTACGTGACCAATGGCAATTAGCTCTTGGTTGGTAGGGTAATTTGCACAACAATTCATTTGGAAAAATAGGTAAGTGTCTGTTTAGTTGTTTTGTTTGCGACATTTTCACAAATCATAAATACGAGTATGTATAACTGTAGTGTTGCTTTTGCAGCAATACCTAAATGGCACTCGAACACCATAAAACATATTTACAATGTATATACGAGTATGTTCGTTTGCATATTCATTTATTATAATTTTGTACATTTGACATTTTGTTGACACAAAAAAGACTACAAACAACCATCAATGAGTCCATTTCCCTGTGAAATTGCTGATGGAAATTTAGTATGCTTTGATGGCAGGTAACTACCAAGCCATCGGTGAATAATAGCACTCGCTTCTGCATAATTTTTTAGTATTTGCAATTCATAAACCACAATTTTTTAATATACCAACTCGAAAGAAAAAAAGTAGTTTTATGATTTGTTAAATCCATGGTAGCGTTAGTGTTGAGACACTAGCGGGTTAGGTTTAGATGTTTCTTCCTTAGGCTTAGAAAGGCACAGTGTGGTATAGGTTAGGTTTGGTGAGGTATAGGTTAGTTCGCAGTGACTACTAATTTCCACATAGCATACTTAGTTCCCTTTGTGATACCAAGTGAATCCGAAGACCACCCCTAATGGAACCATCGTGTAAATTCTTTTAATTTTCCCAAATTCAACTATAGCTAAAACCCCTATATAACTAAATTGGTAGGCACCTAAATGCTTCAGTCGACTCCTTCCCCGTGCAGTGCAATCGCTTAGCAAGTACTTTACTGTTTCGGGCTCCTACTTGTCTCACAAGCACTACAGTAATCGTAATATGGAGCATTTGTTCTTTCAGCATGCTTCCCAAAGACTATATGGCCTGTTAATAGCACTGTCTTTAGTGCAAGCTCGGACCTTCCAAGTGTGCGTAGTATCTTCGTATGTCTGGCCTTCCAGTCAGTCCACAAGATCTTAGTACGGTTGCAAGTACTCAGACCACCGTGTCACCTGTCATTTGCTTCTTCGAAGTACATCGCCTTCAGTTTGAGCTTGTTGGTAGCGATCGGCATACCTAAACTCTTCCACCACACGGAAAGTGGAGCGCATGTGCCCCCTCTAGCAAATTCGTATGCCATCTCGTTTCTCGGTATGATACAGTGTCCCCGCATCCATACAACCTAAATGGTAAACTGATCGGCCATCTCATTTAGGGTTCTGCGGAAATTTTCCACAGTTCTGTATTTATATATGACAGTTGGAAGCGCTTTCAGTGCAGCTTCGCTGTTTGAGAGGATGTATAGGTATAACTTTGAAGAACTCAACCGCCTCCTGTAACCCCGCTACCTGCACCTGGAAGACACTGCAGTGATCAGGTAAGCTAATGAGATTTTTAACCATCCTTCGGTTGAGCAGACTCTTCCTTCCACCCTAACATTGGGCTTCGATTCATCAGTGTAGAGTTGGACAGCATTTTTCGGTAGCGGAGAACCTCTGGTCCATGTCCAACAAAATATATCAGGAAAAAGGTTTAGAGGACGTCAGTTGAGCGCTGAAGGATTTTAATAAACATACGTATGTATGTATGTATGCATAATAAATATTTCAAAAACGAGTTATGCCAACAAACGCTACAAATATGGAGCACTAATGTTGTCAATGCAAAGCAAACCAAAACAGCGGCCAAATTCCTTTCAGCAATTAAGCGCTTCCGAAAAGGAATAATGTCCTCCTGCGGCATAGAAATAGAAGGCAATTAAAATAAAAGGAAGTATAATAAGAAATAAATCATATACGCTATCATATTGCATGTGAAACCGTAATATTATAGTAGGAAAAACTTTAACGCCCCTCCGAAATCCGGAATTTCATATGAAATCTAAGGAATGCCAGCTAATAGAGCTTTTGACATAAATATTTACTTAGCTTTAGATATAATATATAACGCAACATAAAGCAATGCTTAAGCGTTTGCTGACCTGCTGTTGGGCGACTTATTCGAAATTTTTTTATTTTATTTTATTTTATTTTATTTTATTTTATTTACAATTCTTATTTCTTTTTATTTATTTTACTCGTTTTCTTTGCACACAAATTTACTGAATGCAGTTGAAGGCACTTATTAAATGAAGTTAAATACACTTGAGGTTTTGTTTTTTTTTTTTTTATTTTTTTCCTTTATGCAAATGTGACGTGAATGACTGTATTTATCAAAGATGACTTGATACGAAACTCTTTTTTACTCTCTCACTTTTATGATTTTCCCACGGGTTTTCTGTGGCTTTGTTGCCAGCATCAACACAACAGAAAACCCGGCCGATCAGCTGTTTGTACAAATTGCAGGTGCCAGAAGGGAAAACACGCCAAAATAAATAGGCGCATTTGGTGGATTTAGATTTTTTTTTGTGTGTTAAATTTTGTTGAAATAATAATGAATTATGAAAAATATCGAGGTAATTGTATTGCTCGTGTATAGTACGCAGTGCAGTTTATTGTTTCAACTGGAAAAAATTGTGTTTCAGTTAAAATTATAAAAAATATGTTAATGAGATGGAACGCGGGCAGCGGTTATTCAGTAGATTTATATATATCTCCGGTTAAAAATTATTATATTTCAGTTCTAATATATTCACATTTTAATAGAATTGCAAAATAGAGTAAAATATTTCTTAAAAAATACCACCCAACTACATGTATTATCGTTCACCACTTTTTGTGCGTTATTCTTAATTTGTCTGAGATCGGGTTTCGAACACGAATATTCGGAATGTGGGAAAATCATACTATCCTGTGTATCACATTTGTGGTTATATCCTTATCTTAATTTGGTATAAACAAAATTTTATTATTGCTATAGTCTTCAATAACATAAGGAAGCCGAAAAATTCCTAGAAATAATATCTAAAATACCCATTTTCAGTTTTCGAACAGAGTGGCACTAATGAAAAATGTTATAAAAAATGCGCATTTTGACAGCGCTCTCACGAAATGAAGAGTTTCGTATCTAGTTATCTATGGTATTTATTATGAACTTATTTTGCTTGAGTGCCTGTAAATCATAGATGGCCAAAACTATCACATTCAAACATTTCTATTTTATGAAGCGATGAGAGAATGAGGAGAATAAGTCGCTCACGCGTCTCGTCAAAACAATGTTGCCAACATTTCCAATTTATGCGGAAAAGGGAATTTTAAGTAGAAGGGACTTTTTATAATGCAAATAGTGCTATAAGTAAATTTTTTCGACCGTAATGCTAAACGGCTGAACGTACATATCTATTAAAATATGATTAAAAAGTAAATAATAAGTAGTGAAAAAGTTTATTCATCCTTTTCTTACTATTTTATATAAATTGTATACATATATGGTTATGGTTTCCGTAATTATAAAAAAAAATTAATAAAATCATCGCTAAGGATATACTCGAAAATACGGCTCGGTATGTACTATGTACACATATCTCATTTCTCTCTCCATATTTAATACGCCATCATAACCCCTGGCATGAATTGTCCTATAATGGCGTCCGACAAAAAATTTGGTAGCCCGGGCTATATCACTATGACACACCAAACATTTTTCCCCATTGCTAATTACTAAGAAATCTCTTTCCCAATTTAAGTTAAATATTTTTCGCAGCAACCTGATTACTTGAAAGTAGCGCGTCGAGTGAGCACGATCACAACAAAACCGTAGTGTCGGCATCACTGATTCATACAAAATGCTTATATGTGTGCGTTAGCAGTGAAGCTTATCTTGTGTACGTGTGAAAGCAGAAGAGAAAAAATTGGCACGCGTGTCTATCGCGTAGATAACTAGATACGAAACTCTTAATTTCGTGAGAGCGCTGTCAAAATGCGCATTTTTTTATAACATTTTTCATTGGTGCCACTCTGTTCGAAAACTGAAAATGGGTATTTGACATATTTTTTCTGGGAATTTTCGGCTTCCTTATGTTATTGAAGACTATAGCAATAATAAAATTTTGTTTATACCAAATTAAGATAAGGATATAACCACAAAAGTGATACACAGGATAGTATGATTTTCCCACATTCCGAATATTCGTGTTCGAAACCCAATCTCAGACAAATTAAGAATAACGCACAAAAAGTGGTGAACGATAATACATGTAGTTGGGCGGTATTTTTTAAGAAATATTTTACTCTATTTTGCAATTCTATTAAAATGTGAATATATTAGAATTGAAATATAATAAATTTTAACAGGATATATATATAAATCTACTGAAGAACGCTGCCCGCGTTCCATCTCATTAACATATTTTTTATAATTTTAACTGAAACACAATTTTTTCCAGTTAAAACAATAAACTTCACTGAATATTACACACAAGCAATACAATTACCTCTGTATTTTGTATAATTCTTTATTATTTCAACAAAATTGGGCACATAAAACAAAACATTAAAATCCACCGAAAGTGACAATTTATTTTGGCGCGTTTTCCTTTCTGGCACCTGCAATTTGCACAAACAGCTGATCGGCCGGGTTTTATGTTGTGTTGATGCTGGCAACAAAGCCACATTAGACCCGTGGGAAAATCGTAAAAGTGAGAGAGTAAAAAAGAGTTTCGTATCAAGTCATCTTTGCCTATGGGATGGCCATCTATGCTGTAAATGAAAAGAGAAGTGTTGCAGGTAAATTTTGTGAGCTTTGCTTCTTCTTATGTACATACATATGTACATGCATATTTACATTAATTTGCTTTGGCTAAAGTTAGCGAGAGTTATTTTAACTTCATCCCTTTTTATTCATTCGAGTACTTTATATTTAAAAACTGTTTACGGTTTTTTAATGAATGGAGTTATTATAGTAAGTTGTAAGTAAATACATACATATATATTTTTTTTACGCTGGCTGGAGCAGAATTCCTATTCAAACTGTTGCTTATTCTTCTTTCTTTATGGTACAATTCTATTAGAGTTAAACCGTGGTACGCTTTCTATATGGTAGAGAAAATTGCACAAGGTTTAAGCGACTCTACTGCTCCCAATAATGTATATGTATGGTTGACATAAATGTTTATTGGACAGCTCCAAGCCAACGCAGCGTCAAAGTGAGAAGTGTTGAAGATGTTTAGCTAATAATCTTAGTCGCCTTCAATGAAAACTGACAGATGCAATGGCATGCGATAAAGAACATGAAAGAACAAACACTAGAGATCAAAATTCGTTTTATCGCTTAGAGGGTTCAATTCACACAACATTTATCGACCCAACAGACCAGGATGTAAGCGAAATGTAATAGGACTTGAGAACAAGCTTATAACAATTTTCCATTGTAAGCTTATTGCAATACAGCTTTTATAAGCTTAATTGTAAGCTTATTCACAAGAATGATTGTAATAATTGAGGAACACTTACTTTATGTAAGCCTCTCTCAATACTCCATATGTTAAAAAGCTTGAAAACAATATTACAATAAGCTTACTTTACACTTGCAATGAAAGCTTGAAAAAATATTAATAATAATATTGTTATAAGCTTGGTGTAAAATTTTTTTAAATTTTGGTTTTACAATGATTCATATAATTCATTGATTCCTTCTTCGAAAAGGGAAGTATAAAAGCCTCAATAATGTTCAATATAATGTTGAATGTACCACTATATGATACCGTTGGATTGAATTTCAGGTTGATGTTATGGTCCGAAACAGGAGGAGAATATAAAATAAGGAACATTGCAGTAAAAGTGAAGAAGGAAAGAAAAGGAAAAAAAATGCAAATAAAAATTTATTTTTTTCTTTTTTCTACTATTTATACATACAATTATATTTATAAGCTTACAACAAGCTTTCACAAGTAAAATTTTTCTACAATTACATTTGTAAGCTTATAAAAAGGGTGCCGTTTTGATTTTTCTACAATTGTTCTTGAGACTTTTTCAATACTTTACACAAGCTTTCCTCAAGCTTAACGCTTATATTTGTAAGCTTGTTATAATATTATTCTCAAGCGCTTTGGTCTATTGGGGAGTTATTTGGAGAGTCAATTACGCCTGTTGTAGTTATGCTGTCAAGATTTCCTGAAAAGTCTTAATTCAATTTCTATTGTTTATTTAAAAAAAAATTAACATTTTGCTTTCAAAATTTTACTAAGGTAGCACTAGAAATGCTGTTAAATGCCATATTACATACAAACAGTAAAAGTGTATTTAGCGTCTCTTTCATTCATGAATCTCTACATCTGAAAAAGAAAGCATTACGCGCTTGTTTGTTTGTTTGTTTATCACATTATGTAAATATGCTCTAGTTACTAAAGTTTAGTAACATCAGCAAAAGCAAAAACAAGCTCCAATTTTATGTAAGCAAACATTTTACTTCATTTTCAAATTCACATTATTACAAAGCGATAATGTAAATGCGTGTGTACTTAAATATATATCCCAGAAGAAAATCTGTCAGGTTCTTCACCTTATAAATTATTACAGAACGGCTTCTAGCCAAGATCAATGCGCATTTATGCAGAGCTGCAACAGTAGTGCTTTCTGTGCTTCTTTCCTTGTCTTCATGCAACGAGTTAGCAAACAAGTTAGTAAGCGAATGAGCTGCCAACATATAGGCATTCAAATTTTTAAATCATTCACTTCTCCTTCGCAAGCTAAAAGAAAATCCGCGGTTCGAATTTCGGCGGAAGCCAAGAAAAAAGATAAGAAGAAGTCTGATGAAGAGAGAGTTGATCTCCGAAAAAGATCTATAACTTCTACCAAAAAATATTGATTTTTCACACCACAATTTTTTGCTTAAAAAAACTGGTAATAAAAAACCTCAGAAATTAAGTAATTATTAAAAACCTTGCATTTCTACCCATTTCATAGTAAAAATAATTAACGAAATCTTCCAAATGATAAAGCCCTGTAGACATCACTGTAGAAGCGCTTCTGTATGTGGTGCTTACTTGCTAATTTCTTGAAAATTGCCATTCGATCGAGGCGCTTAACTTTAATTCTGATTTCGTAAATTCATAAGTTAGTTATATATAACGAGTGTATACTGTACTTGGTTAAAAGTATACATATTTATTTATAAAATAAATATTTTTTTTTCACGCACTTATTTGCACACATACACATGTATGTATATTAATATACTATTAATGGTTGAATATGCATGGCTATTTACATAACTCTTCACAACACAACCCTGCAAAAAACTTTTGCTCATTGTTGACAAATCAGGTCTATAAAAGAAGTACGCTGGCAGCGCTGCTTCTGTTATGCACTCACTCTGTCTGCTCCTAACTTTCTAATACTTATCTAGGCCTTATTTCGCATGGCGGATAAGCCTTTGGAATAAGGTGCGCTCTCAGAGAGAGAGAGAGAGAGAGAGAGAGAGTACTTCTTATGGCCTGATGACTTCAACACAGGAAAATCAGTCTTATTTTAAGCCTTACGTAATACAAATTTGCTACCCTTATAATTTTGAGGCCTTATTTCATAAGCCTTTTAATCTGCTATTTTAATTCTTAAATAAGGCTTAGATTTTTTAGTGGGAATATACATACATACATTTAGGTATATTTGTTACAAAAAATACTTGTGTATGTATTGACCTGAAGCGCCTTGAACACACAAAGCTATTTAAATATAAATTCTTCTTCTTCACACTTGGTTTTCAGAGTAAACAAAAATAATAATAAAAGAAAATCACGCAAATTTCTATTAAGTACACTAATTGTAGTTGAAATATGATATATGTATGTATATATGTATGTAGGTATGTTTATTAAAACATTAATATGCAGTTTTTCCGTTGGTAAATTGAGTATTAATTTTACATATTTTTTTAATTGAAAATATTTCATTCATACGCATTTATATTTTGAATTTTTTGCACTAACTATGCTTTAGGTCAAGGTTGTTAAATAAAAATGTGTGATGAAAGCAATGCGGCAATGAAAAAAGTAAAGTTATGTTAAGTTAGCCAGGATAGATCACATAGACCAAATATGTATGTTCATTAATGTTACCAACATCGTATTGGAGGCGTTATACTAAACTTGGAATGCAAGACTTCGCAAGTTTTAGTATTTTGTGTATGTTCTGAAGAGAATTTTGTTGACCACTATATGCCACAACAGGCATGAGAGTACCCCCTTGTGGGAGGGCGCCAATGTGCTCTTCTTGATATCGTCGAAAGGCTCCATTTACCCGTCATCGTCCGACAAATCAAAAGGTTCTCGATACAGCGCTGAATGATTGAGGGTATTCCGATAAATTTGAGCCCCTCCAAACAGCGCCCCAGCAGAGACGTTGGCAAAGGCACCCGAAATATCAAGAAAGGCACTATCGCACTCCCTTTGCGATATATTGTACAACAATAAGGAAGAAATGAAAGTAATGAAATATTTTAAGCGCTTTTCTGCCGTGTATCTTGTTTTTAATGCAATGTGGAATGAATTTCCCTCACCCCTTCTTAAGTTTGATTTGATTATATTATATGTGCCGTCTTCAGTATCTTGTTTCGTTCTTCCAATTCCATTGCTTCAACTTACGGACATTTGTAGAGGCTTTGCTACTCAGTGATTCCAAGTTTACCTATTTTTATACCAATACTTGTTTTTTTTCGAGACTTTCACTTTCACAGGACTATTGACAACAACAAAAAAACATAGCTAATATAAGGAGGCATTCATGCCACAAAAGGAAATTTCAACACAATGTTATGTTAAAGAAAGAAAAGCTGAAGAGCAAAGCAATCAGAAAAATAATCACAAGGCTTGAATTTCGCACTATCGCTTAATGAATTCAAAAATATTAATGAAATCCTTGGCGAGCTGAAAAAGAATACCACAGAAGAAAAACAATGAAAATCGAGCGCAAACAAGGAGCTGCATACAGACAAGTGAAAGAGGGACAAGGTGTAAGCGCTCGGAACAATCGCTTACACACAAAGTAAATCACTTATTGCATAACTTTACACATTTTTCTTTAGCGTTTCACTTATAGTTATTTTCTGTTTTTTTTTTAATTTTTTTTATTTGTTTTTTTTTTGTTTTTTTTTGTTTTTTTTTTTTGTTTTTTGCGTGATGGAGGTATATAAAGTAAAGCACTTTGCAAAGAAACGTAGCAACGTAGAATCGAAACTTGCAAAAAAAAATAATACCCTTTGTGACTATGCAAAGTGGACAATGGCTGAACTCTGTAATGCGTAAGCGCACAAAGAAAACGGCAGATGATAAGAAGAAGATTTTAATAATATTAATAACGAAGTGAAAATGAATACGTTTGTACTCAAGCTAAGCGATTGACATGGAGTAAAAATATTTACAGAGAGTCTCTGTCCGTATATTAACCACTTTCTTTGCAAGTAAGTTCGAAACAAGCACTAGCTAGCTTAGCGAATAACACGGAAAGCAAAAACATAAACTAAGCTAGATGGATTGAAAGCGCTTGGCACTTTGTCGACTTGAACAGCAGTGTTGCAATGTAACAGAATGAAGCTATTGTGAATAGCAGTCGAAATTGCATAATCAAGTGCTAATTTGGTTCCTTTTTTTGTTTTTTTTTTTTTTTTTTAGCTATATGAAAATGCATGTTTCTATTTACTTATTTTATGCAAAATTTATTAATCTATTTATTTATTTTCCATTCATTTGATTTTGTATAAGCAAGCAAGTAGTTGCTTAGCAATTTGAAGCGTTTTTTTCAAGCTCGACAGAAAAAGAAAACGACTATTATACATATAGTTATGTACAGCTTTTTTAAACGTGAAAGAAATAATTTTAATAATTTTAAGAATTTTTTATTCTATGTAACTTTACCTTTGATCTTTTTGTTCATTTGCTTTAGCTATTCTCTAATAACTTGGCAATCACTTCGCATAAAACTTTGCACATTTACTTATTTTTACCCTGGGAAGATTATTTTTAATCCTAAACAAAAAGGGAAATTCCACAAACGAGCGTGGTCTTTTGGATTTTCTGTGATAATTTTTTTGTAAGGGTTTATTTAAAATTTTAATGAAAATTTGATACATCAAAATATTTGTTAATTTTAAAAATATGCTTTGGCATAGTTTTAGTAGCAGCGTCTGAAGCAAATCCTCTTAGAACTCCTCGCTAGCGACCTTAAGCTATAGAAAACGCTTTTCTTGGTATAAAATAAAAGAAGTGCATTGTCCAACAGTTGCATATTTTTTATAGTTAAATTTTTGGCATAGCAAGGAGGAGTATGGGTAGAATATATGCTCATAAAGCAAACGATTTTATAATTCAACAAAGTTATAATTGAGGCACAGGCTTTGATAAAACTTAAAATGACACTTTGACACTTAGAATGCCCCAATTCATGGCAAGCACATAAACATATCGCACACTATATCAAAAACAGTCACAACTCAAAATTTTTCAAAATCGACTTTTCCCATAAAACAGTTCTCAGAACACATACCTAACGACTGTGAAAAATTCTTCTCCAACACTGCCTTCCTTAGGTGGAGAAATTCCGTTATGTCTGTTTTGGTGTTACTTGCGATTATGTTACCTGTTTGAACAGTATCAACTAAGAAGTACTATTTATAGTTGTGACAGTTTGCATTTAGCAACAGTGTAGTTTCATTTTCAGTTAAAATGTCTTATTTCGACTTGTGACACTTTAGCTGAAAAAATTTGAAATATATTTCGACTTGTGCCACTTTAGTTGAAAAAGTGGGAAATAGTTTGCGATATCGTTCAGAGGTGTGATTTTTTTTATAGAAAAAGTAAGTATAACCAAGTATATTATCTTTGATACAAGTAATAATAATAATAATACAATGGCGCTATTATAACTCTGACGAGTTTTATGGCCGAGCTTCTCTCCCAATTCGAGGTGTGCTCCTTTTTGTTTTTCCTGCTAATTGGGTGGACCTACAGTTTTATGCCGGCTCCGAACGGCGAATGCATTTTTTGTGAGAAGCTTTTTCATGGCAGAAATACACTTGGGGGGTATGCCGCCCACTGGCGAGAGGTGACCGCTGCTCTTAAAAATCCAATAATTGGATTTTTACTAATTAGAAAAATTTTTTTTTTTGGTGTTTTGCTCGGACCGTGGTTTGAACCCGAGACCTCTGGCATAGCAGGCGAGCACTCTACCCACTGCACCACAGCGGCCACTTTGATACAAGTAATTATGATAATTGATAATTTAAATCAATGTAAGTATTGCTATTAAGTTTAGAATTTTCAAGATTATCATATTAGAAACATGTTATTAGAAATTTTATGCAAAATTTTTTTTTTCTTTATTTTTTATTTGCTTTTGAAAATGTGTTGAAGACATGGATGAAGATTTAATTCAATTTGATTAACTTACCAGTTAATTTGCCATGTTGAATTTACTCTTAAACTTGAATTTTATACTTACCTTTTTAAATACTTACCTGTTATACATATACTTACCTTTTAAATTGAATACTTACCTAAAATTATACTTACTTTATATATCCATACTTATCCTAAAATATACAACGTGATGTTAAATTTTTTTTTTTTTAATCATACAATAATATGTAAATATGTACATATGTATGTGCATAAGTTAGAAACGAATTATAGTAGGAAAGAAACTAGCAACAAATTTTCTATCAGATGTCGAAGGCAGGCAATAGCTCAGCGGTTAGAACTGTAGTTGTTGTACTGCAAGGTGCGCAAGTTCGAGTCTTGGCAGAAGCAAAAGTAACCTGATGAGTCTTAGAGGGATCTAAGGTGAAACAGCTGTAGTTACAGCCATGCTTAAAAAGTTTTTTTCTAGTTTCTAAAAAATAAAAAATGAAATATAACCTGGGCCTGTGCTCGTTAAATTAAATAAGTTAAATTTTTTTGTTTTTCCTTTCCTTTTTGCTAATTAGTTAGTGTTTGAGGACTTTTAAGGGTAAGTCAAAACATATAAGGAGACACAATTTGACTTAATACCATAAACCCAACGAAAAAATTTCCACTAAAGAGCCACAACTCTAAATTGGCTCGTATTGTCAAAACTACCAAACAAAACTAAAAAAAAAATATTTATAAATCAGCTTTATACAGGCTTTAATACCATTTGCAACTTTATTTGATTAAAAAATTGCAACCATGTTAGCAAAAACAGTTTTTTGCCTCTCCTGAACATTTCAAATTTTTTGAGTTGTGACGCTTTTTGATTTATTGTGCGATATGTAGATAATTTTAAAATTGTCAATCCCTAATTAATTTTACACTTTAAAGCTTCTTTGGGTTTTAATTGCCTTGGCGTCATAGGTAATTGACACTCTTTGTTTGTTACAAGCGAAGTTAGATTTAATTAATTCATCGATAGATATCTATGTATGTATGTAGGTCATTTAGCAAATAGTAAATACATACATACGCTTTGAGTCAGCAACATGTGGGTCAGCAAAAGTTAAAGTTATTTATACATAAAAACAACAACAATTTATAAATTTAAAGCATATAAACTGTCATAAGTCATAAAAACTTTAAATGGAAGTTGTCAACATGCACACTTAGCTCAGCCTACGTTATTACGAGAGCCGTGAAATACAATGCAGAATACGTAACACTACGTAGATAAATATATCTGTGGCAATTTGCAATAAACGCTTAAGTCGAAAAATATGATTTCGAGATAAATTGATTTTTATATCCGAACGCGTTTCTAAACAAATCATAAAAGCCGATTAGAAACTATGAACGCAGTGAGCCATCGAAAATGTTACGATCAAATTTTGTATATAAAACAAAATGGCATGAAGAAATTTGTTTAAGTATATACATCCACTTTGGCCGTTATAGTAAGTTTAATATACCTCTATTGTAAGATAAGCCTAAATGTTTTTATTTACATCTTTATTTGACTAAATTCAATTATATGGAGTTTTACAGAAATATAGAGTTTTAAAAGGAGAATGCAGGGTATATATAACCCGAAATCTTCTCAAGTCGACTTACGCGGTTATTGCTTGTGACCACAGATATGTTCTCGCTCAAACGAAGTTATGTGCAAAGCTTTGGGCAAAGCTTTTTTTCGGAATTCCAAAAAAAGGGTCAAAACGAGCTCTTCGTGGGGGTGCTAGAGGGTTAAAGTATACTACGAAATTAAAGCTCGAGCAATTTTACAATATATATCTATACGATATATATTTTAACCTTTTTTTCCTTTATTTAGAAGTTCATCAGCCAAAATTTCGTAAATATAAAATTGCAATAAAAAATTTTTAGAACTCAGGGAGAAAAATGGTTTGGCGGTTTTACTATACATATGTATGTATGGATAGGGATCTCTCGTTCTGTGTGGGAATTTTTCCACCCCCAAAGTGCTGTCGCACATAGTAATTTATTTTTATTTTGCCTTTTTTGTTTTTATTTATTTATTTATTTTGTTTTTTTTTTTTTAAGTTTTGTTTATAAATAAAAGTCATTGCTGTTGTTGTTGTTGGTGTTTTTGTTAACCCCATTTTGTGGCATTAGCGATAATTACGCAAGCAACAGCAAGGACAATGTGCCCACAATAAACGCTATTCAAGTGGCAGGACAAATTGACCGCAAATACCACAATATGAACCGGAATTTCCAGCCACAAGCTACTGTCAATATAAAATATTTTAATTTAATAAAAAATATGCTTATTTTTTTCACTAAAATGCTGCTGTATTGCTGTATGAAAGTATTGAAATAGAAATGTGTATTTTGTTTCGAGGTTAGTGACCGGCCGCCTTTGATCGATTTTCGCAAAAATGGAAATACGTAAATATTTTAGTACATTAGTGCATCAATATGTGCATGTTTATTAGCAAGGTCTGTTGTCGACCAAACGCCTTTTTGTTACACAAATATTGACAATTGGCAAATAACAATAGCACAAAAGGCACAAAATCGACAATAAATACATGTTAAAGCTACGAACACAAAGCCCGTCGAATGTCTATAAACGGTCGAAGCGGTTTTGCACACTACGCATGTATTTTTACAGATGAGGTGAAAATTATTTAAAATTAAAAAAAAAACTAAAATTATAGTTGAACCTAAATCATTATTAAAGAAAATCATTTAAAGGGTTACATGAAAAAATAAAGTAAAATTAAAATTGTGTTGTTCTCTCTAAAAGCGTGTTAACAAACGTACAAAATTTTAACAAATAAGTATGCGTTTTCTCTAAATAACACAAAAATATTTATTAAAACTTTTGAATATGTACATATATTGGACTGGGTTGGTCCCTATACGAAATAAAAAACTTGTAAAAGTTCGCCCCTAAATTTGAAACTTATGTTGAGAGGGTTAAGGGACACAAACAAAAAATTTTTTTTTGACCCCGCGAAATAATGTCGAAATCATTTTTTTATTGTAACTTTTTTATTTAACATTCGATTTTTTAAAAATAAAGCAAAATTAAAATTAGGCTTTTCTCTGTTAAAAAGTATTAACAAACACACACATTGGTAACAATTATAAATCGGTTTTCTTAGAATAGCGCAATCTATATATTAATAGGCTAACATTTTTCCCATACAAACAATTGCCAGGCTGTTTTGCACATTTAACATACACATATCCACATAAAATTGATATGGATGTGTTCGTATGAGTCAGGAGCAGTGCATAGGCATATAATTTTTTCTATAAATTATTTAATTTGTTTATAATTAATAAATAAAATGTTTAGTTAAGAGAAATAAATATAGTAAACGTATTTACAAATATCGTAAACACAGTTGAAGAGTCGCTTTAATTTAAAAGCGCTCTCTCTCTGTTATATGCATTGGCCCAGTTTACGCCGAGATCAAAATCAAGGCGGCCAAATATCCCCTATTGCTTTTCCATTAAAGCGAAAAAAGAGAGATTGGGCGGGAGAGCACACTGAGTAATTTTAATTTTGACCAAGGCATATCTAACAGGTAGGCTCGGCGGCGAATTGAAAAACTTCTTTTTTTATTTACAAAGGTAGAGTGTAATGTCAAAATCAAAGCGAATTCACATCTTGGCCAATAGGAATGGACGAGCCCCAAACGAATGCAGATTTTAACCACGGCGAAATATAATTTTGACATTACACTCTACCACTTACAATAACAAAATACATGAATTCGCCACCAGGCCTACCTTTGTAGATGTGCCTTGATTTTGACCATGATTTCGCGTCGGACCGTGATCAAAAGGGCAAATGAGTGTTGCGGTACACCTCGAATTTGGAAAGTGTTGCTTATCTCCGCTAAAAGGAATAATTTTTGTACCAATACAAAGTTGAAAAAATAAATTGCATGGTCGAATTTCGAGCACCGGCGATACTAGTAATATTTATTACCGCAAGATTGGTTAAGTTCTTTTCTGTTCTTTTAAAATCGCACATTACACTAAACAGGATACACTATACATAAAATTCTTAGCCGAAGATTGACAGCAACAAATAAATATAAAAAGCGAAAGAGCTATTCTTCTCTTCGCGAAGAGAATAGGCGTGAACAGGACAATGGAAAAGGAGTATCGAATACCTACTTAAGAAATATCTTTAGAGCACTTTCAATTATATTTACCAATTGTTGATTATGTATACGCTCCCAAGAGTTTTGTCGCATAATTCAAATGCAGTCATACAAGAGACGAAAATTAAATTAAAGCTTAAATGCGTAAGGATCAGCAAAATTGTAGGTACGTATTTATTACTTACTCCAAGCTGGTTAAAGAGGCTAAGAAAATGGGTTTGGCGTTTAACAAAGACAAGACGAAGTACCTCCTGTCATCACACAAAAAACAGTACGTCTTGACAGCCACGCCACTGTTGACAGCTGCAAATTCGAAACCGTTAAGAACCTCGACTAGTTGGGAAGCAGCATTAACACCAAAACTGATCTCAGCACGGAAAGCCAATAAGTGCTACGTTGCACTAAGTAGACAATTGAAAAGTAAATTCCTCTCTCGACGAATAAAATGATAGCTGTACGAGCGTAAAGCAGACATCGACATAGTTTAGCGAATAAAAATCCAGCGGAAATAGGTAGATTTTCAAGTTTTATTATAATTGAATTTTGTGAAGTTGTTAAAATTACAGAAAACAAGTAAGGAAGCCTAAGTTTGAGTGGAATCGAACATTAGATACTCAGCTGTATGCTTTCATTGTTTGTTTGCGTTTTATGGAAACACGGATTATTTTATATAAAGCGAGTGCCGCATAAAGTGGGCGTGACCACGCCCATTTTCAACATTTTTATCAGTCATCCAACTAAGCATATGAATATTATTATTTGTGCAAAATTTCATTCCTTTATGACTTCTAGTTACATACTTTTTGGTTGCTTCCACAATACATCACTTCTAGTTACAATGATGTCACGTTACAAATTCCCAAAGGGTGTTCCAGAAATATCTTTGTCAAAAATTAGGCGTGGTCATAAACCGATTTCAATAAATTTTTGCGTGTCTATTAACACAAGTTATAAAAGTGTATCAACCAAGTTTCGTTATAATATCTCAATTATTTGTCGAGTTATAGGCTCAGAAATCTCGTATATTCCTGTTTCTAAAAAGAGGCGGTGCCACGCCCATTTTCCAAAATTTTTGTGTTTTTCGTTTTATGTCCGCAGTTGGACTCCTGCTATAAAATGTCAATGATATATCTTTATATTTGACAGAGATATCGCTTAAAATCTTTTTATTAGGTCACTTTATAAGACCCATATATAAAAGTGGGCGTGGCCGTCAACCGATTTTGGAAATTTTTCGTCCAAACAATTGCCTAAGTAAGTATATCAAGCGTACCGAATTTCATCGATATATCTTTAACGGTTTCTGAGTTATGACTCATAAAACTTTCAATGTTTGCCCCTTAATAAGTGGGCGTGGCACCGCCCCTTTTCCAAAATTTTTGTGCTTTTTGTTTTGTGTCCATAGTTGGACTCATGCGACAAAATTTCAATGATATATCTTTATATTTGGCAGAGATATGGCTTAAAATGTTTTTATTAGGTCACTTTATAATATACATATATAAAAGTGGGCGTGGCCGTCAACCGATTTTAACTATTTTCCGTCCAAACGTTTGCCTAAGTAAGTGCATCACACGTACCAAATTTGATCGATATATCTTCAATGGTTTCTGAGTTATGACATATAAAACTTTCAAGGTTTGACCCTTAATAAGTGGGCGTGGCACCGCCCATTTTCCAAAATTTCATCAAATTTCTTCCTAGGGGCCTGAGCTCAACACGTGGGTGAAATTTGATCGCTCCAGCTATATTAGTGACTGAGATACCAAATTTCCGATTTTTTCTATATAGGAAAAGTGGGCGTGGTCATGGTCCGATTTCGCCCATTTTCAATACCAACCGTCCCAATCTCGATACCAACTTGCATTTTAAATTTCATCGAAATATCTCAATTTTTGCACGAGTTAGAGTGTTTACAGACGGACGGACAGACGGACGGACGGACGGACGGACAGACGGACGGACGGACGGACATGGCTCAATCGATTTCTCTTTTCACCCTGATCATTTTGATATATATAAGTCTATATCTATCTCGATTATTTCATTCTGTTACAATCCACCGTTATGTGATTAAAACTATAATACTCTGTGTACTAGTACAGCTGAGTATAAAAACATACCAAAATATTGGAAATAGACTGGGGAACAATAATTCCTTACTCTGCACTTGCTCCCAGATGATCGAAACTTGGCATATCTAAAGTTAATTTTTTAGTTTTTTTTTTTTACATATTTTAAAGTGCTAGTTTCAACGTGAATATTTATTATTTAAAGCATTTCATTTAAGTAATCGTGATGGATCCTAAAGCTTCAAGTAATTATTAACACTTTTCAATAATATCCGTGATTTCCAATAATTCTAAGTTTATAGTTTTAAGCATTTAAAGTTGGGATACTTTAAGCAAAATTTTCACCCTTTTTTGTGTTCAAAATTGATTTTGTTATGTTGCTCTGTCAGACTCAGTCAAATTAACCCTCGGACATGATATTTAGTACAATTAGTATTTTTCCGGCAAAAAAATACGCCGCACAAAGCCGCACTTCAATGCGGCTGCATTGGGCAAGTCATGTCGTTAGAATGCACGAAGGCGCTCCGGCCCAGAAAGAATTTCTTTCGAAACCCGCTAAAGGCGACCTCCACTGTGTTGAGAAGATCGGGTGGGCAGCGACTTTGCCTTCCGGTGGCAAAAAAAAATTATAAAACCAAATTTTTTAATGAAATTTTGAGCATGAAAACTGAATTAGAACATGGAATAATCAAATTATTAGAAATAGCATAAAATGTGGCGGTATAAATAAATTATGACGGTTTTTGGATGTAATCTAATAAACCACATATATATGTAAACACGTATGAACATATATGTGACCTAAGTAATACACATTAACCGGAATATATGTATGTAATATGTATAGAAAACATAATTGAATTATCTATGTATATATTTTTTAGCAAAATTAATAAAACAAGGAGCGCTTCCTAAGTTTAACTCATTTATTCCCACATATATGTGTGTATGTTTATGCATATGTATATACGGATATATTTACATTTGTATATTTAAACATTCATATGCAAAAATATAATCGTCAGTTATTTGATAGGCTTTTAAGGCCAATATGTTGTGGCTAACCTGATCCTTGAATATACACACAAACGACGAAAAAAGTGTAATATTGCGGTTGTTGCGCGAATTTTACGTTAAATGAATAATCATAAATGCAAAATGACACCGCATGCATTTCATATTTGATTATATGTATAAATTTTTGCTAATGAAAAAAAACGAAAGTATGTACATATATGTACATATAGCTTTAAAAATTCCAAATTGTTGTGTTTTTGCTTTTTTACCAATATCTACTATCAAAAAACTTTTTTTTGCATTTGCTAAAACATAAATAATACGTAAATATCCATATCGCTAGCTTAGAGTGCAAATTGTGTAAGTCCTTTTTTAAAACTTTGTAGGAGAGACTAAAAACAAAAAATTAAAAAAATTTCAAAATGAAAAAAAAAATTTCTGTTCATGTAAATATTTTGGACTTACACAATTTTCTTCGCTTTTTGGACTTACACAATTTGCATATCCCTGAATAACAACGAGTAGAAATATGACAAGAGCCCCAGACTTGTTTAGCGCGGTGCGTATTTGATTTTTCTAGCGTCTACATAAAAATACACTTTTTGATAAAATCGGACTTACACAGTTTGCACTCTAAGCTAGCGATATAGAAAACGCATCAAAATTTTAATGCTAAGCCTGAAATAATGGCATTAAAAATCGATATGACATTGAGTGTGTTGACTATATGACTATTATGGTCGAGCATTTTATTAGTTTTTTTTTCTCAGCTAACTAACACAGTTTAGTTTTTAGTTGAATGTTGTGGAATTTTGGTGATTTTGAATATTTTTTACAGTTGAACTTGTCGTAAAATTAGTTACAAAAGGAAAAAAAAAAATATAATTTAGAAAATATTTTGCTCATGTTACTCATACGCAGTGGCGCGCGTAACAAATGTACGTACGTAAGACTGTACAATAAATACACGTACTAAATTTATTCACCCTCAAATGCATACACACACAATTTCCACACGGAGAAAACTATATGAATGTCACATCAATATATATCGATAACCATGTCTGATCCACAGACTATGGATATCATATCAATATAATGGCTATCACATCAAAAAAAATTTTTAACATATAAATAAGTATGGATATGGCATCCATTATATGGATGTGACATCCATAGTATATGGATCAGACAGGATTATCCATACACAGAGAGAAAAAAAATATATGGAGGGGTCAAAGAAATTGTTTACCTATTTTGAGCACTACTTTCTTTGTTTTGAGTAAATTTTCCTTAAAACATGTTAAAAGGTTTATAAAATATTGTTGTTACATGCGTTACCATGGTTTCATATACTTATTTTGAAAAAATTCATACATTAAAATAATGAAAAATTCTTTAAGCGCCATCCTATTCCCAACTTTCCTTGTTTTGAAGACTTGATTTCCTTAATTTTGAGAAATTGAATTCCCATACAAATCCCCATGGTAACGAATTTGTTTGAAAGTTTTTTATGTTTTTTCCACATTTTTGAGAAAATTTACACAAAACAAAGAAAATTTTGTATTGGAACGCGTGTTCAAAATAAGGAAAATTATGTCTTTGATCGAGAGAAATTTTTTTTTTTTGAGTGTATACATATATGGATGTGATATCAATATAGTTTTTTCCGTGCAATGAATTGCAAATTTTGATTTGACTAATTATTTTCAATTTATTAATTACAAAACTTAGCAATGGCACAATGGAACAATGCGATAAATATTAACCGAATATTTCGTAGAACATTATATGTACGAGTATGTACTATTGAAAATGTTAACTCTCGTGTATTGCATAAAACATTTAAGCCAATACAAATACATCAACATGCATACATACCTACATATTTAGCAAACATGTTTACAGTTTAAATTGTTTACATAATTTGTATTAGATATGCATATGCACGTGTATGTACTTTAAATTGTGGTAATTTATGCAGTTAGCAAAATATTTTCATTCTCAAAAATACCACAAAACTATTTATATACATACAAAGCAAACAAAAAGCTAATAAAAAGCATAATAATACTACAGCGGAGAACATGCAAAAAAAATACTAGAAATAAAAACAATTTAATGCAGACCCCGGCATTTTGACTCATATGAGTAAATGAGAAACATCACACACATTTTAAGCAAAACAGCGCGAATCGCTCTGAGCTCTACCACAAAAGCTCTGATAATTTTGCCGCGGTCTGATTTAATGCAACTGGCGATGAAATTTTGTTTTGGTGTTTTTTTTTTATTATCGACGTGCATTACTGCACAGAAGCCTTCGCATAAACATATGTACTGCATATTTATATAAGTTAAATTTGTAATTTTATTGAAACACAGTTCAGCAAATTTTACTAATTTTCAACAGAATAAACATGGTATTTTTATGAATAAGGACATCGTCCTGATCTTTTTGGTGTACAAATTAATATTCCAGCACGTCTATGTCCTTTTTTATTTGCACTTAAAAGTTAACAGATTTAATACAAAAAATTGGGTTAAAAAATTGGAAATTAGAAAAAATTATTTTTATTGAGATCGAGAAGTTCATGTTTGATATTAATTTTCATATAAAACTTAAACTAGATGGCGATTTCGCACAATGCTATGCACAGTTTGAAGCTGTAAAAAATGTTGATGGGATACCAAGTGAATAATGTTGCTGGCAACATGTTGCGCGGTGGTTTTACTACAGCTTTGGCTTGAATTTTAGCCACACGAATCAAAGTGAGAGGTATTGAGATAGATGAAAAGGATAGAGGAGAAGCAGAAGTACTTAGATGTAGAAGTAGAAGTAGAAGTAGAAGTAGAAGTAGAAGTAGAAGTAGAAGTAGAAGTAGAAGTAGAAGTAGAAGTAGAAGTAGAAGTAGAAGTAGAAGTAGAAGTAGAAGTAGAGGTAGAGGTAGAAGTAGAAGTAGAAGTAGAAGTAGAAGTAGAAGTAGAAGTAGAAGTAGAAGTAGAAGTAGAAGTAGAAGTAGAAGTAGAAGTAGAAGTAGAAGTAGAAGTAGAAGAAAAAGTAGAAGCAGAAGTAGAAATAGAATTAGAAATAGAAGTAGAAGTAGAAGCAGATATAGAAATAGAATTAGAAATAGAAGTAGAAGTAGAAGTAAGACAATTAGTAGATGTTTAGTTCTAAGAAAAACACTAGAATTAATGCCACATGCATTCCAGTCTTTGCTTAACTTGTGGTGCTAATAAAATACTTGTATACGCAAAAATTTATTATCCGATCTACACATTTGCAAAATTATCACTATCACTGCACTGTGGTGGTCACACATCATTGTGCATGCAAATTGCTGATTGTGGTTTATTTTTTTGTTGTTACAAACAAGCCGCATTCACACTTCATAATGAGTATTCGCAGGAGAAAATATGTAAATAAATAAAAAAAAAAATTTGCAAAACCTTTTTTATGCGCTTTGCACTTATTTCTTTAATTTTTCAACTTATTTTTTAACTTTTCATGTATCTGGGGGTATGTATATGCATACATATGTAAATACATGTATGTATGTTTATGTGCATATATTTTTGTGCGAAACAACGATGCTTGACCGCAGCGGATCAACAAACGTGTTCACAGTACATTACTTGTCACACAAAGTTGCAAGGACATAAACATACGTTGACACACACACACACACACATGCACATAAATCCACATCCACCCTGCAAAAAATGCGATTAATCCGGGACGTATCCGGGATCAATCGCAAGAGAGCATGCGACTAATACAATTTTACATCCCTTTATATGGAGTGAATTGATCGCATTTGTTCGAGCATGTCCTATGAAGAGACTTATTGTTCAACTTGTATACCCGAACGGGTATCAATGTAGATTAATCACTAACATACCGAACGGGTACGAATGTAGATTAATCGCTTTCATCCCCAACGGGTACAAATGTAGATCAATCGCTTTCAGCACGAACGGGTACAAATGTAGATTTTTTCCTTAAAAAATTGTAAATGTTCATGCATATTTAAATAAAGATTATATAATGTTTTACTTTTGTAAAAAAATCTCAATAAATAAATTTAAAAAATTGTAAGTTTTGAGTATGCATTATATGAGCGTAATGTAAAGGATTTTTTCATAGGATATTTTAGGCAACATTTTGTTAAAATTGTTATTAAAAAAGAGTGTTCAATTCGTTTTACAGGTTGTTCTACAATTTTTTAAATACATTGCATATTTTTGTAAAATGTCTACATTTAAGGAATCTAGATTTGTACCCGTTCGGAATAAAGGCGATTAATCTACATTTATACCCGTTAGGGAACAATTGGTCTACAATTAGTCTACGTTTATACCCGTACGGGAACAATCGGGGACTAATTGTGGACCGATTGTTCTCGAAAGAGATCAATCGAGGACAAATCTCTTTCGGGATTGATCGCACATTTTTTTGCAGGGCAGTTCTCGTGAACAATTAAATTAAGTGCCATCATTTAAATGTTTTATTATATATGACAGCAATACCCGCACGTACAGCAGCAGAGATGCGCATGTATGAACATGATATCTTCACATATTCACATATGTATATCTGCTCACACACACAACACAGGGACACATGCGAGTATAAATGATATTCCTTTACACTCTATTTGCGGGTTAATATGATTAACTGCAACGAACGTGGAAGCAAAATAATAAAAACAAGTAAGGAAGCCTAAGTTCGAGTGGAATCGAACATTAGATACTCAGCTGTATGCTTTCATTGTTTGTTTGCGTTTGATGGAAACACGGTGTATTTTATATAAAGCGAGTGCTGCATAAAGTGGGCGTAGCCACGCCCATTTTCAACATTTTTATCAGTCGATCAACTAAGCATATGAATATTATTCTTTGTGCAAAATTCCATTCCTTTTTGACTTCTAGTTACAAAGACTTCACGTTACAAATTCCAAAAGGGTGTTCCAGAAATATCTTTGTTAAAAAGTAGGCGTGGTCATAAACCGATTTCAATAAATTTTTGCGTGTATATTACCACAAGTTATAAAACGTATAAACAAAGTTTCGTCATAATATCTCAATTATTTTTGGAGTTATAGGCTAAGAAATCTCGTATATTCCTGCTTCTAAAAGAAGGCGGTGCCACGCCCATTTTCCAAAATTTTTACGGTTTTTGTCTTATGTTCATAGTTAGACTCCTGCCATAAAAGTTTAATGATATATCTTTATATTTGACAGAGATATCGCTTAAAATGTTTTTATTAGGTCACTTTATAAGACCCATATATAAAAGTGGGCGTGGCCGTCAACCGATTTTAACAATTTTTCGTCCAAACATTTACCTAAGTAAGTATATCACGCGTACCAAATTTCATCGATATATCTTCAATGGTTTCTGAGTTATGGCTTATTAAACCCTCAATGTTTGACCCTTAATAAGTGGGCGTGGCACCGCCCATTTTCTAAAATTTCACCAAATTTCTTCATAGGGGCATGAGCTCAACACGTGGGTAAAATTTCATCGCTCTAGCTATATTAGTGGCTGAGATACCAAATTTCCGATTTTTTCTATATAGGAAAAGTGGGCGTGGTCATGGTCCGATTTCGCCCATTTTCAATACCAACCGTCCCAGTCTCGATACCAACTTGCATTTCAAATTTCATCAAAATATATCAATTTTTGCGCGAGTTAGAGTGTTTACAGACGGACGGACAGACGGACGGACAGACGGACGGACGGACGGACGGACGGACATGGCTCAATCGATTTCTCTTTTCACCCTGATCATTTTGATATATATAAGTCTATATCTATCTCGATTATTTCATTCTGTTACAATCCACCGTTATGTGATTAAAACTATAATACTCTGTGTACTAGTACAGCTGAGTATAAAAAGAAACAAAAAAGGAAGACAAAAAAATGTTGTAAAAGGAAAATTACACGACCAACGGATGCATAACAATCAACCAACCAACCAGTCAGCCAACCAGCCAGCCATAGATTCAGCTCACAATTGTCTGCTAATTTTATTTTATGTTTTCATTTTTTTTTTTATTCATTCATTTTTATTTCTCTTAATTTTTATTTCACTTTATTTTTAACCATAAATAAAAATTAACAGCAAACGGAGAAAGAAGCGTAGGCACACCGAACCGCTGCTGTTTCATTCAACGCACACAATTGGTGTTGGTGTTGGCGTTGGTGTTGATGTTGGCGTTGGCGTTGGCATAATTGTTGATTCCGTGCTGTGTACGAGTGCATAAAGTGAAGTGAAATCAAAAGGCAAATTGGCGTTACATTAAAAACACAACAAACACCATATAAAAATTAAAAAAGGAAAATATAAAATGGAAATAACGAAAACAACACTAATTAAAGTGGTAAGCGAGAGTGAGCGTCAATAAAAACGCCTTGTAATTGCTGCTGTTGTTGTTGTCGTTAATCACGTAAGGCTGAACAATTAAAAATCATGTCAAATTTGTTTATTTGCTGATTGGCTATTATTACAAATGGTTTGCGCTGGTGAAATTGAAGCTATACCCAGTGTGTATGGTAACTAGCTGCTGCTTATGTTGTCTTATTTTTCCTCTATTTTTATACTCAGCTGTACTAGTACACAGAGTATTATAGTTTTAATCACATAACGGTGGATTGTAACAGAATGAAATAATCGAGATAGATATAGACTTATATATATCAAAATGATCAGGGTGAAAAGAGAAATCGATTGAGCCATGTCCGTCCGTCCGTCCGTCTGCCCGTCCGTCTGTAAACACTCTAACTCGTGCAAAAATTGAGATATTTCGATGAAATTTGAAATGCAAGTTAGTATCGAGACTGGAACGGTTGGTATTGAAAATGGGCGAAATCGGACCATGACCACGCCCAGTTTTCCTATATAGAAAAAATCGGAAATTTGGTATCTAAGTTACTAATATAGCTGGAGCGATGAAATTTTAACCACGTGTTGAGCTCAGGCCCCTAGGAAGAAATTTGATGAAATTTTGGAAAATGGGCGGTGCCACGCCCACTTATTAAGGGTCAAACCTTGCAAGTTTTATATGTCATAACTCAGAAACCATTGAAAATATATCGACAAAATTTGGTACGCGTGATCTACTTACTTAGGCAAACGTTTGGACGGAAAATAGTTAAAATCGGTTGACGGCCACGCCCACTTTTATATATTTGTATTATAAAGTGACCTAATAAAAACATTTTAAGCGATATCTCTGTCAAATATAAAGATATATCGTTGAAATTTTATGGCAAGAGTCCAACTGTGGACATAAAACGAAAAACGCAAAAATTTTGGAAAATGGGCGTGGCACCGCCTCTTTTTAGAAGAAGGAATATACGAGATTTCTGAGCCCATAACTCGACAAATAATTGATATATAATGACGAAACTTGGTGTATACACCTTTATTACTTGTGGTAATACATGTTAAAAATTTTAGCGAAATCGGTTGACGGCCACGCCCACTTTTATATATGGGTATTATAAAGTGACCTTATAAAAACATTTTAAGCGATATCTTTGTCAAATATAAAGATAATTCATTGAAATTTTGTGGCATGAGCTCCACAATTGACCGGAAAATTTTGGAAAATGGGCGTGGCACCGCCTCTTTTTGGACAAAGGGATATACGAGATTTCTTAGCCCATAACTCGACAAATAACTAAGATATTATGACGAAACTTGGTTTATACACTTTTATAACTTGTGTTAATAGACACGCAGAAATTTATTGAAATCGGTTTATGACCACGCCTACTTTTTAACAAATATATTTCTGGAACACCCTTTGGGAATTTGTAAAGTGACATCTTTGTAAGTAGAAGTCATAAAGGAATGAAATTTTGCACAAAGAATAATATTCATATGCTTAGTTGGATGACTGATAAAAATGTTGAAAATGGGCGTGGCTACGCCCACTTTATGCAGCACTTGCTTTATGTAAAATACACCCTATATCGAACAAACGCAAACAAACAATGAACGCATACAGCTGAGTATCTAATGTTCGATTCCACTCGAACTTAGGCTTCCTTACTTGTTTAACACGATTTTGTCAGTTTCACTTGTATGCATGCAAACGAATGTGTATTCTAAAAATATGCTTTAGATGCGTTTCAAAGTTAACCCTAAAAATATGCAATAGAGGCGTTTAAATTTTTATCATTAATATTTTGTGTTGCAAAATTTCTTTTATAAACAGTTGAAGAAATCTTAAAAAAAAATCGTTTGCGCCTTTTTGCTTTATGAACCTTTTTATGGCGTGAGTTTTTCTAAGTTTTCACACATTTTTCCCCACACAAAACCCCCAAAAGTATGCTTCAAATAGCCTTCATTTAACTATTTTCACAGTTTACTGATTTCAACTAAAAATGCTTAAGCTCTGAGTTTCAAGTTTCTAGCTCAATTATTACTACTAGAGTGCTGCCTACTGTCGAAACTCGACAGTTTTTCTGGATGTTTACTTATGACTAAGGTGCAACTTTAGATTTTGTATAATTGTTTTTGCTACTGTCACTGCTACTATTTTGTTGTTGTTGTTGTTCGTGTTGTTGTCGTTACTCGTCTTCACAACCCTACGTACTGATTTGTTTCCATTTCTACTCTTTTCTTTCCTCTATTTCTTTCCCACTTATTGCTTCTTATCCTTCTTATTACTTGACTTTGTGTTTTTGTTGTAGTGCTTTTGCTACTTTTTATGTTTATATTTCTTTGAAACTAAGTACACACCACTTCCAGCCAAACATGTTCACAATTGCATGGTAAGTTTGGTGAGCACGCACTAACTCAACTATGCACGCGCATTGGCAGTGTAAAAAGAAAAAAAAATGGTCTTGACAGCTCAATAATGAATTAGTTATGAAAATAAAAAAAAAAATGACCAAAAAACCAAAAGTAAAATTTAATCGGATGAGCCAGCCGATAAACAAACTCTACTAATTAGCGCTAAGCATTGATTGTGCTAAAAATAGAATTTGTACAAACCAAACAAACACACAACCACACCACCATACAGGTGACAAATGCCGATAACGTCGGCAAGGTCACTGTTGCTGGATGGTAGGTTGTAAAAAGGAAAATATGAAAAGAAAAATTAATACAAGCAAAATGCAAGGGGGCGATAGCCTAGTGGTGATGCCATTAGACTTCCAACCGGAAAATCCGAGGTTCGATCTCGGCGGACGCCAAAGAATAAAAATGTTAAAAAAAGAACTCTGACGAAGAGATGTGGTGGTCTCCGAAATGGATCTGTAACTTCTACCAAAAAAGTATTAATTTTTCACACCAATTTTCCCTTAAAAAAAAAATGGTTTTGAGAGCTCAATAATGAATTAGTTATCAAAATAAAAAAAAAAAAATAGATTTTTGTTAGCGTTTGTATGAAGTGCCACAACTGTGCGCCAGGTCGTATGAGTAACACTTACACATTTCAATGCACGATTTCAATTGAAATGCCAACTTATTTTTATCTAATAACTACCCGAGCATTTACTAATTAAAATTATAAACTTTAAAGAAAACACCAACACTATACGTTTTTGCAATCTTTTTTTACACAAATTTATATGATGAATGATTTTGTAATTCTACATTGCTGATACGCAAACAAACCTTACATAAATTTGTCTAGCTTTTAATGAACCAAATTATTGATTCAACTATGACAGCTAAATTGATTAATTAGCATAAGTGCATACACATGTAGCTTTGGTAAAAACTTCCTAATTGTTATAACAACTTTCACATATGTACAAAATATAAAAAAAAACGCAAAGCAAAATTAAATTTTCATAAATAAACGTGTAAAATTGCGTTTAGCGAAAGTTTGTAACGTATTTTTTTTTTGCATAATTTAAGTGATACAAATGAGTTTAATTGTGTTATAAATATTTTATGGGACTTGATTTGATGCAAAAAGCTTTCGTTTAACAATTGTTTACATACATAAATTACAATAATTTTATTTAATTAACAAATTCTGTTCAATATTCACAACTGTTTTTTTTCAAAGCAGCAAAATCACAGAAACACGGAAGTTGTTTGAAAGTTTATAGAAAGAAGAATTGTCTAAAAAAAATTTGTGTTGGAAAGGAAGCAAATTATGCGGAACAAACTGCGGAGTCAGATGCGGAGCTGTACAAAATTGCAATCAAATTGCAATCAGCTTTGATTTTGAATCATATTTTTCCTACATTTTTTTGATTGTAAAGATTAAAATTGCAATAATTTATAAACATTTTACTGCATTCAACTAATCATATAAATCATATTTATTAGATTATATTGGCATATGTCACACCATGGAACTGCCTACAATCGCGACCAAAATTTATGTATGACATCTGAAATTATAACTAGACTGCGGATCTTTATGCAAAAAATTTAAAATGATTTATTAAGAGTTATATTGATTCAAAAGTATATATTCACATTCCAAAGCGAATTTTCCTGCTCTGTTTTGGATATGCAAAATATATGCAACTTATATGCAGGTTATATGCAAGTTATATGCAAATTAAAAGTACACCTTTTTTACATCAGATATGGAATTTTAAGTGATATACACAATAATTAAAGTATAGTTGAATGCAAAAATCATATGTTCTATGCTGAATCTTTTGTTCTATGCAAATATAAAACCCATTAACACCCAAAAACAAACTGCAAATGGGAACTAATTTTTATTATAATAATTTTTAATGTAAATAGGTAATTTTAGTTGTAGTTAAGACCACAATATACTACAAGTGTTTTCTCCACATTTTCAATGGAAACATTGTGACGCTTATCGGTTAAGATCCGTTTATATGCTGAAAATGAACGCTCAACATCACAAGATGTAACCGGAGCATACTTAAATTCGCTCCAAAATTGACTGGGAATCTGTATTCCAGTTTCTAACATTTTGTTGTCACCTGAAAGTATTTTGGCTACTCCTAATATGACTTCCAAAAGCAGGTTCTTTTTTGAAATAGCTTCAATTTTGACCAAAACTATTTGCCCACATGATCCTGACGTAGCGTCAAGTCCTTCAAAAGCTTCTGTTATTAGGGCCATTGAAGCCATTAGGGGAACTCCGCGAGAATCTAGCTTGCGGATTAAAACTGCTAAACCTCAATTATTATGCAAATATGCAAGTTATATGCAATATGCAAAATATGCAGAAATAAATATGAAAATTTAGAATATTTTGTTAATAACTTTCATTTTTCTCTTTGGGACCATATCGCTATCTCTTTTCCTGAAAAATATGCAATTGCATAAAGATCCGCAGTCTAATTATAACAATGTTAATTTTGTTTATTAAATAAAACAAATTGGTTTCTATGATTGCAATCAGTTTCATTGCTATAAATGGAATATCAATTATTGTTGATTGCAAATTTTTACATTAAAAAATTGCAATAAATTTTAATTGCAATAAAATTTGTATAACAATCATTTATTGCTTAGAGAATGATTTTAAATTTTTAAAGCTTTGGTTCTATCTTTCTAAATTTTTTTTTTCTTTCACATAATGCAATTGAAAATGAGCCAATATTGATCATATGCCATGTACGCCAAAGTGAGTATTATAAATTTCAGCGAATTTTCCTTTTGAAGTAGTTTTTGTTTACAGAAATAACTGCTTTTTACGTTTCTGTTCGAGCTTTTTGGCCGGTGAAGATGAAAAGCGAAAACAAAGCTTCCTTTTTGCTCTCCTACGCGTTTCGGCGTCTTTTCCGCCTTCTTCAGGGAGACTGTTTTATTCAACAAATATATATAAAACAGTCTCCCTGAAGAAGGCGGAAAAGACGCCGAAACGCGTAGGAGAGCAAAAAGGAAGCTTTGTTTTCACTTTTCATCTTCACCGGCCAAAAAGCTCGAACAGAAACGTAACAAATTTAATTCAATGGCCTAAAATTTATAATAACTGCTTTTTGTTGTGCGCAGTCTATAATTTCAAAACTAACTAAATATTTAGAATGAGTAAGATAACAAAAGTGGTTTTTGCAGGAAGTCTTCGCGCTGTTCTCATAACTCATACCGCACAAACTAAGCTTTTCAGCAAAACACCACTACATTTAATTTTCGTGGAAACGTTAGTTATGGCTCACATTCTTATATTTCTACTTCACTCTATTTCTTAGATTTGATCAACGCTATTATGAGTTTCATGTGAAAAATGTTTCCGAAAACTTATAAAGCAAAAAAAAGAAAAAATTTGTGTTATCTTGCTTTATGCATTTTCAGAAAAAATAAGCACATGAAACCCTTGATAAAGCTGGATACTTGTGTTACTGCAAAATTGCTTTTCTTCAAAGTTATTTATACATTTTTACTTTTGGAACAAAACACTTGCACACACAGTTTTTTTACTGTTAGTTTATGCAAAACCATTTCAATGTTTTTTTTTTTCCTTGAAGAATTGATAACAAATAATTTTTTTTTTCGCTGCAACACGGAGGCGTATCATTCCTTTTAAATTGAAACTGTGATATGTATACTTTTTTTCATATTGCAAGAAGTACATGTTTTTTGCTTTCTGTGTTTTTTTTTTTTTTGGTTCTTTGTACAAAGATTTTATTTAATGAAATTTTATGGCGAATAATTTTCTTGAACATTTTAACCCTCTAACGACTCGAATTACCAATTTCTCTAAAACGTGGTAAAAAACGAGCTCTTCGTGGAGTTGTTAGCGGATTAAAGTATTCTACGAAATTAAAGCTCGTTGCAATTTACTAGATATATCGCACGTCTTATGGAATAGGGATTTAACTCAAAAAAAATTTTTTTTGGGAAAACGCAAATAAATTTTTATTTCGAGTTAAATCCCTATTGCATAAAACGGGCGATATGTTTTCTAAAATATATTTCTATACGCTATTTATTTTAGCACCTTTTTTCCTTTATTCAAAAATCACACAGATGAAATTACGCAAATTTAAAATCGAAATAAAAAAAAATTGGCCACAGAGAGCAAAACGGTTTGGCGGTTTTACTGCATGCATAATGATCTCTCGTTCTGTATGGGAATTATTCCGCATGCAGAAAAAAACTGTCAATTTGTGTCACAGTGTAACTAATTGTTTTTATTTTTTTTTTTAATAATTTACAGCTTATTATACTCAAGCTTTAAGGATTTTACATAATAAAAATTGCTATTGTTCATCGCAAACACACACAAAATTATGATTTTTTTGGTTATGCGTTTTGCGCTTAAACAGCATGTGTAGGTAGCTTCTCTTTCATTAAAAGCAAACAGTTGGGCGTTAAGAGATTTCAATTGAAAACATATCTTTTCAAACTTTCTTGTACGCTTTCCTTCGCTTGCTTGTTTTCCTTGTACGCCTACAAAGTGCTGCATTCACTTTAACCTTTAGCTCTGTAGGTGGTGGTGGTGGTAAAATTTACACCCACTCACACACAATATTTTTGAAATATATCTCATTTAAATTGCCACACAACAAGTTGATTCTTTTAATATCTTCCCATGTTGTTGTAAATTATTGGCCAATTTTGTTTTTATAAAGGAAATTGTAACATATGAGGAGAAATGATGATGGTGGTGTAAAAATAAGTTCTTCTCGGATTGCAATTTTCTTAAATTTACCCTGCAGTATTTTGATTCTTTTAGAATCTTTTAATTTGAACATAATTCATTTAATCAGTATTTTTTTTTTTTGTTTGTGCTGGAAGTTCTAAAATAAGCTGAGAATTATGATATCGGCTAAAAATTACCTGCTACAAATCAAGGTTAACGTAAAATATTCTTTGACAGTAATTTTTTTTCCACTTACCATCAACAATAAAAAAGGGAATTAAATAAATTTCGTGCTAAATACTAAAAAAGCTTGGAAGTAATTTATTTTCATTTAAAACTTCTCGCACCGGCAATTTGACTATCATGGACCATTTACTTGACCACTTCTTCAAATAATTATTTGGTAGGAAAATTAAAAAAAAAAAAATGATTATTGTGAAAAAAAATCAAAACGACTGGCCTGCATTTTCTACAATACAATTTAAAAAAAAAAAAATACTCTTATTATGTACTTAAAAATATATACTTTCTTAGCAAAAACCGTAAGCGAAATTTAAAAAAGTTTGTGTATACATTTTTTTATCAAAAACCGTAAATGAAGTTTAAAAAAAGTTTTTGTTTACTTTTTTTGTCTATAAGGTTCTTATGTGATGTTTTTCGCTTGTGTTTCGCCTTGTGAAATATAGTAAAAGTTTTGTTGATTTAAAAAAATTAATAATTTTTTTTGAGCTATTAGACAATTTTTAGATAAAAAAATTTAAAATATTTTTTTTTGTTTTTTTTTTTTTTTTTTTTTTTTGTAGAATTTATAGATCTATCTTGGAGATTAATTTGAAAAAGCAGTGTCCTCTTTTCAATGCAAAAATTTTTTATAAAAAACTTGATTTTTTTGTTGAGATTTTTAAGTAAAATTCGAATAAACAAATTTACCACTACATATATGTCAAAAATATTCACCTCCGCAGCTAAAGGTTAAGAAGAAAAGCCTATAAAAAAAGGTAGTACAAAAAAAGCAAAGACATTACGCCAAGTGCGCAAAAATATTTGTTAACATCTCACAGCTAACTTTTTCATTTGCTTATTTCTTTGCTTTTTTTATACCTTTTTGCTGCAATCAGCTTTAACAGTTTTTTTTTTTTTCTGGTTAGTTTTCAACACGCACACAACACCTTTTATGCCTAGCAAACAAACAAACGCACGCACACGCAGCACATGCCACATGCCATAAAACACTTGCAGCCTAAGCGCTTACGAACATACAAACAAACAAATTGGCTTACATTTTCATTTCAGCTTTTAAAGCACACACAACACACAAATCGCAAACAATTTATTAATTAAACTGTTTTACAATCTCTTTTAGCTGTAATAAAGCTATAAAAAACGCTCACTTGGAAAACACGCGCTCGCAATCGCACTCGCACTCGCGCCCGCACTTTGCAAGTGTAATAAAGTTTTAAGCTCCACTTTGCCTAATCAGCAAAAAACGACGAAAACGATGAAATGAAAGAAATAGAAATTTGTACATACATACATACACAGCATAGTATAATACATAATAATAACAAGGAACACGAAAATAGAAAACTTTAACAACAAAAATAATAACAAAAATAACAGAAACATCGCACAGTGTAAGGTTTTGCCAATCTAGAAGGACTTAATTCAATTGCAGCCGTAGTTTAAGTGATATCGAATTGTTATTGAATTGAAAAAAAAATATTAAAAAAATGTTTATAAATTTTTTAAAATTAAAAATAAAAAATAAAAAAAAACGGAAACCAAAAATTTCGTATAAAAAATACAGGCCTGCAAGTATTTTTATACGAAAATTTTGCGGTCTGTTTTTTTAATTTTAAATTTTTTATTTAAAAATTTTTTTTAATTTAAGAAAAAACATTTTTTTTTTCAAAATATCTTTAAGACTATCTGCAGACATGAAGTAAAGAAAAATAAAAACGAAAACGCATGGAGCAGGTCAAAGTCAACATGTTAGTGGCCGATTTTTTAGCTTATAGTGAGTGGCAGAGAAAGAGTAAAAATTAATGCCTTTGGTCAAAATATGAGCAAAACTTTATTTTTCGTTCCCAGAGTTGTAATTATTATAAGAGAAAAAATAAAAATCGAAAAATATATATTATTGAAAGAAACATATTTTAAAAGTCTTTCCATAATAGTTATTTCTGAGATATTTTTTTTAAGTCTTTTTGTAATTATTATAAATGAGAAATTTTGTTTTATATCTTCAAAGACTTTTATATTGAGACAAATTTGAAAAAAGTCTTTGAGTAATTATTATCCGTAACAAATTGTTTTTTAAGTCTTCAAAGACTTTTCATTGAGACGAATTTCAAAAATATCTTTAAGTAATTATTTTGAGTAACAAATTTATTTTTTATATCTTCGATAAAAATCTTTCATACAATTTCAAATTGGAAATTTGCTTGAATATTGAAGTACTTATATGAAAGTTATTCTTATTTTATACTTATATGAAAGTTATTAAAAATTTTCTGAGACTTTTTTGAACTTTGTCTCAATGAAAAAGTCTTTGAAGATATAAAAAACAATTTGTTACTGATAATAATTACGCAAAGACTTTTTTAAAATTTGTCTCAATATAAAAGTCTTTGAAGACTTAAAAAAAATATATTTGAAATAACTATTATGGAAAGATTTTTAAAATATAAGTTTTTGAATAATAATTATAGAAGATTTTTATCATTTTCATCAGAAAAAAATTATTATCAAAAGAGTTTTATGATTCTGAAGAAAATTTGTAAGGCTTTTTTATAATTTCAAAATGAAATAATAATTATTCTACATCTCTGTTCGTTCCAATACAAAATTTTCTTTGTTTTGAGAAAAAAAAAACATCCAAAAACATCCAAACGAACCCGTTGCTTTCGAGTTTTGTATGTGAATTCAATTTATCAAAATTAAAGAAATCAAATCTTCAAAACAAGGGCAAGTTGGGAATGGAATGACGCTTAAGAATTTTGTTTTCCTTACACATTTAAAAAGCTTTATTTCATAATGCTTTTAACTTGTTTTGGGGAAAATTTACTCAAAACAAAGAAAACAGCATTCAATATAGGGAAGCAATTTCTTTGACCCCTTCATATATATTTTTCTCAGTGTAATACAAGTTTTGAAAATCATTTAGGCGTGCGTAGTTATAAATTACACATTTTTGATAACCGTTATCATGCTGATATGTAATATTATTTTTGTGCTGTTTTTTTTTTCTCTGCGTAACAGGGGAACATTTTTTTTTCACATATACTAAAATATCAATGCTTTTTTTGGCTTAAAATCCTTCTAGATTATTAAAATCATACACTGTGCAACGTCAGCAGCGTCATAAAAACTCACCAATTCAATTTCGCCTGGCACTTTTGCTGCTCACAACTTGGCTTGGCGCTTTGGATTGCTTTATGTTTTATTCTGTGTTTGTTTGCGTATATGTATGTGTGCGCTTGCTTTTTATTTTTTTATTTTTTTGTTGTTTTTGTTTTTTCTTTTTTTTTTATAGTATGTGTGCAGGTGTTTGTACTTTTCTAGTTTGTTTCTGCTGCGCGTCGCTCAGGTTAATATTTAAGTTGGCAAAGTTGTTCACCTGTTGTGCATTCTATTCGCTTAGCGCTGTGCTACACGCTACACTGGCACATACACACGTAAGTACAAACGTACAACTTTTCTTACACACTACACCTGAGCTATATTATTTACTGCTTTCTCACTTGCTACGAAAACTTTTGGAATTAGTTTTTTCACGGGATTTTTTTTCTTTTATTTGGCTTTTTTTCTTCCTTTTTCTTCTTTTATTTGATTTTTCTTCTTTTATTTGATTTTTTTCTTTTTTCTCTTTGTTTGTTTTTTTTTCGTTGCTTTGTTTGCTTTTTGTTTGTTTTGTATTTCTATTCTTGTTTTTTTTTTTTTCTTTTATTACTTTGTCACTTTTTGTTTTTTGTTTACCACCAACAACGTGTGCAAATACAAATTGCTATTGTGTATTCTCTACAGTAATTTCATTGAGATTTTGTTATGAGTAAGAATTTAATTTTTATTTTCAGTATTTTTTTTTTGTTTCTGGCTTCTTTTTCACTTACTTTTTCACTTCTTACTTTTACATCCTTTTTAATTGCTTATTATTATTTTTGTTTCTGCATTAATTTCTTTCATTTTCACATAAATTATGTTTTCTTCGCACGTTCTGCGTGTTTTTGATTTACTTAATTGCCTTTCGTTTACAATTTAAGCTCCCAGTTTGAAGTCGTGCACAAGCTAACATATCTGTGGCCACAAGCAATAACCGCTTAAGTCGACTTAGAAAGATTTCGAGTTATATATACCACGTTACTCTCCTTTTAAAACTCTATATTTCTGTAAAACCCCCATGCTTATAACTTAATTCAATCAAAAGATATAAACAAAAACATTTAGGCCTAACTTGCAATAGAGGTATATTAAACTTGCTATAACAGCCAAAGTAGATGTATATACTTCATCAAATTTCTTCATGACATTTTTGTTATTTACAAAATTTGATCGTAATATTGCGGATGGCTCACTGATTTTGCGTCCATTGTTTTTAATCGACTTTTATGATTTGTTAAGAAACGCATTCGAATTAATTTATCTCGAAATCATATTTTTCGACTTAAGCGATTATTGCAAATTGCCACAGATATATTAATACACTTTTATATACTTTTACATAGATCTACACATACATATAATAGATATACATATACGTCTGCTTTTCTTTTGAGTATGTGCCGCAAAATTTTACCACCAACAAGCACTTTGACACTTTTTCGCATGAATTAAAAGCACTTTAACGCATTTCAAGCGTAAGTAATTTAATTTTCATGCATTATAATACAAAAACACGCAACGCAGCAAAACAGCAAACAAAAAAGAAACGTCACACGTTAGCATACGTTTTTTTTTTTTTTTGAATAAGTTTCTACTTTGATTTTGCAAGTTAATCATGTGTTTTTTGTTTTTTTTTGTTATTTATTGTGTTTTTTGTTAATTTTGGATTTTTTATTATTTTTGAGCTTGTTAGTTGTTGTTACTTTTCACTTTTTTTTTATTTTTGCTCCTAAGCTCGCTTGAATGAGTCGGCTAAAATGGCGAGTGAACGAATTGAATTATAGCGCAAATTGCATAAAATGGTTTTTGGAAATTTTGCCAAAAAAAAAAAAAAATAAATGTATTAAAAGCTAGCAATACGAGGGTCACTGCAAAAGTTCACAAAATCAAATACTTCCTGCATTAGCAGCGTTCCGCTATTGTCATATTCGTAAAACTAGACGTTTTTCAGCTATAATTAAGTTCGATTTCGAACTGCTCGGTTTCGCTTCAAAAACATTTAGCGGGGGTAGTAGATAAAATTTGGGGTAAAATGGAAATTTCGAATCTTACCTGCCGAATGATGATTTTTTATGATTTTCGATACGTTTTAACAACGCATCAATGAAAAGAAAAACTCAGTTCTTTATTTAGAGATGCAGCATCATTAAAAACTATGGTTTAGAAATGTTTCGCATAATTCATGCGTGGAAAACCAACGTTTGATGATCATCTTCGCGAAGGTCGTCCATGCACCATACACGGAGAAAACTATATCGTTGTGATGGCGTATACATATTGTCGCTTCGGAAGAAGAAAGACGCATGTCAGTAATTTGTCGACGAAAAAAAGCGCACTAAAAATATGTCGGGGTAGAAAGACGCATTATAAAATATTTCGACGAACAGAGACGCATTATAAAATATTTCGACGAAGAAAGACGCATGAGCATTATTAACTGCGAAGAAAGACGCATTAGCATTAATACTGACAAAGAAAAATAAAAAATCGAATACGTCTTTCTTTTCTAAAAAATATTTAAATGTGTCATAGTAAAAAAAAAATACCAATTGATGCAAGCAAATGCTAGAGACATTCGTATGAGGTTGTTCAAATTCGGTATATAACATTGTAATAGGTGATGAATCTTGGATATATTTTTGTGAGCCTGAAACTAAACAGCAATCGCTTGTAGGGATGTGCCAAAATGAACCTAAACCCACAAAAGTGCTGGCCTCACAAAATGTTATGAAAAGAATGATTGCTTGTCTCCTCGGAATAATGAGACATATTGCAACTGTTGAATTAGAGTATCGAAGCTCGCTTAATGCTTGAAATCAGCAGGACTAGCAGCACACTGACAAAACACTATTCACCATAACAATGCAAGTGCTCACACACCACAAAGAAATGTAGAGTTTTTGACCAGTTACATTTACCAGTTTTATGGCGGAGCTTTTCTGCCAATTCGAGGTGTGTCCGTTAAATTTTTTTTTCCTACTATTGGGTGGACCTACACATTTGTGTCGGCTCCGAACGGCGAATGAATTTTTTGTGAGATACTTTTTCATGGCATAAATACACTCGGAGGAAGGCCGCCCACTGCCGAGAGGTGACCGCTATTTCTATGAACCCAATAATTGGGTTTTAATTAATTAGAAAAAAATTTTGTTTTTTTGTTTTTGGTCCAGACTGGGTTTAGAACCCGAGACCTCGGGTATAGCAGGCGAGCGCTCTACCCACTGCACCACAGCGACCACTGAGCAGTAACAATTAATGACTCATTGCCCATATTCGCCTGATGACTTCTTCTTATTTCGATATATAAAAAAAAATAAATTACGTGCAGAGTCCGTTTTGAAGCATTTAATTCACTTGTTTCGGTGGTACCTCGCACAGAGTAGCAAAATTGCTTTGAAGATTGTTTTATCGGTTGCAAAAGTGCATAGATCTTAAAATAGAAGATTTTTAACAGCAATAAAGCGATTTTTTGTGTTTTTCTTTACATTTTCTGCGAAATTTTGCAGCGACCCTCGTATCTTCCTTTTTTTTGTTTTTTGTTGTCACACACTTTTTATGTGCGTTTTTAATTGTTCTTTTTGGTTTTGCACACGCTTTTTAGGTTTTTATGGCTATTGTTCTTGCATTTTAGCTTTTTATTGCTGTTGTTTTTGTTTTGTTTTTCCTGTTGTTGTTGTTGCTGTCGCAAAAGCCAATTCCAATTTTTGCTAACTCACTTAACTTTCTCTTGCGTGCAAATACGCGCAACAATACAACAACAAAGAAAATTGCAGCAAAATTTTGTTATCCTTGCAGATTTTCGCTTACGCCAATGTGCCTTTGTTGTTGCTGTGCATTTGCATATAGTATATACATATATACATACTTATATGTACACATATGTTTGCACTAAGCATTGGCACAAAAAATATATGTTAGTAGGTCTGCTGGTTTTTTTGTTTTTTAATTTGTGCTACTTAACTTGTGCTACAACAACAACACAAAAATTATCAGCTTATGCACACGCTTTAGTCGAGCACTCATACGCCATGTAGCACCTTTTCGCATGCAGTACATATGCACAATATAATATGCAAGTATGACTGTTTTACTTACTGAGTAACTAGCGCTAATTTTTCTCAACAAATTTTTTTGTTTTGTTATTTTTATAATTACCTTTAGTTAGTAAAAGTGTGCCAACCCAAAAAACTCGCTAAAAAAATTCCACGAAAATTTCCTTTTTTTTGTTTTTTTTTTCTTTCGAATTTTTATTTCAACGTTTTTTCTACATCTCACGCTTTCATTTTTTTATTTAATTTCATTTCTCGCTGCAGCTTTTCAGCCAATTAAGTTAAACGTAAACGTAAATATTATTAAAACAAAAAAATAGATATTATTTCTGTCATACGTACCTACTAATTTTATTTTTGTTTGTTATACTCAACATTGATTTTCATCAAGTACACACTCATAAACAAGCTGGCATTCGTTATAATTAATTGTAATTAAGCGTAATTACTGCCCTTAATCACCACTTAACGCCAAATTAATATTTTCACTTTTACCAGCAAATACATACACATATACTGCGTTATACTTTGCATAGCGTGCGATATATGTATGTATGAACGCTGAAATACCTTTAAATACGTTTTTATTTGCTTTATATGCATATATGTATACATAAATATGTTAATATGTACACTTATAACCGCATTCACTTCTATGTGAAGGTTCAATAATTCCGTAAATTGTTTAAATATAAATTTTTTTAAGCGCGGCGACGATTTTTCTGCGTAACGCGTTTCAGGCGCTTCAACGACACGAACAATCGCAACGTTCCGGCGTGAATGAGCAACTATGTTCCAACACCAACAGCACCACCAACAATTTCCTGTTCGTGTACCGAATCCTACGAATTGAATTCGCACAGGAAAAACGACGCAAAAAAAAAACAAAGCGCAGTAAAGAATAAACAAATAAGAAAATAGAAATTTTGTTCGTCGTTCGTGGTGCAAAAATCTGCGACGACAAAAACAACAAACACAGTAACAACAACAACAATAGCAAAAACAAAAACAACAACAGGCACAGTAACAATAACAACAACAACACGCACAGTAACAACAACAACAATAACAACAGCAACAATAAGAATCACAGCAGCATCACTACACGCACATTTTGTCGCTGCCCCGAATCGCTGAGCATGTCGACGGCGGCGGCGACGTTTTGAGAGCGAAAACCAAATCCGACAGGATGAAAATTGAGACTTGAGTACACACTCGTAGTATAATGAAGGCCAAGTAGAGCAGCCAAAAGCAGCAAACACACACACACACACATAAGACAAACGAGTACAGACAAACGAAGCAAATGCTTGAAAGTTGAAGGCACGAAGAAGCTCAAACTCGCAGGAATTCAGAACACACACGCATTCGTTGATGGTCGGTGGTCGATGACGTTGGCGTTGGCGTTGGCGTCGGAGTAGTCAAATTCGTATACGGAGTCATGGCTTTTGCTGTCGTTAATTCGGTGTTGTCTCAGCAAATACGACCAAAATACGACGACCTCGTTGGTTGAGTACGAAGCAACAGCTTTTTTCTGTGTTGTTTTTGCTTTTGGTGAGTACGATTTCCACTTCGGACTCGGACATACGGCAATCAAAAATCAGTGCAACTTCGCTCACAAGTTGAAGCAACAACAATCACAGCAAGAACAACAACAACAACACCAGCGCTGACAATTACATACATATTTGTGCTTGTATTGTGATGGCAGTGACCTGACCCACCAGCAGATGCGGTATTACAGTCTTTCGCTTACGCTACGCACGCAGCACAAACGACATTGAGGGCAGGCGAGGTCTTTTTGGTATTAAACCTGTGTATGTTTGTTTGCATGTGAAAAAGCAGCGAAAATCTCAATCTCAATTTGCCTAAGTAGATAATCTCTCGCGACAAGCCACGTTAAAATAAATGTGTTACATGCGCATGAAAATGAAAAATATGTTAATAGAAGCTATGAATTTTGGCTTGTGCAGGAAGAAAAGCAAAGTAAAAGTTTAATGACAAAAGCTGAGTTTTAGGAACCATAAAATTTAGCCGTATGCTAATTCATTAATTCTCATTTGTGTCTACTGTCTAATATTTGCTATTACAATTTTTAAAACGAACCACTTCTAGCTGCTTTGCGCTTTTCTAAATCTAAATTACTTTGGGTATTTGCTCTACTGAACTACTAAAAATTAGATTTTTATACATCCATATATATATTTTGACACCCAGCTACATAAACACAGCCAAAAGTCGAACTTGTTACTTTTCGTACAGAATTTTTTTATTGATAGCTTTCGCCAGAAATTTTAAATATGTTAGTTTTCGTATGGTACGACAGTAAGAATATAAGGCCAGCACCAAAGCACACATGCCAAGCAACCATTCGCTTCAACACTTACCATCCATACTGAATTAACTTTTCGATTTTGCTTTGCAAAGAAAGCCCCACTCGTTGATGCAACAGATTGTGGCAACGTCAGTGAACACATTACAGCAGATTTTGAAGCCGCGTTTTTGTGTTTGTGGCTGTGTTTGTAAGTAAGGACTCGCGCAAGGACAAAAAGCATGTCAAGTGTAAATGCGTATGACGCGCTCATATAACGTAAGAACGCGTTGCTTTACCAATCTCTTGTAGTTATATTCTATTACTCTCATTCTCGCTCATTCTCTATTTAGCTCACTCTCTACTTATCTTACTATCTGCTACTCGTTACCTCTCTTTTGTTCTCAACCACTCTCTTTATTACTCTTTATATAGCTTCAAAGTTCGTGTGGCCTGTTTTGAGTTGTTCGCTGTGTAAAAATGCTCTCTCATATTTACCCTTCAGAAGGACAAAGTCGGTTATTTATATTACCAAAGTTCGAATACACAGTTTTATTCATTTTTTTTTTTTTTTGATGTGGTGAATTTCAGTGGCTTCATTAAAGGAGTTAACAGCATATATAATCAGCTATCAAATAAAATTCAAGCATCGACGCCAGGCAGTTATGTGTTCAGCAGCGCATATTTCACAAAACAACAGCTTGATAGTTTTAATTTATATCTGCTTAAGTTAGGCTAGGTTAGTTTAGAGTAGCTGCCGCCATAGCGGAGACCCATTTTGATACCACAAGAAAACAGATTACTCCTCCTTCTTGAAACAGTTTGAAAGCCTGATGAAGCTCACCAGGTCCTTTATGTCGACGTCCGCGACCTTACATACATAGGCTATTTAGGAAATTAGTTCCAAGAAATGGCCGTCTGGCACCTTTAAGATCCGGGCAGTGGCAAATGAGCTGTTCGATCGTCGCCTCTTCCTCATTAGCCTTGCAGCATTTGGCGCAGGATGCAGGATGTTTTCCGATGAAACAGTGTCCTGTGAGTACCCCCACCAGGTTCGAGATTTCTTCTTTCCTTAGGGTACGCGTTTAACAAGACCGCTTGTGATCCCATTTTGGCTAAGTTTGCCATGATGTACGACATACTTAGTTCTGCTGCCAACTATCACTTTCTCCTTATAGATGTACTGCTTAAGCGTTACTTGCATGTGGCAAATGGCAAACCTAGGCGTTCTTTGGGAAGAATCTGCTCGGTAGCACCTTGCCTTAGAATCGCCATCAATATATCTATGCCCCGGGACCCACATAATGCGCAAACAGGTCTGTTTGGCCATCTGCTCTAGAGATCGGCGACAGTCTAGTGTTCATTCAGAATTGAACGAGTGTAAGCCAAGAGACTTAATTGCTGCTTAGCTGAAGATGAATAAATCCTTGCCGATGGGATCATGCCCTATACGGTTAACAGCTTCCATTATAGCTAAAACTTCAGCCTGGTAAGCGCTGCAATGAGCTGGTGGCCTGAAAGAGAGATGTAGATTAAATTCTTGTGAAAACAACAACATTGTTGTCCAGCTTTGAGCCATCGGTATAAATGGAAACGGTACCTGGGGGTGGGTATCACCGAATTAGCTCTTTCTAATCATCCCTATTAGTTAGGAATCTTTGTTTCAAAGTTGTTGTCTGCAACTATTGCAGTAGTACAGCTTAGCCCATATCCCCAAGCAGTACAAATTTTGAGCGCTTCTGTTAAATTACATGCGCACTCGAAAGCACAAATATGTAACTCAATATTGAGTTTAGTGTACTATATTTTGAGCGCTACTGTTGGCAACATCACTCTTATTTTAGTACTTATTTCACTCAACCAACAAATTTTTCAAATGTAAAGTAACAGAAATTGGATAACAGAAAGCACAGATATTTAATTGGAGAGCTTTTTAGAATACTAATGTTGAATTGGCTTTTTTAGCTGATTTACCTCTCAGGTTTCACCATAAAAAATTAAGCTTAAATTTTTTTGGTTTGCAAAGTTCCCAACATTCACTTTTATTCTACTGCCAGTCATCGATTTATGTTTACTATCTACTTCTATTTAGTATGAGCTTTACTTGATTTTCTTTTTTTTTTAACATTTTTATGCAAAATTCATAAGAGTAAGTACCATACGAAAACTAGCATACGATTTTTTGTGGCTGACGAAAAGTAACAAATTCGACTTTTTTCTGACGAAAAGTAACAATTTCGACTTTTGGCTGACGAAAACTATCAATTTCGTTTAAACAACAACAATTTTAATGTAAAACAAGTAAAAGCGCGGCTGTCTTCGGCCGTACCGAGGACTTCATACCTTTCATGAGTGGGGAAATGAAAAGTTACCTATGTATGTACATAGCCGGATTAAGTTTAATTTATAATTTTAATTCTGTGGGTTATTTATGGAAAGATTTATTAGAAAAAATGGTGTCTTGGCTATTTAAATGGAGGAGTTATACACCAAAATGTCCATATCTGAACAATCGGTTGTAGGGGAGCTATAGGTTATAGTGGTCCGATCTTAACAATTTTCGGTAATCCCTTTTGGGCCCATATGGGTACAAATACTTTAAAATTTCAGGCCGTTAGCTGTTAAAATGGAGGAGTTATACACCAAAATGTCCATATCTGAACAATCGGTTGTAGGGGAGCTATTGGTTATAGTGGTCCGATCTTAACAATTTTCGGCAATCCCGTTTGGGTCCATATGGGTACAAATACTTCAAAATTTCACGCCGTTAGCTGTTAAAATGGAGGAGTTATACACCAAAATGTCCATATCTGAACAATCGGTTGTAGGGTAGCTATATGCTATAGTGGTCCGATCTTGACAATTTTCGGCAACCCTGTTTGGGCCCATATGGGTACAAAATCCTTAAAAATTTCACGCCATTAGCTGTTAAAATGGAGGAGTTATACACCAAAATGTGCTTATCTGAACAATTGGTTATAGGGGAGCTATAGGTTATAGTAGTCCGATCTTAACAATTTTCAGCAATCCCGTTTGGGTCCATATGGGTACAAATACTTCAAAATTTCAGGCCGTTAGCTGTTAAAATGGAGGAATTTTACACCAAAATGTGTATATCTGAATAATCGGATGTTGTGGAACTATATGTTATAGTGGTCCGATCTTGACAATTTTCGGTAACCTTGTTTGGGCCAAAATGGGTACATTTACTTCAAAGTTTCACGTCCTTAGCTCTTTAAATTGGGAAGTTATGCACAAATTACATCCGAAAATTTCATGTATATCTGAATAATCGGTTGTTTTCTATATGTTATAGTGGTCCGATTCGGCCGGTTCCGACAAATGATCAGCTGCATATAAGAACATACCTGTATTCCGAATTTCATTCAGATATCTCAAAAACTGAGGGACTACTTAGTTTGCGTTCACACAGACGGACGGACGGACAGACGGACAGACGGACATGGCTTAATCCACTCAGCTCGTGATTCTGATCATATCGGTATATATCTTGGTGGGTCCCCCACGCTTCCTTCTGGTACTTTCGACAAAAAATTTTTGGCACTAAGTTATAATACCATTTCATTCTCATGAAAGGTATAAACAGTATATAATTACTGCTACTTTTCGTTGGCCAAAAGTCAAATGTGCTATTTTTCGTACAGAATTTTTTAATTGCCAGCTTTTGTCAGAAATTTTAAATGTGTTAGTTTTCGTATGGTACTACGATACATAATAAGAGCAAAAACAAATTTTCGAAACTAGTAATAGAAATCTGGTTGCTCTAATCAGATCAGACTGTCAGTATTTAATAAATGTTCAACTTCGGTTTTCGTTTCTTTTTGCGATTTAAGTTAAGTTTCTTTGCTATAAAATAAAGCTTAAATTTGATAGAGTAACTTTCAAAGTAATCAAATCAAACGAGGGCTTTCAAAGTTTAAAAACAAATTTATATTAACATGTCTGTAAGAAGTGTGTTAAGCACAAAAGAGAAAATTTCCCCTTTTTATCTAAAACTCACTCCTTTATTTAATGTGATTATCGTAAAAATTTATCATAAGTTAAAAATAGGGTTGTTTTTCGTTATTATAGCAAAATACTAATTTTTATAACTAAGAGTTTTTTCGATATATCAAAATCGTAATTAGATGACAGAATAAAACATAACGTATTTTTAAGTAATGAGCTTAAGCAGCAAATTTTTTATAGCAATTTTATTGAATAAATATCGTATAAAATCAAAGCTATTTACGTTACCTTGCTTGTTGTTGCAATTAGTCTACGAGTATCAACCTATAAATTAAAACTCAGGTATAACGATAATCTATATATTAATAGGCTAACATTTTTTCCATACAAACAATTGCCAGGCTGTTTAGCACATTTAACATACTCATATCCACATAAAATTGATATGGATGTGTTCGTATGAGTGAGGAGCAGTGCATAGGCATATAATTTTTTCTATGAATTATTTAATTTCTTTATAATTAATAAATAAAGTTTTTAGTTTTGTACCATTTTTGATTTACTTCGTTTTTGCTTCGTTGGCAAATGTGTCCACTATCTATATATTAATAGGCTAACATTTTTCCCATACAAACAATTGCCAGGCTGTTTTGCACATTTAACATACTCATATCCACATAAAATTGATATGGATGTGTTCGTATGAGTGAGGAGCAGTGCATAGGCATATAATTTTTTCTATGAATTATTTAATTTCTTTATAATTAATAAATAAAGTTTTTAGTTTTGTACCATTTTTGATTTACTTCGTTTTTGCTTCGTTGGCAAATGTGTCCACTATCTATATATTAATAGGCTAACATTTTTCCCATACAAACAATTGCCAGGCTGTTTAGCACATTTAACATACTCATATCCACATAAAATTGATATGGATGTGTTCGTATGAGTGAGGAGCAGTGCATAGGCATATAATTTTTTCTATGAATTATTTAATTTCTTTATAATTAATAAATAAAGTTTTTAGTTTTGTACCATTTTTGATTTACTTCGTTTTTGCTTCGTTGGCAAATGTGCCCACTATCTATATATTAATAGGCTAACATTTTTCCCATACAAACAATTGCCAGGCTCTTTTGCACATTTAACATACTCATATCCACATAAAATTGATATGGATGTGTTCGTATGAGTGAGGAGCAGTGCATAGGCATATAATTTTTTCTATAAATTATTTAATTTCTTTATGATTAATAAATAAAACTTTTAGTTAAGATAAATAGATATCGTAAACGTGTTTACAACTATCGTAAACACAGTTGAAGAGTCGCTTTAATTTAAAAGCGCTCACCACCGGGCCTACCTTGATAGAACTGCCTTGATTTTGACCATGATTTCGCGTCGGACCGTGATCAAAAGGGCAAATCAGTGTTGCGGTACAACTGGAATTTGGAAGGTGTTGCTTATCTCCGCGAAAAGGAATAATTTTTGTACCAATACAAAGTTGAAAAAATAAATTGCATGGTCGAATTTCGACCACCGGCGATACTAGTTTTTATTATAGAATAAAACTTTAATGGATGAGATATGTTATATGTTTGTACGTCTGCGAAAATTTTGATACTGCTATAGACAAGTTTTTCACAAACATATAAATATCTTTCTACATATACACAGGTCCAGCAAATTTGTCGAAAAGGTTGGGTCGCATGCAAAAAACTAGAGAAGAAAATCGGCCTACAACTCGTTACAATTATATTTGCAAGACTCTATTATTACCTAGTACTTCTGGTACTTGGCTTAGGGATTGCTGTTAACATTCACAAGAAGCACAGAAATTCAACAGCAAAGAAACCACTCAGAAATTAAAGCACATGTCAAAGTACTCAAACAGTTTACACACAGTTTCATTCTGTGTTTGAGTTCATGTAAAAATAACATTAAAAAAGAATGTTTGCGATGAATTTGTAGAATATAGAAATAGCATTAGAGTGTTACGTGTGCCTCAAATTGTGGAATGGTTGGTTGGTTGGTTGGTTATAGTGACTAGTCCCACTGACTCCAATTAGAGCCGTTTGGATACCACAACTCGTGACCAAAAAAAACTTAACAAGTAAGGAAGCCTAAGTTCGAGTGGAATCGAACATTAGATACTCAGCTGTATGCTTTCATTGTTTGTTTGCGTTTGATGGAAACACGGTGTATTTTATATAAAGCGAGTGCGGCATAAAGTGGGCGTAGCCACGCCCATTTTCAATATTTTTATCAGTCATCCAACTAAGCATATGAATATTATTCTTTGTGCAAAATTTCATTCCTTTTTGACTTCTAGTTACAAAGATGTCACGTTACAAGTTCCCAAAGGGTGTTCCAGAAATATCTTTGTTAAAAAGTAGGCGTGGTCATAAACCGATTTCAATAAATTTTTGCGTGGCTATTAGCACAAGTTATAAAAGTGTATAAACCAAGTTCCGTCATAATATCTCAATTATTTGTCGAGTTATAGGCTAAAAAATCTCGTAGATTCCTTTGTCTAAAAGCAGACGGTGCCACGCCCATTTTCCAAAATTTTTCTATTTTTTGTTTCCGGTCTATTGTAGAAATCATATCACAAAATTTCAATGAATTATCTTTACATTTGACAAAGATATCGCTTAAAATGTTTTTATTAGGTCACCTTATAAGACCCATATATAAAAGTGGGCGTGGTCGCCAACCGATTTCACTAAAATTTTGAACATGTATTACCACAACTAGTAAAAGTGTACACACCAAGTTTCGTCATTATATTTAAATTATTTGTCGAGTTATGGGCTCAGAAATCTCGTATATTCCTGCTTCTAAAAAGAGGCGGTGCCACGCCCATTTTCCAAAATTTTTATGATTTTCGTTTTATATCCGCATTTGGACTCCTGCCATAAAATTTCAATGACATACCTTAATATTTGACAGAGATATCGCTTAAAATGTTTTTATTAGGTCACTTTATAATACCCATATATAAAAGTGGGCGTGTCCGTCAACCGATTTTAACTATTTTCCGTCCAAACGTTTGCCTAAGTAAGTAAATCACGCGTACCAAATTTTGTCGATATATCTTCAATGGTTTCTGAGTTATGACATATAAAACTTTCAAGGTTTGACCCTTAATAAGTGGGCGTGGCACCGCCCATTTTCCAAAATTTCATCAAATTTCTTCCTAGGGGCCTGAGCTCAACACGTGGGTAAAATTTCATCGCTCCAGCTATATTAGTGACTGAGATACCAAATTTCCGATTTTTTCTATATAGGAAAAGTGGGCGTGGTCATGGTCCGATTTCGCCCATTTTCAATACCAGCCGTCCCAATCTCGATACCAACTTGCATTTCAAATTTCATCAAAATATCTCAATTTTTGCGCGAGGTAGAGTGTTTACAGACGGACGGACAGACGGACGGACGGACGGACGGACATGGCTCAATCGATTTCTCTTTTCACCCTGATCATTTTGATATATATAAGTCTATATCTATCTCGATTATTTCATTCTGTTACAATCCACCGTTATGTGATTAAAACTATAATACTCTGTGTACTAGTACAGCTGAGTATAAAAATAGAGTAAAGGAGAATATCAATTCGGAAGCAGCACAGGTTATACGCCCTATATCCATACTATTGAGTTTAGGTGTCTAAGAAGCCCCTCAGGTCTGACGTCCTTGAGTTCCGAGAGGTTGTCAAAGAAAGGCTTGCCAAGGAGTTTCATTCTTACCTTAGGGAAGTTGCAAGTACATTGATGTAGAAATCGGAAGGCCCCTTCTACGTTTACTATGCTTTACCAACTTATTTGTTCCACGTTCTTTCAAATCAAACAAGTGTTATTTTGTAATTAATCACTCACATATCGTCGCTATAGAAGAAAAAAGACGCAAAGTGTTTTGTTGAGGAAGAAAGACGCAAACTTTTTTTTTTCAAAGAAAGACGCATTAAAAATATTTTTCGAAAGAAAGACCCTTTATTTTTTTTTTTGATAACGAAGAAAGTCGCTTTATTTTTTTTACTATAAAGAAAAACGCATTTAAATATTTTTTAGGAAAGAAAGGCGTATTCGATTTTTTTTTCTTCGTCAATATTAATGCTAATGCGTCTTTCTTCGCAGCTAATAAGGCGTCTCTGTTCGTCGAAATATTTTTTAATGCGTCTATCTTCCCCGACATGTTATGTAAAGCGTCTTTCTTCCTCGACATATTTTTAATGCGCCTGTTTTCGTCGACAAACTACTGGCATGCGTCTTTCTTCTTCCGGAGCGACGATAAGTGTGTTTTTTTTTCCAAACCATGAGGTGAGTATGTAAAAAACAACAAGGACAAGAAAATAATTTTCGGAAATGCCTAACAACACAACACAGCACAAGTGGCGCTCATTTACGTTTCTACCTCAACAAAACGGAAATAACTTCAAACCAGCCACCGAGTGTTGGTCATGTGCTCTTTCATTCATGCCGAGTATTCGTTAATTGTTCGCTCATTTTACGTTCGTTCTTCGTAACAATTGTCGTGTGTTGTTTGTTTGCTCATTCAACGACGCCAGGCTCTTGCCAATGCTCCTTTGGTTGTTGGATTGTTTTGTTCCTTAGCTTGTCGGCTTGGTTGACTGCTCGGTTAGTTATTCAGTTATTTGGTCTCTTAGTTGGCGTGCATGACGTGCTGTTTATTGTTGTCGCTGCTCCTTTTTATCGCCGTTGAGTGGCACTTTTATGATTTTATGTCCCATTGTTATTGTAATACCTACATATATATGCACATAAGTACTGTGGCTTTCAGGGCGAAAGTGCGCAAAATATGCTACAGGTTGCTGTGCTGATTTTAACAGATTGGAACATTTTACATATGTGTGTAAATATGTTTGTGCTTCGTTCGAGTGAGTAGAGTGTGAGAGTTAGTAGCTTTAAACGTAGTAATATTGAAAGGTTTTTTTTGTTAGTGAAGAAGTAGCTGAGAGTTGTCGGAGAAATATACTGGCTTTAAAGAAATACATACATAAATATGTATTTCCAAGAACTCTTAGCAGATTTACAAAAAAAAAACGATTATTTGCAATAATTTTCACTAAAAGTTTTAACACAAAATAAATTTTTAAAAACACTGTGCCATTGATGATGATTTTTGTCGTGTGGCGGAATAATTCCCATACAGAACGAAAGTCCACCTTCCATTCACGAAAAAAAAAATATTTCTTGGAATATGCAAAAAAATCGAATACGATCTTTGTACATATTGCTCACATATTTTATAATAAAATGCCAAAGAAAAAATTTATATTTGGAGGAATATTTTATTTGGACAAAAATAATCAGTCAACTCGGAGTTTTATTTTTAAGGACAGCGATAAAATAAAAATTTGGTATATTATTTTTAAGCTCCAGCGATAAAATAAATATTTGGTGTTTTATTTTTTAGCTCCAGCGATAAAATAAATACTTGGTGTTTTATTTTTTAGCTCCAAAATAAAACTCCAAGGCCAATAACTAGCGAACTCCTAAACCGAATTGCATAAATTTGGTATCAGATAAAAGGTGATTCAGTAAGCTTTTAATTGGTGGCACCCATACTAAATTGGGAAAAATTAAAAAAATAGGTGGCAACCTTGGTTTGAGTGGTAACCTTGGCACGGGTGGCACCATTAAAAAGCTTACTGAATTACCTTTATTAAAGCGTGAATAACGGGTATTCATGAATATTGATGTGTAAACTGTTTCGAAATCGGATATTTATTCCCTTTTCCTTATTCCCTTTTTCCTGGTTTTCTATGGATTAAAAGGCGACTATCGTTTTTGTAATTTTTTGTTGTCATTGTGACTGCTACTATTTTGTTGTTTTTGTTTGTTTTGGTTTTTGGTTTTTGACTTTAGATTTTTTATGTTGTTTTGTTTTGTATTGCTCAGAAACATGCAAGATCATCCGAGTCCACGTTTGACCCATATCTGGAGACCCGGCCTAGAGGTCACAACGAAAAGAGCTTCATATCGAAGTCCTGCTCAAAACCTTTCATTTGATACCAATATTTCTCAGAAATATTCAAGGATCATCCCAGTCCTTCTTTTGACCCATATCTTGAGACGCGGCCTAGGGGTCACAATGAAAAGAGTTTCATATCGAAGTCCTGCTCAAAACCTTTCATTTGATACCAATATTTCTCAGAAATATTCAAGGATCATCCGGGTCCTCCTTTTGACCCATATCTGGAGACCCGGCCTAGGGGTCACAATGAAAAGAGCTTCATATCGAAGTCCTGCTCAAAACCTTTCATTTGATACCAATATTTCTCAGAAATATTCAAGGATCATCCGAGTCCTTCTTTTGACCCATATCTTGAGACCCGGCCTAGGGGTCACAATGAAAAGAGTTTCATATCGAAGTCCTGCTCAAAACCTTTCAGTTGATACCAATATTGCTCAGAAATATTCAAGGATCATCCGGGTCCTCCTTTTGACCCATATCTGGAGACCCGGCCTAGGGGTCACAATGAAGAGAGTTTCATATCGAAGTCCTACTCAAAACCTTTCAGTTGATACCAATATTGCTCAGAAATATTCAAGGATCATCCGGGTCCCCCTTTTGACCCATATCTGGAGACCCGGCCTAGGTATCACAATGAAAAGAGCTTCATATCGAAGTCCTGCTCAAAACCTTTCATTTGATACCAATATTTCTCAGAAATATTCAAGGATCATTCGAGTCCTTCTTTTGACCCATATCTTGAGACCCGGCCTAGGGGTCACAATGAAAAGAGTTTCATATCGAAGTCCTGCTCAAAACCTTTCATTTGATACCAATATTTCTCAGAAATATTCAAGGATCATCCGGGTCCTCCTTTTGACCCATATCTGGAGACCCGGCCTAGGTATCACAATGAAAAGAGCTTCATATCGAAGTCCTGCTCAAAACCTTTCATTTGATACCAATATTTCTCAGAAATATTCAAGGATCATCCGGGTCCTCGTTTTGACCCATATCTGGAGACCCGGCGTAGGGGTCACAATTAAAAGAGCTTCAGATCAAAGTCCTGCTCAAAACCTTTCATTTGATACCAATATTGCTCAGAAAATCATATCCATACATTTGCATACATGTTCAAACAGGTTGGTCGTTTTTATTTTGCCTATTTGTCGCAATGTTGCAGAAAACAACAACAACTTCACTTCGCTTCGTTGCTCTTGTTGTTCATATTTGCATTTGCACGGCTATGCATGCAAGCACTTGTAAGTACATGTCTATCTACCTACCTACCACTGACAATGCCAAGCGATTCACACGGACGCAGCAGCGCACTAACACAAAGGTCATTTACGTTTACGCGTAAACTTTACCTGTTTTTCGAAATCACTCGTAGCTACAGCAAAGATGTTTACACATCAAAAATCATAAAAATTAATAGGGTCCAGGTTATTGATTCTGGAGGTCCTGGGATGAAAGTGAAGTGAATGATTTTGCCAAAGGACACTATCTAGCCCTGGAGTTTTATAACATCGAAAAAAAAAATAATTTTTATTTTCGGTCCCTGGTATATACCTACCTGTAAAAAGTTGTGCGATTAGTCTCGAAAAAGATTTGTCCCGGATTCCTATTTTCGGATAAAATTGGTCTACAATTCCTCCTCAATTGTACACGGAAGGGTAAAAATTTAGATTAATGCTTGACAATTGTACTCAAAAGGTTATAAACGAACTTCGAAATATACTTTTGTTCATTATTATTATTATATTATATTATAAAAGGGTACAACTTCCATTCGATATCCAATTGGCATCAAAGTGGAGTAGTCTACCATCGTACTCGTTAAGGTATAAAAGGGTAGAATTGGTCTGCCCATAGAACATGCTCAAACAAAGGGAAAACTTCATTCCATATAAAGAGACCACAAGACCGAACACATCCTGGATTAATCGCATTTACATACATATAAATTTGTTGCATATTTCATGGCGTGTTTTGTGATTATTATATCCTGTGGTCCTTTGCGTTCTTTGTACAAAGATTTTGTCTGAGAGGACCCCTAGTGAAATTTTATGGTGAATAATTTTCTTAAATATTTCCACCCTCTATCGACCTTCAAAATAAAATTTTTTTGGGAGAAAAGTGCTTGGAGGTTCTTATTATAAGGATAGTGGTCTCTCGTTCTGTTTGGGAAATACTACGCCCGCAAGATTGCTGTTGCAAAGTGTAATTACCTTTGGTACCTCTTCCTGAATGGCACATTAACTCCAAGTTAAACTGAACACATGGTTAGCTAGAATTGTATTAAATTGTGGTTCTGCTTCTTCATACACCTTTTTCAAATCAATATATATCTACTTAATTTCTTGTGTGCATTTCAAAATAGTTTTAAGAATGTCAATGGCACATTTAAGTTACTAAGCGTATTATATTTTCACGGAGGTATGAGCAGACAATAAGACTGTTTTCTGCCCATTCAAGCCACACTTGAATACTTCGCACATGCAATTGCAGAATAATTTTTTCATTGGCATACACAGTTCTAAACGACTTGCAATGCGAATGTGCAAGCACAGCTTGATGCCGATGTCTGAACTTGTGTATGCACATTAAGTGCCTACAACAAGCGGGATGCATTAAAGAGTTGGCCAATTGTTCTGTGTGCACACACATTAGCTCATTGACCAAAGAGCACAGCAGGACATATGCAGCTAATGGATAAATAGAGAAACAGAAACAGAAATCAATGGACAACTGCGTACGGGTATAGAGCTGGCAGTGGCAGTCCTTCGTACTCGTAGTATCTACCTTTTTCAAAGCAACATTTCTTCAAAAAGCGTAATTGGCCATATGTATTTGTAGGAGAATGCAAAAGTGCAAAGCAAAACTGGGCACTTAATCATTTTGGGTAAGAATAGTAGAGGTAACGTGCTGTGCGTTCGCCGACGATTGCTATTGCTATTGCTATTGCTATTACTATTGTTATATCATTATGTACAACTGCCATAGACATGTTCACTATCAAAATGTTGGTGCAGTGTCTTTGGATTGTTGTGCAATTGTGCAATTCAAGTTGTACATTATAAACGCAGTCAGCTGCTCAGATGAACAAGAAAAAGGTGAAGATGAAGAAGAAGAACAACAAGAAAAAGTTGAAGATGAAGAAGAAGAAGAAGAACAACAAGAAAAAGTTGAAGATGAAGAAGAAGAAGAAGAAGAAGAAGAAGAAGAAGAAGAAGAAGAAGAAGAAGAATTAAAGGAAGCAGCAAATTCGCGCTCATGCCAGCGGGTTCTTCACCTCTCTGGTGTATCGAGGGCAGATGGAAGATATTGCATCGCGCACTAGTTTAAGGCCAATCGAGCAAGTTGAGTTGTAATATTTTTAATTTTTCTTAAATAGGAAATTAAAGGTCGCACACTGGGGCCGAGCGTGCTCAAAATTCAGTTTTTAAATAATGAGCTTTTCAAAAAAATAAAAACGCAGTATTGCTCCCTTTTATAGATCCCGAAGAGGTATGATTCCTTCAATATTTTTAAACAAATGCGCCGAGTATATTTACCAGCCATTATCCACACTATTTAATCTGTCTTTGAAGTCAGGAATTTTCCCAAAAGCGTGGAAAGAATCTTTTATTATTCCTCTACATAAATCTGGAAGTAGATCTTCCATCGAAAACTATCGCGGCATAGCAAAGCTTTCGGCTATCCCAAAGTTATTTGAGGCTATTGTCACCAATTGTCTAAATCATTCCATTTCCTCATCAATAGTAAGTTCGCAGCATGGTTTCTGTAGAGGTAAATCAACTGTTACCAACTTACTAGAATTTACAACTCATGTCTCTAACGGTTTTAGGAATAATGCTAATACCGATGTAATTTATACTGACTTCAGCAAAGCCTTCGACAAGGTCAATCACGCGTTACTTATCCATAAACTTGATCTTCTTGGTTTTCAACCTATTCTGTTAAAATGGATTGCGTCATATGTCACTAATAGAACACAAAGAGTTGTTTTTAAAAATGCTTTTTCCAACATCATTAACGTATCTTCAGGAGTCCCACAAGGCAGCCATCTTGGTCCGACTCTGTTTTTGCTGTTTATAAACGACATTTCTTATGCTATTTGTAACTCAAAACTTCTGATGTATGCCGATGATGTGAAACTTTTCAAGTCTTACTCTTCTTTGGAGGAAAGATCTGCCCTACAAAATGATTTAAATTGCTTCGCTACGTGGTGCAATATTAATCTTATGCCACTCAATCTTAGTAAATGTAAATTTATGAGCTTTTCACGGAAGATCCTTCAACCTGCGTCTTACACAATTAATAACTATAGTTTGGAACAGGTTTACGATTTTGTTGACCTAGGAATAAGATTTGATAGTAAGCTCCACTTTAACCTGCATATTAATGCTACAGTAAACAAAGCTAAAAGTATCCTAGCATTTGTAAAACGTTGGTCTAAGGAATTTAATGACCCTTACGTAACTAAAGCCCTGTTTACAATATTAGTACGACCTATACTAGAATACGCTTCAATAATCTGGAGTCCGCAATATCAAGTTCATTCCGATAGACTGGAATCAATTCAAAAACAGTTCTTACTTTTTGCGTTAAGGAACTTTCATTGGGACCCACGGACAAATCTTCCCTCGTACACTAGTCGCTTGAAGCTTATTAATCTTCCAACCTTATCAAGCCGCAGGGAAATGTTAGGTGTAATATTTCTGGTTAAACTACTGAAAGGATCCATAAGCAGTCAATTTCTCCTAGCCGAAATAAACTTAAATGTTCCTATTCGACCATCAAGACATTTTCAACCTATCTTTTTAAAGCAGTGTAGAACTAATTTTGAATTACACGAACCACTTCGTTGCTTATGTAAATCTTTTAATGATTATTCTACTCATTTCGATATATCAGACTCTATTTATCTGATAAGAAAAATTCTGTTGTGCGCTCTTAACAAGTGACAACAAATCTCTCGCTCTAATTGACTATTCTATTTTTGTCTAGTACTTTTATTTGTAGTTTTATATTTTATTCTATGTACATATGTATATCCAGCTGATGGAATTATATTTTCTGTAGCTGAGCAGTATAAGTTCTCGACGTTTAATAAACTTCTACCACTCAACACCTTGGCCAAATTTTATTTTAAAATATCCGTACGTCATGCGGATGCGCCCCTCGTGCGGTTGGGTGGGTGGAGGGAAATCGTTGGGTTTATTATTATTATTATTATTATTAAAATTCTACACTTCTGGCCCAATTTTCAGCTTTCTATCGATTTTCAGTTGGGAGTTATCCATACACAAACATGGAAAATTTTCCAAAAAATTATTTTTTTCAAAATGAGAAATTTTAATGTGTACGATATTTGAAATAGTTGGTGTAAGAGAAGGATATACAATTTTATTATTCTGCTTTTTCCATAACATTAAGTGAAGCTTATATAATCGATCAGTGTTTTTTTTTTTTTGGAACTAGATGTTTTAAAAAATTAATTTTTAGTATAAAACTAAACGTCCCTCTTTATTTTTAATATTTTTTTTTTTTTCAATGTAAAAATGCAGCAGTAAAATAGGGTCCTTTGTGACATAGTATCCGAGTTCAGAACCAAAAGCAAAGTGCGCATTTAAAAAAAAAAGTGAGTTTAAAAATTGCATTCCAATTTTAGTTAAAAAAAAACACCTATATCTGGTTGAATTTGATTCTGTTCTATCTTAAATTTAGGTGATCCATTACTTACTGGTTACTTTAATTACAAATTGTGGTTAATGTTACTTGCCAAGCCAGGTTTCTTTAATTTGGACTTGTAAGTTGTATTATAAGGTGCAGTGAAATAACGCCCGTGGAATTAACGACGGGTTTTTTTTTAAATATGGTGTATCAGGGAAAAAACGCCGCATGCGAAAAATTGGAATAAAAAATCGCGCGATTTTTAATTCCAATTTTTCGTATTTTTTTTTGAAATATGGTGTATTATTATTGGGAAAAGCGCCGCAGGCGAAAAATTGGAATAAAAAATCGCGCGATTTTTAATTCCAATTTTTCGATTCTTTCAATTTTTTTTAAATCCCTTCTAAATATTCAAATACTCAATCGAATAAACAAAGCTTCAGTAAATTTCTATAATCATTTATTACTAACAATTTTCAAGGTCTGTAAGCAAGTAAATATTTAAATACTCAATCAAAATAAACAAAACTTCATTACATACATATTGGCACTTTCAGACCACAATCTAAACAAATACTCTTATAGAGTTTTCAACAATTTGACGACAAACCGGGCACAAAATATTTCTATTGCCATTTACAATTGCAACCTTACTGTGCTCTCCAAAGCAATCCGCACACAATTTAAAGTGATTGCATGGGCTTAAGAGAATATCGCGTGGCTTGGTAAAACAAATAACACACAACAACATGCTTTGACTCTCGCAAAAATTGTCCGCCGCTTTTCCCAATAATAATACATCATATTTCAAAAAAAAAAAACGAAAAATTGGAATTAAAAATCGCACGATTTTTTATTTCAATTTTTCGCCTGCGGCGCTTTTCCCAATAATAATACACCATATTTCAAAAAAAAAAAACGAAAAATTGGAATTAAAAATCGCGCGATTTTTTATTCCAATTTTTCGCCTGCGGCGCTTTTTCCAATAATAGTACCCCATATTCAGAAAAAACGAAAAATTGGAATTAAAAATCGCGCGATTTTTTATTCCAATTTTTCGGCTGCGGCGCTTTTCCCACTAACATACCATATTTAAAAAAAAAAACCCCCGTCTGCGGGCTTAATTGCCCTTTCGAAAGGGAAATACAGCCCACATCGCCGAATAGGGCGCGCGGGCGTTCTTTCCCTTTCTGAGTGGAAATAATACCCACGGGTTTAATTTCGTTTTATTCGCAGGCGTTATTTCTTTTTCAAGAAAAAAAAAACGCCTGCGGGCGTTATTACCTTTTTTTGAGAAGTAACGCCCGCGGGCGTTAATTCCACGGGCGTTATTTCACTGCACCGTATTATAATATGAGTTCTTTGAAGCACACTTTGTGTTACTCAAATTTTTTTTTTTTTATGTTAGGCTGAAAATGTGTGGGGAAATACGTGTTCTGCTTAAAATGCTAATGGTGAAATTCCTAATTCCCATATAAACATACTTGTGACAACAGAAAACTTTTAATATGTCGAAACAAGAAAATTGGAGAAAACAATTTTTGTATACATATGTACATATATGTACCTGCACCTGCATATTTCATCAATGGGTTAATATATAGCCGCTAATGGGTTAATATAATACACATAGGCTATTTCTGTACAGACATACTAATTGTGATTTAAATAATTTGGTTACAGATCTTGAAAAAAAAAAATTTATCACCAATGGGTTAATTCATGACCGCTAATGGGTTCAGATAAAGCGATTCTGATGTAAAAAAGTTGATTTCAGAATTTTGACCGTCCCCATATACATATATATGTAAGTGGCCCCAGTGTGGATCATGTCTGACTAAATTAAAGGGGGTGTTACTCATAAAAGCACTTAAATAAATAAGTATACAGTAAAAATCATCAGCCAAATCTCAGTTTCGAACTTATTTTATTTCCTCTCGACCTACCTTTTACACAACTACTGAACAAAATTATTGTTTTTGAAAGAAAAAAATTGTTTTTTTCTTTTAAAGGGAACTGACAACCACGCGAATGGCTCTCGGATATACCCACCCCTCCTCCAAAAACTTACTCCATACACACTTTTCGATGAAAGTTCGTGTACTCAAAAAGTTTTGTTGTTCATGTAATACAATTGTAACTACATACGCACTATAAATCATAAAGTGACACAACTTAAAATTTTTCGAAATCGGGTTTCTTTCATAAATCGGTACACGGAATATATCTGTAGCGTCTGCCAAAAATCTTTTCCCTAAAAGTCTTTTATAACTGAAAAATAATTATTATACGTGGCCTTTTCCCATATCATTGCCTATAACTAAAAAAGAAAATGTTTTTTGGCTCTCCTGAACATTTTTGAATTTTGAGTTGTGTCACTTTATGATTTAGGATGCGATATGATATTTGCTTGTGTGTGTTATTTTGCAATTTTGTGGAAACGCACTTGAGATTTCGTTGTTCGCTGTATGAAATCCTACAATTGGGGTTACGCTCATTAGGAAATTCTGAAAGTTATGTTTCGTCTTTGTTGTTAGGGCGTCATCTCTTTATTTAGTGGCATCAAATATGCATGAGCGATACTTTTAGTTTTTTTTTGTTTATTTATAATAACGAAGTGAAAAAGTCAATAGCACTTGTTGGTAGTCCAGAGATTCCAACTCACATCTTGACACTTACACATATGTAGTGAATAGGGATCCCGCCCTTTTTGACACCCCGAAAATCCCGGGATAAAATTCTAGCTAATATAAGATAAAGAGAGAATATTCCGCTATTATAGCAAAGAAAAGTTATATTTTATATAATTTTTTTGGTCTCACATCTGTATACTAATAGCATTCCTATTCTGAATGAAAATGTTGTCCTGTGCCCTATTAAAGTGTTGCATTTTTCATGTTATAAATGAAACAAAAATAATGCAACATTTACTTGTGCTAAGAGCAGAAAATGTTGCCCGTAGTCGGGCCAGTTTTATATTTTGTCAATAGAACAAACATCCCTAAAAAAAAAGTGCTGAGTCTGTGTGGAAGAGAACAAAAAAATGTGACAACCGGAAGAAAGTGCGACATTTTTGCTAGAATAAAAAAGTCCGTTAGTCAGAGTAAGGATTAAAATTTTTGATTTTTTTTTAATAATTAAATTTTTTTGTGTTGAAGTACGCGTTGTAAGGAAACGTACGTTAGGTATTTTTAAAGCTTTTAGCTTGTGGCAAAATTCATTTGATAATTTCTATTTCCTGATTTTTGGTCATTTATTTCTCAAATGTTTTTTGGAATTTTCCCACATGGAAAGTAAATAATGGAAGAAAATGGAAACAAAATTTTAATTAGACTTGATAGTTTTAAAACACTGTACTAAAATTAAATACGCAGCTGCATACTCGGAATTCATACCAAAATTTTGCCTCCGATATTTATCTATTCAGAAGTTGCATTAATTTTCTGAATTTTTCGGCAAGCTTGGAAATATTCGCTTAAACAAAGTGCGTCGTTAAATGCTAAAAAAAAATTTATTGGAAATTATCAAATGATTGCAAGCCTTTTTATTAATATCCTAAAAGTACCAACAGCAAAGGCAAATGTTTTGTTCACCAAATGTATGTAATTTTCGTTGTTGGTTGTGCTTTTTAAAGTAACTCTTAGGTATTATTAAATAATACGCATGATTTTACATTCCTATATAGCAAAAAATCGAATTTTTTGTCTCTTTGGACATGAATATCTCAAAACCTACACGTATTACCGAAAATCCGACTTCAGATTCAGAATCAGCGCACCGAAATCCTTTAGAAAAGTAGAATTTTATTTGAGTTAGAAAATTTTTTGGAAATTTTGTCGGCCTGTGTAATTAAAGTCCAAATCCCGGGATAAATCCCGGGATCCCGGGATTATAAAAAAAATCTCGAAAATCCCGGGATCGCAAAAATCGGAAAAATTGGAATCCCTAGTAGTGAAGTATGTATGCAGGTATGATGAGGTGATAAGCGTAAAATTATACGGATTGATTTTGTAGATAATTTTAGTACATTTACTCCTCACAAAGAGTTCCTTTGGACACTTTTTTTTAAGATTTCCGAATAAAATGGCATTTGGGAGGTATTTAAGGAGTTAAAATGTTCATCGGAAAATGTTCGCCGGAAAATTTCAGTAAATTTTTGTATAAAGAACTTAAAAACTCACAGAAGGTGTAAGAAAATAAATATTTAGCCTTAAAATAAGCAACAGATTTTATATGTTTCTTTTTATAATTTTCCCTTCTCTTCTCTAAAGCTATTTCTTCGTCGCCGGAAACCGCCCACACCAACTGAGTACCTTGGCCTAAATGGTTTATACGCATATGTATTTTTTTTTTAAATCGACAAGTCAGGTATTTGGTATCCAATGAAAACTATTGAGCAGGGATTTTACATAGAACTGTACTAATTATGATTCCTAGGTTGGGTCCCGAGATATGAGTCAAAACGTGGACCCGGATGACAACGGACTACTTCTGTGCGATATTGGTATCAAATGAAAGGCATTAAACAGGCCTTCGACATAGAGCTCGATTTATTAAGATTCTTAGGCCGAGTTATGAGTAAAAAAGTAGACCCGGATTCCCCGGAATGTTTCTAAGATATATTGGTATCAAATGCAAAGTAGAAATCAGCTCTTCAGTATAGAGATCTCTTCGATGTTATGCTTAAACCAGTTCCCCAGGGAAATGAAAAGGGAAAAGGGAAGGAGAATGGGATGGATACAGATAGATAGAGTAGGACAAGGAATGGGAGAAGGGAGAGGAGGGGAAAGAGAGCGATAGAGAAAGCGAAGATAAAGGGAAATGTGACGGGAAATGGAAAAGAAAACGGAAATGAAAAGGAAGATGAAAGAGAAAGGGAAAAGTAGAGGGAAAGGAATTGAGCGACTACAACGCAGAAGAAAATGATAAGGACTTGAAGAAGGGCGAACTTTTAAAAAGATACATTTTTTCCCTCACTTTATCTTTATATATATTACGCTAAGCGATTTTTTGTAAACACCATAACTTTTACACCGTTATACCAATTTTCGAGAATGTGGTGTCAAATGAAAGGGCTTGACCAGTAGATGTGCAGGAAGGTTTAATTTTTCTGAAAAGGGTTGCCAGCTGTACGAAAATTTAATTTTCCTGTATAGTTTGTTTGATTTTAAAATTTTTGGTACCATATGAAAAGGCGTGATCTGATATTGAGTAATTTAATAAAAATTTTTACAAAAAGGGTTGCCACCTGTTCAAGAATTCAGTTTTACGCTATAGTTTGTATGATGTTTAAATTTGAAGTGTCATATGAAAGGGCTTGACCTGATAGTGAGTAATTTAATAAAATGTTTACTAAAAGGGTTGGCACCTGTTCAAAAATTAAGTTTTACGTTATAGTTTGTTTGATTTTTAAATTTGATGTGTCATATGAAAGCGTTTGGCATGGAAATGAGTAATTTATTAAAATTTTTACAAAAGGGTGCCACCTGTTCAAAAATCCATTTTTACGCTACAGTTTATCTCATCTTCTCATCTTTATATATATTACGCTAAGCGATTTTTTGTACGCACCATAACATTTACACCGTTATACCGATTTTCGAAAATGGGGTGTCATATGAAAGGGCTTGGCCTGTAGATGTGTAGGAAGGTTTATTTTATTCAATAGGGTTGCCACCTGTTTAAAAATTGAATTGTCCTGTATAGTTTGCTTGATTTATAAATTTCAGGTACCATATGAAAGGGCTTCAGCTGGAAATTAGTAATCTATTACAATTTTTACAACAAGGGTTGCCACCTGTTCAAAAATTCAGTTTTACGCTACAGTTTGTGTGATTTTTAAATTTTAGGTGTCATATGAAAGGAACCTGCATGAAAATAAGTAATTTATTATTCTTTTTATAAAGAGGGATGCTACCTGTTCACAATTTAATTTTTATCATAATTTCTTCAAAGAAAGGTTGCAACCTTCTCCAAAAATTTATTTTGCTTTTTAAATTTAAATTGTCATATGAAATGGCTTTTGCGGGCATACGAAAATGCTTGGCTCGAAAATGAGTAATTTATTACGATTTTTACCAAACGATTTGCCACCTGTTCAAAAATTTATTTTTACTCTACAGTTTGTCCGGTTTTCAAATTTTAAGTGTGATGAAAGGTCTTGCCCTGTAATAAAAAGAAAGGGAAGGGAAAATGAAAGGAACGGAAATGACGAAGGAAGGGAAGAGGATAAAGGGAAGAGGGAGCGCAAATAAAAGGGAAAGTGGAAGAGAAAGAGAAGCACGACAAATGACCTTTTGGAGGTAGCTATATGGATAAAATATTGTAGAAAATTATTCGCATTAAAACTTTAATATGGGACTCCTCGGACAAAATCTTTGTATACAAAATCTAGGTCGACGGAAAATAAAAGTAACCACACGGAAACACCTATATTGATGTCACATCCATATTTATGGATAGTTCTGTCTGGTCTATAAACTATGGATGTCATATCCGTATAATGGGTGTTATATCCAAAAACTATTTGTAATATATGGATATGACATCCATAGCTTATGGATTAGACACGATTATCCATAAATATGGGTGTGACATCAATATAGTTTTCTCCGTGCAGTAATTATGTATATGCTTAATTTTATATTTTATTATTAAGAATCTATGGGCTTAAAGCCGATATATATTCTGCCATTTTTAAGGAGAAGTCAAATTTAAAATGGCAATAAAAAAAATTGTTAAATGTAGCAATAAGTGGTCCTCCACCCTCAAATTGTCGCACAGTGTAATTGAAAGCCACAGCATCGCGTGGCCGGGTTTACTAGTTTAATTTATTCAACTTTTTCTGAGTCCTACAGCACGAGGAAAGCTTGGTCATACAGGTACTTGCATTTGTTGTAAAGTATGCGCTTTTTCATTTTTGATGCCTATAATAGGAAGTGGACCGAAGCAAAGCTTGGCAGGTACAGTTAGTTTGTTTATAAATAACTTTTTAGCTACTCGCGAGAAGATTTTGTTCACAACATCGCTATCATCAGAATCACACATGATGCCCACATCTGACCCCAATGTTGGTAGTACTGCACGCTCTACAAGCTTAAGGCACCCAGCAAACCATACTGCAATTAACTATTGCACTCGCATTATTGTCAGCAAAGAGTTCAAATAACGCATTTATATTTTCATTAACATTTAAAGAACTTGATTTTTATCCAACTAAACAAATGCTGGTTGTCAGAGCATAAATGCGCTAATAAAATAGACCAATTTGTTTATAGTTACCTAATATGCTTGACACCTTGGTCGATGTATTACTTTGTTGTTGTTGTTGTTATTTGTTCTCTTTATCTTATATCATTTTTATTTATTTATCATGCTTGCCAAATCTTTACAACACTTTCTTCTCCGAAAATACAAACAAACAAACACATAAATGTGCATCTGATAACCTAAGTTATTTTTGTTGCTCTTGTTGTTGTTGTTGTTGCTGGTGCTGTTTGGTTTGATAGTCAAATAAGATTTTATGCATAAAAGAAAAGTTGCACTTGAGTGCTTATTAAGTGTCACGCTTACCGGTATTTTATTATGTACGTTGTTGTTGATGTTGTTATTGGTGTTGTTTTTAGTATTGTTATTGGTCTTCTTGTTGGTGCAAATGTTGTGACTTTTATTGCAGAATTTACAAGTAAGCTTAAAATTGTAATTTTCATTTTTTTTTTTAAACAGCAACCTCAACGCAACAATATCAAAAAATAAATATAAATACGTAAGCATATTTGGCAACCTAAATCATAAAGTGACACAACTCAAAATTTTTTGAAATCGAATTTTTTTCATAAACGGGTACACGGAACATCTCCCTAGCGATTGCCAAAAAAATCCAAAAAATGTTCAATAAATGTCTCTATTGACCGAAAAATAACCATTATACATACGTAGTTTTTTGCCATACGAATTCTTGTAAAGAAAAACAGTTTTTTGGCTCTCCTGAAAATTTTGGAATTTTGAGTTGTGTCACTTTATGATATAGAGTGCGATATGTAAATATGTATATTTTCTGCATAAAGTAGTTGCATATATGTATCTATGTATTTACATAAGTTTGAGCAACCTTGAGAGGTTAAGTTTATTTATTTTACTTGTAAGAAATTTTACTTTCCGAAAAAAAAGAAAATTTTAAAATGTGTTTTTGTTTTATTTATTTTTGTATTTTTCATATTACAGGCGCCCGCCATTGCACTCTGTACTTAGCATATAGAAGCCCAATGCACTTGGCTTTGTTTGTTTTTTAGGGGGAAGTACTCGTGTGTGTATGACTTCAGCGAGGTTGCGCACTGTGGGCCAAGTGATTTGATTTTGTGGTAAAAAGGAAGTTTTTTGTTTTAAAATCAGTGAAGATAAATGTATGTCAGAAATTTGTTTGCTCTAATCCAAGTGTTCTCAAAGAATAAAACAGAGGTAGTACTAATAGTAGTAGCAAAACCGACATAATGCATTACCTAAATACTCCCAAGCGTTTTGCGCAAATTTTTGTATTGCCATTTAAAATTTGCAATATTTCGTCCGCGTTTTTTTTAAATAAAGAGAAAAAGGGGCTAAAATACATATCGTATAGAAATATGTTGTTAAAAATTGCACGAGCTTTAATTTCGTAGATAATTTTAACCTACTAACGCCTCCTTGTATTGGTCGTTTTGACCGCTGTTTTAGTAAGTCCGAAAAAACTATTATTTTGAAAGTCGACAGAGGGTTAAATTTTTCTAAAAAATTATTCGCCATAAAATTTCACTAAGGTTCTTCTAAGACAAAATCTTCTCATAAGTAACCTAAAAGACCACAGAAATTAAAAAATATTTCACGCATTTGATTTCTATTGAGGGTTTTGATATCTCAGTAGAGGAAAGCAAGGTATCTCTGTATGAAAAAACACAAAAAAAAATTCCAGTTATTATTGTTTTTGTTATTATTGACCCAAAATCATCGACTCTTTTAGCCCATTGTACACGATATACGATTAGTTTAATGGTATACGCTGATGCGTGCACATACGGATGTTTTTATTTCTTGTGTGTGTATGCCTGTGTGTGCATTTGGCGCGCCCCAAGTCAGAAGCGTAAAGTTTTCCTTTTTTTGGTTGTTGTTCCTTTTTGATATTCGCATTATTTAGTTGGCATTAGCTGGTGGCTGCAACTTAATGCAACATTAACGAACATACACATACAAGCCATCTAATACATACATACGCATATATGTATATCTGCGCATTAGGGTGGTCCCAAAAAAAAATCAAATTAGCGAGTTTCTTCGGACTCATTACCTCCATCGGAGATATCACATATAAATTTTGGTTCCGGTCGGAGACGGTTAGAGAGTGTTGCACAGTGATCAAAGTACAGAAAACTCCATCTAGACTCAAAAAAATAAATACGTTTTTTTTTTTTGTAATTACATAACTCCCAAAATATGGAGTACTGAACTCAGAGATATCTAGTACATATTTTGGTACCAATTGGAGATGGTTAAGGTGTGTCGCACAGAGGTCACATATAGTAATCTGAACTTTGCTGACCACTGTGCCACACCACTTAACCGTCTCCGAACGGGACAAAAGCTTATATTTGGTATTTTCAACTATATTGTCATCGGCCTAGGGGGTGGGTTTGGGGAAACATGCTATAAAATTAGTTCCCATACATATGAGTACCACCCTAATGTGCATACGCACATTCAAATGCACATTCGTATAAAATACATTCGCTCCCATAAAAGTTTTAGTATGCACTCTTGTGCGTACGCACATAAGTTTGCATGTATGATATGTTTATATGTACACATGTACATATGTAAGTAAATATGTACTTGTAATCGACAGCAAGCAAAGCAGCGAAGCAGGTCATGCATTATTAAAAAATGGAATAACATTATTATTTAGCTTAAAGCAGAACAGAACCCCAAATGCCGCAATATACGTATGTAACTACTACCACTATTCCACTACTCCACTTCTGCTACTAATACTACTATTGCAAGCGTAATCCTGCTGCTTCTTCATCTAAGTATTAGACATCATAGAAATAAATGCATTATGCATCGCTTTTTATACCCACCTGGCCAACGAGTAAGCTTGAGAGGATTTGTTTACGAAGCTGTTATACAGTATGTGCTAGAGGGTGCGTATGAAAGAGTGTGTCTTACTGTATCTTGAGTAATTCTATGCAAGTATTTCCCATGCCTATTTTTTTTTTAATTCATTCGCTGGCAAAATTATTTGAATAAGGTGCATAGCAAGTGGTTGTAAACACCATCTATTTTTATGTGAATTCAAGCGACTTTAGTTCCAAGAAGCGCTCTCTTATCCAATTTTAGTATGTTACGTATACGCCATGGTGTTTCTACATAATCAGTTGGGTATCTATTATCTATACAAATATACTTAACTTAGTGTGAAATAATATGCATAGAACAATAAACTTGAACAAAAATACATACATATGTATGTCTAAATTCGTGAACATACATATATACATACATTGTGTGCTTACTTGCATGGCTGACATACTTACGAAAACAAGCGAAAGTAATTAAATAGCGCATTTTACGCTTTACTCTTTACTTACACATACATACAGGGTTTGAATTTGCTTGCTGCAAAACAGCAATAGCCGATGTTTTTTGCTTATTGCTGAATTCAGCCGAGCCAAAAACGAAAACACAAATCATTCGCTTCAGTTTTCAGCTGAGTCGTGTTTGCTTGTATAGTTAAGCCAAGCAACTCAATTTGAGAGGGTTGCTTTTACTTCCAGCAATTAGTTGAGTAGTAAATTTTTGCTTACAGTTGCTTATTTTGCTGAAACTAGTTTTTAAGCAAAATTCAACATGAAAAGATGTTTACAAATGGACATACATACATATTATGTGTATATACATACATACACATAAGTAAATATGTATAAAAAATCGAAATATGCGTAAACAAATCGTTTCAGCAAAATAAGCAAAAGCAGAAAAAATGCAAAGACACAACTAATTGCTGGAAGTAAAATGAAATCCCCCAAATCGCGTTGCTTTGCTTAACTATACAAGCAAACACGGCTCAGCTGAATACTTGGCTGGCCGAGTTTGCTAATTTACTTTTCGTTAGCAAAAGCAAAGCAAAAGCAAATGCAGCAAAAGTAGCTAAGCAATTTCAAACCCTGCATACATATACATATATGTATGTACGCAGTATATAACTACGTGTATATACTACTGATCATGCACCCACCAAAACATCTAAGCCTTATTTAAGAATTAAAACAGCAGATTAAAAGGCTTACGAAATAAGACCTCAAAATTATAGGGCAGCAAATTTGTATGGCGTAAGGCTTAAAATAAGAATGATTTTCCTACGTTGATGTCATCAGGCCATAAGGAATACTCTCTCTCTCTCTCTCTGAGAGGAGCACACCTTATTCCAAAGGCTTATCCGCCATGCGAAATAAGGCCTAGATATGTATTAGAAAGTTAGGAGTAGACAGAGTGAGTGCATAACAGAAGCAGCGCTGCCAGTTTACTCCTTTTATAGACCTGATTTGTCAAAAATAAGCAAAACTTTTTTGCAGGGTATGTACGTTAGGGTGGGGCGATTTACTAACCTATATCGCGCGATCGAAATTTGGATTCCTCTCATTTTTCTGAGTATAAAACTCCTCCACGACATTTGTCTAAAATTAATTTTGATGTTCCGGAATTTGGTTTTTAGAATGCACTCTTTTTTCCTTAGCCCAAAATCGCAGTATGGGATCTCCATGTTATAGTCATGCGATACCGATGATTTTCGCCGACAGCGCTTTGTGTACAATAAATGATCTAAATACAAAATTTCAGAATTTTAGCTGCAAAAATTGAAGAGTTATTCCCTAAAACGTAGACTTATGTTTCTGAAATTTGTTTTTTGCTTCCAATAGTACTCTATGGCGTATGAGTAACCTTGAGTTTTTTTTAGAGTTGACTAAAGTAAAAAAACAAGTCCCAAACAGCATACGTCTACGTTTTGGGTTATAACTCCTCAATTTTTGCAGCTAAAATTCTGAAATTTTGTATTTAGAGCACTTATTGTACACAAAGCGCTGTCGGCTAAAATCATCGGTATCGGATGACTATAACATGGAGATCCCATACCGCGCTTTTGGGCCAAGGAAAAAAGAGTGCATTCTAGTTTTGCTATACCAGAAGATAAATTAATATTTTAAACTATTGCTCATATATTGTATTGACCTATCTTTAAGAAATTTGCAAAAAAAAATTAAGATATATTGTACACAGCAAGAGATAATCGCAAAAATATGCGATTTTCGGCATTCAGCCTTCATAAACGGAAATCAGGCTATATCTCGAAAACGAATCATCCGATTTTAGTTTCGATTTCATATCTGTATTCAGCATAAAATTCTGCTTCAATTCGATGTGCATATTGGCCTGGATATTTTTTTGTCGATTTTTGTCCAATTTTTATTTTCAAAAATTCGTCTTGGTTAATAAAAACCAAATTCCGGAACATCAAAATTAGTTTTAGAAAAATGTCGTAGAGGCGTTTTCTACTCAGAAAGATGAGAGGAATCTGAATTTCGATGGCGCGGTATCGATTAATTTCCCTCCATACAAATCGCCCCACCCTAATGTACGTACATATACATATATTCAAGCAAGAAAAAAGCGCGCACTGCTATGACAAACAACAACAAATATACATACTCGTATGAACAAATGAACATTAGCATTTTTTGTGACCATGTGCCGGAAAATTTAATTTTACTCATAAATATAAACGAAGAAAAACATGCATACATATACACGTACATATATACAAATATGTATTGATAAAAGTTTCATATGAGAAATGCATTGCATGACATTCACACACAAGAAACACTCAGCCAAACACACTCCACCCCACTAGCCTATATGCACTCATTTGTATGATGCAATTTGTGAAATATTCGAATTTAGGATTAACTAGTTTAAAATTCGAAAATTTCGTTTGAAAATCTTGCCAATGGCAAATTATGAAATTATTATGGCACGCATCATCATAGCGGTACTTGCCAATAAGGCCCGAAAACGAGCCATTGATTTGTGTGAGTGAATATAAGTTTTGTTCCAAATACTCGTATGTATATATGTATGTATGTGCTAAGCACTGGCGTAAACTCAATCTGTATCGTTTGCGTATGTTCGCTTTTTTTTTTTTGTAAAATGTCAAGCATTTTATTGTTGTTTTTTGTTTTAATTTTTGTTTCATTTACGTTTTTTTTTGTTTTGTTTTGGCACACGTAAAAGTTTTTCGGCTGTTCATAAATAAAATGAGTTGGCCTATGCAATTGGTTTGGTTCGTTTGGCAATGAAGCGCAACGCTTTTGGCTTTCGTTTGAAATGCCATTTGTGCAATTATGGTTCACTTATGTATGTATGTATGTACTTTACATACTCAAATTGAAAAATGAAATTTACGGCGGCAAGGTGCCTAAAATCGTGCTTTTGCAAAAATTTAAACATTATTGTTATTAAGTATGGTAGAGTAGGTTTGGAATAAAAATAACGCTGTGACACAAATTGAGGGTTGTTGTCCAGGGGCGGAACAATTTCCACAGAGAATGAAAGAGGACTATCCATACAGTAAAAATATTTTGCTTCATTTTGTAAATTTTTTTTATTAAAATTTAAAATTTGCCAAATTCCGTCTGAGTGGTTTTTAAATAAAGGAAAAAAAGATTTAAAACACATACCACATACCGTATAGAGATATGTTATTAGGAAGTATACAGTAAAATTGCAGGAGCTTTAATTTCGTAGAACACTTCAATCCTCTAACACCATCACGAATGTGTCGTTTTGACCCCTATTTTAGAAAGTTCGAAAAAAACTGTAGTTTGAAGGTCACTGTAGGATTAGAATATTCTAGAAAATTATTCGACAACCGGCATGTCTTAAAAAGTGGAAATTAGGGTTGGGCGATATATATCGATATATCAATATATCGATATTTTTTAAAATAGTACAGCCGATAATATCGACGGTATTTTGAATTACCGTGCATCGATAATCGATAATTTTTTGCCAATTCGTGCCAAATTCGATATTTTTCATACATTTCTGATTCGTTTTGAATTTAACAGAATACATTTTTTTTAAGTGGTATAACCATAATCGCCGCGGTGCTTGAGTTTCCTTTACTTTCTTTTCCAAGCAATGCTTAATGATTCTTATGTTTCTGCTTCAAGATTCGTAGAATATTTATAGACCCCTCCAACTTTAACAACAATTACGTAGTAAACTATAAGCCTCCGGCAAATTTGGATTGCAGTTTTGAGATCTGTGAGAGCACATCTAACCCCGTGAAAAAGTGATTTTTCGCGAGTCGTGCTTCCTTATTGGAAAGCCATCCCGTTCGCTATTTTGATATATCGATATTTTTCCACGGCATAAATCGATGTTTTCTTAAATATCGTATAATATATATCGATATATTTTTCCAATTTGCCCATCGCTAGTGGAAATTATTCTCCTCTGCAGAACTGTGGAATGCAATTTAAGCTAATTCCTATACGAACAGTCCTGAGACAGTTAAAAAATTAATAATATAAAATATATAATAATATTTCTCTGCCGGCAGATCTCTTGGCATACTGTAAATAAATGCGGCATTATATTTTAAAATAATAATTTTTTTTGGCGATTAACCATACAAACGTTGGAATTATGCACACCCACAAAAGCCGAGTAACGTTAGTTCGGTTATATGTATGTACGTCCTTTTAACCAAGTTCCATTTGGTACTACTCAACAAAAGACAGCAAAAAGGGACATTTTGTAAAGTGTAGCATTTGTTGTTACTCAATTTTAAAGTAATAGCTGTAAACATAAATTTTTCATGAAGTCACAATAATAAAATATCCTCCCGTTTGTTGGGACTGTTCCTTAAATTAGCTGCAGGTTAGTCTGTCGTTTCTGTCTGTTTACATAATTTATGTCCTCTAGCTTATCAATCATCATCCACGGTAGTGAGTTGAAGATTTCTAGGCATTTTTAATTATAAGTGGTTTTAGTTATGTTGGCAAACTTTTTTTTATATTTTTTATATTCAGTTTTGGATCATAAAGCACTCATTGGTGTTAGTATAGCAAATTAATTGGTCAGATTGGATTGGGTTAACGACTTCAAAGAGTGGCATCGGAGAGTTGTTCACTAGAGCTAATCTTATAAAGACCATATTCGTGCTTTATTTGCTCACTCTAGCCTCATCTCTTCCCACAGCCTTGACCATGTGAGAAGCAGACTTCCCGCTTACTATGTGCCTGCTTAAAGACGAGTTATTACGTGGTTGTGATTTATGCTTTATAAAGCGAACTCTTGCGCTCTTAAATACAGGTGCTTCGGAAGTACATATAATGAGGCAAAGTTTTGTTGTGCACTTCTAATAGCAAACAAATTGATTTCCGTTTTGTCCCTGTTCACTTTATAAATTTTAAACTCAGTAGAGAAAAAAAAAACCAATGCTAACAAAAAACTTGTCCATTTTCTGACATAACATTATCCTTAAAGCCTTAATTTCCTAACTATTAAACTTACTTAGCGTTTTAGTTTAGTTTTAACTTTTACGCGAATGTCAACCACCTTTATAGTCAGCTTAGGACATTAGTGGTAACGCTGCTTACGAGCAAGCGCATAAGCTGGACATGGAAAGAGAAAAAGTATAAGCGAATGACTTGAAAATTTACAATCGCTTGCACTCGCTGTCCTCTTCCATCTCTCCCTCTTGTCATTCCTTTTGCAATTTGACGCTAACGCTATGATATCTATTTAGGTGTGTATGTATGTAGGTGTGTATACTTGAAAGTTAAATACAAAAAAAAAACATATCTGAAGTTTTTAATTAAGTTTTTGTACATGTTTGTTAACTTGGCGTAGAAAAAGCGAGAGAAGAAAAAAAGAAGAAAAACAAATGAAAAACTGGAAACACCTGCAAGCAAGAAGCTTTCAGCGAAATTCTCGAGAACTCGTGCAGCGACAGGAACAGGAGCAGCAGCAGCAGCAGCAGCAGCAGCTGCAAAATTGTCAAAACAATGTCACAGCCACAGCTGCCCGTAGCCGGTGGCCGGCAGCCGGTAGCCGAAAGCAGACAGTCAACGAGATTGTTATCTTTATGGTAGGTGGCGAGCTTGCAACTGGCCGCCGCCGCCGAGTGCTCTTTATTGCAGAGTGAATAGATTTGTATACACAGGTATATATATACATATATATATATATAGACTTGTATATTAAGGTGGAGTGAAACCATATAGAGATTTTTTTTGTTTTTTTTTTGAACGTACCAGCAATGAAAAGTTGCCTTTATACGTGTTAATGAACCCCACAAAATTTTATGGCGATAGGATGACATTCTGAACTGCCCCCAGCTGCGCAAAGTTGAAAGGAATAAGGACGATCTGGTACAAATATGAAATTTTGAAAATTATAAAAGCAAAAAACGAAGTATGAGAATTGATAAACATGGCTAAGATGAGTATTAAATTGATTTTTTTTTTGTTGGGGTAAGTGGAAAAAAATTTTTCAACAACTATTTACAGCGAAGGTTGAGTGTATAGCTATTTCACGAAAAACCATTTTCGATCATCAGCACTCTTTTCTGAAGTGGATGCACCACTTACCCCAACAATTAAAATTGAATTAAAATAAAAATTTCGTGCTAAGCACTAAAAACTCTTTCGATTTTTTTTTTTTTTTAATAACAACAACAAAAGTTATTAAAGGTCAAAGTTTATATTATGCATTTTTATACTCAGCTGTACTAGTACACAGAGTATTATAATTTTGATTTCATAACGGTGGATTGTAACATAATGAAATAATCGAGATAGATATGGACTTATATATATCAAAATGATCAGGGTGAAAAGAGAAATCGATTGAGCCATGTCCGTCCGTCCGTCCGTCCGTCCGTCCGTCCGTCCGTCCGTCCGTACGCACGATAACTCGCGTAAAAATTGAGATATTTTGATGAAATTTGAAATGCAAGTTGGTATCGAGACTGGGACGGTTGGTATTGAAAATGGGCGAAATCGGACCATGACCACGCCCACTTTTCCTATATAGAAAAAATCGGATATTTGGTATCTCAGCCACTACTATAGCTAGAGTGATAAAATTTTACCCACGTATTGAGCTCAGGGCCTTATGAAGAAATTTGATGAAGTTTTGGAAAATGGGCGGTGCCACGCCCACTTATTAAGGGGCAAACATTGAAAGTTTTATATGTCATTACTCAGCAACCGTTGAAGATATATCGATGAAATTTGGTATCCGTAATTTGCTTACTTAGACAAATGTTTTGACGAAAAATTATCAAAATCGGTGGACGGCCACGCCCACTTTTATATATGGGAACTATAAAGGGGCCTAATAAAAACATTTTAAGCGATATCTCTGTCAAATATAAAGATCTATCACTGAAATTTTGTGGTAGGAGTCCAACTACGGACATAAAACAAAAAATACAAAAATTTTTGAAAATGGGCGGTGCCACGCCCACTTATTAAGGGTCAAACATTGAAAGTTTTATATGTCATAACTCAGAAACCGTTAAAGATATATCGATGAAATTTGGTACGCGTAATATATTTACTTAGCCAAATGTGTGGACGAAAAATTATCAAAATCGGTGGACGGCCACGCCCACTTTTATATATGGGAACTATAAAGGGGCCTAATAAAAACATTTTAAGCGATATCTCTGTCAAATATAAAGATCTATCACTAAAATTTTGTGGCAGGAGTCCAAAGACGGACATAAAACAAAAAGTACAAAAATTTTGGAAAATGGGCGGTGCCACGCCCACTTATTAAGGGTCAAACATTGAAAGTTTTATATGTCATAACTCAGAAACCGTTGAAGATATATCGATGAAATTTGATATGCGTAATTTTCTTACTTAGGCAAATGTTTTTGCGAAAAATTATCAAAATCGGTTGACGGCCACGCCCACTTTTATATATGGGAACTATAAAGGGGCCTAATAAAAACATTTTAAGCGATATCTCTGTCAAATATAAAGATCTATCACTGAAATTTTGTGGCAGGAGTCCAACTAGGGACATAAAACAAAAAATACAAAAATTTTTGAAAATGGGCGGTGCCACGCCCACTTATTAAGGGTCAAACATTGAAAGTTTTATATGTCATAACTCAGAAACCGTTAAAGATATATCGATGAAATTTGGTACGCGTAATATATTTACTTAGCCAAATGTGTGGACGAAAAATTATCAAAATCGGTGGACGGCCACGCCCACTTTTATATATGGGAACTATAAAGGGGCCTAATAAAAACATTTTAAGCGATATCTCTGTCAAATATAAAGATCTATCACTGAAATTTTGTGGCAGGAGTCCAACTAGGGACATAAAACAAAAAATATAAAAATTTTGGAAAATGGGCGGTGCCACGCCCACTTATTAAGGGGCAAATATTGAAAGTTTTATAAGCCATAACTCAGAACCGTTAAAGATATATCGATGAAATTTGGTACGCGTGATATATTTGCTTAGCCAAATGTGTGGACGAAAGATTACCAAAATCGGTTGACGACCACGCCCACTTTTATATATGGGTATTATAAAGTGACCTTATAAAAACATTTTAAGCGATATCTCTGTCAAATATAAAGATCTATCACTGAAATTTTGTGACATGAGTTCTACAATAGACCGGAAACAAAAAATAAAAAAAGTTTATAAAATGGGCGTGGCACCGCCTCTTTTTATACAAAGAAATCTACGAGCCTATTACTCGACAAATAACTGAGATATTATGACGAAACTTGGTTTATACACTTTTATAACTTGTGTTAATAGACACGCAAAAATGTATTGAAATCGGTTTATGACCACGCCTACTTTTTAACAAAGATATTTCTGGAACACCCTTTTGGAATTTGTAACGTGAAGCCTTTGTAACTAAAAGTCATAGAGGGATGCAATTTTGCACTAACAATAATATTTATATGCTTATTTGGATGATTGATACAAAGTTTGAAAATGGGCGTGGCTGCGCCCTGTTTATGCAGCACTCGTTTCATATAAAATACACCCTATATCGAACAAACGCAAACAAACAATGAAAGCATACAGCTGAGTATCTAATGTTCGATTCCACTCGAACTTAGGCTTCCTTACTTGTTTAAATTGCAATTACTTAAAAGCTACTGAACCGATTTCGAATATTTTTATACCATTCGATAGGTATTTTGATTCCCTTTATTTTGATATACATTAATACTCATCTTAGCCATGTTTATCAATCCTCATACTTCGTTTTTTGATTTTATAATTTTAGAAATTTCACATTTATACCAGATCGTGCTATTTCTTTCAACTTTTTGGGCCTGGGGCACCTCTAAACATGGGAGTAGGTCAATAAAATTTTACAGGCTTATTTCTGGGCTAAAAAGGTGCCGTTCTGGCTTTGGAACAAATTGAATTTCCAAAAAAAAATGTTCACTCCACTTTATTGTATATATAGATGTGTGTGTGTATGTTTATATGAATGTCTAGATGTATTATAGTAAGATCCCAGTTGAAATCAGATGTATTGATACACGAATTATGCATGCTGTGTGCATGGAAAAGTGCGTACAGAGCATGATTTGTGAAAATAAATAAATTTTGTTCACATAAAATTATGAATGTTGTATGCATGAAAAATATGAATAATTTATGAGTTTTCGGTGTGTATAATTTGTATATATACATGAAATATCCATGCGATATGCATGCGTATGCATTATAAATTTTTTAATGATATACATATCTACTTTATGATATTTTTCTTTCAATATACTGAGAGCTCCTTTTTTTTATTTTACGTTTTGTCTTGAAAATTTTCATTTTGTCAAAAATATTTATTCGAAGGAAATAGACGAGCATTTATACTGGCATGCATACACAGCTCCAATTCATGCTTCCAAAATTTATGTTGTATGCATAAGATTCCAACTGGGATGATATATGTCGCACATACAATAAAAATATTTCTATACCCTCTAAAACAGCTACGCCTTATTTAACAAATAATGCCTGAAAATTCTAAGCGAACAAAAGTTGTATGGACAAAGGCTTAAAATAAGGTTGATTTTGCTATGTTGATGTCATCAGGCTATAAGAACTACTCTCTCTCTCTCTCTCTGTGTGTGATAATTCCTTATAATAAAGCCTAATTTATTTTTATGCCTTATAGTAAAAATTATTCTCCATAGGAAATAAGACCTGAATCATTTCTTATAATAAGCGATTATTTGGAATTTTCATACCTTATAATAAGTTATAATACCTTATAATAAGGTATAATAAAAAGTCGTTTTTTAAAAATGTATTCTGCTAGGTTCGGAACGTTAATATTGCCTGCATTTCAGTTGAACAAAAACTAAATATGTATTTTTTCTAAGCGATAATTTTTCCTACGACAAAATACACGTTTTTAGGCTCGCCACACATTGTGCTCTCTTTGCAGCTGTTTGCTCATAACACTCAATTCCCCGTCTCTCTATTTGAGATATGAGCGCATAACAGGAAACTAAGTATCAAAAGGTTTGCAGCAGAGCGAATGAGCACACAACAGCCAACAGCGCTGACAGCGTATTAGAATTTTAAGAGTTTTGGCTTCGGCTTAGGCCTATGAATCTTTTTGCAGGGTATTTACCTTTATACTGTGGTCTTTAGCTGAAATTATGTATCATGAAAAAACTTGGCTGGACGTTTGGAGTTCTTTCTTTTGGATTTATCGGTCTTTTGATTTATCTCTTTTGAATTTATCAGTCAGGGTTTTGTTTTTGGATTTTTCTCAGCAGACAGGTACCACTATTTGCTAGTAAATCAATGAATGGTATTTTTATACTCAGCTGTACTAGTACACAGAGTATTATAATTTTGATTTCATAACGGTGGATTGTAACATAATGAAATAATCGAGATAGATATGGACTTATATATATCAAAATGATCAGGGTGAAAAGAGAAATCGATTGAGCCATGTCCGTCCGTCCGTCCGTCCGTCCGTACGCACGATAACTCGCGTAAAAATTGAGATATTTTGATGAAATTTGAAATGCAAGTTGGTATCGAGACTGGGACGGTTGGTATTGAAAATGGGCGAAATCGGACCATGACCACGCCCACTTTTCCTATATAGAAAAAATCGGATATTTGGTATCTCAGCCACTACTATAGCTAGAGTGATAAAATTTTACCCACGTATTGAGCTCAGGGCCTTATGAAGAAATTTGATGAAGTTTTGGAAAATGGGCGGTGCCACGCCCACTTATTAAGGGGCAAACATTGAAAGTTTTATATGTCATTACTCAGCAACCGTTGAAGATATATCGATGAAATTTGGTATCCGTAATTTGCTTACTTAGACAAATGTTTTGACGAAAAATTATCAAAATCGGTGGACGGCCACGCCCACTTTTATATATGGGAACTATAAAGGGGCCTAATAAAAACATTTTAAGCGATATCTCTGTCAAATATAAAGATCTATCACTGAAATTTTGTGGTAGGAGTCCAACTACGGACATAAAACAAAAAATACAAAAATTTTTGAAAATGGGCGGTGCCACGCCCACTTATTAAGGGTCAAACATTGAAAGTTTTATATGTCATAACTCAGAAACCGTTAAAGATATATCGATGAAATTTGGTACGCGTAATATATTTACTTAGCCAAATGTGTGGACGAAAAATTATCAAAATCGGTGGACGGCCACGCCCACTTTTATATATGGGAACTATAAAGGGGCCTAATAAAAACATTTTAAGCGATATCTCTGTCAAATATAAAGATCTATCACTGAAATTTTGTGGCAGGAGTCCAACTAGGGACATAAAACAAAAAATATAAAAATTTTGGAAAATGGGCGGTGCCACGCCCACTTATTAAGGGGCAAATATTGAAAGTTTTATAAGCCATAACTCAGAACCGTTAAAGATATATCGATGAAATTTGGTACGCGTGATATATTTGCTTAGCCAAATGTGTGGACGAAAGATTACCAAAATCGGTTGACGACCACGCCCACTTTTATATATGGGTATTATAAAGTGACCTTATAAAAACATTTTAAGCGATATCTCTGTCAAATATAAAGATCTATCACTGAAATTTTGTGACATGAGTTCTACAATAGACCGGAAACAAAAAATAAAAAAAGTTTATAAAATGGGCGTGGCACCGCCTCTTTTTATACAAAGAAATCTACGAGCCTATTACTCGACAAATAACTGAGATATTATGACGAAACTTGGTTTATACACTTTTATAACTTGTGTTAATAGACACGCAAAAATGTATTGAAATCGGTTTATGACCACGCCTACTTTTTAACAAAGATATTTCTGGAACACCCTTTTGGAATTTGTAACGTGAAGCCTTTGTAACTAAAAGTCATAGAGGGATGCAATTTTGCACTAACAATAATATTTATATGCTTATTTGGATGATTGATACAAAGTTTGAAAATGGGCGTGGCTGCGCCCTGTTTATGCAGCACTCGTTTCATATAAAATACACCCTATATCGAACAAACGCAAACAAACAATGAAAGCATACAGCTGAGTATCTAATGTTCGATTCCACTCGAACTTAGGCTTCCTTACTTGTTCATAATAGTTTTACAGTCATCTTTTATCAACTTTCATTAGGATACAACACGATTTCGGCGAAATCATTTTTCAATATCATTTTTCGTTTAGTTCTATAATAAACCTTTGTGATAAACTTTTTCGTTAAAACATTTGTACACATACTTACCTACAATGTATTGTGGAGCAAATTTGCGTCATCTCTTGTCAAGTTTGATTTGGTTAAAAGCCGATCTCGGCAATGTACCATCTTCAGTATCTTTTTTCGTTCTGTAAAGTACAGCCGATGGCACATCTCCGAAACCGGTTTATAACCAAATACAACTTGAAAATGGATAAAGGAAATTCGCTCTACAATACATCGCACTCCTACACTGTCGATAGCACCAACCAACGATTGAAAAATTTTGCATATACATACATTTTTAGAAGTGGAAACACTGATGTAATTCACATTAAAGAATTTCCTATAACACTTCAAATAATGACTTAACCTCTTGGTCACAGCATATAGGTAAATATATTAATATCTACATACTTATATATTAGGGTGGGGCGATTTTATGGAGAGAAAGTAATCGATACCGCGCGATAGAAATTTGGATTCCTCTCATTTTTCTGAGTAGAAAACTCCTCCACGACATTTGCCTAAAATTAATTTTGATGTTCCGGAATTTGGTTTTTATGAACCAAGACGAATTTTTGAAAATAAAAATTTGGCAAAAATCGACAAAAAATAGCCAGGTCAATATGCACATCGAGTTGAAGCAGAATTTTATGCTGAATCCAGATATGAAATCGAAACTAAAAGCGGATGATCCGTTTTCGAGATATAGCCTGATTTCCGGTTATGGAGGCTGAATGCCGAAAATCGCATATTTTCGCGATTATCTCTTGCTGTGTACAATATATCTTAAATTTTTTTGCAAATTTCTTAAAGATAGGTCAATACAATATATGAGCAATATTTTAATGTTATAAAATTTAATTTTTTTTAATTCTAGATATTTTAAATAATTTTCCAAATCTGGGCTTAAAAATTCCCATATTACATAAATTTTTTAACCAAAATAATTTTTACAAGTCTTTTATTAAAGAAAATATATACATACATACATACATACATATGTACATATGTGCATCCATTAATGAAAAACATACGTTAGTATATACATACATACATATAAAATATGTATACATACATGAAACGTCGATTTGCACAACTAAATTTGCAAAATTTAAAAAAGAACACTAACTGAACGCTATAATAAAAGAACGCCAAGTAGGGTTCATTTCCACTTAGCGTACTTCCACCAGCTACACTACGCGTAGTGTTCTGTTTGTGTTCATTTACACAAACTTAAACGCAAACACTACAAGTACCGTTAGGTTTGTTAGGGGTTGTGTTTGTGTATATCGTTGTCGCATGAACGCTACGCTACGTTATTGAATGTTATCGTAGTGTTTAATTGCGAACGCTGGTTATAACCCAAAACGTAGACGTATGCTGTTTGGGACTTGTTTTTTTACTTTAGTCAACTCTAAAAAAAACTCAAGGTTACTCATACGCCATAGAGTACTATTGGAAGCAAAAAAACAAATTTCAGAAGCATAAGTCTACGTTTTAGGGAATAACTCTTCAATTTTTGCAGCTAAAATTCTGAAATTTTGTATTTAGAGCATTTATTGTACACAAAGCGCTGTCGGCGAAAATCATCGGTATCGGATGACTATAACATGGAGATCCCATACCGCGCTTTTGGGCCAAGGAAAAAAGAGTGCATTCTCGTTTTGCTATATCGGAAGATAAATTAATATTTTAAACTATTGCTCATATATTGTATTGACCTATCTTTAAGAAATTTGCAAAAAAAATTAAGATATATTGTACACAGCAAGAGATAATCGCGAAAATATGCGATTTTCGGCATTCAGCCTCCATAACCGGAAATCAGGCTATATCTCGAAAACGGATCATCCGCTTTTAGTTTCGATTTCATATCTGGATTCAGCATAAAATTCTGCTTCAACTCGATGTGCATATTGACCTGGATATTTTTTTGTCGATTTTTGCCAAATTTTTATTTTCAAAAATTCGTCTTGGTTCATAAAAACCAAATTCCGGAACATCAAAATTAATTTTAGGCAAATGTCGTGGAGGAGTTTTCTACTTAGAAAAATGAGAGGAATCCAAATTTCGATCACGCGATATAGGTTAGTAAGGCACTCTGCACACGGGGCGTACTGCTTTAGACGCGTATTAGATACTACAGACGAAAGCTGTACGCTTTGATGTCGCGCACGTATATTTCAATTGAGGGCTGCACATGAGTCGTCAGTTTCATGCATTCGTCAAGGTATGCTGCCTACATGTCGCTTGGCGTAAAGCAGTGTTGGTAGCTAGGCATACTACGCTTAGAAAACAGGAAGAAGAAGATATTTGTTTACATTTTTCTCCTTGGTAGAATTTAAGAAAGCAGTAAAATTTGTGTAAAAAAATCGGAAAAAATTAGTGTATAATTAAAGAAAATGGAAGATTCCATAAAATTTTTCATCTTTTCTATTTAAAGCTTCGAAATTTAAAGCTTCGAAATTTAAAGCGAATACCGTATTATTAATTTGTTTGTTTGTTTTGTGCAGCGAAGTTTCATGTCGTTTCGTGTGCAGAACTTGTGGCGTAGGGAAATCGACGCTACATGAAATGTCTGGTACGCGTCTATGACGATACGCCTCGTGTGCAGACTGCCTAAATCGCCCCACCCTAATATATATGCATATATGTAATATGTACATAAGCATAAGTGCCCATTTGGCTTGCACCTTCAACGATGACCTTTCCGCACTTAACAATAACAATAACACCAACAATATACAAACATATTTACATATATATACATACTTATGTAAGTAAACATACATAGTTAATGGCTATGAGAGCATAAGAAAATCACTGATTGTCAGATCGTCGTCGTTGTCCAATGACATTGCCAGTGGCACCGGCCAACACCAGACTGCGCCAACGACTCTGCTCGAGGGACACTTGAAGTGCGCTGTGTTATGCCCCAACACCTTGTCACACCGCAATGCTGCCACGGCTGCTACCGTTAGGTTAGGTTAGAGTGGCTGCCATGAGGGCACACTTAGGCCAGTGCAGAGGCCCATTGTGATACCACAAGAAGAAAACAGATTACTCCTCCTTTTTAAACCAGTTTGATACCCTAATGAAATTCACCAGGCCCTTTATGTCGACAACCGCGACTTTAGATAGGCTATCCAGGAAAGGTGTCCCAAGAAAGCGTCGTCTGGCGCTGTTAAGAGCCGGGCAATGGCAAATGAGGTGTTCGATTGTCTCCTCTTCCTCATCATCTTTGCAGCTTCTGCAGCATCTACGGTAGGGTGCACCCAGTCTTTCTGCGTGTTTCCCGATAAGGCAGTGTCCTGTGAGCACCCCCACAAGGTTCGAGATTTCCTCTCTCCTTAGAGTACATATTTGACGAGATCGCTTGTGGTCCCAATTCGGCCAGGTTTGTCTTGATGTTCGACATACTGGGTTCTGTTGCCATCTATCGCTTGCTAGTTTATAGATATGCTGTTTAAGCATTAGCTTGCTTGTGGCAAACATCATACCTATGCGTTCTTTGTCAGGAAGAACCTGCTCGGTAGTGCCTTGCCTTGCAAGCTCATCTGCCCTACAATTTCCCTCGATATCCCTATGTCCCGGGACCCACACGAGGTGCAGACGGGTCTGTTTGGCCATCTCCTGCAGAGATCGGCGACAGTCCAGTGTTAGTTCAGAATTGAACGAGTTGGAGCCGAGAGACTTAATTGCTGCTTGGCTGTCGCTGAAGATGAATAGATCCCTGTGGATAGGTTCATGTCCTATACGGTTGACAGCCTCCATTATGGCTGACACTTCAGCCTGGTAAACGCTGCAGTGGTCGGGTAACCTAAAAGCTAGCTGTAGATTCAAGTCCTGTGAAAAGACTCCACCTCCAACTTTGTTGTCTAGTTTCGAGCCATCGGTATAGATGGAAACGCTACCTGGGGTTGGGTAGCACCGATTTGGCTCTTCCCACTCGTCCCTTTCTGGAATCCTTGTTTCGTAGTTGCTGTCTGCAACTATTGTAGTAGTACAGCGGTCCGTACTACCGGGTAGAAAACCTAATTTGCTTAGAATGCTAGAGTGTCCTGTGGCTTTTGTATGCCATCCGGATGACTCTCTTAAACGTAGAGCTGACGTAGCCGCTACTTGAAAACCTGCTAAATCTAATGGCAAGATATCTAGGATGGCCTGCAGAGCTTCACTAGGCGTCTTTCTGAGTGCGCCACTTATGCTGATCATGCTAGATCTGTGGACTCTGCTCAGAACATTAAGGTTTGACGCCTTGCTCAAAGCAGGCCACCATACTACGACCCCATATAGCAGGATTGGTCGAATGATCGCAGTGTAAATCCACCTGCAAATGCTGGGACTAAGTCCCCACTTTTTGCCTATGGCTCTTTTGCATGTGTATAAAGCAATATATGCTTTGTTTTGGCGCTGAATGATGTTATCCTTCCAGTTCAGCTTTTTGTCCGGAACTACCCCTAGGAACTTAGCCTTGTCGGCCAGGGTCAGGCGAACGCCATTTAGTTCTGGTAGATTTAACGGTGGTATTTTATACCGCCTAGTATAGAGGACAAGTTCCACCTTATTTGAATTGACACTGAGCCCACAACGAGAGGACCACGCTGAGATCTCTCGCAGTGCTACCTGCATCAGATCACATAAGGTCTGTGGGAACTTCCCTCTGTATGCTAAAGCAAGGTCGTCCGCATATGCCACGACTCTCCCGCCGCCCCAAACTGCGTCTCTTTTTAGAAGTGAGTTGACAGTGAGGTTCCATAGCAGCGGGGAGAGGACACCACCCTGGGGTGTGCCTCTGAAGACGTAGCGTGTAGATTTGACCTCGCCCATTGATGAGAGTACAATCCTTCCCCTCAAAAGTTGATCAATCAACCCAATCAGAGATACGTCAACGCCTAAGTGACTTAAAGCGTTGCTTATCGCCTCTGGGGTGACATTGTTAAAAGCGCCTTCGATATCTAGAAAGGCCACAAGGCAGAACTCCTTATCGGTCAAGGATGATTCAATGGTAGAAACCAGACTATGTAATGCCGTTTCGGTTGATTTCCCTTTAAGATATGCATGTTGATATCCAGAGAGAAGTTTACTATCAATTGTAATAGAGAGGAAATTACTTATTATCCTCTCCAGCGTCTTGAGCAAGAAGGAGGAAAGGCTTATTGGCCTAAAATCCTTCGGCTCATAGTGCGAGGCTTTCCCAGCCTTAGGAATGAATATAACCGAGACGCGTCTCCACGTATTCGGGATATGATTGAAAGCAAGACAAGCAACGAAGATGCGTTGAAGCCAGCTTGCTGATGTCTCCAGGGTATATAGGAGTTGTGCAGGAATGATCCCGTCTGGTCCCGCAGCTTTGTAGGGTTTGAAGCTTTTGATTGCCCACCTAACCCGTTCCTCAGTCACAGGTATATTAACAGCGATACCCGTTGATGATATCGCCAGTCCGTTTCGCGAGCTACCAGGAAAGTGTGTGTCCAGCAGCAGCTCTAGAGTTTCCTTTTCCGAATTGGTCCAGGATCCATCAGGCTTCCGAAGGTAGCCCAATGACGTTTGTGTCCTTGAGAGCACGCATCTAAGTCTTGCCGTCTCATCGACGCTTTCGACTCCGGTACAGAAGTTCCTCCAAGAGGTTCTCTTCGATTGTCTCAGGGCTTTTTTATAAGCCCTTAGATTTTCTTTATATTGCAGCCACTCGGGCTCATTGTCGAGTCGTTTGGCTCTATTGAATTGCTTCCTGCAAGATTTTCGAAGTGAGTCCAGATCGCAGGACCACCAATGAGGTTTCCGCTTGCCACGCGGTCTTGGTTCCGGACAAGCTAAGTTAAAAGCGTTTGAGAGTGCATTAGTGAAGGTGCCGACCAGATCCTCCAATTCCCCTGTCGATGAGGGATTACAGGGTGGAAGATCCGGTAGCCCCTTAACAAATAGTTCATTGTGAAGATCCCAGTTCGTGTTACGTGGGTTCCTTTTTAAGACTGATTGTTGAATGGAGAAATCTAAGATTATTTCTATATATCGGTGGTCAGAGAAAGAGTGTTCATCAAGAACGCGCCAGCCTTTGACACCCTCATAAGTTTTTTCACTACATAAAGTGAGGTCTAGTACCTCTCTTCGATTTTTAGTAATAAATGTTGGTTCATTACCTATGTTACACACTACCATGTTAGTTGTCAAAAGGTAATCAAAAAGTGACTCACCCCTTTCATTTGTGTCAGAGCTGCCCCATTGTACATGATGCGAATTTGAGTCCGCTCCGATGAGTAGATGGCCGGGGCAATATTTGGCCACCAGGTCCATCATCAAGCCTTGTGGTGGAGGTGTGTGTGAATCATAGGGCATATACACCGATGCCAGAGTTACCGGTGTGCCCTTGATCGTTGTGCTGGCCGCAGTAATGTCGCCGTCGCTGAAGTTAGGCAAGAGAAACATTGTTAGCTCGTACTTAACCAATATACAGGTTCTTATATTACCTTCAACACAAGCTCGGATGAGCCTGTAACCAGTGGCCCCCAGTCCGCAAATCCTCAAGTTATTCACCCAAGGTTCTTGGATGAGGACCACATCAACGTCGCCTTGAGAAAGGCGACTGATGAGAGCGGCTGAAGCCGCTTTAGATCGGTGGAGGTTTATCTGTAGCACTCTCATGAGTATCTACAGCCCCCACCCCCTCAACCACCGTGACGTCGGCAGCCTCTTCGTCGCTGTCCAGCACGAAATCCTCCATTGTCAAATCATGCAGAGCATCTGCACAGTTTGACGTGGCGGACTTCATGCTGTCCACGTCGGAGAGATCCGCCTCCGCTTCGGGCGCCTCGATGTCCGAGTCCACCGAGGTTTCCGGAGCGGCGGCGCGCTGAGCGTCGCCACGGTACACGTGAATTATGACATCCCCGACGCCATAATTCACCCTACCCTGGCACTGTTTAAGTGGCTCGAGAGCCTCCTTATTTAGCGCCAGGACCACCTCCCTTCTCGGGCCCACTGCGTCTTCGACTCGAATGACGCTCCAATTCTTCGTAGGGAGGGATGGGTTCATAACCTGCAGCATCGTGAGTATCCGCTCAGGAGCTGCTGGGGTTACAGGAACCCATACCCTGGCCCTAGGCCGAATCGGAACGTCCTTCCAGTCGACGACCTCTAGTCGCGCACCGGGGTATACCTCGCCGACCCTCGCGACCGCAGCCTTATACAGGCTGACGGTCCTTGCGTCATCGCAAGCGAGCACCTTAATCTGGCCCTGGTACCATCCCGCGTCTCTACCACGTGGGGGTGGTCCTGGAGACTCCAGCACGACGTCAAGGATGGCGTCGGTGATGGCGGCCAGGACCCACAACCACTTGTCCTTCGGGATGGCCCCACGGTCATTTCCGCGGTCCAGGACCCCAACGAGGATCCTGTCCCTGGCAACCTCGGCGAAGGTTGGCTTGGGCACACCGGCGTGCTGCTGTAGCCGCTTCGGATGGGGCTTTAACTCCTCATCCGATCTCTGGCGCTTAAAGGGAGTGACACTTTCCACATTTTTCCCCAACACGTTTTGGAACGATGGCAGCAGAGCTTTCGCCCTAACTACCGCCTCCCTCACGTCCTGGGGCAGCGTGTCGAGTGCCACCCCCCCGTAACGTTTGAGGACCTTTGCGGCCCTCCGTTTATCCCCATATTGGGGTTTATTGTCCAGGGGGAGGCGGCTCGTAGTTTCCCTCGCTGCCGCTCCCCCGGTAGATGTATTAGATTCGGCTACCTTCCCCTTCGGATCAGCATGGCCAGGTCGTGAAACCACTGCCGCTGACGTCGGGGGAAAAGTTGCCTTTAAGGCGCTTGATGGACCCCTGGCCTCAGCAGGAGCTGGACGGCTCGCCGTTTCCAGCGTTGCCGTGACAGCAGCCCTGCTGGTGCTGGGCTCCATCGTATCACCCTTCAATGTATTGAAGAAGGCTACCTTCTCCTTTGGCGTACTATGGCCAGGTCGCGAAACCGCTGCTACCGTTACCGCTACACCATTCGACGCTCAAGTTGTGAGCATAAAAATTTTCTTTTGTATATATTTTCTTTTCAGTACGGTGTGCCTTTTTTGTTTGCTTTACGCTTCTTGTTGCATGCGAAAGCCGTTTACGTGGAGTTTTGGACTTATACAATTTTCAGGCATGCGCCTAATAGATCATTCAGCAAATTTTCAGCACTTACGGAGCTCTATTCACTATACAAAAATTAAATTTATTAATGTTCTATTTAAACAAATGTGCCTCAAAGAGAGTAAGATTCCCAATGCAACTCTGATAAGTGTATGTATGTATTTCTTGCATGAAAAGGCTGTTCGGCGCCGGCATAGAAAGGAAGTACAGGCTTCGAATTGGAAGAGAAGCTAAAAAAAATTCTCGCATATGAGCAATTCGTTTAACAGCCAGCAACTCTTGGAGGAAAAGGTTGTCTGGTGTGGTTAGATGCAGATTTCACAGAAAACCTCAAAAATACTTTTCATGTTGAGTTTTTTGTATTCGTTTAAAAAATAATAAGGAGAAAAATTCGGAAATAGACTAAATAATACCAATTTTAAAATCTTTAATACAACTGATTCGAGAACAAAACCCTTTTTCACATTACAGCGGACGTTTCTACGAAAATCAAAAATTTAAGAAATTTCCAATTTTACTACTAAGGACCTCTAATTTGCAGCTTGAAGAAACTATTGCGCATATGCATCTCATTCTTATGACCTATATGGACATTCCTTAGCCTCTATCAGCCGCCAATCTTCACGATAGCTTAAACAATCTTTCTTTTCCTTCAGTCTATTTCGACCTCATTCGCCATTCGCTACCATATGATTTAGTAGTTATATAAAATTTTTCGCTTGCATTGTACCTAATCTGGCTTTCATACCGATTGGCATACACCACCTGGCATGCTCTGCTATTCACATATTCTCATATGTACTTAAAAACACTTGCGCACCGCCACTGTACAATCTATACGGAGCAACTTGTAACCCTCACACTTCCCATACAACATAGCCATTTAATTTTATATTACAGAACGATGCTACTCTGGAAGTGAAATCGTCTTTGGCTTGCTTCTATTGCTACATACATACATACATACATACATACACACTTTTCTTATGCAACCAAAAAGTATTCAATTTTACTCGCTTTTACTTCAACTTATTTGTACGCTTTGCAAGTTTTTCATTACACAAGTTTGTCATTTATTTGAACGAACGTACATTCGAAAGCATACACAAACACACAGTTGTACGTACATTTGTTTGTATGTAATGGCGTGGCATTTACTTATGGTCATGCAACTTTGCTGTGAGATTTACCGTATATCCTTGCTGGCTTTGGTTGGGGTTTAACACCGTACACGTGAACAGCATAAGGACTATTTAAGTCATGCCAATCGTACATGGTAGTCGAGCCGAGTTGACAGAACTTCTGTATGCATACAATACAATACCAAGGAAAAATAACAGCCAAAAAAAGCAAAAAAGAACAAAAAACAAAAACAAAAAACCGAAAAAAGAAGCAGCAACTTGTTATAGGAATTGTCTGCTGCTATGCCAAAGACTTCATGCATACCTTTCTGGAAGGGAAAATTAATTTTAATAAGTAGTATAAGAATAAGTAATTTATAATGCTAAGGCTCACGTGTTAAGAAAAAATTTCTTCTATCTCATTTTCTTGAAGAGTTATACGTGTTTGGAAAAGCTCTTTTTTGTAATTTTTATTAGAAACACCAGTTTTATTGTGATTTGTTTCTTGTGTTCCACTAGTTATTAACTCACCAATTTTCTGGAGTTTTTTCCGAGCTTTCAAATGAAAATAACAATTAAGCGGCATTTATCGTTCGAGTTCTATATTAAAGTTGAATTTGAGTTAACTAATGAAAATAGTTTTGAACTTTTCGGAATTCCTCTCACACTCCGAAAACACAACAACAACCACATGGCAGAAAGGTTCTGAACTCGAACGATGAATCCGCTTTAAAAAAACGTTTTTGTAAAAAAAATGTTAATTAAAAATTAAAACAAGTAAACTCAGGGAAAAACAGCATTTTAAAATCAAAAATAATATTTTTGTTGTCATAATGCACATTTTAAACCAAACCATTTTTATTTTAACAATGAAAATTTTTAAATTAAAAATGAAATTTTTGAATTAAGAATGAAATTTTTGAAGTAAATATGCATTTTGGATTTAAAAAGAAACATACATACTTAAATTAAAAATGAATATGAATGTTAATTCAAAAACTCGCTCTTTGTTCAAAATTTTTCTGTGAGAAAATATTTTTTTGTGAGAAATCCAACAAAAACAATAATGAAAATCGATTTTTTTTTAATTTTGTTTTTACAATGATTCATATAATTCATGCATTATTTTTATGAAAAGGGAAGTATAAATAGGTTACTACAATTCAATATAATTTTGAATGATCCACTATGTGATGATTAGATAGAATTTCAGGTTGACGTCATGGTTCGAATCCGGAGGAGAATATAAAATAAAGAAGAAAACGGAGAATAAGGAGAATAAGAAATAAAGATAGCAAACAGTTAAGGCGAAGTAGGAAAGAAGAGGAGAACAAGCGGAGGCTATATTTTTGTAGTTGGGACTGGGATTGAGAGAAGATGAAGAGAATGCCGTTGGATGCAATTTCGAATCCGGAAGAGAAAATGATATAGAGAACACTGCAGCGTTTTTTTCTCATAGCACACTGGTCAGCCCCCATACACAAAAGTCAAAAACGTTGGTGCTTGAAAAAGAAACTTCTGTCATGCATTTCCGTGGGAAATATATTGAATTTTATCGAACACCTCCTTCTATACGCAATAGCCACCATTAAGTGTTACTTTGGCTCATTTAAAGTCAACACATTTGAAAAAAAATTTTTCTGGAAAAAGTTTGTGTAAATAAGTGTATTATGATTTTTGCGATATTTCAAGTTTGAGTGCTAAAAAAAATGCGGATAACTATGGAAACGCAAGAAAAACGTATGTTTCATGATTTAGCGAAAGAAAACAGTGAAAACAATTTATTTTTAGCAAAATACAAGATGAAAAAATCTTGGCTTTTCTATGAGCGTAATTTTCAAGCATTAGCATTTTCATTTAAACTTTTAACAATTAAGGACCACTCTGGACCAGGTCTTATAAGCAGATTTGAGTTCTTTCAAGTCTTCTCTTAAGAAGCCTGTTTATACATTTTTCCCTTTTTTTCCCTTTTTCTTAAAATATCATATTAAATGTAACTAGTCTATACAAAATATTGTTGCCCTTTTACGATTTTTATACATATTTACATCGACTGTTTTCGATAAAACTTTATTTTCGATAAAATCTGAGTAATTGAGTTTTGTCCCACTCTCCATACAATTTTTTTTTTGATCCCGCGAAATATCGCGGAATAATTTTTTTTATTGCAACTTTGTTATTTGACATCGGGTTTTTAAAATTGAAATGTCATTAGTTTAGTCTTTGGAAGCTCTATATTTTCTTCTAATGTCATTTTGACCTATGAAGTCGTTTTCACATAGTTAAGTCACCTAACCAAGTTTTTCGTCCAAAATATCCTTTTTGTTTCACATGAAAAAAATCGCCAAACATAAAATATTTATCGGATCTCTCTGATATTACGCTTAAAGTCTTTGCAATTAAACGGGCAAATTTTTAAAGTAATAAAACTTTCCTAATTTTTACAAATTTTTATAAAAACTTAATTTGAAAATCAAAATTTTTTCAAAAATCGCAAAAAATCCACAAAATTTTGATTTTGACCAGCTTTCGCTCAGCGAGTTTTTGTTAGACCACTACAAGTTGTATGTCGTTTGAAGCGTATTTTAATTGCCTTTCGAACGAGATACTGCTTGCGTTTATCGCATTTGTAATTCCAGAGAAAATAATTTTTCAATGAAGTGATAACAAAAAAACACAAAATTACCGTTATCTCAAAAACCTAAATATACAAAAAATTAAAAAAAATAGTTCCAAGCTCAGCAGGTCAATTCTTATCCTCCCCCATTCCTGGTTTTCTTGTTTTTTTTTTGGCTGTAAACTAGCGTTAGTGGTGGGCGTGGATTACAACATATATGCTTTTAATTTTTCTGAAAGATGAGTCGTATAGTGGGACACCAATGTGCCAAATTTGGTTTCGGTAGGTCCATCCGTTTCCAAGAAATTGAGTTTTGTCCCACTCTCCATACAAATGAGACCAGTGTGCATAGTGCCTAAAATAAAAATAAAAATTTTTAAATTTAAAATGTTTTTTCTTGATTTAAAAATTTTACAATCAACATTTTTAAAATAAAAATGTTGTTATTTACATCACTTTTAAATACGTTTTTGCCCATTGCAAGCACGTTTTCATATGTTTTTATAATTTTTTTTCCCTGAGTGTAAGGATGCCTAAGTTCGAGTGGAATCGAACATTACTCAGCTATATGCTTTCATTGTGTGTTTGCGTTTGATGGAAATACGGTGTGATTTATATAAAGTAGGGGCAGCCACGCCCATTTTCAACATTTTTATCAGTCATCCAACTAAGCATATGAATATTATTCTTTGCGCAAAATTTTTTTTCTTTATGACTTCTAGTTACAAAGATGTCACGTTACAAATTCCCAAAGGGTGTTCCAGAAATATCTTTCTTAAAAAGTAGGTGTGGTCATAAACCGATTTCAGTAAATTTTGCGTGTCTATTAACACAAGTTATAAAAGTGTATAAACCAAGTTTCGTCATAATGTCTCAATTATTTGTCGTGTTAAAGACTAAGAAATCTCGTAGATTCCTTGGTCTAAAAAGAGGCGGTGCGACGCCCATTTTCCAAACTTTTTCTATTTTTTGTTTCCGGTCTATTGTGGAACTCATGCCACAAAATTTTAATGAATTATCTTTATATTTGACAAAGATATCGCTTAAAATGTTTTTATTAGGCCCCTTTATGGTTCCCATATATAAAAATGGGCGTGGTCATAAACCGATTTCGCTAAAATTTTAAACATGTATTACTACAAGTAATAAAAGTGTATGCACCAAGTTTCGTCATAATATATCAGTTATTTGTCGAGTTATAGGCTAAGAAATATCGTATATTCCTGCTTCTAAAATGAGGCAGTGCCACGCCCATTTTCCAAAATTGTTGTGTTTTTTATTTAATGTCCATAATTTGACTCTTGCCATAAAATTTCAATGATATATCTTTATATTTGACAAAGATATCGCTTGTTTTTATTAGGCAATTTTATAGTTTCCATATCTAAAAGTGGGCGTGGCCGTCAACCGATTTTGACAATTTTCCCTCCAAACGTTTGCCTGAGTAAGTAAATCACGCATACCAAATTTCATCGATATATCTGCTACGGTTTCTGAGTTATGGCTTATAAAACTATCAATGTTTGCCCCTTAATAAGTGGGCGTGGCGCCGCCCATTTTCCAAAATTTCATCAAATTTCATAAGAGCCTGAGCTCAATACGTGGATAAAATTTTATCATTCTAGCTATATTAGTGGTATACTCAGCTGTACTAGTACACAGAGTATTATAGTTTTAATCACATAACGGTGGATTGTAACAGAATGAAATAATCGAGATAGATATAGACTTATATATATCAAAATGATCAGGTTGAAAAGAGAAATCGATTGAGCCATGCCCGTCCGTCCGTCCGTCTGTCCGTCCGTCCGTCTGTCCGTCCGTCCTTCCGTCCGTCCGTCTGTCCGTCCGTCTGTAAACACTCTAACTCGCGCAAAAATTGAGATATTTTGATGAAATTTGAAATGCAAGTTGGTATCGAGACTGCAACGGATGGTATTGAAAATGGGCGAAATCGGACCATGACCACGCCCACTTCCCCTATATAGTAAAAATCGGAAATTTGGTATCTCAGCCACTAACATAGCTAGAGTGATGAAATTTTACCCACGTGTTGAGCTCAGGCCCCTAAGAAGAAATTTGATGGAATTTTGGAAAATGGGCGGTGCCACGCCCACTTATTAAGGGTCAAACATTGAAAGGTTTATATGTCATAACTCAGAAACCGTTGAAGATATATCGATGAAATTTGGTATGTGTAATTTGCTTACTTAGACAAATGTTTTGACGAAAAATTATCAAAATCGGTTGACGGCCACGCCCACTTTTATATATGGGAACTATAAAGGGGCTTAATAAAAACTTTTTAAGCGATATCTCTGTCAAATATAAAGTCATTGAAATTTTATGGCAGGAGTCCAACTGCGGATATAAAACGAAAAGCATAAAAATTTTGGAAAATGGGCGTGGCACCGCCTCTCCTTAGAAGCAGTAATATACGAGATTTCGGAGCCCATAACTCGACAAATAATTTAAATATAATGACGAAACTAGGTGTGTACACTTTTATGAGTTGTGGTAATACATGTTCAAAATTTTAGCGAAATCGGTTGGCGACCACGCCCACTTTTATATATGGGAACTATAAAGGGGCATAATAAAAATATTTTAAGCGATATCTTTGTCAAATATAAAGATAATTCATTGAAATTTTGTGGCATGACTTCCACAATAGACCGGAAACAAAAAATAGACAAATTTTGGAAAATGGGCGTGGCACCGCCTCTTTTTAAACAAAGGAATATACGAAATTTCGGAGCCCATAACTCGACAAATAATTGAGACATTAAGACGAAACTTGGTTTATACACTTTTATAACTTGTGCTAATAGACACGCAAAAATTTATTCAAATCGGTTTATGGCCACGCCTACTTTTTAACAAAGATATTTCTGGAACACTCTTTGGGAATTTGTAACGTGACTTCTTTGTAATTAGAAGTCATAAAGGAATGAAATTTTGCACAAAGAATAATATTCATATGCTTAGTTGGATGACTGATAAAAATGCTGAAAATGGGCGTGGCTACGCCCACTTTATGCAGCACTCGCTTTATATAAAATACACCGTGTTTTCATCAAACGCAAACAAACAATGAAAGCATACAGCTGAGTATCTAATGTTCGATTCCACTCGAACTTAGGCTTCCTTACTTGTTTAATTTTTTATTTTTTTCTTTTCAATTTTTGGGAGGGTATCCTTTTCTTTTTCTTTTTCCTCAAAATGGCTTATTTTGAAAACCCGTTTTATTAGCTTTCAAACGTTATATAATTTATAGTGGCATCGGCATGTGAACTATGTATGTCCATGGTTTACCCAACTTACAGGTTATATCACTTCCGTTTTCATTTGTTTCTTGCAATTGTTGTTTTCTTCAAATATGTATTTAATTCTATGTGATTAGAATTACAACAAAACATTTTTTCAATCCGTCTTGGTCATGATTGACGGAATACAATTTTAGTATACATACACAATTCCAGTCAGCTGTTCTACTCACTTAATTTGGTTGTGGTTTTTATGGCCTTGTCTTTTATTTGAGTGCAAAATCGATTCATACCTAAAAATTATAACAACATTTTATATTTTTGAAAGGTATAAAATGCACAAAAGCCAAAAGCATTGGTAAATACAATTAAATTAGAACAGCAGCAGCAACAACAAAAGCCCAAAAACAATAGCAGTAGTAATACCATGAGTATGTACGTAAGTAATTGTGTGACAGAAAAAAAAAGCAACTTTTAATCGTTCGTAATACATACGTAATAACAAGCCAACATTTGAAGTTGTTGAACTGCAATTGCCACTGCAAAAGGTGCTGCACTAAGTCCACGCGCTTCTTACTTAACTTCCTCCCAACCCCTACCTTATCCCTTATGCGCTGCCTGTAGCTTTCAACTGCCTGCCCTATTGGCAACTTCCCTCCCTGCAAACCTAGTAACTGCCTTGCCTTCTGGTGACTCTACTGACGACAAGTTGTAATTGCAAAAGTAGCCCTACATGAAAGCTTTCACTCCTTTCTTCTATGGCCTAACCGCCCTTTTCCTAACCTCTTTTTCATTAACACTTTTCGTCCTCTGGCAGCGCTATCTGCCACTCACTCCTGTTTAACTTTTATTTATTTTCCTAGCATTTGTTTGCGTTAGTACACATATATGTATATGTACATATGCAGTGGCGCACACAGAAAAATATTTTGGGGGGGGTTTTCAATATCCAACGGAAAATTAAAAAAATGTTGGTGTTTCAAAAAGAAATTTCTGTCATGTCCCACGGAAATATATTGAATTTTATGGAAAACCTCCTTCTATACGCAATAGACACCATTAAACGTTACTTTGGCTCATTTCAAATCAACACATTTGAAAAACAAAATTTCTGGAAAAAGTTTGTGTAAATAAGTGTATTATGATTCTTGCGAGATTTCAATTTTGAGTGCTAACAAAATGCGGATAACTATGGAAACGCAAGCAAAATATATGTTTCATGATTTAGCTTAAGAAAACAGTGAGAACAATTTATTTTTAGCAAAATACAAGATGAAGAAATCTTAGTTTTTCTATGTGCGTAATTTTCAAGCATTAGCATTTTCATTTAAACTTTTAACAACTAAGGACCAATCCGGACCAGGTCTCATAAGCAGATTTGAGTTGTTTTAAGTCTTCTCTTGAGAAGCCTGTTTATACATTTTTTCTTAAAATATCATATTAAATGTACATAACTAGTCTATAAAAAATATTGTTGCCCAAGATGCTCCTTTTACGTATTTTTGTACAAATGTACGTCGACTGTTTTCGATAAATCTTTATTTTCGATAAAATCTGAGTAATTGAGTTTTGTCCCACTCTCCATACAATTTCTTTTTATCCCGCGAAATATTGCGGAAATATTTTTTTTTTATTGTAACTTTGTTATTTGACATCGGATTTTTAAAATTCAAATGTCATTAGTTTAGTATTTGGAAGCTCTGTATATCCTTCTAATGTCCTTTTGACCTATGAAGTCATTTTCACATAGTTAAGTCACCTAACCAAGTTTTCCATCCAAAATATCCTTTTTGTTTCACAAGAAAAAAATCGCCAAAAATAAAGTATTTATCGGATCTCCCTGATATTACGCTTAAAGTATTTGCAATTAAATGGGCAAATTTTTAAAAGAATAAAACTTTCCTGATTTTTACAACTTTTTGTAAAAAACTTACTTTGAAAGTCGAAATTTTTTCAAAAATCGCCAAAAAAATGCACAGCTATCGCTCAGCGAGTTTTTATTAGACCACTACAAGTTGTATGTCATTTGAAGCGTATTTTAATTGCTTTTCAAACGAGATACTGCTTGTGTATATCGCATTTGTAACTCCAGCGAAAATAATTTTTGAATGAAGTGATAACAAAGAACACAAAATTACCGTTATCTCGAAAACCTAACCATACAAAAAATGAAAAAAAAAAATAGTTCCAAGCTCAGCAGGTCAATTCCTATCCTCCCCCATTCCTAGTTTTCTTGTTTTTTTTTGGCTGTAAACTAGCGTTAGTGGTGGGCGTGGATTACAATATATATGCTTTTAATTTTTCTGAAAGATGAGTCGTATAGTGGGACACCAATGTGCCAAATTTGGTTTCGGTAGGCCCATCCGTTTCCAAGAAATTGAGTTTTGTCCCACTCTCAATACAAATGAGACCAGTGTGCGTTGGTGAATTATTTTAAATTAAAACAAACCTCAGCTAATATCCACAGCATACTTTTAGGGAAATGTCTCCACACTGCTTGTTTATAAACATAATCAGTAGATGTTGACAAACATTAGCAATGTACATCCACGAATATTCATAGATTTTACAACATGTATTTACACAAATATTTATGCATGTATCATCTTTTATAAAATTATTTTTTTTTATGGTGTACTGTCAAATTTTGGGGGGGGGTTTTAACCCCAAACCCCCCCCTTGTGTGCGCCAATGTACATATGTATGTATGTATTATGTGTTGTTGTGCGCTTGGTATGTCAACGTTGTGTTAAATGTTGTTGTTATTGTTGCTAGCGTGTTTGTCTAAATTGAGATGTTCACTGTTGCGAAAAGTCGAATTGAAAAGTGCAACATTTTCATTAAGTCCATTGGCGGTTCGTCGCCGTGCGTCCCTTTCATTTTAGTTACCGTTGACTGTGAGCTGAGCGCGTTTATACGCCATAGTGTTAAACTGTATACAACTGCAATTACGGGTTGCCACACATAAATACATACATACACACACACACATTCATTCATGCTTCTATCCATCTAAAACATTTTTATTCTTCTTTTTTACGTAACTTGCTTAGTCTTCTTACTCTGACATAGAGCAACTCCATTGCAGCCGATGTAAATATTGGGCTCTGTGCAGAAACTCAGTTTGAAGCGCAACCCGCTTTTGTATTGCAAGCAGAACATTCATAAACGTAAATTTTGCATGAAGCGTCGCAGTTGTTTATAAAGCAGCGAATCATGTTCATAAAAATAAATTGAAAGGGGTGCACATTAGGCCGGGGCGATTTAAAAACCTTTATTGTGCCATCAGAATTCGGATTCGTCTCATTTTTCTGAGAAATTTGTCTAAAATTAATTTAAATGTTCCGTATAAAAAAGTACTTACTTTTCACTTTTAATGAGCACTTTTATTGCCATTTTTGGTTTTTCAATTTGGCATTTCCCTATCTACTGCATTTATATCAAAGAAAGTACGAATTACTCTTCATTACAAAATATTGTCACATTATGTCTCTCTCTCTCTGACGGAATCACCCAACAAACTTTTTTGTTTGTATTCTTTGTTTTTTGTTTTTTATTTTCTTTATTGCATGCTTGTTAGTTTGCTATACTTTTGGAATTGCAAAGGATTTTATACTTCGTTTATACTTTGGTTAAATTTATTTAGCACGTTCTTTGCTCGATCCTTTACTATGTAGTCGGTTATATAGTTTATTATATATCACATGTATATCATACATATTAGTACTTGCGGATTTACATACTTACATGCATGTGCTTTGTTGCATTCTTTTCGTTTTAAGATGTTAGATTTTAGTTAACCGCCTTGTGCTGCAATACCCAGCTTTAGTTAATGAGAAGGTTATTTATGTGTGCATGTTTTCTTCATATAATAATTTGTTTGGCCTGATAATTGGGAGGACCTACAGTTTTATGCCGGCTCCGAATGACGAGAACCATTTTCATGGCAGATGTGCCCTCGGCGGGAATGCGGCCCACACAATAATGGGTTTCTAATTTATTAGTAAAAATTTTGTTTGGTTTTTGTCAGGACTGGGGTTAGAATCCGAGACCTCTGGTATGACAGGCGAGCACTCTACCCACTATACCACAGCGGCCAATTTTTCTGCATATATGTATATCTATATTATTAATACGCTAACATAAACTGTGTTCCATCTTCTCCGTCGAAACTACTGAACCGATTTTAAAACTAAAAACACCATTAGAAAGGTAAGTATTGCTTTCAAATAGAACTGCGCCAATTTTCATTAAAATTGGTTGGAAAATTGCCATATGGTGTTGTTGCATGCTTTTGTACACAACAGAGCTTTCTCAATGTGCACGCATAGATGAGTTTGTGCGTGCTCACCAAACTTACCATGCAATTATGAACATGTTTGGCTGGAAGTGGTGTAGAAACGTAAAAAGGTACCAAAAGCACTACAATAAAAACACAAAGAGAAGGATAAGAAAGAATAAGAAGGAAAGAAATTGAGAAAAGAAAAGAGCAGAAATAGAAAGAAAATAGGAGAATTGTGAAGATAAGTAACGACAACAACACCAACAACACCAACAACAACTAAACAGTAACAGTGACAGTAGCAACAGACAAGTATACAAAAACTATAAGTAGTTGCAACTTAGTCATAAGAAAACATCTAGAAAAACTGTCGAGTTTCGACAGAAGGCAGCACTCTATATATATATAATAGTAATACATGGTTGTGGTCCTTTTTCAAAGATTGGCATTTTTTTAAACTGCCTCTTCATACACATCTTATGGTATTTTAGGGCACAAGCGTTTTAAGCTCATTCTACTTTTTAAGAATTTTCTTGAGTTCGAAGTTTTAGCAAGTGCCTTTCCTTTTCTACGTTTTCTACTGAGCCAGTGAATTTTAATTTCGAAATAGATGATAACCTAGAAGTAACTCTATTGCAAAAGCTTTAAAAGTTATTTTTCATCTACCCAAGTTTTCATATTTTACTTTAATAGCAAATAAAATCCTTTTGAAAATTTTTGTTTAGATCTTTCCTGATCACTATTCACACTAAGTATTTTTATTTTTCAAATACACATGTGGCTATAAAACAAACCATTTGCTTTGAGTTTCCTCCTTCTTTTGTTTCCGTTTCCCTATAGATGTACTTATGTATTAGTTACTATGTTTTTATGTTGGTTTTGTCGCATGGCCTATTGTGTTCTATTTGTGGCCATTGTCGGTTAATAATTAATTTCGAAAACAACTTTAATGCTTCGTTTTCTATACATGTAAGCGGAGTTTTCTCTACTTCATATCACATGTGTCCATTGTGTTGCATAACATGGGCAATTAAGTTGCCGGAAATTATATTGGAAGTGAGAAAATAACGTCGGTGTAACGACATATTGATACATACTTACATACATATTGCATACATACATGTGCACAACATATTTATTTTTTAAACATACTCTCATATCATCAATCTTATTAATAATATAATATAATACAATGGCGCTATTATAACTCTGGCGAGTTTTATGGCCGAGCTTCTCTCCCAATTCGAGGTGTGCTCCTTTGTGTTTTTCCTACTAATTGGGTGAGAAGCTTTTTCATGGCAGAAATACTCTCGGAGGGTATGCCAACGACTGCCGAGAGGTGACCGCTGCTCTTAAAAAACCCAATAATTGGATTTTTACTAATTAGAAAAATTGTTTTCGTGTTTTGCTCGGACCGTGATTTGAACCCGAGACCTCTGGCATAGCAGGCGAGCACTCTACCCACTGCACCACAGCGGCCACTCAATCTTATTACGAATAGTTTAAAAATATCTTACGTATATGCATATATATAATATACACAATAGATTTCTGCCCTAATAACTTAAATAGTTAAGGTCTTTTAAAATGAAAAGCTCATTCATTTCAAGTTTTCGAAAACGGCTTCGAAGGCCAAAAAGACAATAAAAGCTAGTATAAAACTAGCATGCCAGCAGTTTACTTGACAATATTTACATACATTTATAGATAAAGCCGTCAGATCCTTGGCATAACACTATTTTTGAGAATATATTCCTCAAACCTTGCTCCATTTTCAGATTCGAAAACGACAAAAAAGTGCAAGGCAACTAAGTTCTGGAATAAATTTAAGTATGTACCTAGATTGAAAACAAAAATGTTTAAGTTCTCATTAATTATTATCTTTAAAATGAAAATAACACCTCACGATATGGACACACCAAACAACTTTTGCTCATTACTTAAATCTCTAATCCACACAAAATTTTAACTACTCAGCTATGCAAATCAACACACACCAGAGAAAATCATTAAGCTAAGTAGCAATAACAAATTTACATATGTAATTTGAGAATGAGCTCGAAGATTGCACACACACACAGACAATTCAAATATGTAATCTTGCAAGAGGAATTGCTTGACGAAAACAATTTTGCAACAAATGACAGGACAACACAAACCGTCACTCACTATAAGTTTCTGGGGAGCTTTTAATCTTAATCGACACTTTACCTTTTGGCTTATGGTTGTGGCATTTTGTGACTTTAGCAGTAACAACAACAGAGGAGCTTGCAAATATTGCTGCAGATTCTAAGATTCTATAGAAGTTTTTAGTTGTTTATGACAATAACACATAGCCTTATCGTTCGGTAAGTAATGCGCGTTATTTGTATTACAGATTTTCGATATTAATTACACACATTTGGTATATTTTTGTACGTATTTGAGAAATGAAAAATTAAAGAGAAGCACCAATCCTTTAACAAAAAAAAATTTTCCGTCCCTACACAGGAGAGTAAGCACAGAACATAACACGCACAAGACCAGAAGCCACCCCTAATGTCCTGTTGAGCGTGCTGCCTCTGGATTTGGTGATCCAAGAGGAGCCTAAAATAAGATGTGTCGACTAGACTCCTGCGGGTTGTGGCAAGACGATTGGAGCTCGGAGCACTGGGAGTTGCTTAGCAAGCTCACATAGTAATACCATTTATTTCTGGCCCCAAATGACAAGCTGGTACGCCGAGTATAATTTTGGAGACGATGCACTGTAGATTTTCCTTGAAGAGATCAATGAAAAGATCCAGAAACTCTACTGGGAGGATCGAAAAAATTATCTACACGAACGGATCAAAAACAAAATATGGCACTGGATCCGGCTTGTACCTGGAGGTCTACCCCAAATGCCATTTTGCTTGTGGTACAATAGCGACGGGTTTTCCATTGGAGATTTATGACATACCAAAAACCGCAGAACGGATAATTTGTCGGAGGTGGCGTGGACACCAAATTTGTATTTACAGTGAATGCCAGGCTGCACTGAAGGCTGGAAGGCTGGAAACTACGCGAACATCTTCAAAAATTGTTCACGAATGCAAGTTGAAACTTGGCTTCGCAGCAAAATGGAATAAACTTCAACTTATTTGGGTACTCGCACACGACCGTGTTCAATGTAACAAACTGGCCGTTAAATTGGCGAATTGCAGATTAGTGGAACAACCAACTAGACCGCAGCCAATCATAGTACCAAGTATAGCGAGATGTGAAGTACATCAAGGACTCCATGAGTGGAACTCAGGGGGGACGCTGAAATTCCATAGATTTCTGTAAAATTATAAAGTTTTTTTTGAAAATGTCTAAGAGGGAGGTAGCAAACTCCCCCCCAAGCAGAGAAGGAGGGAGTTTCGGGATGAATATATCAATTTTGGTACCGATTGCAGGTGATTAAAGGGAGTCGCATAGGGGTAAAATTTCAGATAAACACATGAGACCCCTGTGCGACACCCCTTAATTGTCTCCGCTCAGGGCCAAAATTTATGTTTGGTATCCTTGAGTACAAGACTATCGATTTTGGCCATTAGATGTACAAAATTTTAATTTAAGTTTTTAGTCTCTATATGGTAATCTGAACTTTGACTCCTCTGCGACACTACTTAACATCTCCGCTCGGGACTAAAATCTGCATTTTTGAGTACAAGAAAATCTATTTTCGATATTAGATATACAAAAAATTAAACTTCAATTTTTGAGTCTCCATAGAGTTTTCTGAAATTTGGCCCCTTTGCGACACCCCTTAAACATTTCCGATCGGGACAAAAATCTATATGTGGTATCTTTGTCCATATTACCATCGACCTAGGGGGTGAGGTTGAGGAAATATGTTATAAAATTTTTCTGCATATATTTGGGACCACCCTAATGTGCACATACTCATTAATAAATATAACATTGATTCATATACATATTAGTTAAAAGTATGTATATGCATTCACTTTTCAAAGATTTTCAGATAAAGCACTGCAGATACTCGAACGGACAAACTTGCGGAGTACCAAGAAACTAGAGTCAAAAGCATAAGCACAACAACAATAAATAACAATACAGCACAATACTAAGAATAAGAAAAAGAACAAGAACTATAGCAAAAATAACAATCAAACCCCTTGATAATAAGATACGATAAGATAAGAAGTACGCAACAAAGCAAAACCGGACTACGAAGACTAAAAAGGAAGAGAATACGAAATGTACAACAAAGTGTAAGAAGATGCGCTACAACAGTAACAACTCTAGCGGCAATTACAAGAAAAAATCGGTGCGCCGGCTGTACGGAAATTGCAGTAACCGCAGTAGAAGCGGGCAGAAGAACAAGAAGGATTGGAAGAAAGAAAAGGAACTGACGATTTGTTTCACAAACTTTTACAACATGCAACTTTCATTGTTTACGCACTGCACAATTACACTTGTGTCTTGGTGGCTGTCTGTTCTATTTCCTTTTTTTCTTTGGTATTCCAGTCTTGCTTTTGTTGTTGTTATTGCTGTTGCTGCTGCCTGCTTTATCGTCATAACCTTTCTGTCATTCCCTGCTAAAAGCTACTGCATTTTTACTGTTAAGATTTTTGGCGGCAGGGCGAGCATTTCAGACGACCGCAACACCGCAGTTGTTGCGGCGCTCATTAAAAAACTTTTGTTGCTTCAATAGTTTACGCTTTGGCTTTGGCTTTGGCTATTGTTTGTCTTTTTGCGAGCGAAGCACTCACCCGCACAACAACAACTTTCGTAAATCATAAGAATGTAAACACCCAACGGCACGATGTGTGATGGGTTTGGAGGCGTGTCCTAGAATAGACGTCTAGATCGGAATGGGAACATTGATCATACCAACAGAGCAGAATAGGGAATCCTACTTCTATTAGCTTGTGTAAGGAGTTCGATTTATCTCTTCATAATACATACACAATGCAAGCAAATCATTCAATATAAAATGATAAAAAGTTAGAGTAATTACACTGCCTTGCGAGTAATCCCTAACACATTCCGATTTAAACTCATTTTCTGTTAAAGCCCGTCTCCACATAACTTGATTCGCCAGAGAAACATCTAGGGAAATATCTCGCTAAATAACCCGTCTCCACGTGCCTGATCGTGGTTCAGTTAACATTTCTCTTTCTTGTTCTTCTTAAATGTTTGTATGTTTGCTTATTTTTGCCTTTTTGTTTTGGTCTGTGTGAGATTTCGATAGATTTTCGATACAAAATTAGAGAAAGCATCGATATCATCGCGTTTGGCAAGAGGATTGAGAACGAAACAAGTGTTTCAATTTCCACTCGCTCTCAGAAATTTGTATGGAAATTGGCGAGATTCGGCACTCGTATTGAGTTCGAAACAAGATCGAGAGAGCGAATGCAGAAAAAAGGAGCGAAACACGTTATGTGGAGACATGTTATTAGGCTGCTATTGCATATATGCACAGAAAAACATTGCAATGTATGTGTTGTATACATATTATGTAGTTTCTTGTATTTATTTAAGTAAACAGGGCCAAAAGACCACCTATAAATTAGAACAAAATTTAGCGGATTTCTCTACGCTTTCTCTCCAATAAGATGCCCGTCTTATTATGACTGGATATCTCATTTTAATAAAACTAAGTAGATACACTGTAAAACTAATATGAACACCTTTTCAATATTATTAAGAAGATAACCCGTGGTTTTTAGATGAAATCATTTTCAGTAAAATTTAATGGATAACCTATAAAACTAAGATGAAAACCTCTTATATAAAATTAAGAAGATGACTCCTAGAATAAATATGGAAACCTTTTCACATAAATTTAGCAGATAACCTGTAAAATTAAGAAGAAACCCTGTTTAATATTATTAAGAAGAGAATCTTGATTTTCATCGGAAAACATAATTAGTCAACTAGTATTTTCCTAGGACTTATTCAGACAAAGGGCAACATTTCATTTCATATAAGTGCAGATGGACATAATAAACTCTTTATACCAAGTGCTTCACTAATCGTTTGAGAATTGTAGAAATGTGCAAAGCCGTAGTGAAATTGACGAACGGAGGAAACACATAAGAGCTCTTTTAAAAATAAAAAGTTCTCCCTTTTAATTTCTTGAACATGTTATTGCACACATACAAAAAAACTGGCTGATGCAATAACTGTTATGCATATTTCTAGTATGTACGAGTATATCCATACAGATACGTACGTTAAGACGTTTATAGCAAAATTTTAATTAATAAGGGCTCTTTTAAAAATAAAAAGTTTTCCTTTTTAATAATTTCAAAAAGGTTCTAGTAAAAATTAGAGGATGTCCTTATTGATTTGCTTTGTAAAAATTTTCTCATAAAAACAAGCAGATTTCTTCTAACAATTTAATTTTTTTTGACAAAGTGACATAAAAAATTAATAAATAAGAAGTTATCTCCTCGTTTTCAGACGGTATCCTTTTCAATAAATTTAAGAAGAAATTCAAGCTAAAATCTAGAAGATTTTCTAGCAAAAATTTCTTCAATTTTGTCTCCTCTCGCTCTCCTTGGCCAAATAGCTTTTTTAGATGGCAGTCTCTTTGATTTTAGGTGAACTTTTTGGCTCTGTGTACTTATATGTGAAAACTTTCGCTGCTGCATTTGGCCATGTCCAAGAGAGTTATGCGCACAACCAATTGAATATGTAAATTTTACTTCTGCTAAATTATTTCTTCACATCTAATTGGATGAGTTTGGCGTAAATGTGCAACCTACAATACGCATACGAGGGTGAATTGAAATATTTTGATCTTGAGCATTATGATTTTCTTGAATATTCTTGAATATTATTTCTTCACAAGACAGAAATATCTATCGACCTTCATGGGAAAATTTATGTGTTAAAACATTGCTTTCTTTACTTTATAAAATTCTTTCAATTGAGAACACCTTAGACGGCTGTGGCCTTATAAAAAGGACTCACTAAATGCTTTTGCTTAATTTTATTCTCACGGTCACTTTATACATTGTTTTTCCTGTTTTCTTGATTTGCTATTAAACCTCCCTTTTTAATTCTGCTACGTTTGGTCAGCTGTAGTCAGCATTTATTTTTATTAATCGCCACTGGTAGCAACATTATAGACATGTAAGGCGTTTTCGATTCGCCATCACACAAGCGAGGTCGGATCGAACAAAAATGTTTGAACCCATAATGAGTAGTAGCCATACTCGCTAACTGGTCGATAAAAATTTCCCTCTGCTCACTATCATTCACATATAAATTTGGCAGAGGGAAATTTATAGCCAACAGAGAAATTGTGAATCGAAAGCGGTTGTACATATGTATATCTATCCTACAACAATTTTAATAAGCAGCATTTTGCCGCAAACAAACCGCAATGCTAAGTCAGTCTAAATTCTATGAAGAAAGTTTTCAAAACCATTGTAAATTCCATTGCGGCTGGACACATCTAATTTATCCTATTCATTAACATTTGAGGCAAACCAAAAACAAACCAAACAAAAAAAAAAACAAGTAAGGAAGCCTAAGTTCGAGTGGAATCGAACATTAGATACTCAGCTGTATGCTTTCATTGTTTGTTTGCGTTTGATGAAAACACGGTGTATTTTATATAAAGCGAGTGCTGCATAAAGTAGGCGTAGCCACGCCCATTTTCAACATTTTTATCAGTCATCCAACTAAGCATATAAATATTATTCTTTGTGCAGAATTTCATTCCTTTCTGACTTCTAATTGCAAAGATGTCACGTTACAAATTCCCAAAGGGTGTTCCAGAAATATCTTTGTTAAAAAGTAGGCGTGGTCATAAACCGATTTGAATAAATTTTTGCGTGTCTATTAGCACAAGTTATAAAAGTGTATAAACCAAGTTTCGTCTTAATGTCTCAATTATTTGTCGAGTTATGGGCTCCGAAATTTCGTATATTCCTTTGTCTAAAAAGAGACGGTGCCACGCCCATTTTCCAAATTTTTATATTTTTTGTTTCCGGTCTATTGTGGAACTCATGCCACAAAATTTGAATGAATTATCTTTATATTTGACAAAGATATCGCTTAAAATATTTTTATTAGGCCCCTTTATAGTTCCCGTATATAAAAGTGGGCGTGGTCGCCAACCGATTTCGCTAAAATTTTGAACATGTATTACCACAACCAATAAAAGTGTACACACCAAGTTTCGTCATTATATTTAAATTATTTGTCGAGTTATGGGCTCAGAAATCTCGTATATTCCTGCTTCTAAAAAGAGGCGGTGCCACGCCCATTTTCCAAAATTTCGTTTTATATCCGCAGTTGGACTCCTTCCATAAAATTTCAATGATATACCTTTATATTCGACAGAGATATCGCTTAAAATGTTTTTATTAGGTCACTTTATAATACCCATATATAAAAGTGGGCGTGGTCGTTAACCGATTTTGGCAATTTTTCGTCCAAACATTTGCCTAAGTAAGTATATCACGCCCACCAAATTTCATCGATATATCTTCAACGGTTTCTGAGTTATGACATATAAAACTTTCAATGTTTGGCCCTTAATAAGTGGGCGTGGCACCGCCCATTTTTCAAAATCTCACCAAATTTCTTCATAAGGGCCTGAGCTCCACACGTGGGTGAAACTTTATCACTCTAGCTCTATTAGTGACTGAGATACAAAATTTCCGATTTTTACTATATAGGGGAAGTGGGCGTGGTCATGGTCCGATTTCGCCCATTTTCAATACCATCCGTTCCAGTCTTGATACCAACTTGCATTCCAAATTTCATCAAAATATTTCAATTTTTGCGCGAGTTATCGTGCGTACAGACAGACAGACGGACGGACAGACGGACAGACGGACGGACATGGCTCAATCGATTTCTTTTTTCACCCTGATCAATTTGATATATATAAGTCAATATCTATCTCGATTATTTTATGGTGTTACAATCCACCGTTATGTGATTAAAACTATAATACTCTGTGTACTAGTACAGCTGAGTATAAAAACTATGATCTTTTTCAAAGTCATCAAATGGACATGCACAACATGCAAACATATTAACATACATAAATACATATGTAAATAGTTTTGGGTAATTAGCCTTGTCAAATTTATACAGAATATCAATGTTAAGTTAAAGGCTTAAGTGTTTTACTTAAACTGGTAGAGGGTAAACATATGCCAAATACATAGAACTCTCGCAGCTAGGTTAGCCGAGAATGAAGAAAAAAAAATGCAAAAAGGTCAGCGCTTGCTAAAAAGTAGCAGATTCTTTCATAAATCTGAGAAGTTTGTCGAGTGGTAAAGAATGCGCATCCGCCATTCTCACTACATTCGACCATAGAATGCACAATCTGAGTCTAGCGAAAGTCGAACAGGTGCAGAAATAATGCTCTGTGCCGTCAACGTCCTCCTCCAGACAGCATAGCGATAATGAGCTCCCTCTGATGCCTATGTTAGCCATGTGCTGTCCCCATGAATTGTGTCGCGTAAACAACCCCACACAAGCACAAAGCTCCGTCGTTCTCTGCTTGAGGAGAAAGTTTTCTACCTCCCTGTTAGGCGTTTTCAGAAAGCACTTTGTGATTTTGCAGGAATATGTAGAGTTCCAGTGTCTCCCGTGAGTTTCACACATGGAGTCCCTAATGCACTTCACAGTGTATGCTATACTTGGTCCTATGATTGGCTGCAGTCTAGTTGATTGTTACACTGATCCCCATTTCGCCAATTCATCGGACAGTTCGTTACCTTAAACACCGCAGTGTCCGTGTATCCACATAATTTGATGTTTATTCCATTTTGCTACGGAGCCAAGCTTCAACTTATATTCGTGAACAATTTTTGAAGAGGTTGGCGAAGTTTCAAGTGCCTTCAGTGCAGCTTGGCTGTCACTGCAAATACAAATTTGGTGTCCACGCCACCTGCCACCAATTATCCTTTCTGCTGCTTTTAGTATATATGGCATAAATCTCCGATTGAAAAACGATCGCCAATGTACCTAAAGCAAAATGGCACCTGAAGGTCGGCTTGAGGTTCCAGTACTATATTCTGTTCCTGATCTGTCTGTTTAGATGTTTTTTTTTCGATCCTCCCAGTAGAGTGTCTGGATCTTTTCATTGATCTCTTCATAGAAAATCGACAGTCTATCGTCTACCAAATAATACTCGGCGTACCAGCTTGTCATTTGGGGCCAGAAACAAAGGGTATTGCTCTGAGAGCTAGCTAAACAACTTCCATGGTTCTACGCCATAACACTACAGCAGAGTACGTGATAATCGGTTAGACCAAAGCTGTGCAAATCCACCTCAACGTTGCTGGTCTCAGACCCCAGGTCTTGCTGAAAGTTCCTCTACACGGTCCGTAAAGTTTCACTGCTTTGTTTAATTTCACCTCCACATGAGCCTTTCAGGTCAGTTTCTTATCTAGAATCATTTCTAGATAATTTACCTCTTCGGAAAGACTTACGAGCATTACGCAGACATCGACATTATTCAGCGAATAAAGAACCAGCGGCTACGTTGGGCAGATCATGTCGTAAGAATGCTTGAAGGCGCTGCGGCCAAGAGAGTATTTCTATCGAGACCTGCTGAACGCAAAAGAAACGAGAGACCTCCACTGCATTGGGGAAAATCAGTTGGACGGCGATGCTACCTCCCTAGGTGTTCTCAAGTAGTGCCATGCTGCACGAAACAGAAGCAATTGGCGCTCTCTGTTGGACTAGGTCAGAATCGTCTAGACGGTTAAGCGCCAATTAAGAACAAGAGAAGAAAGAGTTAGGTTTAAACCTCTGAGCACCGAAAGGTTGAGAACTTCCCGTTTCCTCTTCCGCGTAAACAAAACAAGAAGGGAGTCCACAACCAAGCACCACAGCAGAGCAGACAGTACACCACCCTAACGACATTCTCTCTCTAATTCTGCTGTAGCAAAGAGGCCGTCTTGCTCCCCTAAGATCAGCAGAGAAATGGAGCAATTTACTTAGAACCCATAAGGTTAACCAAATATATAGATATAAACTTTTTTTTTATTTTTTTTCTTTATATCCCATTAACTCTCTCTATATCAGACGACACTAACAACCACTTTATATACGTTTACCATAATTTACCGGCAGACATTTAATGCTTGTGAAGCGGTAACAGCCCACACCTCTCACCAGAGATAACAACACCACTCAAAGCATTCGGCAATGAAAACTCAACTCTGAATTGCTTAAATTTACTGGGTTTGCAAATATTTCTCTCTCTGTGTGTGTGCATGTGTGGCAACAACAACACCTGCAACACTTACTGCAACATTTCTTCATTAAAATTAAAAGGAAATTCAAGAAAAGCAGAAAAATTTGTTAAAAAATGCATGAAGGCCAAGAGAAATAAATAAACAAATAATAACAAGTAAGGAAGCCTAAGTTCGAGTGGAATCGAACATTAGATACTCAGCTGTATGCTTTCATTGTTTGTTTGCGTTTGATGGAAACACGGTGTACTTTATATAAAGCGAGTGCTGCATAAAGTGGGCGTAGCCACGCCCATTTTCTAAATTTTTATCAGTCATCCAACTAAGCTTATGAATTTTATTATTTGTGCAAAATTTCATTCCTTTATGACTTCTAGTTACAAAGATGTCACGTTACAAATTCTCAAAGGGTGTTCCAGAAATATCTTTGTTAAAAAGTAGGCGTGGTCATAAACCGATTTCAATAAATTTTTGCGTGTCTATTAACACAAGTTATAAAAGTGTATAAACCAAGTTTCGTCATAATATCTCAATTATTTGTCGAGTTATGGGCTCCGAAATCTCGTTGATTCCTTTGTCTGAAAAGAGGCGGTGCCACCCCCATTTTCCGAAATTTTTCTATTTTTTGTTTCCGATCTATTGTAGAACTCACGCCACAAAATTTCAATGAATTATCTTTATATTTGACAAAGATATCGCTTAAAATGTTTTTATTAGGCCACTTTATGATACCCATATATAAAAGTGGGCGTGGTCGTCAACCGATTTCGCTAAAATTTTGAACATGTATTACTACAAATAGTGAAAGTGTATACACCAAGTTTCGTCATAATATATCGATTATTTGTCGAGTTATGGGCTCAGAAATCTCGTATATTCCTGCTTCTAAAAGGAGGCGGTGCCACGCCCATTTTCCAAAATTTTTGTATTTTTTGTTTTATGTCCATAGTTGGACACCTTGCATAAAATTTCAATGATATATCTTTATATTTGACAGAGATATCGCTTAAAATGTTTTTATTAGGTCACTTTATAAGACCCATATATAAAAGTGGGCGTGGTCGTCAACCGATTTTGGCAATTTTTCGTCCAAACATTTGCCTAAGTAAGTATATCACGCCTACCAAATTTCATCGATATATCTTCAACGGTTTCTGAGTTATGACTCATAAAACTTCCAATGTTTGCCCCTTAATAAGTGGGCGTGGCAACGCCCATTTTCCAAAATTTCACCATATTTCTTCATAAGAGCCTGAGCTCAATACGTGTGTGAAATTTTATCACTCTAGCTCTATTAGTGACTGAGATACAAAATTTCCGATTTTTACTATATAGGGGAGGTGGGCGTGGTCATGGTCCGATTTCGCCCATTTTCAATACCATCCGTTCCTGTCTTGATACCAACTTACATTTCAAATTTCATCAAAATATCTCAATTTTTGCGCGAGTTATCGTGCGCACAGACAGACAGACGGACAGACGGACGGACATGGCTCAATCGATTTCTCTTTTCACCCTGATCATTTCGATATATATAAGTCTATATCTATCTCGATTATTTCATTCTGTTACAATCCACCGTTAGGAAATCAAAACTATAATACTCTGTGTACTAGTACAGCTGAGTATAAAAAGAAGAAGATAACATACATAAGTATTACTAAAGTACTTATATACATATGTATTATATATGAAACTGTGCGAAGCACTTTGATGATGAGTTTGAAGGTTTAGGTGAGAGTGTTATAAAATTGTTGAGGTTGCTTGCCATTGACAGAAATACATGCATACCTAAAAATGCATTGAACTGTCAGTGAACTAAAAAAATATGTATATACATATGTATTTCTACTCTTTCGTCTGCTGCTGCTGTTGCATTTGTCACTGATGCCATTGCTTCATTGCACTGAACAAATTTATTTCTTTGTCAAACATGCTTTATTACATCCCAAAAAAGAATCACTCTCGCTGCTTATAAGCAACCATAAATTGCGCATAAAGGTATAGCTTCCATTTTTTGGCATATTGCTAGCATCCCTGTAGGAGAAATAATATTCAAGTCAAATATTGCATTTTATTTTTCACAAAAATTTTAGTATCTGTTATTTGTTTCTGTAGGCAATCAGAGTTTGAAATACTAAATAGTTAAAATTCTTCAGAAGAGAAATTTCAAACAGGCTTCATATTTCTTGGATTTTATTTCAATCCATCGACTTATTCACCACAATACTGTTCTGCATGCTATAATCTCCTACTCTTGCAGGGTATCTAAAAATTTAAGCCAATTTATTTTGCTGCGAAAGTGATATAAAGTACGTGCACCGACAAAAACAAGAAAAAGATACAAAATGTTTAAATCTACTTACGTCTATACATATGTACATTCATAGTAAAAAATGTAAGTTCGCTTGTGGGCTGGTCGAGCTTTGTCCTTGAGCAAAGGACACTCGTTACACTGGTGCAAGTACTGGCAGAGCTCGTCACTGCCGCAGCCGCTGCATCATGTTTTATGTATGCTTGTGCAACCTCCTCTGCAATTGGTTTGTATGATTGTACCTAGCTCCATATACATACATATGTACATATTCATTCGATTTGTTGTTGCTGTTGCACTACCAGTTCAATTTGTTTCTGCATTACATAAAAGCAAATGCTCAGTCGCATTTATACATAAATATAAGTTTTCTGTTACATACATATGTATAACATTTATGAATTTTTCATGCTTGACATTTATAAACTCAGTCTTTTTTTACTTTGCATGATTTTGGTTAAAAAATAGTAGTTGGTTTTAAATTCTTAAATATTTTAAATATTGCGTCACACTCACTTTATCTACACCTTATACAAAAATATACATCTGTGCAAATATTTAAAACATTTCGAATTTATAGAGTTTTGATAACCATTTCTTCGTATGCCGAGGTAATCCTTTACGCACTCCATCATAGTAGAGCATGGATTTCATTCCCGACTTCACCAGTAGTGTTTTGGTTTGACTATGCAAATATGCTCTGGAGCGAAGAGATGCGCCTTTTTCTAGAAAAACGAAGAGAAGGGGCGCTGAAGGGCGCGAGTGTGCGTAGCTTGAGAGGTTGGCGGGTAGGTATGATGTTCGAAACTTTTATCAAAATGTCTGGCAGATGACTAAAGGTCTCAAGACCAGCGCAAATTCCTGCTGGAATGATAACGCCGATCTCATAACTGACGTCCAGAGTGTACCAAAGTTGTGGAGGGACCACTTCTACTCCTTGCTAGATAACGGCAACAGTGAACTTGCCGAAGGAGAAGATGTACCACCCGAATCACCAATATCAGATGAAGCTAGGCATGTTTCACCTCCCAATCATTATGTAGTGCGAATAATAATATCTCGGCTTAAGAATAATAAGGCTACGGGCACTGAAGGTGAATGCATTAACTACTTTGGAGAATATGTTCGAATGAGCTCATTTCAGATGATTGGAACTAAACTGTGCTCTGCCCAGTCCACAAAAAAGGAGACACCACAATAAGCGCCAATTATCGTCGGATAATCCTCCTGAATATCGCATATAAGATCTTAGCAAGCATATCGTGCGAAATATTGAAGCCCACCGTAAAAAGTCTGATTGGGTCTGATCAGTGTACCTTCGACCAGATCTCCACAATGCGCCAAATCCTGGAAGAACCCATACAAAAGAACCGACCCACCCCATCCCTTTGTCGATTTTAAAGCCGCTTTTGATAACACGAATAGGAATTTCCTATATGCCAAAATATCTGAATTTGGCTTTCCTGCACAACTTATAATTCTATGCCAAATGATGTTGACTAACGCCACCAACACCTCCGTCAGAATTGGGAAGGACATCTCCGAGACGTTCAGGACCAAATGAAGTTTCAGGCAAGGTGACTTCCTTTCGTGTGATTTCTTAAACATGATTCTGGAAAAGATACTTTGAGCTGCAGTACTTAACCGCACAGGAAGCATTTTGTATCATAAGTACATGCAACTGCTGGCGTACATCGAAGTTTCTAGTTGGATAAAGTGGCAAAGAAAATGGGTTTATCGGTTAACGAGGACAAGACAAAGTACCTAATGTCATCACACAAAGAAACAGCACGCCCTGGCAGCTACGTCACTGTTGACAGATACAAATTCGAAGGACTGCGTCTATTTGGCAACCAGCATCAACACCAAAAATAATGTCAGCATGGAAATCCAACGAATAATCACTCTTGGCAATAAGTGGTTCTCTGGACTAAGTAGACAATTGAAAAGTAAAGATCAGGGGAAGATTGACGCCACGAAACAGAAACGACTGGCGCGCTTTTCAGTCTCTTACACACCACAAATCCAATACCAAACTTTCACTATTGTACATGTCCACTGTAATGTTCTAGTACGTTGGAAGGTATGATCCTCTTTTTTAAGTTACCCCTCCCATTGCCTCTTTTCTTTGACTTCCCATCTTTTCTTTCAAAAAGAAGTCCAAAGAAAGTTTCTGCATTTTCCTCTTTTGTTCTATGTTTAGCGCTTTGTGTTTCTCAACTGAAATAAACCATCTCGCATGAAATTAGAGCTGCGTGCAATGCTTTTATTTCCATATTTCTTTTGCCCGCCCGCAGGTAATTATATTTAACTACTTCAGAAGCAAATCAGTGTCAGCACAAATTTGCAATTATTTCAACTTCATTTATTAAAATTTTCAATCTGCAGCAAACATTAAGATATTCACGCTTAAGTAGTTATTGCAATAACACTCCATATACATACATATATACTCTTATACTCCCTAAAATTCCATGAACTTCGCGGTGTGAAGAAGTGAATGACATTTTTAATTCAATCATCGTTTTATTCACCTTCGCAATGCATACCCTGTGAGGAAAATCTCTAGTTGAGAAGAAATAGTTCCCTTCTAGTGCGCATGCACTTTACTCTATTCCACCTTAAAACTGGCGAATTTAACACGGCTATGTCCTAGGCGGTGTCAATTTTCACCCTCTGCACTACGTTTTCGATAATTCCAAACTAGTAGTACTATATTGTATAGTTTTCACTAATTCGTTTATTGGCACAATTTCGATTTATCTGAACTAGTTGCAAGTTCCTACAATTTCTGTACTTCACTGCTGATATTTAAGTGCGGCATTGGACACACAGCAAAAAGTAAAGCAAGTGGCTCGGTAGCAAAGTGGCTAACGCATCTGTCTTGGAATCGAGCGACCGCGGTCCGATTCCTGCCGCTGTCGAGGCGACTGATATTCTTTTTTCTTTGTTGAATAAAAATGTAAAAAAAATATTTTTATTTCATACTAGCAAATACACGTCCCGCTTCGCAGCGACAAAATAAGTTTTTCCCATTTCCCTTTACTTTTACCTTTACCTTTATCTACACATTGCCGAGACCATCCACCACCATCTGGGCCCACTATTTTAGCCATTTCTGGGAAACCGACTTAGAAATCACGTTGAAAATAGGTGTAGGTTGAAGCCCTGCTCAACGCCTTTCATTTGCTACCAGTATCTCTCGGAAGCATTCAGGGGTCATCCCGCTCCATGCTTTGACCCATATCTTGGAAAGCAGCCTAGGAATAACTATTTAAAGAGCTTTTTGTTGAAGTCCTCCTCAACAGCTTTCATTTGATACCAATATCGCTCAGAAACTTTCCGGGGTCACTCGGTTCCACGTTTTGACCCATATATGGGGATCTGGCCTAGGTATCGCAATGAAAATAACTCTATGTTGAAGGCCTGCTCATCACCTTTCATTTGATACCAATATTGCTCAAAGACTTGCAGGGTCACTCTGGGTCCACATTTGGGCCTATATTCCGGGAAATTCCGACTTTTTCGAAATTCTATATACCCCTTTATGTGCGCTAATACCACATGAATTTACTGTGAAAATTTCATAAAGATCGGTTGATTACTTTTGGAGTCCATAAAGGACACACACACACACATTCATTTTTATATAATCCCAACCCAATAAACACAACGAATTCGAGACGAGCTCGCTTCTCTGCTTATATTATCACGGCGATAGTTCGCGACGATAGATCGGCGAATCCGAATTCCCAGGCGAGTCACCCCTCATTAGCGATTCGCGCATTTTATGTTCTCGCATCGTTGGCGATTCGAGATTTAGGCTTATTGGCGAATACATTCTAGAAAATCTTCTTCTGCGAATCCGCCTCGAATTCGCCACGATATAATCCGAGCTTTTCAGTTGCTTGAGTAGAGTTTTAAATGGTAAATTAAAGCCCAACAGGGAATTTCTTCGTGCAAAGCAAGATTTAATAAAATTAATAAGTGCTATTGCGATAATTGATTTTTCTCGAGTCCATTTCGAACTCGGTACGAGTCCGAAAAATTACATTCACCTCGGCAATTTCATCTCGAATTCGCCACGATATCATCCTCGCTTTTGTGTTTATTGGGAATAAACACAGACGCGAGGATGATATCGCGGCGAATTCGAGGCGAGTTCGCGAAAGCAGATTTTCGCGAATGTAATTTCTCGGACTCGCCTCGAGTTCGCGGCAAGTTCGAGAAAATCAATTTTCCCGATATCATTTTTTTCTTTTTTTTTTTAAGTTTTTTTGCACTAGAAAATCATTATAGTTCTGAAATTTTACATTTGGTCAATTCCATTGTGACGGGTGTGACCATGATACTCATAATTTTCGCTATAATTTTGAAATGGAAAGCTTGCATTTCAAAAAAAGGCCGTTATTCCCAGCAATGGGAAAGTTAAAAACGGTGGATAGCAGATATATACTTGAAGGACACCATTTCCGACCAGAGTGGCCATTAGAAAGCTGGGACGGGTGTGACCTTATATATTTGAGCTTTCAAAAAATCCCACTTTGCATATAAATTTTGTAAAACTTTTCACAGAACGCATATAAAAAATTTAGTCCAGCACGTTGTTCAAAGTCTTTTTGATTGTATAGCATACTTACTATTTTGAAATTCACGTTTTTCTTGCGAAAACCCTGTTTAAAAAATTGGACGGGTGTGACCTCTCTATGTGACGGGTGTGACCCAGTACCAAAATTCAAAATTTTTGATGAACTAAAAGTTTTTATTGACTTCATTTATAACTCGTAATATGAAAAAAAGTAACATAACATTGTTTGCTCGCTATCATAAAACTCACATTATTCCAAAGGTGTATGTTTTAGGAAAATTTGTTTAAATTCAGATAAATATGAATCGCAAGCATACACAGAGACCGCATCTGCTATTTTAAAGTTGTGCATTTTTTGAATATTCTTTATTAATTTTACGTTTTCCCACCTTGCGTTCAAGAAATTACTGTCGCGCTCAACATCGTCTTTTGATGCGTAAAAAACGTCGATCTTATTAAGTTTCTTTGTTTCAACTAGATATTGGAAACAGTCAACGGGTGTTTTCATAAAATATTCTCTAGCCTTAATGCCCGTACTTAAGGTTCTTTTTGCAGCTGCAGCTATTCCATCTACAGCGCCTTTACCATGGCCTGTAGCGAAAAAATTCCAAGTCATTTCTAATCCAAAATCCTTAGGGGCCTGGCAAATGTTAAAAATATTGTATCGATTTTTAAACTGAGATGCGCAGTTTTATCTGTTATCATTTTTTTTAGCATCCCTCCTTCTTTTATCTCTTATTCTCTCCTTAGCTAGATGCAATTCATATTTTTCTTTGTTTTCTTTAACCCTAGAACCATAACGATATTTCATACTACGTTATTACTAATGTACGTAAATTTTACGTAGTGATTATAATCCGTCTGATACAACTGTCATTGTTCTCCATTTTGCAGCCGAAGTTGATTACACTGCTTTACAAATAATTAATTTGAATGAAATACCAAGAAATTCCTGATCTCAAAACTTTTTTTAAATTTTTTTATGGTTATACATATCATGATGCATCATTTTGTGTTTTTCTGGGTATCATTTCATTCAAAAGAAATTTTCTCTAAAGTTACAAGTGCGATAACCACAGACTGTACCTCGTTCGAAAGGAAATTAAAATACGCTTCCAATGACATACAACTTGTAGCGATCGAACAAAACTTCGATGAGCGATAGCTGGTCAAAAATTTCTTCATTTCTTGCGATTTTTTTTTTTTAATTGTTTTACTAATTTTTGTTCCGGGTTCCGAGATATAGGTCAAGACGTGGACCCAGATGACCCCGGAATTTTTTTGAGCAATATTGATATAAAAGAAAGGCTTTGAGACGGGCTTTTACATGGAGCTGTACTCATTATGATTCCTAGGTCGGGTCCCCAGATATAGGTCAAAATGTGGACCCGGATGACCCCGGAACGTTTCTGAGCAATAATAATATAATATACTGTCGCGTTATACAAAAATACATGAGAATATCACACTTTCATATTAAATGACATATACTATTTTTTCGCTTATTACTAACTATACGTAAATTTTACGTTTTTTTTTTTACGATTTGCGCCAATCGCTCTAACACCTTCAAATTACAACATTTGCTGTACTTTTATATTCATGTATACGTAAAAATACATGCTGCAAGCACTGCCGGAGTCAGGTACCGTTACAGCATGTTATACTTGTGCAATCACAATTTGAAAATTCTATATACGTAAAATTTACGTACATTATGGTTCTAGGGTTAAGCTTCTTCCTCTGTTCGCGCTTTCTGTTTTTCGAATCTATTAAAAAATATATGTATACTTCGCGTTGGTGTGACGGGTGTGACCAAATATTTTTTAGAACTGAATACTAAATTACTGCGACAAATTTTAAGAAAATTTCACTAAATATTTATCGCGACTACTTTGTTATTATTGGAGAGTGTCAGGTGGTTAAAATGTAAAGTACCAATATAATTAAACTTTTTCAATTTTTTCTGTGACGGGTGTGACCGAAAATTTAAGTATATTAAACACGCCATAAAATTGTTACTATAAAACGTATAATATCGAAACTTCACAGAAATGTAAAACAATGACCTAGTCTCTTCAGAGGTAACGGTTTTTATTAATATTGAGAATGGAAGAGTATAAAAATGTTAAATAAAGAGACACCTTGCAGAGAATGTGAACTGAATATTCAGTATAGACAAAGTTCAAAGTGTTGCCGAACTTATAAAAATTTACGTGAATCCAATTTTTTTTATTCAGCCATAAGAATCATCCTCTTGTGCATATTAACAAATTTAATTTAATTAAAAATAAGTGATTTCTAATTTTGCTGGATAGGGCCGTTTTAGGTGGAATTGACCATTTATACCTGAACACAAATATCAAAGTTCCGCAGATGTTATCGGTGCGAATTCTAGGCGAGTTCGCGAAAGTAGATCAAATCGGTTTATAATCAAATAGATACGAAAAACCAATTCAAAATTGTTTAAATAAGGGGATTTTATTTACTTAGATTTATTTGAAAAGCTTTTGTTATTTCATGAAAGTTAAACTTTCCTTATAAAATATCTTAAGTGCTTTGTATTATTTTATGCGGAGTTAACCCATTGCCAGTAAACCAAACTCTAAACTTTTAATTTTCGAAACGCCATTTATAAAAATCTCGAATCGCTAATGAACAAATTTTCGAATCGCCAACGATCAGAGAAATTCAAAATTCTCGAATCGCTAATGATAAAAAATTCGAATCGCCAGCGATCCGAGAATGAACAAATTCTCGAATCGCTAGTGATAGGTGACATGCCTACGAATTCGGATTCGCCGATCTATCGCCGCGAACTATTGCCGCGATAATATAATCAGAGAAAGCGAATCCGACGCGAATTCGAGGCGAATCCATTGTGTTTATTGGCATAGATAAATGAAGATGCTAATAGTATATACTTTTTATATCATCTGATTCACTAACCATCTGAAAATTACAGAAATATGCAAAGCCAACTACAATGACACATGCTTTGACACATTTTTGCCAGTTCGGAACTAGAAATTTTGCACGCTACTTTTTAATTTCCCTGCGGGGTATCTCCCACATATACACATACCAAAATGCTTTGAACGAAACGCTTTGGGGACGAAATGTACATGCAAAAGCCCGTTAGTATAAATGCGCATTTATGCTATTATGAGAGCGCGCGAAACTCAATGCAATTATATGCATTTACCCCTCAATCAAACGAACTTCTTCTTCTTCTTGTGCTTCTACCCACCTTCCTTTAATATGATCACCCTGCAACGCTGGCTAATATGTTTGTTGTGTGTTGCTCTGGTTAAAGCTTCTTAGTGGGAAAAGCACTCAAAGGTGACCTTGGCGCCATTGCAGCATTGCAATCGCTTTGTTGATGCGCTCGCTCGATTGCTTTGGTGTTGCTGCGGTGCTTTTGTGAGATTCGTTGCTTTGATGGTTTGATGATTTCTTGCTTTGCATTTGTTTTCGTTACTATAGTAATGCAGTGGGGGAACAAAACTCCCCTTCAGTTTAGATGTAGCTGTAATATACACAAAATACACACACAGCCTCACACAATATTACATATATTACACTCTGGTCATCTTCTGGTCAGCGCTTTTTGCCTTAACGACCCAAGTCCTCTCACTCTCTCTCTCTCTTAAGCCTTTACTTTTTCATCATTATCATTTCGGATTAAGCGTGTCGTGCATTTTTAATTAATTTACGTTTTGCGGTACGTTTTCTTTAACTTCTTTGTTGTTGCATTCAAATAGATTTTCGTAGATTTTTTTTTGTTCTTCAAAGTAGAAATTCTTTGCATAAATTGAGTGTAATTCCAGGAGAGCATGAAACGATTATTTAATAATGGAAAGGATAGTTTACACTTTTTATCATTGAAAATGATCGAGCGCATTTTTGAAGAAGAGAAAAATCTCAAAAAGCTCTAAAAGCATAAAGATGAGAGTTGAGATAAAGAAGCAAATTAGGAAAGATAGAAAAAGGTGAAATAAGTCTCAATTAAAAATAAGAAAAAGAAGAAGAGGAAGAAAAAGAAGAAGAAGAAGAAGAAGAAGAAGAAGAAGAAGAAGAAGAAGAAAAAGAAGAAGAAGAAGAAGAAGAAGAAGAAAAATGCAACGAGTCTTAAGGCTATGGGGCAGCTCGAGTGCAGGTATAAGAGAGACAATGGAATAGCATCGTCGATTGGCGGGCAGACCAGTCAATCTGCTGTTCCGTGTCTGCACTTCGGTAAGTATCTTTATGCCACAATCGTGGCGGAGGGCTGGCGGAGGAATGCATATATGAAGGAAGATGTCATTCGTGTATACAAGGATGGGGGTAAGACATCAGAGGGCGTACGAGTTTCCGTTTTTTGCAGTGAACTGTATATCAATACATACTACTATCAGGTTGCCGAATCACTGTAGTGTCTTTTAGGCAGAATTATTAGCTGTGAGGTGGGCAGCGGATCTGTTAGTCTGTAATCACTTACGAAGAGGACGGACATATTAATTTTTGTATAGATATTCAGGCGACTATAAAGTATCTAAAATAGGTGTAAAAAACATCTTGGTATTTGCTAAAGGGATGGTCTTGTTCTTCAGTCTGAGTGCAAGCCTTTAATGTACAGGCAGTGATGCCGTTTTGATACAATCGTATCAAATGTGATACTTTTTTAAGCCCAAGATACGTAGATACTTTTTATTTTGACGTAGAACAAATTTGATACATTTTTAATCAGCATCAAATAATTTTGATACGATTTAATCAAAATCAAAGAATATTAACCTATTCTTTTTCATTTTTAAGATTTTCTAAAAAGTGTAACAACCTGTGTTTGCCGCGAAAAATATGTATTGTAATAGTCTTGAAAATACCAAAAATGGGCAACATTTTATCAAACTGTAGAGTAGGCATCACTGTCCATGGCAGGCATGAGCACGGCTGACTAACAGAGGTTAATTAACTAAACAGCTGATTTTTAATTTTCACAGTATCCACAGAATACACAAACAATTTACATTAAATGAGTATGCGCCAACCTTAAGTTTGAACCATGCTTTGATTTAACAGCTTTTATTTTTTTGTTGCTATAGTCGAAGCGAATGTTAATATGGACAAATATATTTTTAAAATTTCCAAATAAATACCCAAAGCTAAAATTTCAGATTGTGCTGATGAAATTTCAAGCTCTACTTCAGACGAAGAGTAAGTATTTAATGCATTAAGGCTTAATGATTAAGCGGTCGTAAGGAAATTTAAATGTATTCTTTTGCAGAGCCGTGAGCACGTCGACACACAAAAAAGGTTAAAATATATATATATCTATCTAATATAATTTATTATTATTAATTTTAATGCAAGAAACTAAAATATAAAAAAAAAATCGAAGTTTAAGTCAAAAAACACAAGAACTCGTATAATTTGACTAACGAAACTTTCTTGATCAGTTCTTACGTATTTTGTATATGGAGTTTTGAATTTTTTATGTTAACCATTATTTTAATAACTTTTATGATTTTCTTGAATTAAATTGAATTCCAAAAATCTAAAATGATAACTAACTATTCATTATCTTTATATTCTTATATTGGTAAATGTAATAGAAAAACGATGGCACGTTAAAAACACGAAAGCAGCTTATTTTATTAATTTTAACTTTTTTCAAAAATTTTTCAGAGATACGAAAAGAAAAATTACCGTATCAATTTGTTATACGGGTTAAAAGCCCAAAAACAGCTTTTTTGATTAATTTAAGTTTTTTTTCCAAAAAATTTTCGGTGATACGAAAAAAACCATGAAAGTATCAATTTTTTATACCAAATTTTTTAAGGCTGCGGCAACACTGTGTACAGGTGTTCATGTTCAAGAACTATTCTGGTAACACTATGGACTCCTTCAGTCTATGTGAGGCCGTTAATGGCCAACCAGTTTAACTTAACCTAAGCCTCGAATGCGCTTACTCATAAATGTATGCAATAGAAAAGGAAAGTCTCATTTCGCTTCCGCATGGAACTCATTTATACTATTATTTATTTCTTTATTAGTTTCCCTTTGCTTCCATCTCCAACTTAACCACTTTCTATCACTATTTTGCAATTACCAACGCCCTTCTTTAAGTGACTATGAATTTATGTGCTTAGTTATAAGTTTTGCTCTATCGTCTATTGGTATGTTTGCATGTGAGTGAGTGTTATTTGTGGTTTTTCGTATTAGCGTGTGTCTCAGCCTGCTTCCTTTGCGGGCGCGCGCACGTTAAGTAAAACTTTAAAATGCAAATGCAAATATTTTGCGAAATAACACTAGAAATGCATTTAATTTGCATGACTCAGCATTTATCGTCGTCGTCGTCGTCGTGAATTATCAAATTCATTCCCCTTTTCTAATATTGCACTTTGCTTACTTGCCGGACTGCAATATTTTCTTTACTTTGCAGTTTCTTTTTGCCTTTTTTTTGTGTGCAAATGCTTTCATTGGTTTTTACTTCATTTTCCACTTGCATCAGCTGCAATGCATTATCATCCAACAACAGATATGTACCTGCTGCTCTTCACCCACGTAAAATGCAGAGAAGCATTAACTTGAGCGCAGGTGTTTTAGCGTGTCCGAACTTTTTAGCACTGACTGACTGGCAGTAATCTTTTGTGAGCGTTTGCAATCTAATATACAGTAGAATTTTTAGAGATTTGTTTAGAAAGGTCTTAATAAAAGCTAGTTGGTTAAATTGTAATCACCAAATCGTTAATGTCATAGCCATAGGCCCGGTTTCACCAACCGGTCTCAACTTATGGCGTTTTCTTTTCTGACAAAAAATTTTGCCCTTGAATATCTCAATTATCGAATTACGTAACATGACTTTTTATAAAAGCTTACAAAATGGCTAAGAAAATCAAACAGGGCAACATTTTTTCGAGAAAAGAAAACGGCATTAGTTAAGCCGATTTTTTTACGTTTTCAGTTTCACCATGCAACTGAGCTAAGTCACAAGTTAGTCAGCTTTTGTATTGACTAAAAATAAACTAAGAATTTGAGTCGCTTTAGCAAATTCAACAACCAAAAGAGCGAATATGACAAAAAATTAGCAAATACAGCAACCAAAACAATCAAAACCCCAGTATTTGCCATAAAAGGTTGGTTGCAAAACTATTTTCTTAGACTATTTGGTGAAACCCGAAAGTAAGTTAGCCCCAAATCTGGGCTAACTTAAGTCAAAACTTAGTTTTAGCTTTAGTCACGTTGGTGAAACCGGGCCATAGAGTGATTTTACACTGCCGATCTTCTGCAGAACTATGCGTTCCATTTTAAGCCAATTTCTCGTAGGCCAAAAAAAGCTCCAAACGCTAGATGGCGCAGAAATAGGCAAAATTCAGTCGCTGGTTGTCGCTAGAGACGTCGTACCTACTATAGCCACGTTCGCCACTTCATTTGAGCCTCATTCCTTATGATGTATTGTGGAACGATTTTCCGTCATCCCTTGTCAGGTTTGGTTTGAAGACAAACCGGTTTCGGCTAATATGCGCCATCTCCAGTGTCTTCTTTCGTTCTGAGTTATTTTGTGTAAGTTCGATAGTATTTATAGTAACTAACTTCCGTCGTTTTGTTCAGGTACTTCGTGTTCATGTGATGTGTTCGTGCATTCGTGCGTTCGGGTGACGTGTGTGTGTGTGAGTCTGTGTTGTGTGTTTAGGTATGCAAATCTACTTTTTTTTTGTCATATTTTCATTATTGTACCCTCATTAACCAGGTAGGTAAAAGTCCGTTATTGTCCGCTTGTGTGTTGTTTTGTTTATATCGGTTTTAGGTCTTTTGTCTTCTTTCGGGTATAGTAGCTTAAGCGGTTCAAATAATGTATCTGATGCGGTGTTTAGTTGCTCATTTATTATTTATTATTTTACCTACGAATGTTTTCTGTTTGTTGTTCCACAATACATCATATTCCTACCCTGTCGGAAAAACAAGCAACCAAAAAGTTACTCATTCCTTATATTTATTTTCCTATAGTTGGACATTTGTATTTACTTCGTCATCTAGTTTCTAAACCACTGTGCAGCTTAATGTAAGCTAAGCGAAGGAAATTAGTGCAACTTTGCACGCCAAGAAATATGCAACAAATAATTTGCATGCCGCATTGTCGAATTTAATTAAAAAGTGTGCGCGAAAGAATTCTTAATTTGCCTCACACACCGTTTTCAACTTCCTTTTATTTTTGTGCAAATAAGCTTTGCTTGTATTTGAGTGTATGTCTTAGCTAAACAAGATAAGCATTTGTTTAAATAAAAGTTTTTTCTTTTCACTTTTGTTTACTATGTTATCTTTTTAATTATACTTTGCTAATCCGCTTACTACAGTAACTAAAAATATCAGCTAAACTTCAGTTAAACTTAAATAGCTAGTGCAGTGCTCCTCAATAATCAACAAGGTATACCCTGCATCAACTCATCAATGCCACAAACTAAAATTCGAAAGTTAATCTCCGTATAGTTAAGACCAGCACCAAACGCTTTTTGTACACGATTCGACAACATCCAAACCTCCTCCTTACCCCACGCATTCGTTACCACCTTCAGACCGCCTATAAATTGCAATGCAATCGGATTATGAGCTAACAATGCCAGATTTTTTGCTCTATATGGCGTACGTATGTGCCAACCAAACAGACCAATAGGCTTATAGTGTCCACACAGCAGCACACCTTGTGATGTCATCGCAGATGCCGCGCACTGTATGCCACGTCTGCCGAGTAGCCTAAATTCATTAATGGCTGAGGCTATGCCATGATTCCAGCGTGTGCTATTATTAACAATATCCAATGGTATGGCCACTTGTGCGTCATTCGAAAATGAATGGAAATACAGCCAACGTGGCAAATCTAAGCCTCTGGGCGTCACTGTCAAACCGATGGCACCCTCTAACAACTCAAAACCCTCACCGGCTATTGTGTGTGCGCTAAAATCGGGATCGGGATAAGTGTATCGATTCTCGATGCGCCAAGATTTGGCATTCACAACATCATAGACGACTATGCCGTAGCCCGTAGCATCGGCCATATAAACGAAAGCCTGCTGGCATTGGCCCTGCGGTGGCGGATCGGCGATGTCCACACATGGTGTAACAAAACGACTGATGGTGGACTTGAAAGTAGCAGCCGGCAAACGATAACGATGCACCAGTTGATTTCTGGACAAATCCCAGACAACTATTTGTGGTGCGCAGAATTGCACATTGCCTATTTCGCCGCTGTCTAGTATCCACATTTTGCCGCAGGCATCGATCTGCAAGTGAAGAATAAATTTATGTATAAATATTTGATTTAAGCGAGGAGTAAATGTACGAGTATTCACACCTGCACCCGACAAACTGAGGTGAGTCCATCACAATCGTTGCCATGAGTTGAATGCCAATCATAGCTGGGATACGGCTGCAACTCAGTGCCATTGGGCCGCTGCACATCCGTTAGATAGGCTAGCGAATAGGGAATACCTGCGCCAAAGCGTGGTATTGTCACGAAAATCATTGGCCAACTATTTTGCGCTGAAATGAAAAAATATGAAAGAAAATGCTATGCAAAAACTATCTGCAAGGTGGATTAGCAATAGGAGGGAATGTTACCCCCCATGTAAAATGAGCCAGTTGTATGGTTGGAAATATAATACATATTTAAATCGACCATTTTAGAATAGATTGCATCACCAATTTTTCCACACCCTAGCAGCTTGTTGGAAATTTTACCTAATAAATAGATACTTACGGGAATAATAGACATCAACATCAATAGGCAGCACACTGTCGGGATTGTAGCGGCCATCTTGCAATGTTGCTTGTCGTTCCGATTCGCTTGGGAATCCGAATTCTAAATTTTTCGCTTCAAAAATCGTTATAAGTTCTTTAAATTCGTTGCTGCGTTGTGTCTGTGCTGATGATTGTGCTGTGAAATTTTCATTTGTGTAAACAATTGGACAGACGCAGACGTCGAAGAAAAGTAACCCAATTAAAATTTGGATGTTGAAGCTAGAAAATTTAAAAACAAAATATAGAAAACTAGTAAACCCGGCCACGCGATGCTGTGGCTTTCAATCACACTGTGCATGCGACAATTTGAGGGTGGAAGACCACTTATTGCCACATTTGAAAATTTTTTGATATACCTTCATAGCTACTGGTTATTTTTATTTTCTGTCGACCTAGATTTTTTATACATATATTTTGGCCAAGGAGCCCCATAGTGAAGTTTTGTGCCGAATATTTTTCTAGACTATGGTAACCTTAAAGCGACCTACAAAAGGCCATTTGGCTCGCTCCTCCTTTTCTTTCTAGTTCTCTTTCTCTTCCCCTTTCCCCTTTATTTGCGCTTTATTTTTCATATTTCCTCTCTCGCTTCCTGTCCTTTGCCATATCCGTCCCTTTCATTTTCCTCTTCCCTTTCCTTTTATTACCCATCTTCAGTGCTAGGCCTTGCATGAAACTTCAAATTTAGAAATGAGATAAACTGTAGCGTAAAAATGGATTATTGAACGGTGGCACCCTTTTTGTAAAAATTTTAATAAATTACTCATTTCCATGCAAAGTCCTTTCATATGACAGCTCAAATTTAAAAATCAAACAAACTATAGCGTAAAACTGAATTTTTGAACAGGTGGCAACCCTTTTTGAATTGCTCAATATCAGGTCAAGCCCCTTCATATGGTACCAAAAACTTTAAAATCAAACAAACTATACAGAAAAATTTAATTTTCAAACATCTGGTAACCCTTTTCAAAAAAATTAAACCTTCCTGCACATCTACAGGTCAAGCCCTTTCATCTGACACCACATTTTCGAAAATCGGAATAACGGTGTAAAAGTTATGGTGCTTACAAAAAATCGCTTAGCGTAATATACATATATAAAGATAGATTTTAACTGGAATTTATTATTGGCATGAAAAACGTCCATAAAGGTTAGGTTAGGCTACAGTGGCTACCAGTTTCCACTTAGGCCTCGAAAATCCCATTGCGATACCACGTGGATCTTTATATTTGCTTTTCCTTGCTTTCAAGAACTCAACCGCCTCCTGTATCGCTGTTAGCTTCGCCTGGAAGACACTGCAGTGATTAGATAATCGAAATGATATTTTTAGTCTCCCCGGCTAAATCAATAATTTCATTTATAAATTTTTTCTCTAAATAATGCCTAAAGTATGCTTTAATAGTTTTCAAAGAATAGTTTTGTAGGAAAATTTTACTATAAATGCATATAAAATCCTTAAACATGCATATATTTTATTCATTTAAAAACTGCATAATAGTTCTTTTAATTCTCTGTAAGACGATATAAAGATCATCTAATTCATTTAATACGATATAACCTCCCCTCAATATAACAATAGCGTATATTTTTTTCTTTTGGGTTTTGAGAAAATCGAGTTTAAAGTTTTTGTCAAATCAGATATCTATTAATTTTTTAACAAGAAATTATACACCATTTTTTCCAATGACATTTTGACCCACTTTGTGGAAGTAGAATTTGACGAAATTTTGACCAGACATAGAATCAATAATGGAGATTCTAAATATGCAATAAAAAAATAATGGCGTATGAGCACATACGCCATTGTTATATTGAGGGGACGATATGTGTTATCGGGCTTGAAAAAAGTGCCTATGGTGAAATTTCAATTTTGGCTGCACAAAAGTGCAATAACTGATGTAGATACGTGGAAATCGTATATGAGAAAATTGTTCACCTACTCAGTTTGAATGAAAGTGTTTATGTTGCTTTTCACGCAGAATGCCTATTTTCGGAGTTATAAAAAAATAAACGTGCAAAACTACATATCTGAACAATCAGTTGTATGGGAGCTATATGTTATAGTGACCCGATCTTGACAATTTTCAGGTAATAGATTAAGATCAATACGAGTAGATTTTCTCCAAAGTTTCATGTCTTTAGCTGTTTAAATAGCGAAGTTATACCCCAACATGTCCATATCTGAACAATCGGTTGAATGGCAGCTATATATTATAGTCACCCGATTTCAATTATTTTCAGAAAAAGTTAAGACAATGCTAAAATATGCTCATGTGCAAAGTTTTGTCAATTTATCTCGTAAACTGACTGAGTTATTAACAAAAAAATACAAATTGATGGTAATTTTTAAATACCGTTAGATCATAAACTGGAGTCAGTTTCGAATAACTAATGATGGCATTGAATTAAGAATAGCCCAATTAAGTAAGAACAATTGTCAAAATGTTTACGCGGGAAAAGAGTTTAAAATCTAGGTAAAGTTTATAGACGAAAAAAAAAATTACCTTCAGAGCTCTGAAACTTCTATCCTAAATTCCTCGAATACAAGAGCTAACTTTGACTTTCTGAAAACGCCATCGTATTCTACAGCCAAAAATTAAGTTTACGTGTTTCGGCGTTTCTCTGTGATATTTTGACCTCCCTACAGTGTTATCATACTAAAAAAATATTAGATAATATCTCAAATGCATCTGCAAGATGTGGAAGTTGAGTATGCCTTTGCAAATTACCAGTTTCTTAGAGGTTGGAAAAATTTTTCTTCCTGCATAGCAGAATGTACATAATTCGCTGAAAGGTTTGGCTTCTTGTACTCAAAAACTTGGAAACTCAAAATAGCTATTTTTCCATTTGTTTGCCACAAACAAAGATCTGGTTCGCTTCTTGAGTCTTTTTATTTCACTGAAACTCAAGCTAAACACTAAATTCAAAACGTATGTATTTAGTCACAAAAAAATTAATTTTTACTATTACGTAGCTAATTGAAGTTTAAAATGTATGTAGATATCAAACATTAGCAAATTATGCGGCTTTGCCAATTTTCCTTCCACTTCAATGTGTTGAAGTTCGCAACTAAAATGCTGTTCACACACAATAAGTACCTAATAATGACTCGATAGCTAAAACTCAACTTCAATATCTACAGTAGAGTGAAAGTGATTGAATATTTATAAATATATGCATACATGTAATACAATCACTATGGCATTTAATTTTTCTTACACTCACTTTTTCCATACAAATAAAACACTTAAAGCCATTAAGCACTACAACAAACTGCCGATTTAAGAAACAAGCGCCAAAATACCTAACAAAGCCCAACGCGTTGCAATGATTAAACCTTACTGAATGTGGCAGATTACACTTTTTTTTTCCTCCTCACATTTTGCTTTTAATCTGCGGGTAATAACGTTATAACGCAATGTTATAAAGTAGTGTGAAATATGAGCATATGCTTACTTTTGTGCATACATATGTACATATGTACGTGTGTACTTGCTAACGAATTTAAAAATTTATTAACTGGTTTCGCTGCTTATGATGGATACTGCAAAAAGCGCATGAACCTAAAAAATCTGCCGTAACATTTAAGGCAATTAACAGTTCAGTTCATGTTTGATAAATTTAATTCACGTACACACAAACATAAATATGCATTAACCCAGCAACGAATGAAGCGATTCGTCGGTCAGTGTTGGTGTCGAGAAATGGATCAAACCATGTCGGCTTGCATGCTCGAGAAGAGTCTAAGGCAATTTGATTTGTATGTATTTTATATCGAACGTTAAATACGAAAAGGAGGTACGTTGAGGGCTGATTGAACATGAGCATATTTCATTTAAGTTCTAGTTCATTTACTACTCTGAAAAAAAAAACTCGTAGTTAAATCAACAACTTTCGGCTGTTGAATCTCCGTTTATGATTCAACAGCAAAAATATCTGTGGCAATTTGCAATAATCGCTTAAGTCGAAAAATATGATTTCGAGATAAATTGATTTTTATATTGGAAGACGTTTCTTAACAAATCATAAAAGTCGATTAAAAACTATGGACGCAAAATCAATGATCCATCCACAATGTTACGATCAAATTTTGTAAATTAAACAAGATGTTATGAAGAAGAAATTTAATTAAATATATGCATCTACTTTGGCTCTTATAGCAAGTTTAATATACCTCTATTGTAAGTTAAGCCTAAATGTTTTTATTTATATCTTTTGATTGAATTAACTTATAAGCATGGGGGTTTTACAGAAATATAGAGTTTTAACAGGAGAATAACGTGGTATATATAACTCGAAATCTTCCTAAGTCGACTTAAGCGATTATTGCTTGTGGCCACAGATATTTGTTTTTACAGCAAAGTTTTTGATCTAACAATTTATTCAGAAACGGGCGCTGTTGTTTCAAAAACTTGCTTACTTTTAAAAATTTTTTTGTGAGAAGACATATTTTTGTGAGAAGACCAACAAAAACAATAATGATGGAGAGAAGATGAAAAGCAAAATCCAAACAAAAGTTTATTTTAGCAGAAAATTTTCTCCAAAAGTCTCCGTTGTTGATCTAAAGGCAAAAGTATTTGACCCGACAGTTTCCATTGTTAACAAAACTAATGAGAACAAATTTTTTTAAATTTTTTTTTTTACAATGACTCATATTATTCATGGATTCTTTTTAAGAAAATGGAAGTATAAATAGGTTACTACATTTCAATATAATGTTGAATGTTCCACTATGTGATGATAGGATAGAATTTCAGCTTGATTTCATGATTCGAATCCGGAGGAGAATATAAAATAAAGAAGAAAAAGCAGAATAAAAAATAAAGGATAGCAAACAGTGAATGATAAGAAGGAGAGAAGAAGAGGAGAACAAGCGGAGGCTACATATTTGCAGTTGAGACCCGGGTGGAGAGAAGATGAAGAGTAAAGTGCTAACAAAAATTTATTTTTAGCTGAAAATTTTTACCAACAACCTCCGTTGTTAACTTAAAGGCAAAAGTATTTGATCCAATAGTTTCCGTGGTTGACTTAAATCGACAACGCTCGAACCTTTGAAACAACAACGGAGCGTTGTTGGGCACATTTCAACTGCGGAAAGTAGCTGATTTAACAGCGAAAGTCTTTAGATTTACAACGTTTTTGTTTTTTTTTTTTTTTTTTCAGAGTACAACTAGTGCCATCTCTCTGCTAGAATTTCATTTTACTTATTCATCGTACCAATGATTTCAAATAGTAACTAATGCGCGAAAGCTTGTTAGAAATATCAGGGCAAGCTCTTAAAGAAAAACCCAATAGAAATTATCTCGAGCACTTCTTTGATGAACAGGAATGGCAAGCTCTTTTCGAGCAACTGCTTTCATCGCTTTTGAACTTATATTCCGTTTTTTTTTTAGCAAAATTTTATATTTTGTTTTCAAGCAGTGTGGCGTTGTCTCCTACTTTTTTGTACTTGAATAACATAGAGAGCGCTCTAAGACATGCAATATGTGTAAAAATTGGCATGATTTATTCGAATTTTTGGGCAATCCATGCGCTGCTCATAATATGATGACTTTTCCTACTGTACTGGGAAATTTCATTGCTGGGATATAACACAACGTATGTTACTTGCATTGTGATCTTTCTTCACGCGCTGCCAAAACTACATATGTAATATGGTAAGCAATTAAGACTCTTGTGAGCAATTTAAAACGATTGTCATACTTCACTGTTACTACGTAATTTTTTCATGACAATTTTTTATGAAGAAATCTCCAGCATTAAGTGGATTACCAAATTGATGTCATAATATGTATGAATTTGGGGCAAACCTTAATGTCTTTGCTTTTAAATCAGACTATAGAGCTTTAGCTTAACAGCGTCTGTAGCAAAATTAGCTTGTAATCTACTTCTACACAATAGATACGGGTTGGGTTGGGAGTCCCGCTTAAACTTAAACATTTATTATATTTTATTTAATTCAACGTTATATTTATATACTGTAAGTATGTTTGAAATTCAACAAGTCAATGTGCTAAGTTCAAATGCGCTGCGAGTACAGCTGCTTACGGTTATTGCCCCTAATGAACGATGGTACCCAATAAATCAGCAATTTATGGTTTTATTGCTGTAGAACAACTACCTAATTAAAGCCCTCATCGTTGTTGTTAACGTGCAAACCGGCTGCTGACCCGTTTTTAAATGCATTTTTTTTAATTTATTTGTTACTTTTTAATATTTTTCATTTGTCTTTTATTTCATTTTGTGTTACTTTTATTTTGCTTTTGTTATTTCTGCTATTAATCAAAATGAATGCGTTTTTAATTTTTTGCACAATGCAATTACAACAATATTTTGTTCAAATTTAAATGCATATTTAACAGCTCACAAACATGCTTATTCAATCGAAATTAACACACAAAAAATATTAATATACAAATATTAAAAAAACAGCAGGTTAAAATGTTCAAAATTGATTAAATTCATTCATGATTTGTATACCCGATTGTAGGAAATTTTATGTAGCGTGATCTGAGTTAAAATATTGCAAGCTAATCTTACTTAACATTGTTCTATAAAACTAAGCTTAAGTTATCTTTCCAAATAAACTCAACGATTCATCATGAAATTTGAAATGCAGAGGGCTTCAGCGGCGGACTTTCAAAAAATTCCATTTTTCACCAACTTTTTCCGGGTTTCCAGATATGGGTCAAAATGTGGACCCGGATGCCTACGGAATTTTTCTGATCAATATTGGTATCAAATAAAAAGGGTTGGGCCGGACTTCAACACAGAGCTCTTCTCATTATTATGCCTATGCTGTATCCCCAGATATGGTTCTAAACGTGAACACGTATAACACCTGAATGTTTTTGAGCGATATTAGAATCTAATGAAAGGTGATAAACATGGCTTCAACATAGAGTTATATTTATTGTAATTCCTAGATCGGGTCCCCATATATGGGTCAATACGTGAACCCCGATGAGTCCGGAATATTTCTGTGCATCTTCGTATCAAATGAACCTTTTTTAATTATGATTTCTAGGCAATGTGCCACTATATGGGTCAAAAATATGGGCGTCTATCTTCGTCGACATGTTTTGTAAAGCGTCTTTTTTTCCTGACATATTTTTAATGCGCCTTTTTTCGTCGACAAATTACTGGCATGTGTCTTTCTTCTTCCGGAGCGACGAAAATAATAAAAAAAATCTGGTTTCTAAAGTGCTATTTAGATGAAAACTTTTTTTACAAAACTTTTGATTTTCAAATTATGGTTTTTATAAGAAGTTTTAAAAATCAGGAAACTTTTATTCATTTAAAAATTAGACTGTTCTATTGTAAACACGATGAATACTTTATCTTTGGTGATTTTATCCAAGTGAAAAAAAAATATTATTTTATGGACGAAAAACTCGGTTAGATTACCCAGCTGTTTTCAGCTGTAAAAGTCCGCCCCAAGATTTTTAGCTTATGTTGAGACTCTAACTTGTTTTTTTTTGCAACTTTGTTATTTGACATCCGATTTTTAAAATTGATAGATATGTCACTATTTTAGTCTTTTCAGCAGGGTTTGAAATTGTTTTCAACTTTTTTTTTTATTTCCATTGAATTTCATTTTCATTGGAAATTAAAAAAATAAACAGCGCAGAAGTATAAAAAATAAAAAGTTCTACTGTACTGCAACTGCGCATCCTTAGGTTTCAAAAAATTATAGTCGATTGTTGCTGTGTTGTGGAAATTTTTACAGCACAGCAAAGGACAAACATAATTTCGAGTTTTTACAGCACTGTTGTTATTGTTTTTTTTTAATTTATGGGAACAATCGAAATTGTAATGTACCAAACAAAACCAATTTTAAAAAGCCGCACTGAAAACTAATATTCTGTTTATCTGTGCTGTCGACTGATCTGTTTGAAATTACACAGTAAAGCAACAGCACAAATAAACAAACAAATATATTCGACTGTTCTGTGCTTCGACTTCAGATATCTTCAAAGGAAATCGAAATTCAAAAGCAACAGCTTATTTTTTGAGACTGTTGGTGCTATGCTGGCAAACAGTGCTTGGGAAGCTTTATATTTCCCTCTAATGACCTTTGATCTGTGAAGTAGTTTTCATATAGTTGGGTCACCTTGCCGAGTTTTTCTACCATAAAACATCCTTTTTGTTTCACTTGGAAAAAATCGCCAATAATAAAGTATTCATCGAATCTTTTTAATATTACACTTAAAATGTTTGCAATAAAACACAATAATTTTAAAAAGAATAAGAATTTCCTGATTTTTACAACTTCTTATAAAAACCCAAATAAAAGCCAAATTTTTTCAATAATCGCAAAAAATCAATAAAATGTTGACTTTGAAAAGTTAGTATTGAAAATAGGTGAAATCGGACTATAACAACGCATACATCCCAGATATGGGATTTCGAAAAATAATTCAGACACTAATATAACCCGAGTAATGAATTTTCAGCCATGCAATGACTTTATGCAGTTATACTTTAATTATCTAGCGAACGGAGTAGATACGGCTTGCGGGTATTTGTAACTTCAGCGAAAAGAATTTTTGCTTGAAGTTGTAACCAAAAAAAAAACCAAAATTACGTTATCTCAAAACCCTAACCATAAGAAAATGGTTTTGACCTCAGCAGGTTCATGCCAGCCTTCCCCTATACCTGAAATTCTTGGTATTTTCTCAAATTAATATTTTTAAACTAGTGTTTTCAACATATAGCTTTGAATATGATAGAAGTAAAATTTATCTACCAGAATTTCGTGGGGGGTTCAAACACCCAAAACCCCCCCCCTAAATACGGCCTTGACCCGGATGCCTACGGAATTTTTCTGAGCAATGTTGGAATCAAAAGAAAAGTGGAAATCAGACCTTCAATGTGTAGCCCCCTTAGATGTTAGGCTCAACCCGGTTCCTTAGTTAAAGGGAAGTCAAATAGAAGGGGAATGGAAAGGAAAAGGTACGGAAACGAAGAGTGAAAATTAAATGGAATGGAAATGGAAAAGGAGAGGGAAGTTCAGAGAGAAAAATAGTAAGAGAGGGAAAGAGAGAAGGAATAGAATTGAGAGCGATATAAAAGGGAGATGAGAAAGATAAAGAAAACGAAAGTCAAAGAAAATTTTGACGGGGGAGGGATAATAAAAAAGAAAAAAAGGTAACGGAAATGAAAGGGAGAGGGAAGTGCAAGATAGAGGGAAAGGGAATGGGAGACTAAGACGAAGGTTAAAGAAAAAGTACGTGAAGAGGGGCAAACTTTTGAAAACATTTTTGTACTCACTTTTTTTTTAATTTTTATTTGACTTTTGAGAGGGTCTGCGAAAAAATTGCAGCCTGACGAAAGCCCGGTCATCAAGCTACTCTTAATAGACTGAGTATGTTAAGTTGAAGTCCATTTAGCATTCAGACTAAACACGACTTGGATTATGTTTACCAAGCTTAGTTTAAGTTCACCTAATATAACTTAAATTAAATAAGCTTATTTTTAATTTTTTATTTTTTAGAAACTAGAAAAAAATTCTCTTGTAGCTTGGATATAGCGACAGCTGTTGCACCTTAGATTCCTCTAAGACTCTTCGGGCTACTTTTGCTTCGGGCAAGAATCGAACTTGCGCACTTTGCAGTAAAATAACTACAGCTTAACCGCTGGACCATTGCCTACCTTCGATATCTGATAGAAATTCTTTGCTAGTTTCTTTCATACTATTTAGTTACCAGCTTAGTTTAGTTAACTTTCATTCTGCTGCTACACAAGCCATTGCAGACCATAGCAACCAAAACATACGTGTATTACATAGATAATTATATATAAGCAATACGCATTTGGGTATAAAACCATGCAGTTAACCACAAATTAAACTTTCAACTGATTCCATGTGCTATTATAAAGCAAAAAACAAAACCTGTTGAAATAATATTTTCATATTTTAAAATATGTATTTTATGCTTTTGCAAAAATTCACCAAACACACACACATATACACACCAACAAACATAGGTATTTGGCGCATATGTATGCATTTAACTGGAGATATTTAATTTCAGGTAATTTTTATGCAAAAACAATAAACTAAAAGTTTTTTACGCAAATACGCGCGAATAATTTCGTAAATACAATCAAAATACCATATGCAAATGCCAATGAGCAAAAATGCATAACAAGCAAATAAACATTCATACATGCATGCATACGATTGCACTTGTACATATGTACATACTTATGTTATATTGTTATACATGCAACTCCCATGATGGGAGCTTTGCACTCGCGAATGAGTTCAACATATTTTTATACTCAGCTGTACTAGTACACAGAGTATAATAGTTTTGATTTCATAACGGTGGATTGTAACATAATGAAATAATCGAGATAGATATGGACATATATATATCAAAATGATCAGGGTGAATAGAGAAATCGATTGAGCCATGTCCGTCCGTCCGTCCGTCCGTACGCACTCTAACTCGCGTACAAATTGAGATATTTTGATGAAATTTGAAACGCACGTTGGTATCGAGACTGGGACGGTTGGTATTGAAAATTGGCGAAATCGGACCATGACCACGCCCACTTTTCCTATATAGAAAATATCAGAAATTTGGTATCTCAGCCACTAATATAGCTAGCGTGATAAAATTTTACCCACGTATTGAGCGCAGGCCCTTATGAAGAAATTTGATGAAGTTTTGGAAAATGGGCGGTGCCACGCCCACTTATTAAGGGTCAAACATTGAAAGTTTTATATGTCATAACTCAGAAACCGTTGAAGATATATCGATGAAATTTGGTATGCGTAATTTGCTTACTTAGACAAATGTTTTGGCGAAAAATTATCAAAATCGGTTGACGGCCACGCCCACTTTTATATATGGGAACTATAAAGGGGCCTAATAAAAACATTTTAAGCGATATCTCTGTCAAATATAAAGATCTATCACTGGAATTTTGTGGCAAGAGTCCAACTAAGGACACAAAACAAAAAATACAAAAATTTTGGAAAATGGGCGGTGCCACGCCCACTTATTAAGGGGCAAATATTGAAAGTTTTATAAGCCATAACTCAGAAACCGTTAAGGATATATCGATGAAATTTGGTACGCGTGATATATTTACTTAGCCAAATGTGTGGATGAAAAATTACCAAAATCGGTTGACGATCACGCCCACTTTTATATATGGGTATTATAAAGTGACCTAATAAAACCATTTTAAGCGATGTCTCTGTGAAATATAAAGATAATTCATTGAAATTTTGTGACATGAGTTCTACAATAGACCGGAAACAAAAAATAAAAAAAGTTTGGAAAATGGGCGTGGCACCGCCTCTTTTTATACAAAGGAATCTACGAGCCTATTAATCGACAAATAACTGAGATATTATGACGAAACTTGGTTTATAACTTGTGTTAATAGACACGCAAAAATTTATTTAAATCGGTTTATGACCACGCCCACTTTTTAACAAAGATATTTCTGGAACACCCTTTGGGAATTTGTAACGTGACATCTTTGTAACTAGAAGTCATAAAGGAATGAAATTTTGCACTAACAATAATATTTATATGCTTGTTTGGATGATTGATACAAATTTTGAAAATGGGTGTGGCTGCGCCCTGTTTATGCAGCACTCGTTCATATAAATCGAACAAAAGCAAACAAACAATGAAATCATACAGCTGAGTATCTAATGTTCGATTCCACTCGAACTTAGGCTTCCTTACTTGTTCGCATTGCGTTCGACAGCATTTTGCAGCAATTAATAATATTTCGCTTATTTGCATTACGCGGAGCAAATAATAAAATAAAAGCCACACAATATCCTGCTAACTAACTAACTAACAACAGCTATAATAGCAACGATATTGTTGAATATATGTACATACATACCCATATTTACCTAAATAGGTAGCAATAAAGTTGACAATCCCTTGCCTTACAGTGAAAATGATACAATCAACAACAACAGCAACAACAACAAGAGAAATAATGAAATTACAACAAATTGTTATTTTAATGCCAATGTTGCATGCAATTTGTAAAAGGCTTCTTGTGCTTTGTACCAAGCATTGTCATTTTGAAATATGCATAGCAGGGCGGAGTGAATTGGGGATTTTATTGAAATCATTACTGCTCTAGCTGCAGAAAGTTGCCTTTCTAGTACAGAAGTAAGACTGCAAAATATTATTGGCCTAGTCCTTTATTTGGAGGTGCCCCAATTACATTAAAGAGTGGACAAAATGCTCCAGATGCATAAAATTCATTTGCTAGATAAAGTAAATTTTGCTAATTTCTCCTAAAAATATACGAAATTTTCCGATGAAATATGTTTAAATCAGTGGCTCCAAGCTTATACAAAAATTCTGAAAATTCGAGGAAAATTCCAAAATTTCAAAAAAGCCCAAATTCACTCCGCCCTAATGCATAGCCAAACATATAACTGTATGTATGTATGTATGTCTGTATATATTAAGAACTTTTACATAGTTGCACATAAGCATTTAAGATGATGAATAGTTTAGTTGTCAAACAATGAAAACAACAAATTAAACAGAAGTGCATAGTAAGAATAAAAACGAAACAATGCTTAGGGCGTGCTCCAACGTTTTGTAGGCATACTCTGTGCTAATGAATATACACTGCAAAAATTACTGGATTATATGGTCCATTTTGTGGTAGGTTGGAGTACTTTTAAAGTGATCTGCATCTCGTTAGCCGAATATTGCTACAAAAACCAAATGTATATCGCGATAGCGATGAAACAAGTTCATACATATGTATGAACATATGCATGCTTGTTTGAACGTGCACTATTAAGTAATAAAGAGACAATGAAAAGCAACGAAACAGAAAAATTAAATCTATATCTATATTATATATATATATATATCTTCTATATATATAAAAATGGTTTGGTTTTCGATTGTAACGCTAAAACTTGAAAACGGCTGAACCAAATCAAATACTTCCTTAGGGGGGTTTGTTTGTTGTAACCCCGCGAAGGTTTAGTCGAAAAGAAAATTAAAAAATATTAGGGGGGCGCGGCACCCCCCATACAATCTTAATTTTTAAAGCTGATTATCTCTAAATTCTTATGGAATGGAATTGTGGTAGGCCGGGTAAACTTAGTAGTTTTTTCCAAAGTAACCACTCAGGCATATTTGCCTTTAGAAAGGATCAGGGTGTAGCGGAAAAGGCGGAATGGTGGAATCAGACCTCCTGTGCAAACCTCCCAGATTCTTTTATAAATTTGAGAAGTTTGTCGTGTGGTAGAGAATTTGAATACGCCATTCTCAGTACATCTGAACAAGAGCAGAGACAATGCTCTGTGCCATCGTCGTCCTCATCCCGACAGCATAGCCATAATGAGCTCTCAATGATGCCTATGGCAGCCATGTGCTACCCCCATGTATTATATCCCGTAATCAATCCCACAGGGGCCCGGACCTCTCTCCTGATCTACCTCCAGGTGCCAGCCGCATCCAGCACAATATCCTGTTTTTGATTCGTCTGTGTAGATGAATTTCTTCGGTCTTCCCAGTAGATTTTCTGGATCTCTCCATTGATCTCTTTTGGGAAAATCAAAAATGCTTGTTTGAACGTGCACTATTAAGTAATAAAGAGACAATGAAAAGCAACGAAACAGAAAAATTAAATCTATATCTATATTATATATATACTCTGAAAACAATACCCGTAGTTAAACCAACAACTTTCGGCTGTTGAATCTCCGTCTTTGATTCAACAGCAAAAGTATTTGTTTTTACAGCAAAGTTTTTGATCCAACAATTTATTCAAAAACGGGTGTTGTTGATTCAAAAATTTGCTTGCCTTTAACAAATTTTTTGTGAGAAAATATTTTTTTGTGAGAAAACCAACAAAAAAAATAATGATGGAGAGAAGATGAAGAGAAAAAGCCAAAAAAAAAGTTTATTTTTAGCAACAATTTTCTCCCCATTGTTGATTTAAAGGCAAAAGTATTTGACCCAACAGTTTCCGTTGTAAACAAAACTAATGAGAACAAATTTTTTTAAATTTTGTTTTTACAATCATTCAAATAATTCATGGATTCCTTTTTAGGAAATGGAAGTATAAATAGGTTACTACAATTCAATATAATGTTGAATGTTCCACTATGTGATGATTGGATAGAATTTCAGGTTGATGTCATGGTTCGAATCCGGAGTAGAATATAAAATAAAGAAGAAAAATCAGAATAAGAAATAAAGATAGCAACCAGTGAATGATAAGAAGGAGAGAAGAATAGGAGAACAAGCGGGGAGGCTACATATTTGCAGTTGGGACCCGGGCGGAGAGAAGATGAAGAGTAAAATGCAAACAAAAATTTATTTTTAGGTGAAAATTTTTTCCAACAATCTCCGTTATTGACTTAAATCAACAACGCTCGCACCTTTGAAACAACAACGGAGCGTTGTTGGGCACATTTCAACTGCGGAAAGTAGTTGATTTAACAGCGAAAGTCTTTAGACTTACAACGTTTTTTTTTCAGAGTATATATATCTTCTATATATATAAAAATGGTTTGGTTTTCGATTGTAACGCTAAAACTTGAAAACGGCTGAACCAAATCAAATACTTCCTTAGGGGGGTTTGTTTGTTGTAACCCCGCGAAGGTTTAGTCGAAAAGAAAATTAAAAAATATTAGGGGGGCGCGGCACCCCCATACAATCTTAATTTTTAAAGCTGATTATCTCTAAAAGAGTTCAAGTTAGGGAGCTGAAATTTGGTATAGAGGTAGGTGATATCAAAACCATTCTCACGCAGAAAAGTGGGGGTTATCAGAAAAGAGGGCGTGGCACCTCCCATACAAACTTAATTTTTCATGCTGAATATCTCTAAAATTGTTTAAGGTAGGGACTTAGAAATTGGTGTGGAGATAAACGATAACAATTCCATCTTAACGCAAAATATAGGAGTTATACGAAAAGGGGGCGTGGCACCTCCCATACAAACTTAGCGTTGGAAGCTGAATATATCAGAAAGAATAAATGGCAGGATCCTGAAAATTGCTATAGAGCTAAATGACATTACAACCACTCTCGCATATAAAATCGGGAGTTATCGAAAAGGGGGAGTGGCACCTCCCATACACCCTTAATTTTTAAGCTGAATATCTCTAAAAGGATTTAAGGCAGGGACCTGGACATTGGTACAGAGTTATATGATATCAAAACAATTTTTGAGCATAATAGTGTAGGTTATCGGAAAAGGGTCGTGGCACCTGCCAATTAATCTTAATTTTTCAAGCTGATTTTCTCTAAAGGAGTTCAAGGTAGGGAGCTGAAAATCGGTATAGAGCTAAATGATATCAAAGCTATTCCCACGCATAAAATTGGGAGTTATCAGAAAAGGGGGCGTGGCACCTCCCATATAAACTCAATTTTTCAAGCTGAATATCTATAAAAGCGTTTAATGTTGGGGCCTGAAAATTGATCAGGAGATTAACGATATCAATAGCATGCTTATGAAAAAAACAGTTGTTTTGGGAAAAGGGGACGTAGCACCTCCCATGCGATTTCAATTTTTAAGGCTAAATATCCCTAAAAGCTTTCATGGCGAGCGTACGATAACTCACTTGCAACAACAAGTACAAACATATTTTCCACTGTTGAATCAACAGCAAAGCAGTGCGTACAATCAACTAATAAACGCTGTAGATAATGGAAACGGTGGCATATTTTTTCTCGATGCGCCCGTGGTATTGCATTAGCTCTTGCATCTACCGGAATTGCTGCGACACTCTTGGAAGGTGGAAGAACGGCACTTGCAGCATTAAAGCTTCCATGAAACTTGCAAATACACGAAAGTCCTGTTTGCAATATTTCAGAGCAATCAGCAATTGCACAAGTTTTAAAAAACTGTAAATTAATCATATGGGATGAGTGCACAATGGCCCACAAACGATCATTAAAAGCACTCGACCGAACATTGAGAGATTTGCGCAATAATGATCGTTGCTTTGGAGGAGTGAAGATATTGCTGGCGGGCGACTTCAGACAAACACTACCCGTGATACCAAAATCAACAGCGGTGGATGAGATAAACGCATGTCTGAAGTCATCTCATTTATGGAGGTTTGTTAAAACCATTTCATTGGCCATCAATATACGAGTTTTGCTACAACACGATAGCAATGCAGACGCTCTTTCAAAAGAGCTGTTGCGAATCGGCAATGGACAAGTTCCGATAGATCCTTGCAGTGAATTATTATCGATTCCAACTGCGATTTGCCAATTCGCTTCAAGTAAGGATTAACTAATTAGCAGTGTATATCCAAATATTATGGTAACTGCGAATGGATAGCCGCAGGCGCAATTTTAGCAGCAAAAAATGTTGATGTCAACGACTTGAATTGGACGATTCAAAATCAAATTCCGGCAGATCTGCGTTCTTATAAATCTATTGATCGCGTTGAAAATGAAGACGAAGTAGTAAATTACCCAGTGGAGTTATTAAACTCTCTGGATTTGCCTGCAATGCCTCCTCATCATTTGCGTCTCAAAGTTGGGTCTGTTGTTATTATGCTGCGCAATCTTCATGCTCCCAAACTGTGCAATGGTACACGACTGATTGTTACAAAGCTAATGGACAATTTAATAGTGGCAAGCATTTTGAAAGGCCCGTTCAAGGGAGAGGAATGCTTACTTCCCCGGATTCCCTTCTCTTAAACAGATTTGCCCTTCCAATTCAAACGTATGCAGTTCCCAGTGAAACTTGCATTTGCAATTAACAAGTCACAAGTGCGGTCGTTGGAAGTACGCGGCATAAACCTAGAAATGCCATGCTTTTCACATGGTCAGCTCTATGTGGCGTGTTCCCGTGCTGGGAAACCGTCCTCGCTATTTATTTACGCTCCGGGACAGAAAACTAAAAATGTTGGGTATCGTGCAGCCTTAAACTGAATACAAAAATTTTATATGTATTTTTGAAGTTTTATATATAATGAAATATCTAGTGAAAAATCGTTCATTTTCTATAAAAAATAATACCGGTGTAATAACAATTTTTGAAATAAAATTAATAAAAAAAATCTATTTTGGGCAGAACGAAGTTTGCCGGGTCAGCTAGTATTTATTAAAAACAAAAGTATACTAATAATTCAAAATGAATTTGCAGTCATACACACAAATCTTTTGCAGAGATTATTGAAGTACTCTATACATAAATTAATTCAATGTAGGTACTCAATGCATTACTCGGGTGTGATGCGGAAATCGGAGTATGTGATCCGTGCCTAGGACATCGCCATGTTAAATGGATCATATTTTTTATATGAAATGTGGTAAATTCTGGAGTACTCGTTTGTTCCACAGCACGTACGCTATACACGCATGCATGGAGTAGGTACCCTGTAGGAAATTTAATTAATTTTAAACCACTTTATAAACTACTTTATTTTCAATAACAACTAATTGAAAATGTGACTTTTTCCTTTGCAATGAACTGACTTTTTTAACACGGCGATGTCATAGCAAGCAGTCAATTGCCCTATCCTGCATTTGTTTTCAACTACTTTACTAGTAGTTTAAAATAAATAACTTTATCTTGAGTTTCTTTTCAACTACTTTACTTGTAGTTTAATATAAATAACTTATCCTGCATTTGATGTCGAAATTCAAGAAATGGTAAAAATGGGAACAAATTTTCCTCAAATTTCGCAAATTGTTCTCAAGTTGATAAACAATATTTGAGAAACAATTGAATTTATTTTAATTTTCAAATGATAAATATGAAACAATATTTTCTCCGTTTGAGAATTTCGCTTTCCGTGTTTAATGGGAAGTGAAGCTGAAAACGGTAACCAAAAAAAGGAAAAAACAATCTTGGCATACTTAGATCTGAAATCATGTGTTTACATATAAATATGTACATTTACAAGAAACTGTCCCGCGCTGCATTTGTTTAAAACTACTTTAAAATTAGTTGAATATAAATCACTTTTTAATATATTTATTTTTGGAACTAACTTTTTTTTTCCGTGAGGGTACTCGGCTTTTTTCAGGGTATGTGTGTATGTACATATGTATGTATATCTATGTGTATAAGTGGAAAATGTCCCTTAGTGAAAGGAGATCTGCAAAATATGGCAGTTTATTACAACTTTTTGAATTACATTCATATAAACATATTTGTATGTTTATCAACATGTTTATAAAAATGTTGGCATGCTACTCGATAAACAAACTTTACTTTTCCTGAGAAGTTTTACGTTAATCACAAATTAGTCTTTTATAAATTTCAGTAGGAAGAAGGGTTATACTAAGAGCAATGATGTAGCGTTCCCCCGAGAGCTTGCGAGTGCAGCCGGACTATCCGAAATATCGAACAAAAGTTGTTCCATTTCACAGTAACAAGATTTATGTTAAGTAAGGTTGGAGTGGCTGTCGCAATAGCAACACACTTGGGCCAGTTTGAAGACCCATTGTGATACTACAAGAAAACAAATTACCTACCCCTCCTTTTTGAACCAGTTGGAAACCCTGATGAAGTTCATCTGGTCTAGCGCCGAGTTACGAGCCGGGCAGTGGCAAATGAGGTGTTCGATTCAGTGTCTCGTGAATACCGCCACCAGATTAGAGTTTTCCCCCCTCCTTAGGTTGCATGTTTGACGAGATCGCTTATGATGCCATTTTGGCCAAGTTTGCCATGATGTACGAGATACTGAGTTCTGCTTCCATCTATCAGTTGCTAGTTTATATACATATGTGCTGTTTAAGCATTAACTTGCATGTGGCAATTGGCATACCTATCCGTTCTTTGTTGGGAAGAACCAGCTCAATAATTCCTTGTCTTACTAGTTCATCTGTCTTACAGTTGTCAGCGATATCCCCTGTGGGAACCAACCGAATGCAATGTTTGTCCAACTTCTATTAGAGACCAATGACAGTTCGGTGTTAGTTTCGAGTTGAACGAGTGTCAGCCAAGAGACTTAATTGCTGCTGGGCTATCGCTGAAGATGGATAAATTCTTATGGAATGGAATTGTGGTAGGCCGGGTAAACTTAGTAGTTTTTTCCAAAGTAACCACTCAGGCATATTTGCCTTTAGAAAGAATCAGGGTGTAGCGGAAAAGGCGGAATGGTGGAATCAGACCTCCTCTGCAAACCTCCCAGATTCTTTTATAAATTTGAGAAGTTTGTCGTGTGGTAGAGAATTTGAATACGCCATTCTCAGTACATCTGAACAAGAGCAGAGACAATGCTCTGTGCCATTGTCGTCCTCATCCCGACAGCATAGCCATAATGAGCTCTCAATGATGCCTATGGCAGCCATGTGCTACCCCCATGTATTATGTCCCGTAATCAATACCACAGGGGCCCGGACCTCTCTCCTGATCTACCAGGTGCCAGCCGCATCCAGCACAATATCCTGTTTTTGATTCGTCTGTGTAGATGAATTTCTTCGGTCTTCCCAGTAGATTTTCTGGATCTCTCCATTGATCTCTTTTGGGAAAATCAAAAATGTAACGTCTACCCAAAGAAACTCGCGGTACGAGTTTATAATTTGGTACCACAAACAAAGGGGTCCGCTCTGACAGCCTGCTTAACAACTCCCCAAGCTGCAATCGTCGTGCCACAACCCGAAGGAGCGTAGTCGAGACTTCGTTTTCATAGCCGCCTCTTGGACCACCAAATCAAGAGGGAGCAGATTTAACAGAGCATTAAGGAGCAATAATTCCTTATGGATAGATTTATGTCCTACACGGTTAACAGCTGCACATGGTTTATAAACAATGGTATCAGAGAACTCTCTTAATGATCAAACAAAACAAAAAGAACAGTAGAAGATAACATGTAACACTTATACTAGGAGTTCACAAGTAATTAAAGCGTCTCTATAGTTGATGCCCTAATTGCTTGAAAAGAGCTCTCCTGCTCATCAAGCACAATATTTTCTACTAGGATATTTTCATATATATTATAACTAGACCCGCTTCTTCTCCGATTCGCTGTGAGTACGAGTACCTTAGTTATTTCTAACAATTAGCTGAATATATAGTTTAAAGCCAACTCAAACTGGCATTCGGCACAATAGATGAATTTTGTGAGCAATTTTAATCATAATGGTTTGACCGCGTTTTTTTTGTAACCCATTGCTAAGTTTTTTTAATATTGATATTTCAATGCAGTTTACGATAAATATTTTACTTCCAATTTTTTGTTGAAAAAGAAAAAAACTTCCATTAATATTTTTCCATTTATCAAATTTGCATTTAAATCGACATGATTTTATTTTGTTTGTTTGTATGCATGACCCTTCTTTGTTCTTACTTACTTGCATTTAACTATCTGTGCGTATTTGCCCCTCAAGCAGTCTGTTAAAAATAAAACTCGCAAGCCCAATGGCCCATTTTTTGACGGTAAATGAGCTCTCTTGCATTCATAGGTTCGTTTACCGCCGCCGCCGCGGCCACCACCAAACAACTCCAATGGGTAATTTTCAATTTCGGCGCCGACGACGTGGAGTGCCGCGCTCAATGCGCATGCAAATTGTACAATTATTCTACCTTTTTGCCCTGAGGTTATAATAAGTTTTGGGCTGCGTTTAACCACAACGGTGGTTACCAACAACAGCAATAACAACCGCAACAACAAAATATATTTCATAAGCACTTTGCAGTGAAATAAAATATCTGCTGGTTGAAAAACGCTACTCAACGGTCGTGGTTATATTAGACTTTCATTTTATATTGATATATACACATGTACGTAAATATAATTAAGAAAAAAAGTGCTTGTCACGTGCGAAAAGATGCAATTTATAACCAAATGCGGTTTTCGTCAGCAATATGGCAGTTGGTTTTTGAACTTGTTCTAGTTTGGTTGCACAGCAACATTCAATTGGCTTATTGTAAAATGTTGCTAGCAACTTTTTATTTTCAAATGGGAATAATTGTCAAAACGATAACTGAACAATAGCAGACAATCAATTGTAGCATCATTAGCCCAGAAGCAACTTGAGATTTTTCTATATTCAGCAGCATCTGGCGCTACGACTAGCGCCCAGCCAATTAGGCGCATCACCCTAGAGACAATTTGTCAATTTTGACAAAAAAAAAATGTTTTTCGGAATAATAATACAACTAATTATAATTATATGCGTTTTTCAAGTTTTGAGCGCATCCAATGCAACCACCAGCATATGTACGAATTTCAGCTTGGCATTCGCTCAGCGGCTGAAAAAATGTTGCTGGCATCATGTTGCTAGCATGTTGCGTGGTGTTTTCTTAGCATAAACTGAGCACAGCTCATGCATTTAAATTTTGCTGCGAGAAATATACTAGATTTCGAAATCGTAAAGAAGGAAAAATATGTACACCGAATGCTGAAGATTTATTTCTAAAGTTGTATAAAGCCATTTTCTACATTCATTAACTTCTTTGTTTCAGAAACAAAAATTTTTTTCATGTAGACGAAATGACAAACATGCATTCCTTTTTCGTTTAATTTAGTTGTAAACCTACAAACAAGCCATGATCCACACAATTGGGTATAAAATCTTAAAGCAAAAAGTTTTTTGCATTTCACCTTTGCGATGAGGTACATACTTATACACACAGCATACGTTTTGTATGTAGGTAAGTAATTTAATATTTTTGCTTTCGCCACTTTCACTACCTACCCGCATGCGAAAAGTGTTTTTATACCTTTCATGAGCATGAAATGCTATTATAGATAGATCAATAGTTGGATAGATATATAGATAAATACAAGGAGGTTGATATGCGCCGCAATCTATGGCTATATTGTGCCCACCAGCACATTATAATACCTCCCCGAGGCCAATCTCATACACAAAATTTAGTAAGGCGTTTGGTCTAAGGGTTGTTATGTGTCTGCTCTCGAGCTGATATTGCCCGAGTGTCCTCTGTCTCCTTCTAGATATCGCAGCGCATTCGAGAAGAATGTACTCAGCGGTCTCTTGTTCCGTATCACATAATCGCCACAAACTGCTTGAGTAAATGGCAAATCATGGGAATATGGCTTTTGAGGCTGCAGTGAACTGTCAGAAGTCCGGTTATGATTCTCAATTTGCTTTTGGGGAGTTCCATTATCGCTTTGAAGCATTGCTTATTGTACCCCCAGCAATGACTTCGTCTGGCGCATTCCCGGCATTCCATCAGATTGCATTCCAGGCATTCCATCAGATTACTGAGCTCTTCTCTTATCATGTGGGTTTTTCCGCCGCTGCCTTTCTGGCAAGGCCGCCAGCTTTCTCATATCTTAGTACCTACTTCTTGTGTCCAATAACTCAGGCCAGAAGTAATGAGTAGGGAAGCTAAAAATATGCACGAAAAATTTCAAAATATGCATGCTAGTATGCCCGAAAAATAACTGAAATATGTTCGTAAATATGCACGAAATATGCACATTATATGCATATATGCCTAAAAAAATACCTGAAATATGTTCCAAAATGTATGTATTTCATTTCAAGCTTAAATTTTTATTTAACGAATTTTGTAAAATAATATCTAATAATATAAGAACTGAAACGCACAATTCACATTTTCCCCATTTAAAAAATTTGTTTTTAAATACTATAAAATATTTTGAATTTATTTTAGATTTGTATTTATGTAAGTACTGAGATCTTTTTACAAAGCAAGCGAAACCATTCCATTAATATTGCGCAGGGTTGCATTGAACTATCATATGTTTTACTATATTTACCAGTGTGAACTTTTGGCGGTTTTCCGAGAAAAGCTCCTGTATGCGGAAAACGATTAATATTGACCGTGTAGCATCAAGTATTGATGGATCGCGATTCTGGATCGCAAAATATTTCGAAATTTTGAAATCCGCGATCCGGATCGCAATATTGACAATACGGATTTACTCTGTAGCATGAAAATTTTGCGACCCATCAAAATGCGTGCATATTTAGAAATTTTGCAATCCGTGATCTGGATCGGAATATTGGCAATAAACGAATTGAAAGTGAAAGTGTGAAAAGGACAGAAGTAAAATATTTTAAACCTCAGAGCTAGAAAAATATCGCAATATTCATATTGAACGTGTAGCTCTACTCTGCGATTCATCAGACCATCAATATGGATCGCTGTTTTTTATTAATAACAGGGTATCGGAGCAAAGTTTTCTTTTACTCTGGGTTTGTTAGGAGGCTCTGATCAACGGTCAAGTAGCTTTGTTTGTATGCATACAAGAACTTAGTGTTTGTTGTGGTGAATTTTTATAAGGGAAAATGCTCCACTCCGGGGCCCAGATCAATAGTTAAATAGCCTTGTTTGTACTATGTATACTCTGAAAAAAAAACGTTGTAAATACAAAGACTTTTGCAGTTAAATGAACAACTTTCCGCAGTTGAAATGTGCCTAACAACGCTCCGTTGTTGTTTCAAAGATGCGAGCGTTTTTGATACAAATACTTTTCGTATTTAAGTTAACAACGGAAACTGTTGAAAGAAATACTTTTACATTTAAGTTAACAGTTTTTGCTTTTGAATTAACTGCAAAAGTTTTTGGTCCAAAAATGGGCACCATTGAAGCAAATACTTACGCATTTAAGTTAACGTCAAAAAATTGTAAACAATAGTAATTTTTTTTTAATATAATAGATATTATTTTATTTAGTTTTTTTATATAATACTATGTTTACATACATAGTAATATTAATACTAAGGCCCGGTTTCACCAAACAAACTTTTTCCATTCAGTGATGGTCATTTGATGCATCATTTGAACAACACGATGCGTGGAAAGAGACACGGCCACAAAGGTTTGCATCACATTTTCACACCGCCAATATAAAGATTATGGAAACTTGTAGGCAGTAGTGGCAGAAATATCCATCAATCCTGCACCTCAAATGATATATCAAATGACTATCACTGTCTGTAGGGCTTTTTACACACACAAACACTTAAACACAACTGATTTTATTTTATTATTTCATAACACATTCTTTATATTAACTTACATTGTTTTCCGACCGCCAGATTTGTAGGTTTCTGCGCAATCATCGCCGAAGGGAGACATAAAAAAGCTCTACACTACCTTCTAATGTCCTTTTGAGCTCTGAAGTCGTTTTCACATAGTTGGATCAGCTAACTTATTTGTAGGTCCACGAATTATCCTCTTTGTATTGCCAAATGAAAGTGCTTCAAAATTCATGACAATGTTGCCTTGAAACGGTTTTACTAAATTAATAAACAAAGAAGTTACGTCACAAAGAAGTTATTTAACGTAGATATTATTTAACTATTTTTTTTAAGCAATTCAGTATATGTAAAGTTGTAAAAGTCCGACCCTGAATTTGAAGCTTATATTGAGATGATTAAAGAAAAAATTTTTATTTTTTTTCTGATCCCGCGAAATACCGCCGAAATAGTTTTTTTATTGTAACTTTGTTATTTGACTTCAGAGCTCAAAAGGACATTAGAAGGAAATGTGGAGCTTCGAAATACGAAAATAATGACGTATCAATTTTAAAAATCGGATGTTAAATAACAAAGTTACAAGAAAAAAACCATTTCGGCGGAATTTTGCGGGATCAGAAAAAAAATTTTTTTTTGTCCCTTAATCCTCTCAATATAAGCTTCAAATTTAGGGTCGGACTTTTACAACTTTACATATATTGAATTGCTTAAAAAAATAAATTAAATAATAGCTACGTTAAATATTCGTAGTGACGTAACTTCTTTGTTTATTAATTTAGTAAAACCCTTTAAAGGCAACATTGTCATGAATTTTGAAGCACTTTCATTTGGCAATACAAAGAGGATAATTCATGGACATACAAATAAGTTAGCTGACCCAACTATGTGAAAACGGCTTCAGAGCTCAAAAGAGCATTAGAAGGAAGTGTAGAGCTGCAAAATACGAAAAAAATGAGGTATCAATTTTAAAAATCGGATGAAAAATAACAAAGTTACAATAAAAAACGATTTCGGCGGTATTTCGCGGGATCAAAAAAAATTTTTTTTTTGTGTCCCTTAACCCTCTCAACATAAGCTTCAAATTTAGGGGCGGACTTTTACAACTTTTTTTTTTCGTATGGGGGCCAACCCTATCTAATGTACATACATATATGTATGTATAAATTTTTCCCGAAAATTTAAGTTTGGAAAAAAAATTTCTATTTTTTATTTACTTCAAAATTTTTCAACAGCAAGGGAGGTTTTGAATCAAAAACGCCCGTCTTTGAATAAACTGTGGTAAGTTGTTGAATCAAAAACTTTGCCGTTAAAACAAATACTTTTGCTGTTGAATCAAAGACGGAGATTCAACAGCGGAAAGTTGTTGATTTAACTACGGGTATTTTTTTCAGAGTACGCAACTATCTGAATTAACCACAGATAAGATGTTACCAGCTTAATATTTTTCGATATTGATCGATTAAGTGCCAAAATATGCCAAAATAAGCACGAAATGCATTTTGACCGTAAATATGCATTTTAGGTCTAAATATGCATTTGCATATGCAATATGCATTTGCATTTTTTAGCTTCCCTAGTAATGAGTTCCTGCCACAAATGTTTTTAAGATCTATCTATGCACTCTCGGGATAGCGAGGAGCTAATCTCATAGGATGCTAGTGCCCTTAATACCGTTTCGTTGCTCTCACTAAACCATTCTCTCTTCCAATTTAACTCTACGCACTGAATACTTTAGCCAGAAATATGCTGAAAAAATGCCCCAGAGGTAAGGATACCCTTGTTCATGGAAACCGGAACCCCTAACTTTTGAATGTTTTCTAGCCGTCAGTATCGAGTTTTTCCTTTAGATGTCCTCCAGTCCGGAGTACTTCCAAGTCGATTTATCCCCAAGCTCGATTCTAAACCATTTCTTAAATTGGATGTAGGTACTTAGTCATGTCATCTCTAGAAAGCAGAGAGATAGGCAGTCTTTTTCCCTGCCCCTTCATGGCTTCAGATGATAGGACCTTTTCTCGTCCACTTCCTTCCCTTGCTATGTTGAAAAGGGTGAGCTTTACGCCTCTGCTGCGTATATAATGGTTGATCTAACTGTCATCATGAACATACATCTTATCTTTCGGAGGCTAAAGCCCCACGATTTGTCTGCAATACGTCTGCAACAGTGCTCTCGTGGCCTTAGATGTGGTGTGTTCCATATGTTCCTTACATAGAAGCTGCGCGTCAATGATAAATAACCTCTAAATATTTTACTTCAGCTACAGTGGTCAGAATTACCCCCATACAGCCTAATCAGTCTCATTCCCGGTAAGGATCTTGGTTTGGTGATGGAGATGCTGGCTGTTTTTGTGGGATTTATATTAAGTGCTTTATTCATATGTATAACCCACAGAATTGGCGGTACAAATTAATGAATATCAGATCATGTAAAGTTTAATTTTCCCATTCAAGAAAGGTATGTGGTCCTCGGTACGGCCGAAAACAGTGGCGCTCTTACTTGGTTATTTTGAATTTTTTTGTTGTAAATTGTTTTGCATACACCTATTTGTTGTTGTTGTACATTTTTTCTCCCACTCGCTTATTTGTTGTTGCTGTTGCCACCTGAATTACATTTCAGTTTCATGTTTTCTCAACATTTAACCCGATTTTCAAGTGCTTTTGTTCTCGCGCCGAACTACCAAAAACACACAGAGCCATTGAGGCACTCAACCAGGCCGGCATTCAGTCAGTCAGTCAGTCGGTTTATCGCTTTGGCGCTCTGCCGCACTGCAACTCCGACACTTTTGTTTGAAATTAACGAAATTATGAAATTGCTTTGTTTGCATTTTTCAGGCTTTCAACAAACCGATGCTGCTGATGTTGTGCAACGCCCACTTAGTGTGTCGCGTCGTCGGCAGCAGCAGCGTTACGGCATGCAAAAAAGTTTTAACGTTGGCTGCGCCGCACCGTGTTAAACCTTGTATTGTATGTATAGCAGTTTTGTGCATGTGCGTGTGTTTGTATTTCAGTATTTTTACCTTTTTTTGCCGGTACGTAATGGAAGGTGTTCGAGCTTAAATTCTTGATTAGCACGAAAATTGAAATGAAAATGAAAATTTTAAACGAATTATGGATGAAATGCTGGTAGGTAGTACAACGTACAAACATAGGTATTGCGCTTAAAAACATACAAAGACACGTAGTTATGTACATGCAAATACAGGTACATACAATTATGCATATATTTATACATATACGAATTCATTTATAATTGCAACGAAATACATGAAAAACACATTACGGCGCATTCTGGAGTCGTCGCCGTGGAAAAAGGAAATTACAAGAAAACGTAAATGGAAATGAGAATTTGAGCGAATAATTTTGAAAGGTGTAGTAAATGCAATTATTTTAATCTTAGTGCAAGTGCAGGTATCGCGGGTTGACAATTGCAAGTATTTTCTTGAGTATAGAGCCATAAAATGGCTTGCCCTTTTTTATTTCTTATTATTATTTTTTTTTATTTGAACAATCATATTTGTTCAAGCCCTGTCAACATTTGGAAGAGCTGTTTTCTCGTCTTTCTAAATTTTGGATTCTAAAATAAATAACGTCTGAAACATTTCTATGTGTTATTACAAAAACTAATTTCATCACTATCCATAGAGTGGCAAAAGTGTTCCGCACGAGCAAATGAGAAATACCACATACATTTTAACCCAATGTATGTAGCTCAACCCAGTTGGAAAGGTGGTCATGCATGACCTTGCGGACGCCTGAAAAGATATACGAAAAATTTACATTATAGTATGTATTCCAAAAAAAACTATGATTTCATCTAAACTCTATGTTGTGTGGCTGCCAACTTATAGGAAATCGGATACACTCTATAATGCAACCCAAGGTAAGCGAAGAGGTCAGTCATCGGCTCTCAGCTATAACATTGAATCTAGCAAAAAAAAAAACAATTAGGAGAATCAGGTTTTCTCTAGTTTTGCTTTTTTACAATGACGACAACAATTCACAGAGTCTATTTTAACAAACGGACGTATAAAAGCGGCACTAAAGATCAATATAATGTTGAATGTCCCACATGGGTGAAGCAGTGAAGGGGAAGATGGTGCGACAATGAGAGAAGCAGAGGAGGACAAGCTGGAGTGAAGTTACATATTTCTAGTTGGAAATTAGTTGGAAATCGGATGGAGAGAGAATGAAGAGAAAAATGCAAAAAAAAAGTATTTTTTTTTTATTTTCAAGTGAGAAAATAAACCGACACTGAGATCACGGCAAGAGCGACTCTCATCCAAACATTCCTTTTTGCCTTACCTTGGCAGGGAAAAGAGGATGCATGACTTCCCTAGGACATCACAATGAAAAAAATCATGCATTCTGGAATGTATTGATCCTATGGCCTTTATATCCATTTATAGATGACCATACATTACCTTTTCCAACGGGGAAATGGGTCTGCGCTCTGCGACACAAATTCTCTCAGAATTTTGCCTTACTATGTTGCTATCGCATACCTTACTTCTTGGTGTAAGTATATGAAGAAGATACTTTGACGCTTAATTGACGTTTCGGTGTCGCCCAGATGACACTAAGAAGTTACTTCCGGAAGCGTCGTCTTTCAGGCGACACTTGGAAAGCAGTTCCTGAAGTGAAGTTTACGATTTATTATACACGCAACGTTGACGGAGAACATTTTCTCGCGAACGAAGATAGGAAAAGTTGAGAAAGCAATATCTTGCGCTTTTGAATTCTCTTCTTGAAGTAAGCAGGGAAAATTTTCCTGCAATCAGTACGATGAACGTGTATTGAGCTCTGTCTTTTCAGAAGGCTAATAAAGGTCACGCGTACCGCCAAGAAAACAAATAACAGATATTGACTATGGAATTTAGTTAGTTTTTTGCTTTATACTTTCCAGAAAGCTCACTAAAAAGGTTCACAAGACCTCTAGTAGAACCAGAGCTGTTAATGAATATACTTGGTACTTGTACTTGGTCTAAGTACAATTACTTGATAATTAAAAAAATTCTAGTAACAAGTACAATTACTTTCAATTACCACATTTTAATGAAGTTATGTACATACAAAAAAAATTTGTTTTGTTTGTACAATGAAATAAGAAAATTAAAAAAATTTATAGTACATGATGGAAAAATAATTGAAGATATGTATAATATATTTATACTTGGTAATTGGTTTTTTCAATTACTGAGTATTGGTAATGACAATTGTACTTGTACTTGAACTTGGTTTTTCCAGCTCTGAGTGGAACCCAAGGTTGCTTCTAGCTGATTTTTATTGCTGCAATCTTGACTATAATTCTCTCTATCCCTCTCTCTCCCTCTAACTCCCTCTCTTTCTCTATTTTTCACTTTCTCTCTATCACACTCTCCATATCTCACTCGCTCTCTCTCTATACATCCCGCTCAATACTTCTCTTCCCTAAGCATCGCTTTTCACTCTTGCCACGGAATGCTCACTATTTGATTTACTGGGTATACCCAGTGTGAATGTGTATACTTCGTTGTTTAGCAGAAGATTCTTGCACGAATATAATTTCAAATAATAATTGTGTTGCTGAAGTGCATTTTCATTCAACTATTGGCATGATGCGATTTTCAAAGTTTCTTAGAATGAATTTTTAATTGTTAATTGCTAGAAGAAACAATCTCTTGCTCATCTACAAATCAAAATGTGAAGCTGCCGAAGTTGAAATTGTAGTACAAATAGTGTGAGACTGAATAGTTTTGAGCAAGCTACTAAAATTTTAAGAGATTCCGTTAGTAGTTAATACCAAATTTATCTCTTTCATTTATTTTGCTCTACGAAGCTTCCATTCATTTCAATATTTTCTTGACTCTACATTTTTCTTCTTGAAACATTGCCACACTTTCATCAACATTACAATTTAAGAATATGTAAATGATTAAGATTAAGTTATCTGAGATTAAACCACGGAATATTTGCTTGTAAGCCTCATATGGCTAAGCCGATCAAAATCAAGCAGGTGCGTGTTGCACGATTAGGGTCAACTACACCTTTAGCTGCCTCCACATACCCAATGGTTTCAGTTTCAAATTAATACAACAAGAATGTATATGTACATACATACATATGTTTGTACCATGCAACTACATGCAACCCACTGCATCCCAGTTGGAAAAGGTAATGTATGGTCATCTATAAATGGATATAAAGGCCATAGGATCTATACATTCCAGAATACATGATTTTTTTCATTGTGATGTCCTAGGGAAGTCATGCATCCACTTTTTCCTACCAAGGTAAGGCAAAAAGGAATGTTTGGATGAGAGTCGCTCTTGCCGTGATCTCAGTGTCGGTTTATTTTCTCACTTAAAAATAAAAAAAATACTTTTTTTTTGCATTTTTCTCTTCATTCTCTCTCCATCCGATTTCCAACTAGAAATATGTAACTTCACTCCAGCTTGTACTCCTCCGCTTCTCTCGTTGTCGCACCATCTTCCCCCTCACTGCTTCACCCATGTGGGACATTCAACATTATATTGATCTTTAGTGCCAGTTTTATGCGTCCGTTTGTTAAAATAGACTCTGTGAATTGTCGTCGTCATTGTAAAAAAGCAAAACTAGAGAACACCTGATTCTCCTAATTGTTTTTTTTTTTTTTTGCTAGATTCAATGTTATAGCTGAGAGCCGATGACTGACCTCTTGGCTTACCTTCGGTTGCATTCTGGAATGTATCCGATTTCCTATAAGTTGGAAGGTATAGCTGAGAGCCGATGACTGGAATCTTCGCTTACCTTGGGTTGCATTCTAGAGTGTATCCGATTTCCTATAAGTTGGCAGCCACACAACATAGAGTTTAGATTAAATCATAGTTTTATTTGGAATACATACTATAATGCAAATTTTTCGTACATCTTTTCATGCGTCCGCAAGGTCATGCATGACCACCTTTCCAACTGGGATTTTGTGATTTGTCCACACACACGCGACACATATTCGAAGATGGAAATCAGTGCGCCCTTTTGGCCGTAAATATGCCTGCCTGTGCGCCTTTTAAGCCACCATCTACCGAAGAAATACGTCCTACCTACATGCAGCTTGTCTCATGCTCCGCGTCCTTTTATCGCGTGCTTACTCACCACTTACCACCTCCTACTACTAGCCACATGCACCAACGCCACCGTCTGCATTCTAAGTAAGTAAGTAAGTTACGCTTGGCGCGCACTCATAAGCGCCTTAGCCAGAACACCTTTGCTTGTCTGCGCAGTCTGGCCCAGTACTTGTGTTGTTTTTTGCGGTTGCTTTTGCTGTTTTTGTTGCTATTATTTACTTACCGCGAAGGCTTATCTGCGTGGTATAACTACTGGGTCATTGTAACGGTTTATGTTGGTTGTTAGTCGGTAGTCGGTAGTCGTGAGGCGCGACAAGTTTATTACAGCTTGTGTTTTGACTCTGACACGGATATTGTTATTATGTGCGACGCCCAACGCGAAAGCACATCCTGATTACCAAACAAACAAATTTGCCGAAAATGAAAACATTCCAGAAACTTGCTACGAATACGTACATACACATATATGTATGTATTTGCAAGTGAATTTATGTTTGCCTGAGTCTGATCTATACCGACGGATGCCAAATGGATTGTGGTGTTGGAGTTGGGGTTTTCTCTGAGGAACTTAATGTGCCATCTCTTTCATTCCGTCTCCCTAGTTCAACCAGCATCTTCCCAGCGGAAATTGTTGGCATTGAAAGGGCTGTTGAGCTCCTACTGAAACCGATGATAAAAGGGGATAAGTTGCATATGTGTATATTCAGACAGCCAGACTGCGCTTATGGCGCTTAACTCGCCTATGACAACATCCAAAACTATACGCAGCTGCAAGAACATGATGCAAGCAGGGGCCGTCAAAGGAACATCGATGTTAATGAGAAGGCTGACAAACTGGCGAAAGCGGGGTCAGCCATGGACGTTAGCAGGGTAGCCAAGCTAGCTAGCCACATACAGCCATAAAACGAGACATTCACCTAAAATTCCAACAGCAGACAACAATTCGATGGAACTCCACGAACACATGTAAGGACTCGAAACAAACGTGGCCAGCTTACAATGTCACATGAACCAACGACCTAATTAGAAGTTGCAGAAAGAACATCTTCCAGATCACAGCTACGATTACAGGACATGGTAAATGCACTCAAAAACTAGGGATTCCTTCCAACAACATACATATGTAGAAGCTGCAATCAAGAGAACAGTGAGCAATCAATTTAACACTTTCTGTGCCAATGTCCGATTCTTTTTCATATCAGACAAAACACCTTCGGCAAGTTTATTCTTCCCAACTTAAGCGCAAAAGCCGACTGCATAGTGACTACCCTAAGTAGGTTCATTGATAACTGGAAATGTAACATACAGGCAAACTCTTGCAACAACCCACAACCATATCGATTCCATGAGTTATGTGCATCAAAATGGCGCTTTGTGTGCTAATTGGGCCGGCACAGCAAGGACCAGCCAACAAGTAATATGTAAGTCATTGTCTATTTGCATTCACAGCCGTAAACAACTAATTGAATGATCGAAAGCATATTTATTTGGTTACTTTGACTATTTTATTGAAATGTGACACTTGCTCGTATTTAACGTAGATACTTGTTTAATTGAATGCACATCAATTATACTTTAGTTATTAATATAATCAATTCAGACGTGCTTTCATTTTTGGTATTTAATTTATTTTTCACTTTACAGTTTTTAATAGCATTTTTGTATGCCTTATACGCCGAAATTAATATAATAATTTAATAATTCATATATGTAGAAATGTTGAAAATCAGAGCATGCAACATTTAATTTTCCCCATTTTAGAAAATAAAGTTTGTAACACGCCCAAAAACACAGTCACGCTTGTACTTTATTGTTGCCATCCTTTATTTAATATGTGTATATATCCTTTATGGTTAATCTCAATTAATTTAATTAAACGTAATTATTCTACATACTTAATTGCAACATTATAAATTTTAAAACAATTAAGTAAAATACAATTTGTATGAACCAACGGAAATGAATATAAAATGTGTTATTAAATAGCAATTGACTGCTACCGGCGGCATTTAGAGTGTTTTCGATAAATTATTGTATATGCATTTGTGTGTGTACGTAGCTAAAAGCTGCAGCAAATCGCGCTTGTATAAAACTAGCACACAACTAGCTCATAAACAGGCGGTGGTGGTTCTTGCACTATCCCAAGGCAATGCTTTCAACTGTCTTTTGTAACCATAGCTGGGGAACTTCGATTATAATTACAAATCATTACGATTAGAAAAATTAAGTAATCTAATCATTCGATTTTTTTTGTTTTTTTATATTTTGATTACTAATTGAATAGATTAGAGCTAATCAAAAATCTAATGGCGATTAGCGACGATTAGCATATCTAATCAAAACTAATCAAAACTAATAAAAATAAAAATCAACTGGATTTCTTGATTAGTTTTGATTAGATCAACTGTTTTGAAATATTTTTTTTTTTGTCATTTAATTCATAAAGTATAATATATAATACAATGGCGCTATTATAACAATGACGAATTTTATGGCCGAGCTTCTCTCCCAATTCGAGGTGTGCTCCTTTAGTTTTATGCCGGCTCCGAACGGCGAATGCATTTTTTGTGAGAGGCTTTTTCATGGCAGAAATACTCTCGGAGGGTATGCCGCCCACTGCCGAGAGGTGTCCGCTGCTCTTAAAAAGCCCAATAATTGGATTTTTACTAATTAGAACATTTTTTTGGTGTTTGCTCGGACTGTGGTTTGAACCCGATACCTCTGGCATAGCAGGCGGGCACTATACCCACTGCACCACAGCGGTCATAAAGTAACAAACTTAAAATTTCCGGCATCGGGTCATTCAAATATGCGTATAGCTGATTGCTAACCACTTCTTTGAAACCGTTTGGCGCGTTTGGTAAAATTGGTGTTCTGGGAATTAACGCGTCCTCATCATCTTCTGGATCCAAAATAATAGTTATGTAGTTTGAAAAATCATAAAATATTGATAAAATGCCATACTTACCTCAGGAGCCAATGTAAAATATGGTTTAAACCGTTCTCTCAATTGATGTTCTAATTGTACTACTGTTGAGTTAACATTGCTCAAAACTTCGGTTTTTCTGGATTATTTTAGCAGTTTATTACTCAAAGAAAATAACGCAGGATTAATACAACCATATTTCACATTGGCTTCACCTTGGAGAAAGTCCAAAGTTTGGGCAATAGGCTCCATTAGCAGCTTGTACGACTCCAAATATCGAAAATCACTTCATGTAAAAAGAGACAGATTCAGCTCATCGGAAAGCTTATTCAATATCTCTTTGTACTGTAGTAACTTCATGATTGCAAATATTTCAAAATAGTTGATCTAATCAAATCTAATCAAGACTAGTCGAGAAATCTAATCGATTTTATTTTTGATTAGTTTTGATTAGTTTTGATTAGATATGCCGATCGTCAGTAATCGTGATTAGATTTTTGATTAGTTCTAATCTAATCAAAAAGTAGTCGATTAGAATAGCCATCTAATCCTAATTAATCAATTAGGATTAAAAAAAAAGTTTCTAATCCGATTAGTAATCATTAGGATTACTAATCATTATTCCCCAGCTATGTTTGTAACACGGCGCGAGCTGCCCTACGAAGTGGCAATTTCCACACACTGCATAACTCTATAATGCGTTCTTATATAGAGATAGGCTTGACAGATTACCGCAACATTTAATTCGATTCAAATTTTACCCTGACAGAGAGCAAATAATGCGGATTAATAAAACAGCTGAAAGAAGGTAGCAGCAGCGGTGAATTCAAAAACGTCTTTTTTTTATTTCTAAGGTATAGTGTAATGTCTAAATCAAAGCAAATTCACATCATGGTCAATAGGAATGGGTGAGTCCCAAGCGAATTGAGATTTAAACCAAGGCGAAATATCATTTTGACATTACACTCTACCAATTAGAATAACAAAATACATTAGAAATTTCTGAATTCGCCTATGCGCCTACCTTCCTAGATCTGCTTTGGATTCTTCTTTTTCTTCACTTTCATTCACAATAGAGATTTTTCGCCAGAGATGTCAATGCTATAATAAGTCACTTCACTTTGCTTTTGAAAAAATCTATAATACTAGCAAATACCCGTCCCGCTTCGCAGCGACGAAAAATGTTTTTATAATATAATGAGTCTAGACATTACAATTTTAAGAACCTTATGTTGAAGCCCTGCTCAGCACCTTTAATTTCATACCAATATAGCTCAAAACTTGCTAGGTCTGCCTGGGTCCACATTAAGACCTTTATTCCGGCAAGCTTCCAGTTTTCCAAAATTTAATATACCATTGCATTGAGTATATAATTATTTCATATGTTTCTTTCAAGAGATATTCAGAATCAATTTCTATGGGAGGTGTCCATGCCTTATTTTCTAATACCTAGAATTTTCAACAGTTGAGTACGTAATTTCTTCACATGCCCTCACACCAATTTTCAGTTCTCTGCTACAAATGTTTCAAGAGACATTCAGTGTAAAATGTTAAGTTTGTATGGGAGTTGCCCATCTCTGCTTTTCCAATATCGAGCATCTTTATCCGTTAGGTACATAATTACCTCATATGCCCTCGCACCAATTTTTAATTCTGTACTGCAAATATTTCAAAAGATATGAAGAAAAAACGGTACATTTCGTATGGGAGTTTCCCATGTCTTCTTTTTAATAAGATTAAGAATATGCCTATAATCTTCCCGGGATGAATATAATTAAGTGTGAAGATCTTGTTGTTGTCCCGTTCAGCGGTTCTCGTTCTACTTTGTTATTGGTGTTTTGGATTTATGTCTTGTGGATTTATCGGTGGATTTGGGTTTAGGTCTTTTAGTTTTATGGGTCTTCCGATTTGTAGCTATTAGATTTATTGGTCTTTTGAAAAAGAAAGAGGATATCGTTTAACGAAAGATAATATTGTTGATTTTGATTTTCATGTATTATCATATATTACTTTTTGGTTGCTTTCTTTTTCGACAGGCTAGGAATATGACAAGCGATGCCGGAAAATCGTTTCACTTTACACCATATCTTTATATAAATGGCTAAGGCTTATTTCTATCAAGTTTTTACGTCCACTAAATATTCAATAATAGCAAAATCCTATTTTCACTTTCCATTTCAATACATATGTATATATCTACTTACACTCAGAGAAAAGTTGCGGGCTAAAATCAAGCTATGTCGTATTTGTTTTAAGAACTACTGAAATTAAGGAAAAAAATATAAAATTTAAGGTTCTCCAATCTTGAAACCAAAATTTCATTCTTGAAGCAAGATAAAAACCTTTTTAAACGGTTTTATTTAGCTCACCCCGTTTGTTTTATTATTTATTCTTTATTCTTGGGTCAAATTTAGTAATTCAAATTTCACCCTCTTCCTGTCAACCGATTAATCTGAAATTTTGCACGCATGTATAACCCCGATGACAATGCAATATTATGAAAAAAAAATTCCGATAGGTGGCGCGTGGGTCGCTATATTTACAAAAATCGCATTTATGGTCCTATTTGGCTGAAATTCGGAACATGTATTACTACCTTGAAAAGAAATATTTTCTTAAAAAAAAAATTCCGCTAGGTGGCGCGTGGGTCGCTATATTTACAAAAATCGCATTTATGGTCCGATTTGGCTGAAATTCGGAACATGTATTACTACCTTGAAAAGAAATATTCTTAAAAAAAAATTCCGCTAGGTGGCGCGTGGGTCGCTATATTTACAAAAATCGCATTTATGGTCCGATTTGGCTGAAATTCGGAACATGTATTACTACCTTGAAAAGAAATATTTTCTTAAAAAAAAAATTCCGCTAGGTGGCGCGTGGGTCGCTATATTTACAAAAATCGCATTTATGGTCCGATTTCGCTGAAATTCGGAACATGTATTACTACCTTGAAAAGAAATATTTTCTTAAAAAAAAAATTCCGCTAGGTGGCGCGTGGGTCGCTATATTTACAAAAATCGCATTTATGGTCCGATTTGGCTGAAATTCGGAACATGTATTACTACCTTGAAAGGAAATATTTTCCTAAAAAAAACTTCCGATAGGTGGCGCGTGGGTCGCTATAGAGGCGTTGGACTGCAATAAACTAACGGGCAAGAAACCTTGCAATAATGAAGCACTAAATGAATTAAACAGAATGCGAAATAAAAACTAAAAACTAGAAAATAAAAATAGGTAAAAAAACTTTTTAAGTTAAACGGTTTTATGTTATACATACATTGCAATGTTTAAGATAAATGTACTAAAAACCAAAAAATAATAAAATAGATACAGTCGTGGGAATTATAAACATTTGCATAGACTAGACTAAAATAAAACCGGGGGGCACGTCAATTGTCTACAAATTATCGACTTAATGTGCGATAGAAGAATCGTTTAATTCGTCGTTAGGCAGTTGGCCCGCAGACGGTGAGGAAAATACTTACTATTTTCTTGCTCATGGAAATTCCAATAGTTATACACTCCATGTTAATAAAAGAGATGTTTCAACTAGTTTATCGTTGGACATTCACACGAGGAATCGTTTCACTGCTCGTAGTTTGTCTTTAATCGACAAAACATATGATAAAAGTACTACTCGCTCACCACTATGAAACCCTAAAACTCGCTTATAATCGAGCTTGCTAGCTTTTTTCCACATTCTAGCCCTACTTATCACACGTCCATCGTTGTCGGTTGAACAACTGCCTAATTATAGTGTAACATTACAAAACAAACATTTTAATCAACGATTGTAGACAATTGACGTGCCCCACGGTTTTATTTTAGTCTAGTCTATGCAAATGTTTATAATTCCCACGACTGTATCTATTTTATTATTTTTTGGTTTTTAGTACATTTATCTTAAACATTGCAATGTATGTATAACATAAAACCGTTTAACTTAAAAAGTTTTTTTACCTATTTTTATTTAAGAATAATATTCTCGATTTAAGAATGAAATTCTTAATTTAAGAATACTAGGTTCAAGTGTTCTCTGAAAAGATACATACATACATATGTATGTACATAATTTTCAATAGCTACTTTTTTTTGTTTAAACGAAAAATTCTTTTAACAAAAAAAAAATGAAAAATTTACATACGAGATGGAAAATAAAATGTACGCCATCATTTCCTAAGAGGATTTGCAGTTTTGCTGTGCCAACTTTTGTGTGCATGGTTCCAATGGTCATGGCAGCTTGAATCGTGCCCCAGACAATGAAATCTTGGAAGTATCAATGGTTTATCAATGTATGTATCTTGTGATGTATTGTGTAACGATCCTCCGTCATCCCTTGTCAAGTTTGGTTTGGAGACAAACCGGTTTCGGCTAATATGCGCCATCTTCAGTGTCGACGAAAAAAGACACTGAAGATGGCGCATATTAGCCGAAACCGGTTTGTCTCCAAACCAAACTTGACAAGGGATGACGGAGGATCGTTCCACAATACATCATATTCCTACCCTGTCGGAAAAAAAAGCAACCAAAAAGTATGTATCTTGTATTACTGCGTCTGTTACCATTATTACCATCTTCTGGGATCCCTTCAAGGGTTCACAATCGGCACAAGAACTATCGGGGATGTAGCTATTATCGGCCACTTTCCATCACATGAAGAAACCCAAACAAAAATTGCTGATTCCATTATGGTTTTCCTTGGCATGGAACAGGCATTTATTTGGAGCCGATTTCACACAGGCCTGCGTGTCATGCGCATTTGGTATCAATCAAATTGGTGTGTTTAGTTCTATGATGAAATATATTGGACGTCTTCCAAGTATCATACTCAACGCTGTTGTGCATTTTACGTGAATCACTATCGACCTGTTCTGGCGGCTGAATTCAGAGATTCCACTCATCTTCTATGCACTGTCTAGGCTATGGGGGTATGTTCTGTTGTTCAGACGGAACAAGGTAGCGGTATTGTTATGAGAAATCTTTTGAATTTATTTTTAGATTTATGTAAATCCTCCAAAATTTTTGTATGTAGTTATAATTGAATCATCAATTTCGAAAAGGGCACATCTCGGATTTTTTAGGAATTTGGGGTCATCAAATCAACATCAAATAATACACATATAACAAAGTTAACATTCTAATATTTTTATATCTTTCCATTGCTAATAAAATTTTTTTTGTGTAGTATACTTAGGAAATAAATTTTTTTTATTTCCTGTAAACTTTCACTGTTCAAAGATGGTCCCTTTTCGAAATTGCCGATTCAATTATAATATTACCTTAAGACCTGTTTTGCATAAATATGAACACAGTTGAACATTCTTCAAATAAGATTTTACTTTCTTAAATCAATCCTGGGCAATGCTGAAAATAAGTTTATATAAGCTTGTTATTCTCAAAAAATATCGTCCTAAAAATGAGAATATATTCCTGATTTTAGCATTTGCGAGCTTAACAGACTTCCATAACGGTTTCGGCTTGATTCAAGCCCGCTATACTGAAATTTAGCTTGCTTTTTCTCTGAGTGTATATTACTGCTCACGATACGCTCACATTGTGCATGATTCAAATACTTTAATCGCTCTTATTCACACTGACGTTGATTTTGTATTGCATTTTATTTGAATTTTCAAATGTCAGTTGTCTAATTTAATTAAAATAAAATGCCTCAAGCTCTTGAAAGCCTAAACGTATGGAAATACATAAGTGTGAACTTACGTGGATTTATCGTTAGTTATTGTCAAGTTGACATTTAAAGTGCTTGTTAAGCTAATAAGTAAGATAAAATGTAATAATTTTATTAAAAATGTTCATACTTTAATTAAGTAATTGCTTAAGCTGCAATTTTTGCTCTCAATGGAATTTACATGCTTAAGCGAATGAAGTCAAATTGGAAATAGCTTTAAATGAAGACTAAAATACACATGTAAGTAATTATTTATTATGTAAATCAAATCAGAAAGCAAACCAAGTTAACTACAATGTGCAATAAATTGCTATACATACATACTATTGTTACGCTTAACATGCATACACACATACATACATACATACACACATGCATATTCTCATGCACATATGTAAGCATATTTGTACGTTTTGATTTGCATGTCAACCGAACATGCAATTGAAATGTCAAATTGCAAAGAATCTTTCGCTTTCTTACATTGACTTCACATGTGGTCTAAATGTACAACCACGACATTTGCATAAAGCAGCAACTAAAGCAGGTACATACGGATATACTTATAATTACATACATAGAAATGCGATGGCATTTTTGCATTTGTTTTTGTAGGCATGCACTTAAGTTTGTAATTTATCACTGGCATAATTACTTACTTATTACATATTTATTTCCCGTTGGCGGTAGAGAATTGCCGTTGACAAACAAACCACAAATTATTTATCACCGTCAATAATCAAGGCGAAAAAATATACCACAAATATGTATATAATTAAACACATATACGTACGTAGTAGCGCCTTTCTGATACATTTCATTTTGAATTAATTGAATGAAGAAAAAATGCGTGACCAAACTTTAAATACTAAAAGCCCGTCTCCACATAACTTGATTCGCCAGCGAAACATCTAGGAAAACATCTCGCTAAATAACCCGTCTCCACGTGGCTGATCGTGATTCAATTTAACATTTCTCTTTCTTTTTCTTCTTAAATGTTTGTATGTTTGCTTATTTTTGCGTTTTTGTTTTGGTCTGTGTGAGATTTCGATAGATTTTCGATACAAAATTAAAGAAGGCATCGATATCATCGCGTTTGGCAAGAGGATTGAGAACGAAACAAGTGTTTCAATCTTCACTCGCTCTCAGAAATTTGTATGGAAATTGGCGAGATTCGGCACTCGTTTTGAAGTCGAAACAAGATTGAGAGAGCGAGTGCAGAAAAAAAGAGCGAAACACGTTATGTGGAGACATGGTATTAACTTGTAATATCTGTCTTGGTTATAAAAGCTATACTTATTTACAAACGAAAATACATATGTACGAACTAAAAATATATACATATATTCCATCAGCTCTTTTAACAATATCAAATCCTATAAGTACCTGCGCTTTCAATACTAACTTTAAATTGCACTGGCGCATCGCGAGCTTTGGCAATTTTACTACACTTGCCAGCCTTCAAAGGAAATATGCGCTGAATGGCCAACGTTTAAATTGCATGCACAAAAACATGTGAGGCTAAATAATCTCTATTTTTTTTTTTTTATATTTTTAAATTTAAACATGCGAAATATATCACCGCTACAAAAACAATAACACTCATGCCACTCATGCTACCTACATACATACTAGGGATTCCAATTTTTCCGATTTTTACGATCCCGGGATTTTCGAGATTTGTTTTTATAATCCCGGGATCCCGGGATTTATCCCGGGATTTGGACTTTAATTACACAGGCCAAAAAATTTTCTAACTCAAAAAAACTCTACTTTTCTAAAGGATTTCGGTGCGCTGATTCTGAATCTGAAGTCGGATTTTCGGTAATACGTGTAGGTTTTGAGATATTCATGTCCAAAGAGACGAAAAATGCGATTTTTTGCTATATTCACTGCTCAATCTGTTAAATTACTTACTTTCATTAAAAAATGATTGCAGCTATTGAAAGAACGATCATTTCTCTTGAAAACAGCGCTTTGCTTTTTCGGATATTTTATTCAGATATATACGTTGTCTTCAAAAGAAATGATCGTGCTTTCAATAGATGTAATCAGTTTTTAATGAAAGTGAGTAATTTTAAAAATATTGAGGAGTGAATATGCCCACAAACTGCGCTTTTCGCCTCTTTGGACATGAATATCTCAAAAACTACACCGAAATCCTTTTGAAACGTAGAATTTTATTTCTGTTACAAAAATTTTTCGACCAGTATTATTTTCCCACATTTGGGGTTGAAAAAAGTAAATACATTTATAGAGAAACGCTACAACTTTAAAATGCAGAGAAAAATTAGATTTTTATTGCCATTTGTGATTATTTCATTAGTAACAAAATAAAATAGGAATGTAAAATCATGAGTATTATTTAATAATACTTAAGAGTTACCTTAAAAAGCACAACCAACAACGAAAATTACATACATTTGGTGAACAAAACATTTGCCTTTGCAGTTGGTACTTTTAGGATATTAATAAAAAGGCTTGCAATCATTTGATAATTTCCAATAAAAATTTTTTTAGAATTTAACGACGCACTTTGTTTAAGCGAATATTTCCAAGCTTGCCGAAAAAATCAGAAAATTAATGCAACTTCTGAATGAATAAATATCGTAGGCAAAACTTTGTAATGAATTCCGAGTATGCAGCTGCGTATTTAATTTTAGTACAGTGTTGTAAAACTATCAAGTCTAGTTAAGATTTTGTTTCCATTTTCTTCCATTATTTACTTTCCATGTGTGAAAATTCCAAAAAACATTTGAGAAATAAATGACCAGATTCTAGCAAAAATGTAGCACTTTCTTCCGGCTGTCAAATTTTTATGTTCTCTTCCACACAGACTCAACACTTTTTTTAGGGATGTTTGTTCTATTGACAAAATATAAAACTGGCCCGACTACGGGCAACATCTTCTGCTCTTAGCAAAAGTAAAAGGTTGTATTATTTTTGTTTCATTCATCACATGAAAAATGCAACACTTTAATAGGGCACAGGACACATGTTGATAATGCTGCAATGTAATAATGCAACATTTTCATTCAGAATAGGAAATGCTATTAGTATACAGATCTGAGACCAATAAAAATTATATAAAATATAACTTTTCTTTGCTATAATAGCGTCATATTCTCTCTTTTTCTTATCCCGAAAATCCCGGGATAAAATTCTAGCTATCCCGGGATTTTCGGGGTGTCAAAAAGGGCGGGATCCCGGGATCCCGGGATCCCGGGATTGGAATCCCTAATACATACGTACGTATGTACCATGCAACAGCAACATGAAAGCGTGACACGGCGTATGCGTGACATTTTATTTATTTACTCAAATACAACATTTTAACATAAATTCATAATTTTGATGTCAGCATACGATTAAAAACTGAAAAAGAAAATTAAAACACAAATAAATAAATTTGATAAGAAAAAACGTGTTTGTTTACCTATAACAAAGTAGACTTAACTTGAAGCATAGAATAAAAAAAAAAAAAAAACTGAAAAATGATTCGCTTGCTCGAGGCGCATTCAGCGTTGCATGCTTATAACCAGCAGGGCTTTCTCTTACATGTAATGGGTAAAATTATCGAGAAATCTTGATTGCATTACTTTAACATAGGCATGTCATTGGCGGTATTGGCTTACACTATTGTAGATAATAATGCATTATACATATAATCGCTACTAATTTTGGAAAAAATAAGCTATTACATTTAATGAGTTCTTTCACTGGTAGAACTGATTGAATATATCCTACAATCCAGTATAGTAAGCTATAATGCATTATCAAATCGCTGCTAAATTCGAAATATATTGTGTTACAAGTAATAAGTTCTTTCACTGGTATAAGTAATTCGACATATGGATATATGTCTTGTAGACATCGCAACCTAATTATTCCTAAGTATTCATTTCTGGCATCTTCGAGGCTATTTTTCGTTAATGCAGTGAGGCTTTGGAACTCCATTCCTGACTCAATTAAGTCAATGATAAATCGGGGAAATTACAGGAAGAAAATACTTAATTATTTTGCGGGCATGTGATGGTTGTGATTGACAATTGCATAGCTTTCATGTCTTGCTTTTCCCTCCTATTCTATTCTATTTTATTTTCTTTTCTTTTATCTTTTACTACTTTTCCTTATATATACATATATGTACATTCCGTATACATACATATGTGCTTAATCAAATGTTCTCTCCTTATTAATATAATTTTTTGCACTATATGTACTATATTTAGATTAAGAATTCCTTAGGTATAAGAAAACTTAGATTTATAAGAAAACCAATTGTATTTTTCCACTTTGTCACTGTATTGTAAAAGACCTCGTAGTCTTAAAATACAACCTCTTTTTAAATAAATAAATAAATAAAATAAATAAATAAATATGGCTAGCGTAGAACTAAACTGGTCTATCTAACAAAATACAAAAGTGGAGAAAACAGATGAAACGCGTTTTAATGCGGTGTGCGATTGTTGATGTATGTTAAGTGAAATATTGTAAATTATTATGTTAGCTTAATAGTTAACTGAACATTCTGCATTAAAAAAAATTATTATAGAAACGTTTTTTATATAATATTTGTTTGTAACAAGAAAACTTGTTACATAGACCACTTTAGAATTTTTAATTTTTAAGGACGTTTGAAATACAAATTGGAAATTATATGAATAAAACAACAAAAAATATGTGAAATGAAGTACTTTAATTGCAAAAATGACATACACATGTTCGTAAATGATCACATCTGCATTAAAAGTAACAGTAACCTAGTTTCATCCACGGCGGACTGGTAGAAAATCTTCTAGATTGTTTTCTGTTCCATCTCTGCGGCTTACATTTGGAGAGACAGGTAAAAGGGGTGATGAATCGATGCACATAGGGGTATTTTATCAATCTGGGCGGCCAAAACCTCATTTCCTAAAACTGGCCCGATTTCCAAAGAATAAAATTTTTTAATAGGCCAGGACCCTAACGCATCATTTTCAATAAAAGTTTATTCTCAAAACTCAAACACAAAGTTTTTACAGTCAATGAAAGTTTGGTCATTCGTATATTTCTCGCGGCATTTTATAACGTTCTTAAAGTTTCAACATTTCCAATTAATATTTTTACGGTTTTAAGTGAAGTTTTTTAGAATACTGTTATGGATTCTTATAATACAGGTAATCGAGTACAAAATTCATGTTTATTGAGATTTAGTTAGTTGTTAGCGTCTTCTTAATTACATTTTTAAGAAATGATGTATTAAAAAAAAATTCCCAAGTTTTTGTTTTCAAAAGGGTTTTTGTTTAGGTGCCCGGCATTGTCCGGCACTGACTCTTTTTTTTTTTCTAGATAGTCTGTTCCCTGTTATTTTGAGTTCAAGAAAGATCGGTTCCGGTTTTTTCCGGTTTTAAGAAAAACAGGCGATTTTTCACGTTGGGAAAAATGACCCCACACAAAAAAAATTAGTTGTTTGTGGATTCGACAACACCCATCTAGGAGCATATATATAAATCGACGTACTGAATCCGAATCCAAAGTCCGCTTGTCCAATATACCCCCAAAATTTCGAGAAAATTGCGAAAAGCTAAAAAAAGCCCCAAATGGCACATTTCATCGAACTAACCTACTAACATGTATTTCGACGTTCTGAATCCAAATCTGAGGTTGGTTTGGTCTCACTACATCACTTTTTAAAAATGTACAGCCACATTTTTTTTTATGTTAAATTGAATTGAAATCACCATGGGTAAAATAATTAACAACTTAAAGCCAATAAAGAGTTTTGGCCGCCCATATTGATTAAATACCCCAATGTGCGATGGTACAAATTTCAAATTTGATCTGGTGTAAAATTCTGCAAGAACTCTATGAAATCATGTAGGTTCACGCTAGATTTCTTTATATCGACGGATTTATGTTTCAAAATAATCATCATTATACTGCATCACAGATTCACCCTTGTCAAATTTTGCTTTCTACAATTTTAATTCCATCCACTCACCTGGTGTAAGATCATACTGGTGTATGGTAGTCTATGCTAGTTGGACCACTTTAGAATTTCTTGAAATGACAAACCGACGTGAATTCTAAAGTGACATTTTTAGCGTTTGGACACTTTGGTGCAGAAATAAGACCTACATCAATTTTGCACGGATAAATTTATGATTTTCAAGTTCAAAAATGTACATAACTCGATTTCTGAAAAAAATGTTAGATAGACCAGTTTAGTTCTACGCTAGCCATATATTATTTTATTTAACACTTACGTCCGCTTTTCAAAAATTTCAATATTAATAAATTTAATATTTTCATACAAATATTCATTTTTAATATTTTGTTAAGTATATAAATTTAAGAAAAACTTGCAAAATAAACCAGATAGAGAGTAAATTGCTTTACAAAACTGCTATTTAGAAAAATTAAAATCAAGGCAAAGCCTTTGGAAAAAAATAACGGCAATACACCAAAACTTTTCGATTTTTTCTGCATTACCAGTAAGCGAAAAAATTATATTTTTAAAACTGTCGCATTACAAGTAACGGGCAAAGTAAGCGAAGGTGTGTTTCTTAGCTATTTTTAATGCGTTATTTCATTGAATTTTAAGCCATTACAAAAATATGGAAAAACCTTGCTGGGTATAGGTACATGGATACTGACATACTTATATACTTATAACAATATTTAACATACAAATTGTATTGCGTTACTCAACAACATGAACATCGAATTTTATTTGTTGCGCTTTTTTGTTGGCGTTTCGCTGTGCGTCCGCCTTGCAATGTTAAGCTATGCCATGTTGTGTTGCTTTGTGTGCAGTGCATGCATTTATGTGCTGGCCACTATTGTTTCGCACTTTAGCACTTGCCTGCTATAAAATTTGTACATTTATAATATGTATTATATTTTTTTTTAGTTCGCTCTGCTTGACGTTAAAACTTATTATGTTTCACTTGCCTTTGGCCAATTTTTACGTGTCACAAATATAAATAAGTGTATATGTGTGTACAATATTTGATGTGTTGCATGTTCGATGACTATGCGGCTTTCCACTTCCACGTACGTTGCATGTCAACCCACAATGTTTGCACATAACGCACGCCGCAACCCTTTTCGCATTCATACATATTTCACAATTTTTAATAACTAACTTTTGCTTTGCTTTCCGTACCAAATATATAATTTTCTATTTTGTTCAGGTTAAGCGTCCTTAACTATTTCGGAAAATGAATTTATTTCTTTATATGTACAAAAAAAAAGAAATGTTTGGCAATTAATATTAATTTATAGTTTCTTATATACATTTGGAATTTGTTATAAGCTACACACGTTATAGATATCACATTTAGCAAGTGATATATGGAGAGTGATGTTAACACTTATTATTGCGGAGAAACACTTGCAATACGTTGATAAATTAAGCGAAATGGAGGCACTGCCATTAAATCAAAATTTGTTGGAGAAGAGTTAAGGAATTTTTAATGTAAATTAATAAATGTTTACGTTTCTTAAAAGTCTAGAAGCAATAAGGCTTTCCGTAACATATTTATGATCTCACTTGGGTTCTTAGACACTTCATAGACGTTGTGGTTGTTTGCAGTTAAACATCACTTTGAGGAGAGCCAGCACTTTTTGAAAAATCTTAAACTCCATTAAATTCATGAAATAATTAAAACTAGAGTGCTGCCTACTGTCGAAACTCGACAGTCTTTCTAGATGTTTTCTTATGACTAAAGTGCAACTATAGTTTTTGTATAATTGTTTGTTGTTGTCACTGTTATCTACCATTTTCTTCTTGTTCCTGTTGATGCTGCTCCTTTTGTTGCTACTTTTACTGCTACTATTTTGTTGTTGTTGTTGTTGTTGTTGTTGCTGTTGTTGTTGTTGTTGGTGTTATTGTCGTTACTCGTCTTCCAAATTCTCCTACCTACTTATTTCTTTCTAATTCTGCTCTTTTCTTTACTCAATCTATTTCCTAATTATTCTTTTTTATCTTTTTATACTCAGCTGTACTAGTACACAGAGTATTATAATTTTGATTTCATAACGGTGGATTGTAACATAATGAAATAATCGAGATAGATATGGACTTATATATATCAAAATGATCAGGGTGAAAAGAGAAATCGATTGAGCCATGTCCGTCCGTCCGTCCGTCCGTCCGTACGCACGATAACTCGCGTAAAAATTGAGATATTTTGATGAAATTTGAAATGCAAGTTGGTATCGAGACTGGGACGGTTGGTATTGAAAATGGGCGAAATCGGACCATGACCACGCCCACTTTTCCTATATAGAAAAAATCGGAAATTTGGTATCTCAGCCACTAATATAGCTAGAGTGATAAAATTTTACCCACGTATTGAGCTCAGGCCCTTATGAAGAAATTTGATGAAGTTTTGGAAAATAAGCGGTGCCACGCCCACTTATTAAGGGTCAAACATTGAAAGTTTTATATGTCATAACTCAGAAACCGTTGAAGATATATCGATGAAATTTGGTATGCGTAATTTGCTTACTTAGACAAATGTTTCGACGGAAAATTATCAAAATCGGTTGACGGCCACGCCCACTTTTATATATGGGTATTATAAAGTGACCTAATAAAACCATTTTAAGCGATATCTCTGTCAAATATAAAGATCTGTCACTGAAATTTTGTGGCAGGACTCCAACTACGGACAGAAAACAAAAAGTATAAAAATTTTGGCAAATGGGCGGTGCCACGCCCACTTATTAAGGGGCAAATATTGAAAGTTTTATAGGCCATAACTCAGAAACCGTTAAAGATATATTGATGAAATTTGGTACGCGTGCTATATTTACTTAGCCAAATGTGTGGACGAAAAATTACCAAAATCGGTTGACGACCACGCCCACTTTTATATATGGGTATTATAAAGTGACCTAATAAAATCATTTTTAGCGATATCTCTGTGAAATATAAAGATAATTCATTGAAATTTTTTTACATGAGTTCTACAATAGACCGGAAACAAAAAATAAAAAAAGTTTATAAAATGGGCGTGGCACCGCCTCTTTTTAGACAAAGGAATATACGAGCCTATTACTCGACAAATAACTGAGATATTATGACGAAACTTGGTTTATGCACTTTTATAACATGTGTTAATAGACACGCAAAAATGTATTGAAATCGGTTTATGACCACGCCTACTTTTTCACAAAGATATTTCTGGAAAACCCTTTTGGAATTTGTAACGTGAAGTCTTTGTAACTAAAAGTCATAGAGGGATGCAATTTTGCACTAACAATAATATTTATATGCTTATTTGGATGATTGATACAAATTTTAAAAATGGGCGTGGCTGCGCCCTGTTTATGCAGCACTCGTTTCATATAAAATACACCCTATATCGAACAAACGCAAATAAACAATGAAAGCTTACAGCTGAGTATCTAATGTTCGATTCCACTCGAACTTAGGCTTCCTTACTTGTTAGTCCTTGACTTTGTGTTTTTGTTGTAGTGCTTTTGCTACCTTTTTACGTTTCTGCTACACACCACATCCAGCCAAACATGTTCGCAATTGCATGATAAGTTTGGTGAAAACGCAAAAAGTCAGCTACATATGCTTGCGCATTGAGACAGCTCTGTTGTGTGCAAAAGCATGCAACAACAACCACACGGCAATTTTCCAACGACGATTGTGGACGCATATTCCAACCAATTTTCATGAAAATTGGCGCAGTTCTATTTGAGAGCAATACCTTTCTAATGGTGTGCTTAGTTTTAAAGTCGGTTCAGTAGTTTCGACGGAGAAGATGGAACAAAATTTATGATAGCGTATTAATAATATAGATTATTTCGTTAGTATTTAAGGAAAATCAGGTACGGGGCGAAAGAATCCTCAAAAACAAAGAAAGTCGAAATCAAGGACATTTTCATCTTCCCAACCAAAGCTAAATCCAGAATTGTATAGAACGGCCACAAATCTCACAAAAAAATGTGCAGAGAAATTCTTTATTCTCATGTTATGTGCGTCTGTGCACACTGTAACATACCGTGAAAGGAGGTGGTGGACGAACTTACTGGCGGCAAAACACCTTCACTACCTTTCCACTAGGAAAATGAAATAGACCCCAGGAGTCCAAATTGAACTACATATTTGTTCTCATATCAATTTGAAGCCTTTCACTAAGAACACTCGTGAAAAAAATGCCACCAAAGTGACTTACCAAAAAGCAAAACTGAACTGCGAATAGAAAGTTTTTATTCATACGCATTCAAACCAAGTAGATACCGAAATACGACAGACGGTTAGCTGGCAATTAAGAAGAAGAAGAAAAATAAGAAGAAGAAGAAGAAGCAGAAGCAGAAAAAGAAGAAGAATAAGAATAAGAAAAAGAAGAAGAAGAAGAATAAAAAGGCGACGAAGATACCGAAGAACATCTATAGGTAGATAAACAATTTTTTCCCCATCGCCAAATAAGCCTTCCATCATTTTAACCCAACGCCTATTATTTCTACCCTAATATACAATATTATACTAAACGCCAATTTTTAAACACAAAACAACTTTTAATATTCGATTATCGAACAAAAACAACGGACAGCAACAACCAAACAAAAAAACTTTTAAATACCATAATTAAATGTGATTGCTTGTTTAGGGTCAAGAAGCAACCATTGAAACTTTGCTGCAAACTAGCAAATGAGCAGTTTAGCGGTAATAATGCATAAAGCGAAAGCAGCAAAGCAACAACAAAGCAGCAGCAAAAGGAGTGAGACAGCGTGAATGGTGTGAAATTTTCATTATTGTTGTTATTACTATGTTGGAGTAGGTGTAGTCATGGCTGATGTCCTGTGTGTGTGTATGGATATGTGTTTACAATCAAGCTCTGCGCACCCAACATCAATGCCTTCCATTATTGGGTTTGGGTTGCGTATCAAATGCAAAATTTGCGTGGCAGTTAACAAGCGTGCATAAACATGCATTTAGTCATGCACGCACTCATGCATACACACATACATATGGATGCAACGCCACCATAGAAATATGTATGTATATGTACACACCCGCAGCTTTGCATGGCATGCAACATAACATAAACATTGCACAATCACGTTTGTGCATTTCGCACTGCAAGTGCACTGCGCGACATGTCGTGAAACAATTTGCATGTGGTAATGATGTAGTTGCCATATTTGACAGTGGTGGTAAAAAGAGTTCACCACACAATAAGTTTTTTACTAAGCGAAGTCATAAAAACTGATAAGTTGATCAAGTTTGAAAGTATTTATGTACACTAGAATTCCAGCTACTTACTGTCGAAACTCGACAGTTTCTAGGTATTTCTTAGGAATACCAAGCAAATATAGTTCTTTTTATAATTGTTGTTTTTTTCTTGTTCTTTGTATTGTTATTATTCCTGTTCTTGTTCTTGTTCTTGTTGTTGTTATTGTTGTTGTTGTTGTTGTTGTTCTTGTTCTTGTTCTTGTTCATGTTCTTGTTCTTGTTCTTGTTCTTCTTCTTGCTCTTGTTCTTGTTCTGCTTCTTGTTCTTGTTGTTGCCGTGTAGGAGCACACATTCTTGTTTTTGTTCAACTTTCATTCTATTTCTTTTTCTAGTTTTCCTTACTAACCTATTCCTTTTCTTTGCAGTTCTTTTACTGCGACTTCTATTTAATTCCACTACCACTTCTACTCCTACATATTTCTCCTCTTTTCTTTTCATCTATTTTTACATCTCCTCCTACTGTGTCTTCCTCTTGTATTTCTCCTTTTTCTTCTACATCTTCCTAAACTTCAACTTCTTTTCATACTTCGACTTTTGCATCTCCCTACTTCTCTTCCATTTTCTTGTTCTCCTTTTCACCTTTTTCCTACTTATTTCATATAGTTTTGTTTTTATTTTCCTTTTATCTTTTTCTACTTCTTTCAAAGCTACACACACCACCAGCGTTGCCGTTTGGGCCACTAAAGTGGCAATTTGAACCTTTTTTAAAGCCAGGCCACCTGAACTCAACTTTTTGAAAATATGCAATATTTGAACCTTTTAAAAAATGCGGGCCACTTTTGGTCCTTTTTTAATTTCAAAATTATAATTATTAAATAATTTTTAGTTTTTTCTTAAATATAAGAACAAAAAACCTCTTTGTTACTATTTTACTTTGCATTGGCAACTCTCCGTTTCGAATGGTTCCTTATTTAATTTGTTTGCCCTTGAATACTTTGAAATTTGGGCTGTTCGTTAAGATAATGAAAACGCACGGAGCAGCCCAGAGACACACAAACACATATAGCGTTCGTTGATCCGTAGGAAAGTGCAAGAAACGTAGGAATTTTACCACAATTTACATTCTTTGCACTCATATTCGCTCTTTTTTGGTAAAATTCCTACGGTTCTTGCACTCTTTTTTTAATTCCTTGCCTTTCTCCGTTATTCCTTCTGCTCAACGAACGATCATATTAACGCTGCATTAGTGTAGAGAATATCTTAAATTCCATTTTCTTTAAGCATTAAATAAACCACAAAAATATATAAAAATGTGTTTTAGCTAAAAAAAAAATTGGGGCCACTTTTTTTAAATTATTGGGCCACCTTTTGAAATTTTTGAGCGGCAACACTGCACACCACTTGCAGTCAAATAATTTCACAATTTCATGATTAGTTTGGGGAACTCACGCCGTAGTACGGTACCTGCATTGCGAATTCACCAACACGCACGTGCATGCAGTGATGCAGCTATGTTGTGTTGGAAATCATGCTACAACATTTATGCGACAATTTTCCAATGCCGATTGTGTTTGCATTTTCGCAATAATTTTAATGGTATTTGGAACATGAATTTTTAAGAGAGATTTTCCTTTTTAACACTTTGCATGTCTCCACATGATGCTCTCTCAATCGCTGTTCAACCTCGAATCCAGTGCTGAACCCCGCTGAAAGCGAATACTCGAAATTTGCGAAGATTCGTTCTGAAAAATCTCACCAGCCTCGGTAAAATCGATCAAATAAATCTAGAAGTGCCTTCATTTTTGCCACGCTTGTACTTATCTGCACTGCTATGCGCAATATTGCAACAACGCCAAAAATATACTCACTTTGGTTATGCTCACTTGTTAAACAAATAAAGATGTAGATACGCACATACATATTTACATACATAAGTATATGTTTAAAATCAATTCATTGTTGACGCAATTTAGCAGGTTACGTTGGCATATGTAAGTAGCCAGTATTAGTAGTTGTTTAGGCGGCAGCACAAGCAATCAAAAAAAAACTCATATAAGTGTACAGCCAGACGACGCAAGGAAGTACTTTTAGAAAGTGAAAAATTAAAATTTTTGTATTAGTTTTTTTTTAAGCAACAACAGCTTACTGAGGGGGACACAATTAGACGGTTCGGAATACGTTCCATCTTCTTTTATTCGTAAATATACAAAAACACGTTATTTGTGAAGCAATTTTGTAGCAAATACGTAATTAAAATTGTCGTTATTTTTTTTCTTGCAACCCACAAACCCACTTTTTATCCATGTCTCAGTTATCGATTAATATACTTATAGTTTTTACGTTCACGTGCCTCTAGTTGTGTGCGTAGTTATTGGGTGAACCGTCCATTGCCCTAACCATTTGTAAATTAATTATCATCATAAATTTGTTTATTTATTACGTTCAAACGCGTTGAAATACATCAGTAGCTAAAAAAAATTCACTGCCGCCGCTTTTTACCGTTTCTACATTTTTTATTCGTTTTAGACGTTATATTTTTCCTGAGTGAAAACTAACTGAAGAAGTATTCCACAGTCAATGGGCAGGTGTATAAAATTATACATTTAGGGTGGGGCGATTTACTAACCTATATCGCGCCATTGAAATTCGGATTCCTCTAATTATTCTGAGTAGAAAACTCCTCCACGACATTTGTCTAAAATTTATTTTGATGTTCCGGAAATTGGTTTTTATGCACCAAGACTAATTTTCGAAAATAAAAATTGGGCAAAAATCGACAAAAAAAATAACGAGGCCAATGTGAATATCGAATTTAAGTAAAATTTTATACTGAATCCAGATATGAAATCGAAATTAAAATCGGATGATCTGTTTTCGAGATATAGCCTGATTTCCGGTTATGGAGGCTGAATGCCTAAAATCGCATATTTTGGCGATTACTCTTCAATTTTTGCAGCTACAATTCTGAAGTTTTGGATTTGGAGCATTGATTGTACACAAAGCGCTGTCAGCGAAAATCATCGATATCGGATGACTATAACATGGAGATCCCATACCGCGATTTTGGGCAAAGGAAAAAATAATGCATTCCTATACCGGAAGATAAATTAATATATATTTCTCATATATTGTATTGACTTATCTTTAAGAAATTTGCAAAAAAAAATTAAGGTATATTGTACACAGCAATAAATAATCGCGAAAATATGCGATTTTGGGCATTCAGCGTGCATAACCGGATATCAGGCTATATCTCGAAAACGGATCAGCCGATTTTAATTCTGATTTCATATCTGGATTCAGTATAAAATTCTGCTTCAATTCGATATGCACATTGGTCTGGTTCCTTTTTTGTCGATTTTTGTCCAATTTATATTTTCAAAAATCCGTCTTAGTCCATAAAAACCAAATTCCGGAACATCAAAAATAACTTTAGACAAATGTCGTGGAGGAGTTTTCTACTCAGAAAATTGGGAGGAATCCGAATTTCGATGGCGCGGTATCGATTAATTTCCCTCCATACAAATCGCCCCACCCTAATATGCATATGTGTACGTTGGTATGCATTTCGGAGTGTATGTGTGCAACTTGGAACATGCCAAACCTTTTACTATTTCAACCATTTCATTGTCATTCACGATGACGTATGTCGTGTGCGTGTCGCCACATCACGTGTCAAGTGATCATAAAACAAACGCCAACTTGTGGCCATTTAACAAATTTCGCAATCAATATGTATGTATTTGTAGAGGTATATATGTATATGTAATGCTACCAATATCCCTAGCCAAACAGCATTGCAGCGCTAACGGAATGTCGTCGTCCTCATAGTCGTTATCGTCTGCTGTTCGTGTCGTAAACCAAGCACCGCCTGCACGTTGCCTGCGGGTGCATTAAGTGCGACCCATTCATACCTTTATATTGTTAACATTTAAGTTAGATGCATGTTCTACACACACACACACACACACACACACACACACACACACACACACAGTCACACTCTTTTCGCACACTCGCCTATCTTTATGCAATCACATTTTCACAGACAAGTTGGCCATCAAGCACTTGGCATGATGCGTCATTGTCGGCAACAATAAAAGCTTTGCTGATTATACAACTTATGGCCAACGACGATAATAACCACACAACAACAAGCAGCGGCAGCAATAAATACAACAACGGCATTAGTATTGAAAGAAGCCAGCAGGAAAGGCATGCAAGCGTGGCAGCGCAGACTTTACAGAAATTGGTGACGACGGCAATGTTGTTGTGGTTGCCCTCACATATGCACACATGTGCTCATACATAAACACTACTGCTTTAAAGGGCATTCTGTTTGAAGAATAACAAAACTTGCAAATTTATGAGCTTTAAACTTTTGTGTTTACGATTTGACATGGCAATGCCGTCCAATTTCATCTGTATGGCTCAGGGCTGCACATTAACGTTATTTTTTTATCAATAACCGAAAAAATATTTTGTTTTCAATTCAACTTTGAAAAATTTTAACGTTAAGTGCTGAACAAAAAAAAATACTGTTTTGATAATTATCAAAAAAAAATTATGAAAAAAAATTTCGTTTTGTTGATTATCAAAAAACAAATCGCCCGTTTTATGCAATAGGGATTTAACTCGAAATTTTCGATTTCTGGGATTTTGCCATATATTTCAATAACTGGTTAGTGCCTTTGAGTCTAGTCTTATAAAATACTCAAAAATATAAAAATGGCGGAAATAGAAGTGATTTTGTAGTTAGCCGTAGAAGGAAACTATTGGAAATTATAAAACTTTATTTGCGTTTTCCCAAAAAAAATTTTTTTTTGAGTTAAATCCCTATTGCATAAAACGTGCGAAATATTGAAAAAATTTTGTTTCGGTAGCCAACAAAAAAAATTATCAAAAAAAATAACGTTAATAAAAATTCAAAGTAAAATGAAGCCGTAAGCCCGAAACAAATTTTATTATTATTTTGTTTTTGATAATCAACGAAACAAAATAATTTTGATAATTTTTTTTGATAATCAACGAAACGAAATAATTTCAATAATTTTTATTTGATATTCAACAAAACAAATTTTTTTTGTTAATTTCTATTTGATATTCAACAAAACAAAATATTTTTGTTGATATCGTTGTGCAGCCTTGGTATGGCTGTGATTGTTGTTGGTGGTTTGTAGGGCCACTTTTTTATAACTTAAATTATTAGTACGAAGAGGTCGTTTTGACCTATATTTTAGATAGTCCGAAAAAATAGTATTTTGAAAGCTGATAGAGGATTAAAATGTTCTAGAAAATTATTCGTATTCTCAGACAAAATCTTTGTACAATGAACTCGAATGCAAAAAATCATATATTTTTGCTAAATTACCAGCTGTTTATAAACCAAACTCAGCGCGATTCAAAACTCAGACTTAGACAAATTAGTTTTCATACAAATTTTGACAGTTTATTCATCTAGCTGATAAATTTATCAACTGATCAGGCTGTATCAATTTATATGAGTAATTCTAATTTATTTTTCCAGATACAAATTATACATAATTACGCTGCAAATATGAATCTTAATTGATTTAAATACTCTTTAAATGGCATATTTATATTCATTCAATTATGGGTTACTAAAGAAAATACGTGCAAAAAGTTGCGTATACGCCATGCACGCCCATTTTCCATTTACACGATTTCAATCCAGTTTTTTCACAAACACTTTAAATCGCTGCTTTTTCTCTTATTTAACGTGCTATATATACTGCTTTACATATGTACATATATTTGTTATATATGTATGTAGTACGTTTACATCCTTTTTTTTTTGCCAGCATCCAACAGACATAACTTTATAGCTTTTCACACGTTAACCACAATCTGTAACAAATCAAAGCTGTTAACTGCAAACCAGATATTTATGTTTATTCTAGCCTTAAAAAAAAGCAACTAAATGCAGTAATAAAATATTCATTTTTTCTCAACACTCATTTTTATTTTTTGTTTCACGCTTTAATTTTATAACACTCATGCAAGTAAAAACTATATATGTATATATGTATGTACAACTATCATTGGCTGTAAGAGAGAAAAAATATTATTAAATTTTAACTTACACTCACAATGCTATGAACAACGCGTTAACTGAGCAACAAATATATTTGATGACAACAACACAACGTTCTGCTGTAGCAACAAACTTAACAGTTACAACAACCGTTATAGTAACTTTTCATATACACGTATGTTTGTAAAAGCAAAAAGTAAAACGCCACACAGTGGTTCAGCCGCGGAAAAAATTCATTTTTTTCAATACCTAATTTTCAGATTCTAATGATGTAGTCTTATAAAAAAATGTCCAAATATGAAGAATTCATGACTACTTTGCAAAAAGTTGATTTTTTTACAAAATAATGGTATCAGAAGTCAGAAAAATTTTATTCAACAAAAACTGCTTGAAATGTTTGCTAACTTTAGCTATAAATTTTCCTTATAACTTATATCTCTATTGTCCCTGTTGTGAGTTTAAAAGAAAATATAGCACTTCCTTGACTAATTAAAGAAAAAATCAGTGCAATCGGCCAAATATTAAAAAAAATATAGGCCAGCAAAAATGGTACTTCAAAAATGCTACCATTTCTAATTTCGATGGACAAAAAGTTTGTGTGCTACAGCGTGCTACACTCGCTAACTGTAATAAAATGAAAGTTTGGAATGTTTTCTATCGATTTCTGTAAAAAGTTTTTTCCCATATTTTCCCCAATCGATGTAAACTTGATTTAAATGTCGAAAGTCCCATCAAATTTTGATAAAATTGACAAAATGTAGCATGCTTTTAGGCTCATGCGTATATATGAACGTTTACATCTTATGTGACATTTTTGTTTACGAATATGAAGGCACAGAGAGGATTAGATAAAAATGCAGATTGGTAAATTATACACCTAATTTGTTAGAATCAATGGTAATGCAAACAAAAATAACGGTAAACACATTCGTCATAACATTGCGGTTTGCAAACAACAATAGCAACAAACACATTTGTTTAAACATTTTACCAGCTTATTTTAAGGTATTAGATGAAAAAAAAAATGTTATCCCGACGAAATTGTAGTAACAGACACATACATATGCTGCTGTTAATTTGCAAAGTTAACTTGATCACACAACAAGAAGACTTATTGATACTTTCTCAGCAGAAAAGTTGAACACCTTATCATGTTCTGAGTTAACCCTTACTAGTAAATGGGACTTAGGATTTATAGGCTTATGTTTTCTAGGAAAAGTGATAGAATTTCTACCAATACAGATGTTATTAATCGATTACTGGCAAGTTCTGGTCATTATATAAAGTCCATAAGACGACAACCCAACAAAAAGTGTGTGGAATTGGATTTTGTTGCCAAGGATATGCTAAATAATTAAAAATTTTTCTTATATTTGCTTTTTTTTTCTTTCCATATATATATACATAGTTATATTTTCGATTATATCTATTATTAATATAATCATTAAGTACATCAAATTTTTACAAGGGCTCTTTTCAGTTACTGAAAATGTACATCTTCATTTGTTTTTGAATAAAAGGTGTAGAAAAAGTGGGCGTGGTTGTTTGCCAATCACGCCTATATCTGGTATTGTTGATATATTTCATGACAGTAACTTATGCGCCAAGTTTCGTGAAGATATCTTAATTTTTTGAGCTGAAATTTAAATTTTTCTTTAAACATTTTTACTATAGGTCCAGGGGAGGTACCCCTAGGGAGTGGCCGATTTCAAAAATTGTTGGTGCTGTCAATGCCTTTAATGAGGGTAACTCATGTACCAAGTTTCGTGAAGATATTTTAATTTTTTTTTAGCTGAAACCAAAATTTGTATTTAAATCATTTTTTTATAGGTCCAAGGGAGGTACCCCTAGGGGTTGACCGATTTCAACCATTTTTTGAAAATTTCTTAATTAGCTCACATATAACCTCTGTGCAAAATTTCAATGGCCTAGGACCACGCCTTCTATTTTTTTCCGCAAAATGTATGGAGCCGAACCACTGTGCGCCATATGATTTTAAGTTGGCAGCGGAAAAAGCATCAATTGACAGGCGGAAATGAAAGCCAACGACCGCATTTGATAACATTTTTCAAACTGTTGCATGCCACAAAAAGGTTGTTGTTTTTATGTTTTGTTTTTTTTTTTTGTAAAGGTGGAATTTGAAGTACTAATAACACAATCGTGGTACATAGGCGTGGTTAAGTGTGTGGGTAGAAGTATGTATGTGCCCAATAAACAATGTAGCGAATGTTCGAAAATGACCTGCCATCCCTCATGCTAATATCGCGCTGAGAACGAACATATAAGCTCAGTTTGCCAACCTTCGTAGTTTTTATTTTGGAAATATACTCTTAGTTGATTGAAAAAACTAGAGCCATATGTTGCTACAGTAACAAGAAGCAAAAATGGCGTGCGTGGTAACGAATCTATCTCATTCAAAATTTCCTTCCATAATGGGTGGATAGCGAATTCATAAGAAAAGAGAAACATAATTGGATAACGAAAAGTTCGCCTTTTTTGTGGATGACTTAGTTAGCGAAGTGCGAATAGCAATGTCTCAGCTTAAAAATAACAAGGCCCCGGGCGCTGACGGTTTTCCAGCCGAGTTATTCAAACATGGTGGCGCAGAGTTGATAAGGAGCATGCATCAACTCCTATGCAGAATATGGTCGGACGAGCGCATGCCCGACGACTGGAAATTAAGTGTGCTCTGCCCAATCCACAAAAAAGGAGACTCCACAGTACGCGCCAATTATCGTGGGATAAGCCTCCTCAATATCGCATATAAGGTCTTAGCAAGTGTATTGTGCGAAAGACTGAAGCCCACCGTCAACAATCTGATTGGACCTTATCAGTGTGGCTTCAGACGTGGTAAATCTACCATCGACCAGATCTTCACAATACGCCAAATACTGGAAAAAAAACCCATGAAAAAGGAACCGACACACACCATCTCTTTGTCGATTTGAAAGCCGCTTTTGATAGCACGATTAGGAATTTCCTCTATGCCGCAATGTCTGAATTTGGTTTCCCTGCTAAACTTATACGGCTATGCCAAATGACTCTGACTAACACCACCAGCTCCGTCAGAATTGGGAAGGACCTCTCCGAACCGTTCGATACCAAACGAGGTTTCAGACAAGGTGACTCCCTTTCGTGTGACTTCTTCAATTTGATGCTGGAAAAGATAATGCGAGCTGCAGAACTTAACCATACAGGAAGCATTCTATACCACAAGAGTGTACAACTGCTGGCGTACGCCGATGATATCGACATCATTGGCACTAAAACTCGCGCCGTATGTTCTGCCTTCTCCAAGCTGGATAAAGAGGCTAAGAAAATGGGTTTGGCGGTTAACGAGGACAAGATGAAGTACCTCCTGTCTTCACACAAAGAAACAGCACGCCTTGGCAGCCACGTCAATATTGATAGCTACAAATTCGTAACTGTGAAGGACTTCGTCTATTTGGGAACCAGCATTAACACCAAGAATGATGTCAGCACGGAGATCCAACGAAGAATCACGCTTGCCAATAAATGCCTCTTCGGACTAAGTAGGCAACTGAAAAGTAAAGTCCTCTCTCGACAAACAAAAATCACACTCTACAGGACGCTCATCGTTCCAGTCCTCATGTACGGCGCAGAAGCATGGACAATTTCAAAATCAGATGAGATGGCACTTGGAGTATTCGAGAGAAAAGTTCTTCGTAAGATTTATGGACCTTTGCGCGTTGGCGTGGGCGAGTATCGACGGAGATTTAACGATGAGCTGTACGAGCTTTACACAGACATCGACATTGTTCGGCGAATAAAGATCCAGCGGCTGCGTTGGGCAGGTCATGTCGTGAGAATGGACGAAGGCGCTCCGGCCAAGAAAGTATTTCTATCGAAACCCGCTGAACGCAAAAGAAAAGGGAGACCTCCACTGCGTTGGGAAAATCAGGTGGACAGCGATGCTGCCTCCCTAGGTGTTCCCAAGTGGCGCCATGCTGCACGAAACAGAAGCAATTGGCGCGCTCTGTTGGACTCGGCCAGAATCGTCTAGACTGTTAAGCGCCAATCAAGAAGAAGAAGAAGACTTAGTTAGCGAATTGTAACCCCACTATTTTCATACACACTATCGAAATTGGACTGGAAGAAGTTATTCCTTTTTCCAACCGTTATTTCAATTACACAATTCAACAAATTTTTCTTTGCAATTTTTTAGAGTTTTTGTATAACTTTCGAAACACTCAGTTTAAGGAATTTGGTCGAGGAGTTGTTTGTGTTTATCGCAGAATTTATCAAACGATTTTCATCTCAACGTTTATAATAAATATACATATGTACAAGAAATAACAACTAGTTGAAGTAAGCTGTGAAGCACTGTAGATCTCTTTACTGATACCGTATTGGCATACATATGTATGTATGTGAATTTATGCAAGATAAAAAAAAACAGCATAAAAACCGAAATCGTTTAAACAAATTTTTAATCAATTTCACTTCGTGCAGAACGCAGTAATTATTTTAAAGAGCGGATATAGAATGGACAACATTTCAGGTTTAAAATATTGACAATTTTTTTTTACACGTTTTTTAATGTATAAATATGCACAATATATATATTGCGACGAGGGAGCCATATCTGTTCTGAAAATATGTAGAATTAAGTGGAAGTGGCTACAAAAAAGAGATACAGTTTGTTGGGCAGCTAAAGTAAATGATAGCCTACAGCACACACGGTCATAAGGCAATCTGCAATTTATAGAAGTGTTAGATATATAAATGAGATTTCCTTCTTTAACTGTGTCTGAAGGCAGCATAAAGCGAAAGTTAAAAGTAAGTAAGTAAAACTAAGCTTCCAAAACCTCAACTAAAAAATCCATTGCAAACTACAGAAACTCGCTAAAGTACCAGTATTTAGTTAGCCTCGTAAAATTCGCAGAAACAGCGCAAAATCAATTACACACAGTTACATGTGATGCACATCCATGGGTTAAAAGACTGTGTTTATCTTATTTTTTATGCATACATACATATATTTATGTACAAAAATTGTAATTACGGAATTTGCATAAATTCAATACTAGAACGTCCTGCTGCATTCGTGAGAGCAGCTATATTTTTATGCTTTAAATTTTGGCAACGTACTTTCACCATATGCATATAGTATACATTTACATTTACATATTTATATTTATATACACATGTGTTTTTTATAACTATAAACACCAAAAAGAGTTTTACACACCAATAATTTCTGAAATTATTTCCCTTTTTCCCAAACATTTTTTCAACGCTTACAAAGGGTTGCAATGCGCGAATTGTGAAAATATTTATAGTTAACAAGAATTTTCATAATTGTTCTTTTGCTGCTGTTTTTGTGCAAAGTAATCCAATAGTTTCATTATGCTATCTACACATACACACATATTGCATGTTTGCGACATATCTACATATATGTATGTATGTAGGCATGCAATGCATAATGCTGCAAAAAAATGTGCATCATTTATAAAAGAGAAAAAGCTTTTCCATTTAGTTTCACTCACTATCAACTATAATAAAAAATCAAAACATTAGCCAATTTAGTAAGCTGTGCAGAAATTTAGCGCAATTGCAGCTGTAAATTAATTTAAGTTATTTACTTTAGAGACTATCTATTTAACCTGATGAAATTTAATATGTTGCTATAATGAAAAAATAAATGATAAATAGTGATGAAATATATTTTTTCCAAGTAACAGTAATGGCTTGGTGAATCATAGAATTTCATACACTTATTGTGAGTTCGAGCTTCACTGTCAAAATCCATACAGATATACATACATATATGCCACATGTATTTTACGTCAAACACCGAGCAACATGATTTCTCCAACACTATGTCAGCAACATGAGGCCAGCAACATTTGTATGCCTAAGTATTTAAAAATGCCAGACTAAACAGGAAGTCCAAAAAGGAATTATGAAATAGTGATTCCAGATAGGGACTATTAGCCATGGGTCTTCTGGTATCGGATGTCTCTAAAATCGCAATTGAACTAAGTCCTCCTAGATTGGCATTGGGATGGATCTAAGCTTAATGCTAGGCTGAGAAATGGAGGTATATTGAGCTGATGGGTTGCTAAAAATATAATTTCGCTTACCCGATCACTATAGTGTCTTCCAGGCGGAGCCAGCAGTCATACAGCAGACGGCTGTGTCCTTGAAAGCAAGGAAAAGACAATTTAAAGATGTGTACAACTTCTCAGACAGCCAGGCTGCACTGAAAACGCTTAGGACTGTCATATGTAAATGCAGAACACATATCTGTAAATGAGATGGCTGAGCAGTTTGTCATTAACATTGTATGGGACACTGTAACATAACGGGAAACGAGAGAGGGTACATCCGCTGCGCATGTCGTGGAACGGTTTAGGTATGCTGCTCACGACCAGCAAGCTCACACTGAAGGAGTTGTACTTCAAGGAAGCAACTGACAGATGGCATAGTCTCAGTACTTGCAACCATACTAGACTCTTGTGGCCTACCTGAAGCGCCAGCGAGAAGAAGAGTCTACTCGTACTCGGAAGATCCGAACATGCATGCTAAAAGGATGAATGTTCCATATTACGACTACTGTACACTGGGAGAAAAAAAATATATGGAGGGGTCAAAGAAATTGTTTACCTATTTTGAACACTACTTTCTTTGTTTTGAGTAAATTTTCCTTAAAACATGTTAAAAGGTTCATAAAATATTGTTGTTACATGCGTTACCATGGTTTCATATATTTGTTTTGAAAAAATTCATACATTAAAATAATGAAAAATTCTTTAAGCGCCATTCCATTCCCAACTTTCCTTGTTTTGAAGACTTGATTTCTTTAATTTTGAGAAATTAAATTCCCATACAAATCCCCATGGCAACGAATTTGTTTGAATGTTTTTTTATGTTTTTTCCACATTTTTGAGAAAATTTACACAAAACAAAGAAAATTTTGTATTGGGACGCGTGTTCAAAATAAGGAAAATTATGTCTTTGATCGAGAGAAATTTTTTTTTTGAGTGTAGGGCTTGTGAGGACGAAGAGGAGCTCAAAACGGTACGGTAAAACACTTGCTGTGCGATTTCCCAGCACTGGGACACATGCGACTGAAGCATTTAGGAGCCTACCAATTGAGGAATCTACACTGAGAGAAAAAAAATATATGGAGGGGTCAAAGAAATTGTTTACCTATTTTGAACACTACTTTCTTTGTTTTGAGTAAATTTTCCTTAAAACATGTTAAAAGGTTTATAAAATATTGTTGTTACATGCGTTACCATGGTTTCATATACTTGTTTTGAAAAAATTCATACATTAAAATAATGAAAAATTCTTTAAGCGCCATTCCATTCCCAACTTTCCTTGTTTTGAAGACTTGATTTCTTTAATTTTGAGAAATTAAATTCCCATACAAATCCCCATGGCAACGAATTTGTTTGAATGTTTTTTCCACATTTTTGAGAAAATTTACACAAAACAAAGAAAATTTTGTTTTGGGACGCGTGTTCAAAATAAGGAAAATTATGTCTTTGATCGAGAGAAATTTTTTTTTTGAGTGTAGGGGATCTAACTTCTATAGTATTTAGAAATACACACGATGTTTCGAGTGAGGGTCTTTGGAACCACGTAGTATCATATTGGGACCTTCCGTGCTAAAAAGTCCAAAAATGCTGTCAAATATAGTAAAAATTGTTGAAAATACACCACGGAACTTAGTAATAAGCTTAAGCTTGCATAACCAAAAGTTCTCTGTTGAAACATAAAAAGACCTTATCATGACATCTACAATTTATTTTTATAAACCATTAAAACATATATTGAAACTCTTGTTGGTTAAGCGTGCAGTTATTTATATTTCTTTCTAATCACAATTCACTCTAAACTCACTTTCGCGCTTTCTTCTCCTGCTTCTAATTCATTGGTGGTATCATAAGCATCAAGCCGAACATCTGGCAAACTTTCAGTTCTCTTCATTTTCCAACGTTTTTGCTCATTCACAAATACCAGATTAACATAATGCTTCTGCGCTTCTTCGCCGCCATCCATATCAATCGCTGCCACAGCATCACCCTCAACCTCACTCTCACCCGAAACCAATTTCCGTTCAATATTATATTTCGTCTCCACAACCAATTTCAATTTTTTATCATTTACAGCTAAATCACGTTTTTTGGCAGGATAGAGTAGCGCTGCAGTCGATACATTCATCGCCAACAACAACTTGCCCAAACCTTTGACGTTGGTTTCACTTAGCGGCACAACATTTCGTTCGTCTGACTCAAATTTGTCGGCATATTGTAGATGTTGGTTAAATTTCAGTTTCGTGTTTAACAATAAACCTAAATAACCAATTTCCGGTTTAGCTTTTATCAGCAAATTCCCCTCTTTCACCAATTCTTGTTCGACTTTCTTGATGCGCGACTTCAGCACCGCATCGGTTTTCTTCTCAGCCAATTGCAGTCCGTATGTTTTCAGCCAATCCTGTACTAATACCACCTCAGCATTGCTGGCTGTCTCGACGTCAGTTAAATGCCTTTTAATCACCTCCAGCGCAATATCGTCGGCAACGCCATTTGTTTTGGCCATTTTAGATGGTGTTTGGTGTGCGACAGCTTCGCTGATGGATTTCCAATGAGTTTGATTGAGTTTGGATATTTCGATGCCATCAACGTTGTTTATGGAATCGGTGTCTTTGCTGTAAAGTAAAGAAAAGTGCACAGAAATACAATAAATTATGATTAGCGTCACGTTTACATACTTACACAACAACAAACATGTTAAAGTGCAACAATCAATTTTTGTATGAAGTAATTTTAGGGCTTTGAATTCAAATAGCCCAACAGTTTGAAGTGCAGTGTAGCATTTCACTTTATGTATTACAAACAGACCTGGGTAATACTGAGTAGTAATTGGACTATTACGTACTTATATACTTTATATTTTGATCTTGAAGTAATTAGTCCGTACTAAGTACTTTCAGAATTTTCAAGTGCGGTACAAGTACAAGTACAAGTACAAGTATGTACAAGGAATTGAAAAATAATTGAAGTTTTGAAAGTACTTGAAAAGAATTGAAAAATGTACTTGAATCGATTTTTCAATTCTTTTCAGGTACTTTCAATTACTTACAATAGACGTCGGAACGTCAAGTTGAAACCAATATTTAAAAAAAACTAGAGTGCGCCTACTGCCAAATTTCGACAGTTTTTCTAGATATTTAGGATTAAGATACGTTATATTTTTTCTTATAATTTTATTTATGTTGAATTATTTTTTTTGTTTTAAATTAAATTTAATTATTTATTTATGTTAAATTTCAAATGCATTTTGTTAAATAAACATAATATGGACTACAAGCGACATGTAAAAAATATAAAATATCGTTTATTTTTCTAATTTTTTTTTTAAATATTGGTTTCAAGATTGTAAATAATTGGAAGTAATTGAAAAGAATTGAAAAATCGATTCAAGTACATTTTTCAATTCTTTTCAAGTACTTTCAATTATTTTCAAATACTTTGAAGTATTTGCTAAAACTTCAATTATTTTTCAATTCCTTGTACTTGTACTTGTACTTGAAAATTTTGGGAATTCCAGTACCATTACCAGTATAATTCCTTTAAAATGTACTTGTCACAAGTCGTACTAATACTTGATATTACCCAGGTCTGATTACAAATATGTATGTGTTGTTAATATAATCATACCTTGTTTGTTCTGGATTATTTTGTATAGCAAGCATTATCTCTTTCCAATCTGCATTGTTAAAGGCATTTTTCACATCCAAAGTTACGACACGATAATACTCTTCAACACCATTCCTAACACGTCTGCCAGCAACGGCTTTCTCCCATACGCTCTCCACAACGTCTGTGGCGCCTGAGTTGCTTGTCGCCACAGTCGATTGATTTGATTTCATTGAGCTACTTCGTGAACTCTGATTAACATTTTTTTCTATTTGGTTTCCGTGCTCCTCTTCCCCATATACTTCGTCTTTTTTCACTTTCTCTTCCTTGGCTTCCTCTACGTTCATCTGATCATCCTCTTTTATCTCCTCTTCATCCTTCGTCACATCAACTTCTTCCTTTACATCTTCCTCCTCCTCAACCACCTCTTCTCTCGCTTCTTCTTCATTCACCTCCTCCAACTCGTGCAACTTATTCTCCTCATCATCCTCTGCCTTCGCTTCTTCCTCTTCCTTCAATTCCTCATCTTCTTCCTCCACCACCTTCACTACCTCTTCCTCTTCGTTCAACTCATTCTCAGCCACCGCATCTTCCTCTTCCTTTGATTTCACTTCATTTACCTCATCTTCTTCCTCCTGCGCCACCTCCACCGTCTCCTCCACGATCAACTCATCTTCCTCCAGCTCTTCCACCTCGTTCAACCCATCCTCCTCCTCCGACTGCTCCATCTCTTTCACATCCTCTTCCTCCTCCACCACCTCTTCCTTCTCGTTCAACTCCTCCGCCTCCTCCGTTTCTTTCACCTCCTCTTCCTCATCATACTGTAACTTGGTCTCCTCCATCATCACCTCAACCTCTACTTCCACCTCATCCTCACTCACATCTTCCTCACCGTCGCTTTCCTCATAAGTCACATCTGATGTATTGGGTAGTGAAGTTGTTTTTCTTGCAGCACACTTTGCCATTAGATTTTCCCTCTCATTTTCAGCCATATCCCCAGTATTTTCCTTCTATTTAGTGTATGTTTTTTTTTTGTTTTTTGTTTTATATTTTTGTGCATTTAGTAATTTTTGATTTGGGTTAGTGTTCAACATGCAAATGTAAAAGTCAATGAAAAAGTGAATGAAATCCGATAAAACTTTACACGTACATGTACAATTATTAATTTATACATATGTGTGTACATAACACATAAGCATTGAATTTTCACTTAAATGCATTACAAAAATGACTTAAAACTTTTTACCTTGGTGATGTATTGCCATTTATGTTGGGCACTAATCCATAATGGAGGAGCTTATATTTTTTGTAGAGCAGCTTATTCATTAAACCATATACATATATGTATGTTTATGTGTAGGTACCTACTGCATTTTGCATATGTGCGTACAATTAATAACGTCTAAATATAATACACATCTATATACCTACCAGCATTGCCATTCTAGCTTTTTTCAAGCTAGATTTAGCTTTTTTTCTTGTCTTTTAGCTGCAAAAATTCTGATTTAACTTTGGCTTTTTTTAGCTTTTTTATTTGCTAAATCTCCCCAAAAAATGAGCGATGCTCACTGCTCATATACATACATACAGTCATCATAGTACCATTATTTGAATCTAAAACATTTTTTTTTAACATTTCGTTATTTTTATTGACACTGAAGTACAAATTTACACATAGGACTAGAGGTTGCTGAAAATGAGTAATTTATTAAAATTTTTACAAAAAGGGTTGCCACCTGTTCAAAAATTCAGTGATACGCTATAGTTTGTTTGATTTTTAAATTTGAGGTGTCATATGAAAGAAAACTAGAAAGAGAAAGAGGACTGCCACAAATGGCCTTTTGGAGGTCGCTTTAAGGTTACCATAGTCTAGAAAATTATTCGGCACAAAACTTCACTATGGTGCTCCTCGCACAAAATCTTTGTATAAAAAATCTAGGTCCGCAGAAAATAAAAATAACCAGTAGCTATCTAGGTATATGCTTCATTTTATATTTTATTAATAAGATTCTATGGGGTTACATCCCATTGATATTCTGCCAATTTTAAGGGGAAGTCAAATTTAAAATGACAATCAAAGATATTGTCAAATGTGGCAATATGTGGTCTTCCACCCTCAGATTGTCTCACACCGTAATCGAAAGCCACAGCATCGCGTGGCAGGGTTTACTAGTAATTATGTATTATTCCTTCACACAAATTTTCATTATTCTAATACAAATTTTTCAAGAGATATTACGAAAAAAAGGAAAGTTTTGTATGGGAGGTTCCCATCCCTGCCTTTCAATCAGATTAGAAATATGCCTATAGCAATTACCAGGTGAAAATACTTAGATGTGCAAAGTTTCATGGGGGTCCGATTAGCGGTTTTCCTTCCAATTAAGTTTAAAGATAATTTCCATTTCACATTTATAACACTGTACAGCACCCGACTGGGTATTGGACCAAACCAATTTTTTCGAAGAAATTGAGACATAAGAAAAAAATATGTATACGCCATTTTTCGAAGTTAGCCTCCAAAATTTAGTAATGGGCTTTCGAATTTTGAAATTCGACCCTCACTAATTTGATTGCAATGTTTAAAAAATTGAAAAATAAAAAATGTGGATCTGATCCGCCTTATTTTCGAACTCGACTGGTATAAATTTTTTTTTTCAAGCTTATGTAGCAAATGTTATAAGGGGTCAAAGGTCAGATCTTCGAAAAAATTAAAAGTCGAATATATCCATTTTTTCCAACCGATTTCGAAAATCTTCATAGCGTTGTAAAGGTGATTGAATTCCCTTTCTTTTGATATGCTCACTTTTATCCTTTTTTAAATAAAAACTTTATGAAAAAAAACTTTAAAGGAAAAAATGCCCGAAAAAAATGTTTTAAGTAGCATATTTCGAACTTTTTGCCAGCGATTTCGAAAACCTTCACGCTGTTATATAGGTGCTTGAATTCCCCTGTCTTTGATATGCACAGTTTTATGGTAGATGAATGAAAATTTTATAAAAACAAAGCTTAAAGAATACCAAAAAAACTAAAATATTTGAACACATACTTTTATCCACTGTGCTCACCAACAATTGCAATTGATGCCGGTCAAGTTTGCCATGATTTTAAAGTGTGTAAATGCAAACAAGGATATTTAGTATTAAATAAATCGCATCCGATTTTACTACGAGTTAATATTAGCAGCTTTTTAAATAAAAAAATGGCGGATTACAGAAGACTTAAGGGCTTCCGAAGGTCTGAAAGTTCTAAGGGAAGCTAAGTTGTATGGGCAAAGGCTTAAAATAAGGCTGATTTGATGTCATCAGGCCATAAGAAATACTCTCTCTCTCTCTAAGAGCACAACTTATTCCTAAAGCTTATACACTATGCGAAATAAGGCTTATAATCAGGCCATTTGTGATGTGTTTATACTTATAAATGCCTTATTAATAAGGTGCTTTTTGTTTAGCTGCACAATTCACATTTTTTGCGCATTTTAAGAGTTGATAACAAAAAATTTATTCAGCCAGGCTTGAAAGGTTATTATTCATACATTTACGTACATATGGGTAATAACAGCAAGCTTCCTTGCGAATGGGATGCATGCGGGATTATACGTAATTTTTTCAGGGCACGAAAGTTAATACGAATAAGAATAAAAGTTCTACTACCTCTTGATGCTGAATATATATTTCTAGTAAAGCCAAAGCGAAGGAAATGTACATGCACATATATTTACCAATAAGATAAGTATACTTACTCTTTATTGTAAAATCAAGCACATACTTTTTTTTTTAAGATACGTACGTAGCAGACCACTTCTTTAAATAAGTTTGCATGCGATTTAATTTTGCCTAGAAAGTGAAACACAGACGACGCTCTCAGCTGTTTGTATTATTTAATACCATTTATATTATAGTAATGCAACTATTAAATACCTATACAGATACATTTGTGCCAGAATTAATTAATTTTTTTTTTTGTTTTTCTATAAATAGCTATAATAATTTATATAAATAAATAACAAAGCTGACAGTATTTAATATTTCCTGTTTACAAAAACAATAACAACAAGGACATCATAATAAAGCGGGCATAAAACAGCTGACGGCACACACTTATGTATTATTCTAGGCCACTGACCTTCCAATAATCTTTGTCCCATTTGGGAAACATGCGCGTAAAGACGCGCGGTTCATTGCCTTGGGTAATGCGAATAACACTTACAGTATCGATGGTGCGATCGGTGGGTTCTTGTTTGATGTATTTCTAGTATTTGGTAAAAAAAAAATAATTATGTAATCGTTGAACGCGGATTTGGAAGCAAATGTATTATTCTTTAATAACTTTTGACTTACGCGAGCCATTTGCAAAATTTTTGCTTTCTCCTCCTCATTGGCACCGGAACCGACCCACAAGTAAATTTCATCACCAGCATCCAATAGCATGATATCGTCAACATCAAGATCCTTGAAATGAAAGCGATCGTTTTGAAATACACATACAATTAAAATTGTACAGAATATGTACATTAGGTTCATCCTTAAAATGAAATTAGCGATTTTCTTCGGTCTCACCTCGTACATCGGTAATAACACGGTCACAGATACCACATTCAAATTTTAGTCCCTATCGGAGATTGATAACGTGTGTCTCACAGGAGTCAACAAAAAATTTAATTTTATTTTCGGTATATCTAATATCCCAAATTGATAGTCCTACACTCATGGATGCCATATATAAATTTTTGTGCCGAACGGTCAAAGTTCAGATAACCACATGTGACCCCTCTGCGATACCCCTTAACCTTTTCCGATCAGGAAACAAATTTATATGTGGTATCTTTGACCATATTAGCATCGACCGAGGCAGTGAGGTTGGAGATATATGCTTTAAAATTTTTCTCCATACATTTGGAGACCACCCTAATGTACATATACCTGTATATACGAGTATGTATACATAAAAGTATGTTTTATATACATAAACTTATAAATTAGCACACACCTCCTGCTCAAAATGACGCACTTCCTCGACTTTGGTACGCCAACCAACCAATTGACAATGGAATAGACGTGGCTCCAACAGTGGCGCTCCCAAATCGTTTACACTGCGATCATATTCGCCCTCGCCATTCAATTCTTGCCAGAATATTTCTGGTTCAACGCCTTCATGCACCACTTTGGTTTCGCCGTAAGGCCAGTAGTGCGCGAAGTGTTCATGAGCTGATGCCTTTTCGAAATCAGAGGCACCCTAAAGAGGACATAAAGCGAAAAAGGGCTTTAGATCAGAACCTACTAACTATTGGACAATACAAAATTGAAAATAAACATTATATAGCCCAATAAGCTTTTTCGACCAGATAATATTACTCACCTCGCCAATCCAAATATACACTTTGTGATCTAACGTTACCAAAGCGAAAACATCACCTGAAGCCAAGGACGAGTATTCACAATTAACCTCGCTCGCATGCACATCGCTGGCGTCGGTGCCGCGCATACGGAACAACTGCGCACTTTTGGGCTGCTCATTGAATGGTGTCATCAATTTGCCCTTGAAAATCTTCAAGAAGTGACGTGGTTCGTGACTCTGTGCTGTGCGCACCAAAATGGCATTCTGCTCTACTGCCATGGCCATGGCATCGTTGAAGGATCGTTCCTTTACCGCATCACTAGCCTTAGCACCCTCCCACACATAAATCAGCTTACCCGTCTCACCACTTTTCTTTGCGCTGTAGCTGTACTCAATTATGTAGGCATATTGTCCATACAAAGGTTTGTTGCCATCAAAATCGACAATACTGCGTTGCACATCATCCTCCGACTCCGAACTAAATTTCGTAATATGTTCTATATCATTTTCACCGTTATCGGGCATGAAAGTAATGGCATGTCCACCGCTCTTCTTCAGCTGCTGCACCACGCCATCCACATCATCGGGTTCCTCATAATCCGAATCATCGGTGCTATAACCCAATGCCACACGCACCAAATGCTTATGATGTACACCCGCATCGTGCCAATTGGCAAAGTATTGTTTGAACGCAGCCGATTCGCCATCCTCAACAATTCGATGCACCTGCGTCCAAGAGGGATATGATCTTTTGTCTAAAAAATGATCGGCTGCCTCCATCGCACTCGTTTTCTCCTGTTGCGTTGAACCACGCCCCACCCATACATAAATGCCGGTGCCAGTGTCGAGTATGAAACTATCATCCGTACTGAGCATATCTTGTCGAAGTGGTTTTTCGGAAATTTTCTCAATTTCCAGCGTACCACTGTCATCGCAGACTTTATAGAGCGTGACCGCTTGGGTATCGGCCTCTTCGAAGGCACCATCCTCCTCGTCGGCAGTTTCATCGGGCACTTCATCGGCTGAACCGGAACCGAGTGTGGAGAAGAAGTGTTCTTTTGCAACATCGGACGAAAAGTTATCTGTTGGAAATGTAGGGGTTGTATTAGTGGTAATTTTTAAGGGGATTACTGAGAATAAACTAACGTACTGCCTTAGTTAAAAAAAATATTGTATTTCAAACAGGGACCGTAACGGTTATAAGTGATATCAAAAAAGTTGATTTTTAACGATTATTTTCTGAGATTTATTTTTTGCTCAGAAAATAAAAGTTTTTTCTTGAGTTTTATTTTTCCCTCAGCAAATAAAAGTTATTTTTTGATTTTTATATTTCGCTCAGAAAATAAAAGTTATTTTTTGAGTTTTATTTTTCCCTCAGAAAATAAAAGTTTTTTTCTGAGTTTTATTTTTCGATCAGAAAATAAAAGTTATTTTTTGAGTTTTATTTTTCCCTCAGAAAATATAAGTCATTTTTTGAGTTTTATTTTTCGATCAGAATATAAAAGTTATTTTTTGAGTTTTATTTTTCCCTCAGAAAATAAAAGTTATTTTTTGAGTTTTATTTTTCGATCAGAAAATAAAAGTTATTTTTTGAGTTTTATTTTTTTGCTCAGCAAATAAAAGTTATTTTTTGAGTTTTATTTTTTTGCTCAGATAATAAAAGTTTATTTATAAATTTTACGTATTTATGTGAAGCGAGCACATATATACTATTAAAAATATAATTTTATGTATGTATGTGAGTAGGTACATAAATATGTAGCATTTAGAACCTCTGTAGGACAGAAATAAAGTTGTTGATTGTGAAGCATTTACTTAAATCTAATAACTTTAAACGAGCAATTCTCATATATATATATATACAAGAATTGCTCGTTTAAAGTTATTATATTTAAGTTCACATACAACAACTTTATTTCTGTCCTTCTACATAGTTTCTAAATGTACATATTTATGTACTTAATCACATACATACATAAAATTACATTTTTAATATTATATATGTGCTCGCGTCACATAAATACGTAAAATTTATAAATAAACTTTTATTATCTGAGCAAAAAAATAAAACCCAAAAAATAACTTTTATTATCTGAGCAAAAAAATAAAACTCCAAAAATAACTTTTATTTTCTGATCGAAAAATAAAACTCAAAAAATAACTTTTATTTTCTGAAGGAAAAATAAAACTCAAAAAATAACTTTTATATTCTGATCGAAAAATAAAACTCAAAAAATAACTTTTATTTTCTGAGGGAAAAATAAAACTCAAAAAATAACTTTTATTTTCTGATCGAAAAATAAAACTCAGAAAAAAACTTTTATTTTCTGAGGGAAAAATAAAACTCAAAAAATAACTTTTATTTTCTGAGCGAAATATAAAAATCAAAAAATAACTTTTATATTCTGATCGAAAAATAAAACTCAAAAAATAACTTTTATTTTCTGAGGGAAAAATAAAACTCAAAAAATAACTTTTATTTTCTGATCGAAAAATAAAACTCAGAAAGAAACTTTTATTTTCTGAGGGAAAAATAAAACTCAAAAAATAACTTTTATTTTCTGAGCGAAATATAAAAATCAAAAAATAACTTTTATTTGCTGAGGGAAAAATAAAACTCAGAAAATAACGATTAAAAATCAATTTTTTTTTATAAAAATCGAAAAAATAAAAGTTAGTGCACCTAGAGGTAGTCTCTCCTTGAGTATGATTTTTTTTAGTCAAAATTTAAAAAATAACGATTATTTGCAATCCCTGATTTCAAACAAAGATAACCTTAATTTCATTAAGTACATACTTGCAATCTACAAATAACAAAAATTGGCAAACAATACCAAAACCAAAAAAAAAATTAACCATCTCAACTTTCTTTGATTGCATGTTTATTTTTATAATTATATCTTATGCCACTTAACTTTCAATTAAAAAAGAAAAATGCCCGAATTAGCGCTTTTTAATTTTACATTTACATTACTCATTTTTTTACTTATCTTCAACAACACCCTCTTTACCATCTCCCCTCTATCACGTAATTTCACTATTTGCACTCTATTTACTTACCAATAATGTTCACTTTGGAACGTCCATGATGATCCTGATCACGTATCTCATTTGCAGCGTAAATAGCTTTCAAACGCTCCAAACGTTTTGCCTGCTCACCCACATAGACGAGTATCTCATCGCCCGCATCCAAAATGAAACAGTCGCCACGATTCATCGATGTTACAGACAATTCCACTTGACGTACCCGCACATTGCGTTTGCCCTTCACCTGGAACAGGTGTTTCTCGCCCGGAGCATTCACGTCGACATGCTCGAAACCGGTTGCAACGCCGCCCTTCTCGTAGCGTACACCTAGAGGGTTGGGGAAATGGCAAAGGCAAAGGCAAGGCCAATGGCGAACCGTTAATGCAAATTAATTAGAAACGTCAATGAACCGCATACATATTTATATTATGGGTAAGTGCATACATATCTACATATGTATGTATGAAGATACATTAGGCTGTACCAGTAAAATATTATTGCAAGTGATTTAAGAACATAAATACTCGTATGATCAATGGTTCACAATTAACCGGTTTTGATAATATCGACAATTTTTTGAAATTTCATTGATATGATAAAATGGTTAATACAGGGATCTTCACCAAGCCCTTATGGAAGCGCGGGCACCGGTACTTTGAAGTAAAAATCATGGCCGACAATAAGAGCAAAAAAATTGCGACCACCCACTTCCTCCATTTTTAAAAGTACACCCGAAAAATTTCGAAAATTTATAAATTGATAATTGTTTGAGAGGGGTAGATAAAGAGAATAAATTTATTTCTGGGTATTTTTTTAAATATTTTATATATTTTTAAATTTAATTTTATTTTTTTTTTTTATTTTTTAATTTTTTAATTTTCTTTGTGGTCCTGAAAAAAAAAACGAATAAATTTTATATAATTCAGGGACTGGTAATGGTGATCGAAATCGAAAATGTTCAAATAACTATTACTCAATTTTTCCTTCGATTTTTATCATAGCAGCGCATTCTTTAGTTTTTTATATTCTATCGATTTCTTCTGCAGACGGTGCTGGCGTTATGCGTTTTTATATTTTTCATTATCAGCGCACGCTTTAATAATTAAAGTTTAATTTATAGCTAAAACAGCGCCATCTGATTGAATTAACGTCATTAGTAAATATGTTGCGTATTTTTAGGCACAAACAAATTACCCATATGCATTCAGGTGAAGCTAATAAAAGGGTGTTAAAAAATCTACATAGGTATATACGTACATACATATGTACATATGTACATACACATCTCACTATTGAATTCCGTATCAAATCTTAAATTTCGAATAAAAGATGGAATCCATTTCTCTCAGTGTATGGGCGTCAACTCGCATTCGCAAGCTTCTGCAGAAAATAAAAAAGAAAAATGTAAGCCAAAAATGGCGCGTCCACAAACCCAGTCGGAATTGGTTGTTTTGAAAATTCAGGTTTCTTTGAATACTTTTAAAAGTGTTCAATATAATAAAATAAACTAACTCCTAATATTGTCTTCCAGGTCTGATAGTGAAAAAATTGTTTAGAACAAAAACAATTCCAAAATTTCTCCTTTATAGGTAATTTTACATAAATTAATAGTAATTTTTCGCTGCTGTTCCTAATGGGTATAGCATTAAACTTCGTTTGTAGGTGAGAGGATAGAATGCGCGGTCGCGGTGATTTTCGGCGCGCTTGCCTATGCTTAAGCGCGGCACAAAAACAAAAAGCGCGAAAGCGCGGTGGCATTGAAGACCCATGGGTTAATAGAACAAAAAGTATTGATAAGGTGAAAGTGAGCTGAATTCGGCGTGGTTGCCGTAAGATTTTCGTATGTCTGAATGTCATAGAATGAAGGAAGTGTTTAACAGACCTGTAAAATACTCAGTATATACTGGTACTAAGTACCAAATAAGTATAAGTACCACGGTACTTGTACTTAGAAATTCGAAGTACAAGTATTTATCAATGTACATGTAAGTACTTTTTTGACAAACTATTTCAGATTGTTTCAAACAAAAAAATATCACCTCAGTTGATTTTGACTTAAAATTTTTATTTCAATCACAACATTTAAAAAAGCAGAACAAAAACACAGATATGTGTACGTACTTAAAAAGTACTTATCAGTAGATTACTTGTACATGTACTGGAATTTTGAAGTACTGGGGTACTGGTACTTATACTTGTACTGGTACTTGCACTTTACAGGTCTGGTGTTTAATGATGCTGCCGGTCAAATAAAATTTAATTCAAGTTGACACATCTTAGTACTAAAAACTTACAAGAAGAAGTGAACGGCTAATTTTATGATATCACGGTGTAAAACATTTCACCATGACTGAAAGCATGTCTCCTCATAATGTCGTTGGCTCTTTTTATCGGTGTTCGCTCTCTCATTCGTTGTTCTACCGCGAATCCAGTGCCGAGCGATGATAAATTCCATACAAAATTCTGAGAGCGAACACCGATTGAACAGCGTTGTTCATTCTGAACACACTTCTGGTACAGTCTAATATACCTACACACATTCGCACACACTCAATCGACCAAAAGTGTTGAAGGTGCAAACTGAAGATACGTGCAATTTGGGGCAATGCAATGGATGTGGATGAATATAGATGGATGGTTGTTAACCAAGTTGAATGGTTAAAAATGCTATTTCATGGAGTTTGTAGTGCAGCGTAATTTATATTTGCATTGCAGCAATGGTGAGCAACGTGAACACTGAACACCATCATGAGACCATTAACATTCGAGGAACGCAACGGACGGCCGGTAGGTCGGTCGCAGGATAGGTCAGTCGGCAAACAAGCAAGCGGCCAAACAGCAAATAGCGCGCAGCATCGATCTTAACGGCGCTGAAAGCATTATGTACACACACATACATACATACATACATACATACATACATACATACATACATACATACATACATACATACATACATACATACACACATACATACATACATATTTAAATACAGAAATGCATTGCGTCTCATTTGGTCGTGTGAAACTTTTTAATGCATCATTTTTTTGCGTATGCCACACCAACCAGCAAAGTAGCGCAGAGTGCCAAAATGGCATAAAGAGAGAGAGTGCAAACTTACCATTTTTAAAGTAGCTAAGAAACAATTGTGATTCATGGTCTTGAACTTCGCGATGTTGCACTGGTGCACCTTCAAGTTGGTCGTCCAGTTGTATTGTACAAATGGCAGCAGCGCCAGCTTCATCGGTGCTCGTATCAGCGCCCAACCAAAAGTGTATGTCCCACGAAAGTTTTTGGCTTTTCGGATCCTCGTTGGTCTAAAATGTAAAGAGTGGGCGAAAAATGTAAACACAAATTAAATTAAAAAAAAATATAATAATAATAAAACTAAAAATGAAATGAAAAATTGGTAAAAAAAATATACCCACAGTGTGCATAACGCACCAAGAATGTAACATAAACTATAATTATCATATCTACACGGGACATACATATATGTAATTCGGTCTCATTATCATAAGTAATACACTCTTTTAATCATCATTAAGCCTCGAATTAGTAGGAAAAAACAAAAAAAGGAGCACACCCCGAATTGGGAGAGAGGCTCGGCCATAAAACTCGTCAGAGTTATAATAGCGCCATTGTATTATATTATTATTAAAGCCTCGAATTACATGCCGGGTCACGCTAAATTCTATACAAAATTTTGATAGCGAATGTTGTAAGGGCAGAATTATGCTAGTTCTTGTCGGAAATCTATCGAAATCTGAAAAAATTAAGATCTTGCATCAGCTTTTGTACACCCTTTAATACGTGCGTACTTTCGTATAGTACATGACCATGTACGAACTTTTCTATATCGATATACATACCTATATACCAGGCGCGGATCCAGGATTTCGGCAGGGGGGGGGGGGGGGGTATTGAAAATTTCTTTTTTTGGAAGATGTTTTTTAAGGGCAGACCCTGGTGAAAATATTGACTAATACCACCATTATTATTCTATATACTAATTGCGTCATTTCCCGCACCTCAAAAACACCAAACTCAAAACCCTCCAAATTAACAATATGTATGTCATCACATAAAGTGCAGGAGATTTCAATTGAAGTTCTAAATAACATGTATAACGTATGTATGTATATTTTTGCATTGGTACGTGCGAATGAGTATCGTATGGTATTGGTGGCAAATTGATCATCAATTTCACTTACCCTTGCTTTCGTACGATTTATGAAAAAGTCGTTACAATTTGCTCAGATTACGACATAGCAATGAAAATACCGCGTCGATGCGATAGTCAGAAGTATCGATGCAACATTGGGAATGAAGGCGTTGAAGATTACTACAAAAGCTCATTTTATGTTCCATTTCTTGACACTTATGTTTGCCATTTACAAAGCCGCTTTGAAGAACACAAATCAATTTTTCAAAGTTTTGGACAATTTTTCTTCAAAGATGATTTTGATGAGAAGTGCGCAAAACTCTACAAATTTTATGAAAAAATGCTCTTTTGTACTGAGTCAATTTTCATTTCTGAAGTTAGAATGTGGAGAAAGCGAATCTGCGGTCAAAATATCCAAAATGCACTTGACACATTATCGGCAAGTTACTTTCGACCAAATTATATTCGGGCTACAACATTTTTATCAACCAGTTCCACTTATGACTGTAAATATCTTTTCAGATAATAAATGAGGAAACATTTGAAAATGTAAATAAGATTTTACGAGTTTTGGCAGTGTTGCCTGTAACAACAGCAACCCCAGAACGATCATTTTCCACTTTAAGAAGAATCAAAAGTTATCTCACGATGGGACAAGAGCGTCTCAATGGTCTTGCTTCCTTGAACATTCTCAGAAGTATATATTTAACTGAAGATGAAGTACTTCAAGAATTTGAACCCCCAAAACCCCCCGTGGATCCGCCAATGCTATATACATATGTACTTATGTATGTGTGCCACAATTGCGAGCATTTTGGTTGAGTGGAAATGCAAGAAAAATGGCACACAAAATGAGTTGCTTAAAAGTGCGAAGTAGTTACGTTGTTTGCGGGTGCAGTGGTATGTATGTATGTATATGCATAGCAAAAGACACGCACAAGAAACCCACCATTTATACCGCACCAAAATGAGGACAAACTTTTTCTATTTTAAAGTGAAATACTATATTTTCCTCTGTTGAAAGGGGGCAGCGCTAAAGAAACTTTAACACGTTTTGAAAATATTTCAAGGTATATTGCACACTCACGTACAACGGTAAGGGCATTTTTTTGCTAGGTCCCTCTCTCTCTCTCAGGTGTAAAGTGTGCAATTTTGAAAATGTTTAAAAATAGTTTCCGATTACTGTGAGTACTCGTACTAATGAGCAAAGAAAAAATGGACAATTGAAAAAAGCTAAAGATTCGCTTTTTTTCTTTTTTTTTTGTATTAGCAATGGGTTAAAGTTTGCAGTTTTTATTCTAAGCCTTTTTTTTAGTATATAAGTATTTGAACATTCAATATAGAAGCACATACATACATATATGCTTGCTATAGAAAAAAATTTATTAATATCTCGACTGGCTTTCGTAATTATTTTGAGCAAAGTTACACAAAAGCTCCATATCACTTAAAAGCTACGCTTTATAACAGTGCAGTGACAGTTCAGTTCATTCTAAACTTATAATAATTGTAATTAAATTCAAACCCGCTCGCTTCCAATACTTAAAGTCATATTAACTTACCTTCAAAATGATATAAGAATCTCCTTCATAAAATTTGCCAAAATATTTGCTGGGATAAGGAACTGGTTCGAAATTCTGCGAATAAAAATGAGAGAAAAAAGTAAAGAGAAATAATAATTTGTATTTGCAAAATTCCATAGTACATTGATTGAAAATTAAATAACATTTGGATTTAAACATCAAATTTTCCTCCGAAGCTAACATTTTTTTGCAATAAATTACCTAAAATTTTTTGGCACTGATTGTTATTAGTTGTAGAAATATAAGATAAAAAAAAACTTATATAATATACTAATGTTAACAAATTTTGCTATATTTATTGATGCAGCTCGATATCTTCATCTCAGTTTCAAGAAATCTATGTGAAGTCATGGCCACAATCAGTTTAATTGGCCTTGTAGTAGAACGTGTGTGAACTTTTGTTTGACCTTTATCTTCTACCCAGATAATTTCAATTATTTATAGCTACATATCTTTGTAAAAACATATATGTATATTAGGATGGTCTCCAAATTTATGGAGACAAATTTTATAGCATATTTCATCATCCTCACCACCTAGGTCGATACTAATATAGTCGAAGAGACCACATATAAATTTTTGTCTCGATAGGAAAATCTATGGAGACTCAAAAAATGAAGTTTAATTTTCCGTATATCTAATGCCCAAAATCTATTGTTCTGCACTAAAAAAAAACCAAATGTGTAGCAATCTCTGTATCGAATGACTTTTTATTTTCTCGGCGTTGCCATGTTCAATTATCTACATTCGTTGTTATTTCGTGGCGTTGCCACCTTAAAGCTATCTATATTTAGGCCCGGTTTCACCAGCGTGACTAAAGCTAAAACTAAGGCCCGGTTTCACCAACCGGTCTCAACTTAGTTAAGCCGATTTTTTTACGTTTTCAGTTTCACCATGCAACTAAGCTAAGTCACAAGTTAGTCAGCTTTTGCCTTGACTAAAACTAAACTAAGAATTTGAGTCGCTTTAGCAAATTCAACTACCAACAGAGCGAATATGACAAAAAAATGAGCAAATACAGCAACCAAAACAACCAAAAAACCCAGTATTCGCCATAAAAGGTTGGTTACAAAGCTATTTTCTTAGACTATTTGGTGAAACCCAAAAGTAAGTTAGCCTCAAATCTGGGCTAAACTAAGTCAAAACTTAGTTTTAGCTTTAGTCACGTTGGTGAAACCGGGCCTAAGTTTTGACTTAAGTTAGCTCAGATTTGGGGCTAACTTACTTTTGGGTTTCACCAAATAGTCTAAGAAAATAGTTTTGCAACCAACCTTTCATGGCAAATACTGGGTTTTCTGGTTGTTTTGGTTGCTGTATTTGCTCATTTTTTTTGTCATGTTCGCTCTTTTGGTTGTTGAGTTTGCTAAAGTGACTCAAATTCTTAGTTTATTTTTAGTCAAGACAAAAGCTGACTAACTGGTGACTTAGCTCAGTTGCATGGTGAAACTGAAAACGTAAAAATATCGGCTTAACTAAGTTAGACCGGTTGGTGAAACTGGGCCTTAATATTATGCTTATGGTATGTCTACACCTACCATATTACTGTCATATCATGACCTACTACAAATGCAAATTTTGGTTCCGATCAGCGGCGGTTAAGGAGTTTCGCAGAGGGGTCAAAGTTGAGATTACTATAAAAAGACCAAAAAGTAAATAAAATTTTGTTATATCTAATGGTCGAAATCGATAGTCTTGTACTCAAGAATATTAAATATAAATTTTGGTCAGGATCGGAGACAACTAAGGAGTGTCGCACAGGGGTTCCATAAGGTTATCTGAATTTTGACCCCTTTGCAACATCCCTTAACCGTCTCCGATCGGGACCAAAATTTATATGCGGTATCTTTGAGTACATCAATTTTGGTTATAGGGGTTGAGCCTGAAAAAAATGTTAATTTGATTTTAAGGTTCACCCTAATGTATATAGATAAACACATGTACATAAAAAGAATATTCGTCGAAAGTTAAGGTGCTTTAAAAATAAACGAAATTTAAAATATACATCAGAAATCAGCAAAGACGCCAATAATAATCATCTTTATTATGAAATTTTATTAAGTAAATATGTACATATACATACATTCATATATAAATATATTTCTGGAGAGGATTTACTTTCATTTTTTGTGTAAACATTCAAACGCTTAGATCGAAAGCAATATTTGCTAAATTTAAACGTTAATTGTTAAAGGGCTATAAAAAATCATTAAGATAACGAACAAACATTTTTAAAATTCATTTATCTAACTAGGTACATACATACATACATATATAAAGCACTTCGCCAAAATGTTTTCAAAGACAGTATTGATTAAAAATTCAACACTCATGGTCACTAGTTCCTAGGTGTGCCCAGAAAGTGTTTCGGTGTGTTTCCAATGAATTTTTATTTCCATGCAATTAATTAATTTAAATACTTTTTCCGCTAAAACTCAAACTCAAATGCAATTCGTTTTCAATAAATATGCTTTTTTGATTCGAGTATACTTAAAATTTGTATGTTCACTATGCTAAATTTAATTTATTTATTTATTAGAAATACAAACATCATGTGGTTGAGATTTTTAATTTTTTCCCTATTGGCTGTAATGCCGCACAACCTGGCGTTTGGTTTTTTCAATCAGCGTAAGCTAGAAACCATATACGAATGGAAACAACTCGTTTATGGGTTTCCCAACGAAAATGATCTGCTTGAAGCGCGAGCAAATGGAAATTTGGTGCCACAAAATGGTTTTCCCTGCGATGTTGCACCACATCAACAAAGTAAATACGTACTTATTTACAAACAATGGTATCCATATTATCTATGAAATCACAACCTTATCAATCTACTATTTTCTATTTCCTCAGCACAAAAGAATGCACGTGTGTTCATTACAATTCCGAGGTTCCAAATGGGCATACCCTACACATTGGCTTTGGTAAGTGATCGAATAGAGACGAATGGTCCCGTTTTACAACCATATCCCAGTTATGAATGGCATAATGCACGTGGCGAAAATTGTGATAAAATCACTTCAGCTTTTCGCGTGGCGGTAAATGAAATTGATTAGAATTTATGCTTAAAAAATATATGTATGTATGTACTTTCCATTTTTAATTTAATATGCAAATGTATAGATTGCGGAGTGCAATCAAATGTTTGTGCTTGATTCAGGAACTATCGGCGGTATTGAATATTGTCCACCTCAGCTACTTATCTTCGACTTAAATAACGATACGCTACGTGATCGTTATCGTTTCGATACTAATGTGTATGTAGCGAATGCTTCGCTATTAGTAACGCCGATCGTCTTAGTGCATAATCCGCCGCCGGAAGGACGTTGTCAAAGTTTTCACGTTTACATTGTACGTATAAATCACTTTGCGAGGTGAATTAAAATATAACTGAACATAAGCATAGTTGGGTAAATGCAATAATAATTACCAACTAGTGCTATGCGGTAAATGTATTATCATCTATTTATTTAACACATCTCCTGCAGTAGTTAATTCCTTACACACGAAAAAAACACACCACATTAATCTTTTTTCTCCATTTATGTAAACCTACCGCGACAATTAATCTTCGCAGGCTGATGTGCATTTCCATGGTCTCGTCGTTTACGATTCGCAATCGAACAGCACATGGCGTGTCGAAAATAAATTCATGTATCCCGATCCCGATTATGGTACACATACAATTGCTGGTGAAAGTTTCACCCTAATGGATGGCATAATCAGTTTGTCCACCGATCGTCGCCAACTATATTTCCATGCATTGGCCAGTGCCAGCGAATATTCAGTGCCATTGAATGTTCTGAATAATCGTACAAATTGGTTGAATGGTTCGTTAGCATTGGAATCTGAGTTTCGTTTGGTGGGCATGAGGAGCAGTGAATGCGCCGCTGAAGCAATCGACAGTCAAAACAATCTCTATTGTGTAACATTCAATCCAAGCAAGTTGACACGCCTGAATCTGAATATGCCAGAGTTCTTGAGAGCTGAAATTGTTGTGCCAGCGGATCCACGACTATTGTATTTTGTTAGCGGTATGAAGGTGTTTAAGAACGGTGCGGAAAAGGAGGAGTTGTGGATGGTGTCAAATCGATATGAGGTAATGATTTTATTTTCTTAATATAATTTTTCTGTTTGTGGCATTTGTTTTAAGTTATATTTTTTTAACTTATTTTGGCCTTAACTTTTTTTATTACTTTTCTATTATTACTTTTTTTTTAAGTTTTTTAATTCTCTATTTCGTTTTTAGAAATTATTTCTAATACATAGTACTTTTTAAATTTTTGCTTTATTCTTTTTTCTATATTATTTTATAGAAAATTCCAGCTGGCACTATAAATTACAATGAAATCAATTTTCGGATAGTGAGGCGTTTGCTTGATGACGTATAATGAGTCTATATGGGTTGGTATTGAAATCACCAAAACAAAATCAAAAATGTCCGCTTGTTAGTACATTTATTTTCTTTATGACTTAATTATGTGCAAAGATAACGCGTTCTGATAGAGAAATTGGTTGATTTACTTAAATTATAATACAAAACTTTCTCAGCATTCTTAACTTTGGAATTTAAGCTCAATGATAAAATTTGTTTGTCTGCTTCAGCGGAAAACTTAAATGGAAGTAGTGTTGTGGAAACTAACAATATTCATTTGCATAAATTAAAACCATTAATTAAAGATATTAAACAAATGACAAATAAAAACGTATAAAAAATTGACAAAAAAAAACTAAATTAAATTTATTATTAAATTTGTTAATTTGCTGCTTAAAATTTAAAATCCTTTAAATTGAAAACTGAAAAGGATTATAAGTATGATTTTCGATAAGAAAGGCTGTATATGAAAAATAAATTTATTTATATGTATTTTGTTTTTCAGCAAATCTAGTAAAACAATGTAACAGAGTTGTTGTACAGTTGCCAACTAATATAACGGACCCAACGGAGACATGTTGGAAACTTTTCTTATTTCTTTTCAAAATCAAAAAAATTATCTTCATCCAGACATGGTTTTACATGAATAAAAAGAGAAATGGATATAAAATTATCAGGGTCGTAACGGTTATAACAGAAATGGGGTAAAAGTCATATTTAACCATTATCATGAAAACCCGTTCAGGGACCGAAAATAACGGTTATTTTTTCTAGTGTGGTGAAAAGGTTACGCAAAAAAACCTTTATCTTCTTTTGGGAATTTTTGACCATTATCATGACAAAAATTTTTTTTTGGTCATTAATAACCATTATAACAACCAAAAAACTGTTTTGGGCTTGAATAACCGTTATGGCAACCAAAAAACTGTTTTGGTTATTATTATTGGTCTTATTATTTTATTTGACATTCGTCAAAGGCACCCCAAACTGGAAAGTCAAATGTACCCCAAATGACTTTATCCAAAATAATCACCACAAAGAATTTTTTTCTTTCAAAACATTGAATAATTATTAAATACTTTTTGGTTGCTTGTTTTTCCGACAGGGTAGGAATATGATGTATTGTGGAACGATCCTCCGTCATCCCTTGCCACATACAACACAAGGGAAAACGACTTAACGTATTAGAAAATATGGAGATATACAAACAGAAGACATTCGTAGGTAAAATAATAAATGAACAAATAAACACCGCATCAGATACATTATTTGAACCGCTTAAGCTATTATACCGAAAGGAGGACAGAAAACCTAAAACCGACACAAACAAAACAACACACAAGAGGACAATAACGGACTTTTACCTGCCTGTTTAATGAGGATACAAAAATAGATTTACATACCTAAACGCGCAGACTCGCACGCACACACGCATGCACGTCGCCCGAACGCACGAATGCACGAACACACGAACACGAAGTACGTGACCAAACGATGGAAGTTCGTTACTATAAGTACTATCGAACTTACACAAAATAACTCAGAACGAAAAAAGACACTGAAGATGGCGCATATTAGCCGAAACCGGTTTGTCTCCAAACCAAACTTGACAAGGGATGACGGAGGATCGTTCCAGAATAATTATTACTTATTTTCAATTTTTAAGCTTCGAAGAACCAGTTAAGAACACTCATTTAAAAAAAATGTTAGCTTTACTTGTGAAAACGCTTACGTGGCACTACACAAAAATTACATCAGCTAACGGAAAATCATCGAATCATGTGTTACTTCGCTAAGCATTAAAGCAGATCTGCCAAATTAGGTATACACATGTGTTATTGTATAAGGCTGCATTCAATTCTATTTTTGTGAAGTTTTTATAACGTTTTTACACCGAAAATGGCAAAGTCAACGGTAACCCCACCTTACCCTACCTATGCTTCAACTTCAAATGAAATGATATGCCTTTCGAAGAGATGTTTTTGGAATAAAATGCATTGGCTGTCCGAAGCCGGGATAGGGATAGGGATAGTATGTACATATATAAATTTTATTAAGAAAAGTGACAATTATTTAGTATTCGCAGTTATTACTACGGTTTCTAAGATAATGGTGAGCAACACGGTAAACAAAGACATTTTAGGCTTTATAGGAATAAATTTTAGGCAGAACAACGTCTGGCGGGTCAGCCAGTTATACATACATTTTTATAATTATATTTCATAACTAATTTTTTCAATTACATCAAGCCGGCTTAATTTAATAGCTTAAAGGCTGAAAAGGGAGGCTGAAAGGCGCGAGTGTGAAGAGCTTGAGATGCTGGCGGGTAGGAACGATGCTCGAAAATTCTACCAAAAAATCAGGCGGATGACTGAAGGTTTCAAGACCGGGGCAAATTCCTGCCGGAATGATAACGGTGATCTGGTAACTGATGTCCAGAGCATACTTAAGTTGTGGAGGGATCACTTCTCCTCCTTGCTAGATAATGGCAACAGTGAAAGTGCGGAAGGAGAAGATGTACGACCCGAATCCCCAATAGCAGATGATGGTAGGCATGTTCTACCACCTGATCATGACGAATTGCGAATAGCAGTATCTAGGCTTAAGAATAACAAGGCCCCGGGCGCTGACGGCTTGCCAGCCGAGCTATTCAAACATGGTGGCGAAGAGTTGATAAGGAGCATGCATCAACTCCTATGCAGAATATGGTCGGACGAGCGCATGCCCGACGATTGGAACTTAAGTGTGCTCTGCCCAATCCACAAAAAAGGAGACTCCACAGTACGCGCCAATTATCGTGGGATAAGCCTCCTGAATATCGCATATAAGGTCTTAGCAAGTGTATTGTGCGAAAGACTGAAGCCTATCGTCAACAATCTGATTGGACCTTATCAGTGTGGCTTCAGACCTGGTAAATCTACCATCGACCAGATCTTCACAATACGACAAATATTGGAAAAAACCCATGAAAAAGGATCCGACACACACCATCTCTTTGTCGATTTTAAAGCCGCTTTTGATAGCACGAATAGGAATTGCCTGTATGCCGCAATGTCTGAATTTGGTTTCCCTGCTAAACTTATACGGCTATGCCAAATGACATTGACTAACACCACCAGCTCCGTCAGAATTGGGAAGGACCTCTCCGAGCCGTTCGAGACCAAACGAGGTTTCAGACAAGGTGACTCTCTTTCGTGCGACTTCTTCAATTTGATGCTGGAAAAGATAATACGAGCTGCAGAACTTAACCATACAGGAAGCATTCTATACCACAAGAGTGTGCAACTGCTGGCGTACGCCGATGACATCGACATCATTGGCACTAACACGCGCGCCGTATGTTCTGCCTTCTCCAAGCTGGATAAAGAGGCTAAGAAAATGGGTTTGGCGGTCAACGAGGACAAGACGAAGTACCTCCTGTCATCACACAAAGAAACAGCACACCTTGGCAGCCACGTCAATGTTGATAGCTACAAATTCGAAACTGTTAAGGACTTCGTCTATCTGGGAACCAGCATTAACACCAAGAATGATGTCAGCACGGAGATCCAACGAAGAATCACGCTTGCCAATAAATGCTACTTCGGACTAAGTAGGCAACTGAAAAGTAAAGTCCTCTCTCGACAAACAAAAATCACACTCTACAGGACGCTCATCGTTCCAGTCCTCATGTACGGCGCAGAAGCATGGACAATTTCAAAATCAGATGAGATGGCACTTGGAGTATTCGAGAGAAAAGTTCTTCGTAAGATTTATGAACCTTTGCGCGTTGGCGTGGGCGAGTATCGACGGAGATTTAACGATGAGCTGTACGAGCTTTACACAGACATCGACATTGTTCAGCGAATAAAGATCCAGCGGCTGCGTTGGGCAGGTCATGTCGTGAGAATGGACGAAGGCGCTCCGGCTAAGAAAGCATTTCTATCGAAACCCGCTGAACGCAAAAGAAAAGGGAGACCTCCACTGCGTTGGGAAAATCAGGTGGACAGCGATGCTGCCTCCCTAGGTGTTCCCAAGTGGCGCCATGCTGCACGAAACAGAAGCAATTGGCGCGCTCTGTTGGACTCGGCCAGAATCGTCTAGACGGTTAAGCGCCAATCAAGAAGACGAAAGGCTATTTAAATCAATAAAACATAATCCACATAGTAATCATAGCTGGGGAATAATGATTAGTAATCCTAATGATTACTAATCGGATTAGAAACTTTTTTTTAATCCTAATTGATTAATTAGGATTAGATGGCTATTCTAATCGACTACTTTTTGATTAGATTAGAACTAATCTAAAAACTAAAACTAATTAGATCAACTATTTTGAAATATTTGCAATCGTGAAGTTACTACAGTAAAAAGAGAAATTGAATAAGCTTTCCGATGAGCTGAATCTGTCTCCTTTTACATCAAGTGATTTTCAATATTTGGAGTCGTACAAGCTGCTAATGGAGCCTATTGCCCAAACTTTGGACTTTCTCCAAGGTGAAGCCAATGTGAAATATGGTTGTATTAATCCTGCGTTATTTTCTTTGAGTAATAAACTGCTAAAATTATCCCGAAAACCCGAAGTTTTGAGCAATGTTAGCTCAACAGCAGTACAATTAGAACATCAATTGAGAGAACGGTTTAAACCATATTTTACATTGGCTCCTGAGGGCTTTTTAAGAGCAGCGGTCACCTCTCGGCAGTGGGCGGCATACCCTCCGAGTGTATTTCTGCCATGAAAAAGCTTCTCACAAAAAATTCATTCGCCGTTCGGAGCCGGCATAAAACTGTAGGCCCACCCAATTAGTAAGAAAAACAAAAAGTAGCACACCTCGAATTGGGAGAGAAGCTCGGCCATAAAACTCGTCAGAGCTATAATAGCGCCATTGTATTATATATTATACTTTATGAATTAAATGACAAAAAAAAAATATTTCAAAACAGTTGATCTAATCAAATTTAATCAAAACTAATCGAGAAATCCAATTGATTTTTATTTTTATTAGTTTTGACTAGTTTTGATTAGATTTGCTAATCGTCGCTAATCGCCATTAGATTTTTGATTAGCTCTAATCTAATCAATTAGTAATCAAAATATAAAGAATCAAAAAAAATCTAATGATTAGATTACTTAATTTTTCTAATCGTAATGATTTCTAATTCCAATCGAAATTCCCCAGCTATGATAGTAATTAGGTGTAAGCAAAACATTAAAGATTAAGTGAAATGTAAAAAAGGAAACATTTTAATGTTTTGATTTCTATCAATGAACAAAATTAAAGTATGCAAGTAAATATGTATGTAAAATGCTGGAAATTACAATGAAAACAAAGGCTTTTTAAAATAGATATGTGCATTTGTTTTAGCATCACCTGGCAACTGTAAACATGCATATGTATGTAAATACAAAATTATTGTTATTTAGAAATTGTATGTATGTATGTACATACAGCATAGTATATTGGAAAAAAAATTTTTTTTTTGTTATTAATTCTTCCTAGAATACATATTGGTTTCACTGCCAAATGCTTGGGAGAAATAGATGCTAACGAAATACATATCAGATATGCAAAAGCAAAGCTTTACAATTTTTAACAAAATATTAGGGGGATTCGCTATCCATAGCATAACCCTAGCACGTAGCACGGATTGCATGGATTGCAAAGTTTTACAACGCACAACAACAAAATACAGGCGCACAGAAATATGCTAGACCTCAAAAATATGCTACAGCAAAACCTATGTATATTTATTTGCTATGAAGTGTAGGACATTAACTGCGAGCCTGCGTCAGCTGACATTTGCCAATTGCTAATTTCAATTTTAATTTGAGCATCCGAATTTGGCTTAAAATGTTCTGTTTTGTGTGTATTTATTAAATTTACTAAAATAAAATATTTTATTTATTAAAAAGTTAGTGATGAACGCGTCCCTTTGGCAAAAAAGAAAAGCTGCTTCTAAAAATTTCCTGCGACTGTGCAATAGGGTGATCTCGATGTGTAGCATATTTTGATCTAGGATATTTGCAATCCGTGATATCTTGCAATACTGCTACGGATCCCCCTATTATGTTTACTTAAGTACTTCACTTTCAAACAGGGCTATGTGAAATTTGAATTTGAACAAATGACAAAGCCAATAGCAAATTCAACCAACAGGAAACGCCCCAAAATTTAATATCAGATTTACCATAAGTAGATCCAGTGTCTCTCGAAGGAATTAACTCTTATTAATATTTTTTAACTGCTTTATAAAAAAATAACATAAAAAATATCATAATATGCTATCCAGTTTCTGTTACAAACGTGCAATGAAGTGCATTAATATCTGCCATATAATATGGGAATTTAAATACATTGCATTAATGTTTTAATATTGAAATAAGAGGCATTTATTGATTGAAAATAAATGAAGTGGAACTGATTTACAACGCTTAAGGGTAAATATTTTTCATTTGTGTATTTGCTTTTTTTTTTTGTTTATTCTCCATAAGGCTATTTAAAATGCGGATAAATATTTGTATGTGTACATCTGCAAATTTTTGCACATAAATTCTTTGAGTAAAAGTTTTAAATTGTATAAATTTTATTGAACGAAAACGCAAAGAGTCAAATTTACTCTTACATAAACTTAAAACGCAGGTGTGACTTTATTAAATATGTTGCGTTTATTTAATTTTCACTATAAATGACCTTGATTGCATTGATATAAAGTTGTTGTAATTATTATGAGTAACCACGAATTAAAGGGTTTTCCATGAAAATTAATAATAATAATTACATTTGTACATGATATTGCCTTAAATGCTTCTTTCGTATACACATAGCATTTCGTTTATTAACGGAAGCGTTGATTTATTATATGGCAGTATTAAAAGCTTACGTACCGTTGTATACAAGATGGTATGCAGCAATAGCGGAAATTGGCGGCTCACAAACAATTTAGTACGAAAAACCGAGGCGTGAAAATGAAATTAAATAGTAACAGCCAGTTTCACGAAAGAATTTAAGTTTAATTTAATTTTTTTGACTTGCATTTTATATGAAATCTGGCAGGTGAAATTCTTTTTCACTCAATTTCACTTATTTTAACAAATTCTTTTTCACTTAATTTCACTTATTTTAACAAAAACAAGTCAGAGTTGCTTTGTACTTTCATTGCACATAAGTAGATTTTCAAGTTTTGTGCAGCCAAAATTGAATGTTGTGAAGTTGTTAAAATTACATAAAAAAAAACATAACCACATATTGGAAATAGACTAGAGAACAGTAATTATGCTTTTCAACGACCCTATACTCTGAACTTGCTCCAAGATGGTCGAAACCTTGGCATCTCTGAAGTGAACGTTTTACTTAGTTTTTTTCTCACATATTTTTAGTTACTAGTCTTGAATATTTATAATTTAAAAATATTTAATTTAAGTAATAGCGTTGGCTCCTCAAACTTCAAGTAATTATTAAGGCTTTTCAATAATATCCTTGATTTCTAATAATTCTAAGTTTATAGTTTTAAGCTTTTAAAGTTGGGATATTTAAAAAAAAATTTCACTCTTTATTGCCTTCAGAATTTTCATCGATTATTGTTAACCTCAGACTCATTTCTAATTTTCCAAAGAAATCAAGGAAATATCGTAAAAGGTTTTTCAGTATGAAATTTTGTAATTGTAATATAATAATGTGCAACTTTCTACTCTCTGAAAAATTTCATTGGAATCGGAACTAGAGATGGCAAATATTTGGCGTGCCTATGATTTTGTCACCGCTCCTCAAAAGTCATTGGTCACTGCCGTGACTGATTTCCAAAATCACGGTGACAAAATGACGTATGTATGTATTCTGAAAGCATGAAAATTTCAGTTTTTTTTTTATTTTTAAATATTTTTAAATTAATTTTAATTTGATTTTGTTAAAGATTTCTAAACTCATTTTTAGGGAACTAAGTAAAATGCAGTTATTTTCCAATTGATATAAATTTTTGTTTTGTTTTATTAGGAAAAACTATAATTTCACACTAAGAAAGCATCTGGACAAGCTTGGCTATTGTTACTGGACTTGAGAAATATAATTTGATTAAACACATTTATTTGGTTTTATTAAAAAGTGAGTAAAAGTCTTGGTTCCTATCAGGAATCCTAATAGTCGCTGTCACAGAAAAAAATCGCAGTGACTAAAAAGTCACAGTAACGAATCACTCCGTTCCTTAAAAATCACGGGATCGGCCATCTCTAATCGGAACGGTATCATGCTTATTTAATAATTTTGCTAATTTGTATGGAAAAAATGGCAAACACCACCCAGAAAAACATTCTCTAAAATTGACCAAATTTTTTCGAGCTGCAACTTTTACATTAAAATTAGATGTGCTACTCAACAGTACACTTAAAAATCTCCTCAAAATCTTATACGTATAAATTCTATCCTCGACTTTGAAATTGTTAATCCATTTTTTGAAATTTCAACGATTTTCCGGATTTTATTCATAAGCTTGGAAATACTTAGTAAAACGATTTTTAACAAAAAAGTGTCTATATTTTTAAACGAAATTATGAAATTAAAATTTTTTTCCAGAATTCTTAGAAATAAATTTAAAAACTCTGGTATGATTTTTTTTGAGTCACTGTATATATTTTTCACTAAAATCGACTTTTAATACAAATTATTAAGATTTTGCATTAAACAAGCAATTTTGAAAAGGTGTAGACAATAAAATATTTTTGGCCCCATAAAACTTGAAAATCCGCCCATGTACATCGATTAATGAGGCTTGTACAATTATAAGCCGTTTAGAATCTGCTATAACAGATTATTACCTTTGAAAAGCTATTACATGAAGGCCACAGTGGTGTAATGCTTTCATGAAATACTAGCGAATTTCTGACCAAAATTTTGTGCTGAAACTCTATAGCCATTGAATTAATTTATTAGTGCTACATGGCGTATGAGCAACATTAATGCCACAAACAACGCGTTGTAACGCTTAATTTTTTTTAACTTCTCTTTCAAATCAAAAGTGGCATTGCTTGTTATTAAAACACATAACATTCAATAATAAGCACAGCATGTGGTTTGTAACCAATTATAAGCGACAGAATCATATACATAAATGCATTGAAATATATAAAATCAGTTTTAATAGGTACTCGTAAAAGCTCATTTGCAAACAATATCTACATAATTGTAAAATCTCTTTTCCACCGCTAACTTTCAGTGTTTTATTTTCATTTTTCTGCTACTGCTTGTTTATTTGTAGTACATCTGAATCCATATAAACATTTATGTATAAAATCGCACAAGGCTGCACAAATTTACTTGTGTTGCTTTTTACACGCTTTTGCTTGCTTTTATTTTTTTTTGTATTGTTGTTTTTCTTTGTTGCTATTATGCAGTAGAGCCGCTCGCTTTGCTCATTGAGTTAATATTCGAGTTTTTAATTAAGGATCATATTTGTTTAATTACACGTATATCCATATACATACACACATATATGTATACTGTGTGCATACATATGTATAATTGCGCCTACATTGCATTACATTGGCCAAATGTCGTCGCGCTTGCAAATGGCTCGTCCACTGAATGTGTTGTCATACGTATACGTACATTTGTACATACATATTTACATACATACATATGTAAATGTAAATAAACAGCAACAGCAATGGTAATGTTAACTGTTGCGTCCTTTCACTGATTTCGCTGCGAGGTCACACTTTTTGCACTTTTCTCCATTGCCATTGTGCTCGGCTGCCGACCATTTGCCTCCATTTGCTGGCGCTTATGCTCAGTGAAGGTTATTAAGTGTGGTTAATTGCTGGTATTCACTTATTAATTTCGCATATGAGTAGCAGAGTGTACAAATATATACATACATACATATGTACGAGGTAATTATATAGCAAATATAATTATGTAAGGTCAAGTAAGCAAGTTTATTCCACTGATTTTCTGTGTATTTATCTTTGGATTTTCAAATTAAATATTAAACAATTATAAAAGAGGGGAATGTAATTCAAGAATTCTGACTGAGGTTTAATGCGCATTGTTTTTGTTTTAAACAAACGATATATCTAAAAAAACAAAAATATCATGCATATGATTATTTAAAATATACTAGATAAATATACATACATTCATACATATGTACATATGTGTGTATTTTCCAAATAGTAAATGTCTAGATCACCGGAAATTCAGCTATAAACTCCAGATAAATAAATAATTATGTTTGTTTATAAAACGTAAAAAAGAAACCCATTTTTAAAGAATTCTATAACACTTCGATATTTCACATGCCAAAGTATTTGATTGTGCTAAGATCAGTGCGTATATATGTATGTATGCCTATGTATTAACTGATTGATTGCTATTACATATACAATGATTTATTTAGTGCAATTTTAAATTGGCGCAGATTATTAAAAAGTCATTCAATGTCCTGGGGGTTTAATAAAAAAAATAATAAAAGTAAAAGAAAACTTGTAATCATGACAGAATATACATACATACATACCTACATATGTACATCCATTATATTTGCTTGTAATCAAATGTGTCTACAGACGGCATCAAACTCAAATCTAATATGCATAAATGCTTTTGAGTGATTTTACTTTCAAAAATCAAGAAGCAAATGTGTATGTATGTGACAGCTATGTATGTACATTAAGCCGTATCACGAAAATAAAGTTTGCGTGTGTCAGTTTTATTTGAACACTTACGTCGAAAAAATATTTATGGTGTAAAATTTTTTTTTTTAGGGCCGCGTTAAAAACAGCTAAATCGCGTTTTTTGTAATAACTTCCTTATTTGCTGTCCGATCTCTATGATCTTAATGTCGCAGAAAAGGTCTCGCTCAGCACTATATTTGGCCCATATAAAGTTTCGACCTCAAAGGTTGTTCTGAGTTTTTCCTTTAAAAATTTTGGAGTTACTATCCCTAGATTTTTTTATTTTTATCACTAATACAAAGCTCTCAAAAAACCATGAGGACTCCGTTAAAAAAGTTGTAGCCTTTATTCACAAACAAAAAAGTTATACCGTTTTAAAATCAGAGAGCCTGTTTTTTGAAAAATTATCCCAAGTTCTTATTTATATGAGGCAGTAACGCCATATAGTATGAGTTTTTGATTAAAAAGTATTCTAAGTCCTCGCTTGACTTGAGAATCTTGTACCGCGATGGAACAGCTACCAATACTGGATACATGATATGCCAAAAATTATTGATGATTGGACTATTCGTGCTGATCAACGTTATTTATATTGAATGATAATGGCTGTAGTGAAGATTTGGTAAGTATTCAAGTGGGATCTCTAAGCACAACGCGCTGGCTTACAACGGCTTCACGATTTCTGCATCCGTGCGTATCGCAAAATCATCCAAGTTATTTAGAAAAACTGCTATAGTTCGTTGTAAAATTATACGCGCCTAAGAAGAGACAACGGAAGTCTAAATGTATTATCAATACTTGCGCTGGATGCGTCGTCTGCCCCTAGAAATGCAGTTAATTATTCAGCCTACAATTGAAAACAACGCACTTTACTTTAATCCCCAAAACATCTTCTTATCTATGATAACCGAGACCAAAAAGGACGATGTCCTCCAAATTTAGAGATATTTATGAAAGCAGTTTCAGAGCTCTGAAAGTGAATTCTTCGTCGCTTATATTACTTTGCCACACTCAAAAAAAAATTACTCAGATTATGGAAAAATGAGAATGATTCGCCGCTAATGACATATTTTCATTGTTTTGAATAAAATTTTCTTTCAAAACGTTGTTTTTATTCCTTGATTTAAAGAAAGTTGTACATCAAAACAATGAAAATGTGTCTTAAACGCCGAAACATTCCCATTTTTCCATAATCTGGGTAAGTTGTTTTTTCAGTGCAGGTTTCGAACGTTTAAAACAAATTGGAATTTATGTGCAGGGAATTCTCTTCCTTCTCATATGCATTTTATATACATATATGTACGTATAGTTTTTTCCCCTTTTCTTTATTTTTATTACCTCAACAATAGTTACTTACTCATACGCCCCCACATCGGATCGCTTTGTATGTGACAACTGAAAATGTTTTCTTAAATATCTCGAAAATGGGAGTGCATACACTGCACTTCTAAAAACGCCATCGTAATCTGGAGCCAAAAATTAAGTTGACGTGTTTCGCCGTTTCTCTGTGGTAATTTTTTATAAAAAAAACAAGTGTTTCATTTTACAACGTTATAACTTTTTTGTTTGTGAATAAAGGCGAGAATTTCTTTGGGGGATTCCTCATGGTTTTTTGAGAGCTTCGTATTAGTGATAAAAATAAAAAAATCTAGGGATAGTAACTCCAAAATTTTTAAAGGTAAAACTCAGGACAACCTTTGAGGTCGAAACTTTATATGGGCTAAATACAGTGCTGAGCGAGACCTTTTCTGCGACATTAAGATCATAGAGATCCGACATCAAATAAGGAAGTTATTACAAAAAACGCGATTTAGCTGTTTTTAACGCGGGCCTAAAAAAAAATTTTTTACACCAAAAATAATTTTTCGACATAACTGACACACACTAAACTTTTTTTTGTCCATATAACGTGATACGGCTTAATGTACATACATCTGCAACCATTTCCCTCGTATTTTATGTATAATTTTCTAAAAATGAATGATGTTATGTACAGATGTATATTTTGGGATCAATCATTTTTCATCCAAAAAAGTTAGTTTATAGTTACCTTCCAAGTAATGCAGAAGTACTCAGAACTGAATTTTTTATCGCCATTCCCAAATAAAAGTAGATGGCCTTTTCAAAGAAAATATACAATTAAAATTGACCGCTAGCGTCTTAGTAAACATTTTAAAGTCAGTTTTAAGTTAGATGCACTTCCTGCAGGGATGTAAAAATATATGTACATCCATACATATATACATACTTAGATACATACATACACATATAAATACAAATCTACAAATTACATTCATTGACAAGAATTTTGACAACAGCTCTTAGATTTTTTGTCACAAATTAAGTGATTTGTAAGCTGTTCATGTGTAACATTAGAATTGGCACGAAATTTACATATTTGTGCATGTATGTACATACATACGTACATATAAGTAGATATTTATGCAGACACAGTCGAAATAGAGAATACATAAATACATATGTACATACATATGAATTTGAAAAATTGTATGGAGATATTTTTAAATCATAAAACTAATTTATTGCCTTGTTTATTACTTTATGCTAAAAACAATTTTGTGTTATGCTGTGTGTTAAAATACACACATATATAGATATGTATGTAGGTATTATGTGAGCAACGAAAAAATTTAATTAATCCTAAATATGTGCGTACAAATGTACATTAGATGAGTTTTTTTTTGTATGGGATTCTTTAAACCTTCTCAGATCCTCCCTCCGGCACCGGAATATGAAAATAGGATCTTTTAGACTCTAAATTTTAGAGTAAGTAAACTGAAAAAAAAAATTAACTTTTCCAAAATTGGAAGGAGCTACACCGAAAACCGCGCAAATTCCCAGAATTTCAAGGTATGTTTAGATTTATGTCTGAAAAAAGTTAGGATTTTGCACAAGAAAAAAATTGATACCCACCCATACGAAGAATTAACCGCTAAATCGAATGGCATATTCAGTTTTTTGGTACACTACCCAGGGAAGGTAATAACGCGGCCTAAATTGACCATTTTCTTTTTTTTTCTCATGAATCTTCAATTTCTTGCCCTATACTCTTCCCGAAATCGGAAATTATTTTATTATATTACTAGCTGTACCCGGCCAAGCTTTGCTTTGGCCCACTTCCTATTATAGGTACTTGAAGCGAAAAACGGCACACTTTAAAATATGTTGGAAGTATCTAGAAACCGAAATTATCTCGTGCTGCAGAGCTCAGCACAATTCAGATAAGTTTAAAAAAAGTGAAGGAAAAAATTGATATTTTCAAAAATTGGCCCTCTTCATGTTCTTATCCCATTTTTCTTCGTATTAGTCTCCAACTGCCTTTCCCTCTACTTTTCTCTTTCTCTTTCCCTTTCCATTTATCTTTCCTTTCATTTCCGTTTCCTTTTTCCTTTCCCATCACATTTCCGCTTCCCTTTCTCTACCGCTCTCTCTTACCACTCCTTTTCTGTGTTTCTCCTTTTTATTCCCCCCTCTTATTCCTTCTCTAATTCCCTGTCTTACTGTCTCTCTCCCCATCCTCTTCATTCCATTTTTATTATATTCTCCCTCTCCTTTTCCGTCCCTTTGCCTTTGCCTTTCCCAGTTTCATTAATCTTCCCCTTTCCCTAGGGAACTGGGTTTAGCATAACATATCCTACATTCCACTTCTCATTTGATATCATCATTGCTTAAAAACATTCCGTGGCGTCCGAATCGTCTCTTTTACCCATAATTGGGTATCGGGACTAAGAATCACTATTAAAATATCTCTATATAGCAGACCCGGTCAACACTTTCATTTTATATCAGTATTGCTCAGAAGCATCCCGGGCTCATCCCAGTCCACTTATTGACCCACATCTGGGAACTTCACCTAGGAACCATAATGGGTACGGTATCTGGAGACTTGACCAAGAAATCGTAATGGGTACGGTCCTACATGAGAGTCCGCTCAACACCTTTCATTTGGTACCAATATCCCTAAGATATATCCCGATTTTATCCGGGTCCACATATTGACCCATACCTTGGGATCCCACCTAGGAATCGTCATGCGCCGTGATTAAATAACAATATCGCTGAGAAATTATCTGGGGCCATCCGGATCCACATTTTGACCCACATCTGGGGACCTGACCTAGGAATCATAATGAGTTCATCTCTATGTAAAAGCCCTGCCTTTCAGTTGACACCAATATCGTTCAGAAATTTTCCGGGGCCATCCCGGTCCACGTTTTGACCCACATTTAGGGACCAGACCTAGGAATCATAATCAGTTCATCTCTGTGTAAAGGCCTTGCTCAGCACTTTTCATTTGGTATGAATATCGCTGAGAAATATCCCGGTGTTGTCCGGGTCCGCGTGTTGACCCACACCTTGGGACCCGACCTAGGGATCGTAATGAGATAATTTCTATGTAAAATCCCTGCTCAAAACCCTTCATTTGATACCAAAATCACTGAGAAATTTTCCGGTGTCATCCGGGTCCACGTTTTGACCCATATTTGGGGACCCGTCCTTAGCATCACAAATAAAATAGTTCTATGTTGAAGTCCTCATCAAGACCTTTCATTTGATACCAATATCGCTCAAAAACATCCGAGGGTCATCCGGGTCCACTTTGTGACCTATATCTGGAGACCCGGGCTAGGCATCACAATTATAATAGTTCTGTGCTGAAGTCCTCATAAAGACTTTTCATTTGATACCAATATCGCTCAGAAACATTCGAGGGTCACCCGGTCCACTTTTTGACCCATATCTGGAGACCCGACCTAGGAATAACAATGAGTACTACTCTATGTAAATTCTCTGATCAATACCTTTCATTTGATACCAATATCGTCCAAAAATATTCAGGGGAAATCCGGATCCACGTTTTGACCTTTTGACCTATATCTCGGGAACCGACTTCCGGATTTGAAAAAAATATGTATATAAACCATCTAGGGCAAAGTACTAAGCTGGTGTGTAAATTTGGTCAAAATCCCTCCACGCGTTTGGGCGAAAGCCGGCGACAAAGAAATGGGCTTGATTTTTATATATATATAGATAGATTAAAACAATCACTAACAATCCAAAAAACCGTCTTCAAGAGCAAAATTTTTTTAAAAATTTAGAAATTTTAAGGTATGTTACCCTTTTATACCCGACTTTACTTCACTTAAACTTGATGTACTCATCCAAATATTATTAGATTTTTAATAGCTACACATTTATGGAAAGCGCATTAAATAACGCAGCCTACCATGTGATTTAGTTGAAAAATAAACTCATCTAATGTACCTACATACATTAGGTCAGGGCAATTTGCTTTCAGTAGTATACCATGGCGTATGAGTAACCTTGACATTTCTTAGCGTGGAATAAAGTAAAAAACACCTTCCAAACAGCATACGTCTACGCAGGGCCGCCGAGAGAAAATCCGGGCCCGGGGTCAAAATAACTACGGGCCCCTATACTAAATGAACAAATTCTCAAAATCAAAATTCAATGAATATATAGTTACGAACTTTAATTTATCTATACATTAATACAGATCAAGTAAATATGTTTACATAGAAATATACATATTAGGGTGGGTCAAATGTATTGTCAAAAGGCACATCCAGTTTCCGAATCCATGGGTATGGAGTAATATTGTCCAAGGGACCATAGGTCTGAATGAATTCTGTTTAAATACATATTGCTTTATTTGTATGAAATAAATTTCTTTAAATTGGAATACAAATATTTGTTGGTAATAATTTAGTATATCAAAAGACTGATTCTGCTGAACGCTTTAGTGAAACAGCAATCGAATTCAACTGTACGAAGCACCAAAGCAAATTTTAGCTTCGGAAGCTTTGTTTGTTTTCGGCGTATCGCTGTTTACATACATACATACACGTACATATGTATATGAGCATTTCCTCGGCGTTCCGGACGGTATGTTCGCACGATTTTTTGAACTCTTGAGGCAGAAATATCACGAAATATTGTATAGTTTTATGATAAAGGGAAAGATTTACGCCACGGATAATGATTAAAGTATGTTAGCGACAGAAATTTAGTTTAATGCCTCTGTTTTAGCTACTTTTAAAATATGGACGTGTTTTTGTAGCGTCCGGAACGCAGTTTAAGTGGCTTACACAGAGGCATTAAACTAAATTTCTGTCGGTAACATACTTTTGTCATTAGCTGTGACGTAATCTTTCCTTTTATCATAAAACGATACAATATTTCGAAATATTTCTGCCTCAAAAGTTCAAAAAATCGTGCGAACATACCGTCCGAAACGCCCAGGAAATACCCATATCGCTGTATAAGAATTTGCATCATACCGAATTTTTCTGTTGCAACAGAAAACGAATTCAAATGTATGCTGCAAAGTCGACGCCATAAACCAACAATTCCTTAAATGGGATGCAGACACGTTAAGAGATTTATAAAATTTGTTGAAATTTAAAATGATTGCTATCTACGAAAGGTGATTAAAGGTGTTGTTTGTTTATTTTCTGTAGCAAAAACTTGGATATCATTTTGAGATTCCCGGGCCCTCTAAAGCCCGGGCCCGGGGCAATTGACCCCCTCAGCCCCCCCCCTCTCGTCGGGCCTGCGTCTACGTTTTAGGGTATAACTTTTCAATTGTTGACACCAAGAATAATTTCTGTCTCTCAATATTCTCTTCTTTTTTTTTAAACCAGAATGGTTTTAATTTTATGCTTTTTGGCATTGTTATATATAAATACCAAAATGGTATTAAAATTAAACTAAAATTTTTACTGTGCACGCATTCAACAACTCTACTCAACTTTTTAGAGCTGTATTTTTAGACAAATCTAAAATGAATGAAATGGTAAAAGCTCATTGTTAAGTGGAGTACTTATTTGCTGCTGAAGGTCGCATTGGAGCGCACAGGAAGACCAATTAATGCCGTTACATACAAAAGTTCGCTTGTGTTTGTTACAATGTATGTACATATGCATATACATGTATGTACGAATGTAAAGTATGTAATTATACTTGCGCTTATTTTCTTTAATAAAGAGCTTTTAAATCTGGCTATGCTGGTTTAAAACTGTAAAGGGCGGCTTTTTACAAATGTAGTTGATAGCACACAACAGAATGGACAATTCCATGAATGGATATATGTATGTACATATGTAAATATGAATATATGATGCCTTGCAAGTGCATCGATATGTATGCTAGCGCTAACTAAATGCTGCTTACTTACTTACATACCAGTACATGTGTATGTCGAGTCTGAATAGGCGGATAGTCAAACAAACAAACAAACAGAAATTCACAGCCACATTCGCCATTACATTAAGCTGTGTGTGGACGGCCATCAACGTCATGTGGCAACACCCAAACAACAGCCGTTACGATCAACAAACCAACCAAATACCTAAATAGTACATTGTTGGTTAAGTATGCTTTCTGCATAGAATTTAAATGCTGGTGTGGGTGTGAGTGTTTTTATGGTGATAAACACATGTACGCATATGTAAGTACACTTATTAACACTTAAGTACGTGTTTCTTCGAAGGAGTGAAGTAAAAATGGAACAAAAATGGATGCAAACCTATGAAATTCCACTAACTTTCAATTTACAAGGTGACGCAAAATCTTGCACGCGTTATTTTTGCGATGATTTCACTGCATGTTTTACCGTGAGATATTTTCTTTTGATTTTCAAATATCTCTTTCTTCTTTTGTGTGGTAGTTGACGCCAAGTAGAAACGCAAAAGGAGGCAAAATAATTATAATAATTTTCCATCCGATCTTTAAAAGCCATTAGAGACATCGTCTAGCCTTGCTCTGCTGCCATGCGATATTGTTTCTGTATCAAAACATCGCCAATCTTTCGTTTATCTGCGCCTAGAACGACAAATCCAGGGCTGAGCAATCTTAAGCAACTCCATAGCTTCGATAGCAATTTCCACGAACATATTTACTCTTGCAACACCTTTCATTTCTTCTAAGTACAAGCAAAAAAGCTTTTTATTCTCAATACATGTATGTACTTATGTACATATGTACTTTTAGTGCTGCTGAAGATGAGTTGCACTATACGCAAACCCCATCTCTAAAGAACAATTGTTGGCAAGTTGAGTTGAATTGCAGCTTGGCTGTGCGGATGAAAAAAACTCGTATAAGTCGAAAAGAAGCGCATTGTTTGTGGATCTAGCAGCTTTTTTTATTTTTTGATATCCGCATACACTTGGTAACGGCATTGAAAATTGCATGTGCAAGTGTTTTGTACATACATACATATGTATATACATACATACCTTACATACTTGCCTTACATATGTGCCAGTATGTATGTAAATAACAACTAATTACAACCATGTTGACATAATAAATATGTAGTGCATGCTGCCCTGCTCAGACAGTAGCCATGACTCAATTTATCTCTGGTACAATCGCATTGGCCAACAGTACACACCCTCACACACACACCAAGTGATGTCCAGAACAAACAAAAAAGAAAAATTAAGAAACAAGTAAGGAAGCCTAAGTTCGAGTGGAATCGAACATTAGATACTCAGCTGTATGTTTTCATTGTTTGTTTGCGTTTGCTGGATTTTATGTAAAGCGAGTGCTGCATAAAGTGGGCGTAGCCACGCCCATTTTCAAAATTTTTATCAGTCATCCAACTAAGCATATGAATATTATTCTTTGTGAGGATCCCGACCCTAATACACTGCACCTTTACACGGACGGCTCCAAATTGAACAATAGAGTTGGAAGTGGGTTTTTCTGCGAAAAGCTTCATCTGAAAGTAAGTTTGCGCCTACCTGATCACTGCAGCGTCTATCAGGTTGAGCTCATAGCAATATGGGTAGCAGCTCGTCGCCTGATAGATCTGCCAGACATAAACTCTATCAAAATCTTCTCTGACAGCCAAGCTGCCATTAAATCCTTACAGAGTAACAATGCTACATCTGTAGTTGCAATGAAATGTAGGGAGTCTTTGAACAAACTACCCGAAAGGTGCGACCTGAACGTCATTTGGGTTCCAGGCCATAGCAACGTTCGGGGCAACTGCATTGCAGATGAGTTAGCAAGGGAGGGCACAAGCTTGCAGGATATCACATCTGCGACATGGGTTGGCCCCCCGCTTAACTCATGCAAGCACTGGTTGAGATCTCGCTCCATTGAACAGGCTAACGCTAGATGGGCCAGGGAGTCAACTTGTGTGATTTCTAGGCAAATCTGGCCTAGACTGGACGAGGCTAGATCTGTATCGGTGCTGCATCTGAATCGGCTCTCTATAGGTCCGCTGGTGGGACTTCTAACAGGCCATTGTCTTATGGGCACTCACGCCTCTCGCATGGGCCTATATAAAAACGACTTCTGCCGCAGCTGCAGGGACGTGGAGGAAATAGAGAGTGTTGAGCACTATCTATGCCACTGCCCCGCACTGTCGCTATCCAGGTACCGCTTTCTCCATAAACACTTTTTCGAGTGCCTGGCGGAGATGGAAAATGCAAGGACACTAGATCTTCTGCGCTTCATGAAACAAACGCGCTGGTTTAGCTTCACGGGCATCTAATCTTATCATACTATTGAATCTAATTTTTTCCGGAAAGGTTTGTAAACAGGGATAAGGAAGCCAGGGCTCCCGTGTGGTATCACAATGGGCCACCTCGGCCTAAGTGTGTCCCCGCTTTCATGAATTGCGGAGACAGCCACCTCAACCTAACCTAACCTTATTCTTTGTGCAAAATTTCATTCCTTTATGACTTCCAGTTACAAAGATGTCACGTTACAAATTCCCAAAGGGTGTTCCAGAAATATCTTTGCTAAAAAGTAGGCGTGGTCATAAACCGATTTCAATAAATTTTTGCGTGTCTATTAACACAAGTTATAAAAGTGTATAAACCAAGTTTCATCATCTATCTATATTATTTGTCGAGTTATGGGCTCCGAAATCTCGTAGATTCCTTTGTCTAAAAGGAGACGGTGCCACGCCCATTTTCCAAAATTTTTCTATTTTTTGTTTCCGGTCTATTGTAGAAATCATACCACAAAATTTCAATGAATTATCTTTACATTTGACAAAGATATCGCTTAAAATGTTTTTATTTTTTTTTTTTTTTTTTTTTTTTTTTTTTTTTTATTTATTTATTCAAACTATTTGTACATATAAGCTTTTAGGGCTTTTATAGTACATCTGATAGGTGGTAACAAATTCTGGTATTTAACATTAATTTCTTAAAAACTAGATACATTTAATATAAATTACGTATATAAATCAAAGAGTAAATATACAAAGATAGGAACTTTAGATAAATAAATACATTGGGTAGATAGAGGATAAAAGAATAGAGAAGAAAAAAAAAAAAAAAAAAAAAAAACATCAAGAAGAGAGAGGAGTTAAATTGCAATAAGTTATTTAATTTAATTAATTGACTTGAAATAATTGTGAATCACCTTTCTGTAGTTGCTCCTACTGAGAGTCACCTTAATGGACTCAGGAATAGAATTCCAAAGTCTCACAGCATTAATGAAAAACAGCCTTGACGAAGACAGGTACACATATTTGGGAATAATCAGATTTTGATGTCTATTTGATCTGGTAAACATAAGTTTTTCATACAGATAATTGGGACATTTATATACAATAAGTTTGTGCAGGAATATACAATTTCTTGCCGCAAGGTAATCTATTATGCTACATCCAAGAATTTCAGTTTTCCACGGTGAAATGTGGTCATATCTTTTGAGTCCATAAACATAACGCGTTATATTGTTGAATGCAACTTCAATTTTGTGCGACGAAACAGAGTCAAGCTTGCTGTAAACAAGTTCACAATAAGTGATATGTGGCAAAATAAGTTGAACAGCAAGCTTCTTTCTTATATTTAGAGGCGTATACGAGGCAGACATTTTTAACCTGCGCAATACAACATACACACTACTTATAACTTTATTAATATGGTCTGTACAAGTTAACCCAGAATTCACAACAAAGCCTAAATTTTTTATCTTGGAGCTAAACATTAAAATACTGTTACCAATGGTAAGCTTAGGAATATCTTCAACATATATTTCACTGTTACTAATGGGCAAAACATAAGACTTGGCAGCATTTATACAAAGACAATTATCACGGGCCCATTGTGAGATTGCAGACAAGTCACTGTTAATTTGACAACACAAATCCTCAATTAAGCCAATACGACTTGACATATACAACTGAATGTCGTCAGCATAGGCATGGACATTCACATACTGGCATACAGAGAATACATCATTCACAAAAAGACTAAATAAGAGCGGACCAAGAACAGAACCTTGCGGCACACCAGAGACAACATTTTTAAACACAGAAGATGCAGCCGTGCAAGTAACCTTCTGGGTCCTTCCTTCGAGGTAGCTGGCCATTAGTTTAACAGAACAATTTGAAAATCCAAAAAAATGTTTAAGCTTTTTACATAGCAAATCATGATTTACCAAGTCAAATGCTTTGGAGAAATCCAGCAGGCAAAGAAGTGTTAGATTACCATTGTCAAATTGTATCCTAATATCATCAGTTATTTTTAGCATAGCCGTTGAACAGCTGTGCTTAGGTCTAAACCCAGATTGTAATGGAGACAATAGATTGTTTTTATGGACAAACAATGAAATCTGATCTGCCATAAGAGACTCGCAAACTTTAGAAAAGGCTGGCAGTATACTTATCGGTCTGTAATCACTTGGGTTGGTTGGAATATTCTTTTTGGCGATTGGAACAATGACAGCAGTTTTCCACACTGACGGGAAACATGCGGTAGTAAAGCAGTGGTTAATAATATGCGTCAAAGTTCCCAATATATAAGGCAGCACAAGCTTTGCAAACCTCAAAGATATACCATCTGCACCAATAGCATTAGACTTGATTCTCATGAAAGACTTAAGCACTTCAGCTTCTGCTACCGCTTCAAATTGAAATACAGTCTCAGGAGAAAGTTTATCAACAACATTTTTGTCGGGAGGGATGAAGCTGCATTTGTTGGCACTGAAATACTCATTAAGGGCATTCGGATCAATTTTGCATTCAGGCTTAACTTCTCCATGTATATTAAGCCTTTTGAGATTACGCCAAATGTCTCTTGTGGGCAAAGTGGGACTCAGCTTGGAGTTACAATAATTACGTTTCGCAGTCCTAATAATGGCAGTTGCTTTATTTCGGGCAATTTTATACTGCGACCAGGCGAAGTCAGTGCATGTCCTTCTCCATTTAGCAAGCAACCTGTTGCGATTTTTAATCGCCAAGCTTACTCTTCTATTGTACCACGGACAAGAGCTATTTATGGCCCGAACCGTACGCTCAGGAACATGATGATCAAATATTTTGGTCAGGGTTTTATTTAAAAAGTTGAGCTTTTCATCCACAGTCTCAATGAACCAACAGTAATCCCAGTTAACAAATGACAGATCAGCATACAAATTATCAACATTTATGGACTTAAAGTCACGATACGTAAAAGTAACACTATCAACAGGACAGTTAAACGACACATCGAGTGTACAAAATAAAAGATCATGATCAGAGACGAAAAACATTTGATTATACTTCAGTATATGGTCCTGACTGGATGTAATAACAAGGTCTAAAAGGCTAGGATTCGAGTTGTTAGCATATCTCGTTGGTATTAATTTGTTTACAATGGAGAGGCCTGCAGCAGATACGTGGTCAAGTAGCTTAGTGGCATATGAGTCATTTAAAAGAAGATTTACATTAAAATCACCACATATAATATAACGCTCATACTCAATCAAATACATGGATAACTTTACAAAAAACGAATCTAACATGCAACACCTATTAGGGTTATATACACAGGATACTAGAATTTTAGTAACATTGTCAGAGATTTCGGCTATAATGAATTCCGTATCACAGTTATCTGATAAAACTAGAGGCTTAATTTTAAGGGCAGATCTGCAATAAATTGCTACACCACCTCCCTTTTTAGTAGTTCGATCGTGACGAATAATACTGTAATTGGGTATTCCATAATGGCTATCTACAATTATAGGGTTAAACCAGGTTTCTGAGATACATATGACATCAACTGCTGATCCCTCAAATATGTGCTTAACGTAGTCAAATTTATCGCCATTAAGACTACGTGCATTAAAATGAACTATGTTGAAGCCACATGACTGCTTGCATAAAATATCTAACAAGGTCTTATGATTATTATTAATGCCGGAGACAGATTTCCTAGAGGGATTTAAATCATACATATGTATATACGTAGACAGAGCGGAGCATCAAATACAAGAAAGGCAAGACACAACAAAACCCAACAAAAACAAAAGTTATTGCAATAAAATAAGTCATATAGAGGCATAAGCATAAGAACAAACTCATAATTAAAAGGGGAAATTAGAGAGAGCAAGAAAGAGAAAGAGGAGGAAAAGAATATACATGTAACAAGCTTAAAATCTAAAATGACATACATAAAAACTAACATAATAAGTAATTGTATTTGTAAAACATACATGTAATTTAAGATATCGATCTGCTGGTGCCAATAAGAGCATCAACCTCGGCTCTGCTGCATATTAATCTTTGCTCGTCACCCTTTTTTAGTCGCACAAAGACTTTTCCACGGACGGAGAACACCGATGCTAATCTCTTTTTCCGCCTAAGCTCAGATGCATATGTAATCAACTCTCGCTGAGTTTTTGCCAGACTCTCATGCAAATGAATTTTCCCATACCCTGGCAATTGAATGTCAGAAAGCAAAAGCGATCTCTTTTTCGATTTACAAAATGAGGAAACAGTTCGTAAGAGAAGATTTCGATCATTTGCAGAGACCAACTTCACAACAATAGTTGCATTGCTCTTTTTCACATTGTTGCTGGTACGTACCCGAAAGATGTCACGTAGTGGAGGGGGTTTGTGATGAATTGCACTGCACAATTTAGCAAATATTTCAGGCAAACATTCACCATCTGCATGAGGGATCCCGTTGATAATTGCATCAGATGCCACAGCACTGCTTTCAAGAGTAGTGAGCTGAGCTTTGGTTGCGTACAATTCGCTGCGAAGAGTGAGAACATCAGCGCACGCATTCTCAACGGCGCTCACTCTTTTGTCAACGGCGCTTACTCTTTTTTCAATTTCAGCTACGACCAACTTCATATTTGCAGTCTCTGCAGCTAGCTCACCAATCTTCTGCATCATTCTCTCTTCACTTGCTTTCGCTACTGCAGTCAACGGTTTTATAATTTCATCTATCTGCTTATCCATTTTCTTCTCCATCAGTTCTCTCAACTCTTCCAATTTCTTTTCCATCCTATCGAAAATTACTGTTGCTGGAGTGAGGGGAGTCTGCGGGGAAGAAGATGCAACTCCTCTAGGTGGATTTTTCCTTGTTGTTGTTGACATGCTAATATATGTATGTATATAAGTATGTGGAGAAAACGCTTAAGATAGGCAGGTGTTTCAGTCAGGTTGTTAACGCAGCAATGGGGAGATGTACACACGCTTATGCGCACAAATTTTATATTTTTTTATTTGAAAAATTACGGAAAACAACCGAGGAAACACGCAAATATTACTAGCACCACAAAAACACGTCTTACTCTACTGACATATTAAACAATTATTTTTATTAGGTCACTTTATAAGATCCATATATAAAAGTGGGCGTGGCCGTCAACCGGTTTCTCTAAAATTTTGAACATGTATTACTACAAGTAGTGAAAGTGTATACACCAAGTTTCGTCATTATATATCGATTATTTGTCGAGTTATAGGCTAAGAAATCTCGTATATTCCTGCTTCTAAAAAGAGGCGCTGCCACGCCCATTTTCCAAAATTTGTACGGTTTTTGTCTTATGTTTGTAGTTAGACTCCTGCCATAAAATTTTAATGATATATCTTTATATTTGACAGAGATATCGCTTAAAATGTTTTTATTAGGTCACTTTATAAGACCCATATATAAAAGTGGGCGTGGTCGTCAACCGATTTCGGAAATTTTTCGTCCAAACATTTGCCTAAGTAAGTATATCACGCGTACTAAATTTCATTGATATATCTTCAATGGTTTCTGAGTTATGACTCATAAAACTTTCAATATTTGCCCCTTAATAAGTGGGCGTGGCACCGCCCATTTTCCAAAATTTTTGTGATTTTTGTTTTATGTCCGTAGTTGAACTCGTGCCATAAAATTTCAATGATAGGATATCTTTATATTTGACAGAGATATCGCTTAAAATGTTTTTATTAGGCCCCTTTATAGTTCCCATATATAAAAGTGGGCGTGGCCGTCAACCGATTTTGACAATTTTCCGTCAAAACATTTGCCTAAGTAAGTAAATCACGCATACCAAATTTCATCGATATATCTTCAACGGTTTCTGAGTTATAACATATAAAACTTTCAATGTTTGACCCTTAATAAGTGGGCGTGGCACCGCCCACTTTCTAAAATTTCACCAAATTTCTTCATAGGGGCCTGAGCTCAACACGTGGGTAAAATTTCATCGCTCTAGCTATATTAGTGGCTGAGATACCAAATTTCCGATTTTTTCTATATAGGAAAAGTGGGCGTGGTCTTGGTCCGATTTCGCCCATTTTCAATACCAACCGTCCCAGTCTCGATACCAACTTGCATTCCAAATTTCATCAAAATATCTCAATTTTTGCGCGAGTTAGAGTGTTTACAGACGGACAGACGGACAGACGGACGGACGGACGGACATGGCTCAATCGATTTCTCTTTTCACCCTGATCATTTTGATATATATAAGTCTATATCTATCTCGATTATTTCACTCTGTTACAATCCACCGTTATGTGATTAAAACTATAATACTCTGTGTACTAGTACAGCTGAGTATAAAAATCAACAGTTTAACGGTAGCCGCAATGGCTGAATCAACAAATCCGTCGCTCGTTGGGTTTGCCCAAGTCTGCATGCGTAAGTGCGATTACGCCCACAAATGTTAATACCCGTGTGCAGCACCTTCATATCTACATACATACATCAATACATACATACAGATGTTAATAACCGTGTGCACCACCTTCTATCTACATACATAAATACATTTATACGCATGTAGGGGCCAATACAAACAATGTTAAGCTATTCATATTTGCATGATGCAGTAAGGTATTCGTAAAAAAACATGTGACCCTCCATAAGGACATGAAAACATCTATAAATAAATATAAATTTGCGCTTTTTTACGTGCAAAAAAAATTGATTTAAGTTATGCGTTTTGGGAAGCTCCTATGTAGTTTTTACTTCTAAAGCAAATTGGAAAGTGTAGTTATACTGCTTGGAAAGTAGTTTCTTTGACCACTACATCCACATCGACGTTAACCTCCACCTCCTACCCGGTAGCACGGACCGCTGTACTACTACAATAGTTGCAGACAGCAAATTCGAAACAAGGATTCCATATAGGGATGAGTGGGAAGAGCTAAATCGGTGCTACCCACCCCAGGTAGCGTTTCCATCTATACCGATGGCTCGAAACAGGACAACAAAGTTGGAGGTGGAGTCTTTTCACATGACTAGAATCTACAGCTATCGTTTAGACTACCCGACCACACCAGGCTGAAGTGTCAGCTATAATGGAGGCTGTCAACCGTACAGGACATGAACCTATCCACAGGGATCTATTCATCTTCAGCGACAGCCAAACAGCAATTATGTCTCTTGGCTCCAACTCGTTTAATTCTGAAATAACACTAAACTGTCATCGATCTCTACAGGAGATGGCCAAACAGACCCGTCTGCACCTCGTGTGGTTCTTGGGACATAGGGACATCGAGAGAAAATGTAGGGTAGATGAACTTGCAAGGCAAGGCACTACCGAGCAGGTTCTTCCTGACAAAGAACGCATAGGTATGCCGTTCGCCACATGCAAGCTAATGCATAAACAGCATATATATAAACTAGCAAGCGATAGATGGCAACAGAACCCAGTGTGTCGAACATCAAGACAAACCTGGCCGAATTGGGACCACAAGCGATCTATTCAAATATGTACTCTAAGCAGAGAGGAAATCTCGAACCTTGTGGGGATGCTCACAGGACACTGCCTCATCGGGAAACACGCAGAGAGACTGGGTGCACCCTACCGTAGATGCTGCAGAAGCTGTAAAGATGATGAGGAAGAGGAAACAATCGTACAAATCATTTGCCATTGCCCGGCTCTTAACAGCGCCCGACGACGCTTTCTTTGGATACCTTTCCTGGATAGCCTATCTAAAGTCGCGGTTGTCGTCATAAAGGACCTGGTGAATTTCATTAGGTTATCAAACTGGTTTAAAAAGGAGGAGTAATCTGTTTTCTTCTTGTGGTATCACAATGGGCCTCTGCGCTGGCCTGAGTGTGCCCCTATCGCAGCTACTCTAACCAAACCTAACCTAACCTCCACCTCGGCTAACGCGCCACTTTCAGACACTTCAATCTCCCTTTCTTAATCTTTCTTGCTTCGCAAATTCAACAAAATTTTGGCGAATGTTTGCTTTTGAACTTTTCTAAGTGTTCTTGCATTGGTTCGTAACGATTCCTGGAACTTCAAAAGGCATTTACCTCCACATGCTATGATTACTATATAAGCACGCAGCTCAATCCATTATACCAACTGTATGCAAGAGATTTGTAGTTCCTCCGATTCAGCTCATTGACTCAAGTGAATTGTTGATTAATGTTGCATGTATGCAAAAGTATCTATGTAGCGAATTCTGAATGCGTTTTACCGCGGTTAACACTATCCTGCATATATATGTACATATGTATGTATGCGTGTACGAATATTTATTTATTTTCTCTTCTGAAATATTAATCATGTTTTTCTTGATTCGACTTTAAACTTAATTATACACTTGCGGCTCTGATAACTTTTGTCCATCAGAAGTTAAATATATGTATGTACATATGTACGCATATGAGTACGTATATATAAATATTAATGTGCAAAATGAGCAAAAAACGTACGTGGGGTCGAGTAGGGCTATATGTATATAGTTATCAGATATTATATGTACAACGTGTGGTAAGAAATTTAAGGTGACAGAGGCAGAGACTGAGCGTATTCGCAGAAACTAAGACTGAGCGTATTGGACTTGACCGTCGTGATAGATAACTGGCGCCAATTTGAAACACCAAGTTCTTCTCCACCTGATCTTTCCAACGCAGTGGAAGTCTCTCTCTTCCTCTGCTGCCAGCGGTGGATGTCGATAGAAATAATTGCTGTATAATTACATACATCAGCTTTGGAATGGGTATTAACGAAAGGTAAGGGTAGCGCCGTTTGAGCATTAATTTTTATTTCACCGAGACACTACTGTCCACAGCACACTCACTCGCCCTTAGTAGATATGTATATAAAACCTCAGTTAACCATCAGCTTCTCAAATTTACAGAAGCTTATTTATAGCAGAGAAGGAACGAACTTCAACCGAATTCATTTTACATTCACATTAACATTTGATATTTCAATTTTAAAATTTAAATCAAGCATCCTCATAATTATGCATACATATGTACATACATACATATATGTACGTGTATACTCGGCCATACATACAACGTAATGAACGTAAGTTTACTTCAAGGCGTAATGCGCGTGAATGCCAAAGCCCGCACGCCAACGCCAACGCCAAAGCCAAAAGTCTGGTAATTAAATTATCAGTTTAATAACTGCCGCTGGCCTTTGGTCACTCAGTGGTCCAATGTGAATATTTTAATGATGCTACGGTTGTTTGTTGTGAGTTGCTGGTCGTCGGTCGTAGGCCGTTGGTCGAATATCATACCAATACATGATTAACATATTTGACTGCCGTGTCCTTTTTGACTGTTATCTTTGCGTGGATTTACTTAGTATTTACATACATTACATGGCGTACGTGTGCAGTTCATGACACTTGTATGTGCGGGTGGTTTATACGATAATTGGTTAAGTCGTGACTCTCATTATGACTCGTGCGATTAAATGGCTTTTAATGCAGTTAATTTTGGAAATAAGGATAATGTGGATTATTTTTTAAGGATTTAAGCGGTGTTTCGATAAATGGGATTTTGTTTTTTAACAAGACTATGTTGGAAAATCTGCATCGGATTCATTAAATTTAATGAGTTAAGAGCGTTGGAGTACCTACTACGGATTCCAATTCCGATTTTTACGATCCCGGGATTTTTGAGATTTGTTTTTATAATCCCGGGATCCCGGGATTTGTCCCGGGATTTGGACCTTAATTATTTTCCCACATTTTGGGGTTGAAAAAAGTAAATATATATTTCGAGGAACGCTACAACTTTAAAGTGCAAAGAAAAAATTGATTTTTATTGCCATCTTTATTATTTCATTAGTAACAAAATAAAATAGGAACGTAAAATCATGCGTATTATTTAATAATAAGAGTTACTTTAAAAACGCAACCAACAAAGAAAATTACATACAAAACATTTGCCTTTACAGTTGGTACTTTTAGGATATTAATAATAAAGCTTGTGATCATTTGATAATTTCCAATACAAGTTTTTAGAATTTAATGACGTACTTCGTTTAAGCGAATATTTCCAAGCTTGCCGAAAAATACTGAAAATTAATACAACATTCGGAAAAAAATGAAAAATCGGATGCAGAAATTTTTAGATGAATTCCGAGTATACAACTGCGTATTTTATTTTAGTACATAATGTGAAATTCTCAAATAAAATTAAACTTTTTCCTGGTTTTTACTAATTTTATTTTTGAAATTTTTTTGCATTTTCTTCCATTATTTACTTTTCTTGGGAGGAAATTGCAAAAACCTTTGAGAAATAAATGGTCAGGAAATAGAAATTATCAAATGAATTTTACCACAAGAATTCTAACGATTTTAAAAATAACTAACGTACGTTTCCTTACAACGCGTATTTGACAACAAAAAAAATTTAACTACACTAGTTTATAGCCAAAAAATATCTAAAAATTCAGGTATGGGGAGGATAGGTATGGGACTGCTGAGCTCAAAACTATTTTTTTTTAATGTTTTGTATGGTTAGGTTTTGAGATAACGGTAATTTGGTGTTTCTTTGGTTATCACTTCACACAAAAATTATTTTCGGAAATCACAAATGCGATAACCACAATTAAGCAGGCTAATTTTTAAAAGAATAAAACTTTCCTGAATTTTACAACTTCCTACAAAAACTTAATTTTAAAATCAAATTTTTTTGAAATATCGCAAGTAGTTAATAACATTTTGATTTCGACCAGCGAGGTAATGTCCAATTACTACAAGTTGTACATCGACAATTTTAATTTTCTTTCGAACGAGGTACTGTACTGCTTGTGATTATCCCATTTGTGACTCCCGCGAAAATAATTTTTCAATGAAGTGATAACCAAAAAAACCTAACCATACAAAAAATTAAAAAAAAATATAGTTCCGAGCTCAGCAGGCCCATATCTATTCTCCCCCAACCTGAATATCTTGGTGTTTTATTTAAATTATTTGTAGTGTTATTAAATCAAAAATATTAATGCTTACTTTGCTTTTTTTATTCTGGCAAAAATGTTAAACCTATTCTGCATTTTCTTCATACTGTCAAGTTTTTTTATTCTCTTCCACAAAGATTCCACACATTTTTTAGGGCTGTTTGTTCTATAGACAAAATGTAAAACTGGCCCGACTAAGGGGCAACATTTTCTGTTCTTAGCACAAAAGGGTTGCATTATTTTTGTTTCATTTATCACATGAAAAATGCACCATTTTCATAGGTCACAGGGCATATGTTGATAATGCTGCTATGTAATAATGCAACAGTAGTATACATATCTGAGACCAATAAAAATTATATAAAATACAATTTTTCTTTGCTATAATAGGGGAATATTCTCTCTTTATTTTATCCCGAAAATCCCGGGATGAAATTCTAGTAATCCCGGGATTTCCGGGGAGTCAAAAAGAGCGGGATCTCGGGATTGGAATCCCTAGTACCTACGTATGTAAGCTGGTAAGTAAATGGGATGACCTCCCATCGGTTTTAATTGAAATAAAAAGCACTTCCAATCTGTTATTACAATAAGCAGAATGTTATTCATTCCTTAAAGCACTGACTTTACATTTAAAACGCTAAATAATGTTTAATTCTAAGAACATTTCTTTTTGTTTTTCAACACAAACTCACCTCAATTCTCCAAATCTCCACACCGGCCTTCTGACCTGCATTTACAAAAGCTTGATTTTTAACCGGTTCCATTTTTTTTTGTTGCTATCAAACTAACACCAGCACAATTTTTGGCGCACTAACAGCTGTTTGTATTTTGATTTTATATTTGCTTCTGCTTCACTTTTCCTTTTCGCTGGTTTAACGAACAATTTTCAAGGTTGAAGTGGAACGCACACGATTCACAGCTGTAAAATTTAACAAAATTTAAGTTATAATAAATCATATCATATGTATATACCTAGGTACTTGCATATGTTTTAAATATTAAAAATTATTACAGAAAAAAATTGCTAATTTATTTACTGTAAATGTTTTATTGCGCTCATTAAAAATTTATTTTGAATGCACTGAGTAATGTAAACAGTTTGGTGTCTCGTCGCCTTCGTTTTTTATGTACTCTTGCAATCATGCGCCGATATTAATGAATAACCAGATGCCATATTATTGCTGCCATTATTTGGCTACAGAAATTTAAGCAACTTTGCACTTGTACACTTACATATGTATGTACACTGGTGGCTAAAAAAAAAACTGATTTGTTTGCATTTGAATTTCTAATTGAATTTTTTATGTATAATAACAAATAACTAAAATAATATATTAATAGCTAAGAAAAACTAGTAAGACTACGTACCTTTCATGAGTGAGGGAAATGTAATGTCACACGGTCTTATTTTCATGAATCATACTGACCCGATCTTGACATTATTGTAATTAATATACATACACAAATACAAATACTGCAAGGTTTCATGACCTTAGCTATTTAAATGGATAAGTGATACCCCAAAGAGTTTATGCCTGAACATTCGGCTGTAAAGTAGCTCTATATTATAATGGTGCGATCTGGTCGGTTCCGACAAATAATAAATTTTTCATAAAATAATCAATTTTTAATGGTCTTCATATATTAAGAAGTTATCACCTTCCCTTCTAATACTTACAATAATCATGTTTTAGATCAAAGTTTAAATGCCATCTCAAGTTAATTGAAAATATAAACATTTGATTTTTGCTGCAAGTGTACACGTGTGTGCATTTTGTGAAAGTGAAATTTTTGGCATTTATCGATTTTCCTGGGAATACCAAATGTGAGAATTTGCACATATGTATGCCATAATGAAATCATCACCTCAAGGGCTGTCAAAAAAATTTGATGGCTGAGAGAAATGATATGAAATGAAAAGTGAAAAGCAAGTCTCCTGTGAATATGTAGTATGTACGTATGTATCTCTGCATGCATATCAGCCATCAATACAATACAATTTATTTTCCTTTACCAAAAAAAAAACGCTTTCTGGTGTGAAATTTTTTGCGCATTAGTTGTCAGTGGAAAGTTAATTAATGCCGCACAGGCTAGAGATAGCTAAAAAAAATATTCAGCTACAATAAATTTACGCATTTCGAAACATGTGAATATGTAAATTTGTATAGTATAAATGTACATATGTATGTAAGTGTGTACCCATATACACAATTTTAAGATGTTTTTGTTTACAATTTTTTATTTTTTTATCTATGCCATTTGTACAATTTTTTTTTATTAATAAATATGGACCATAATCTATCCAACACTGAAAGAAAAGCAGATTTTCATTTTTTTTTTATTTTTTGAATAAACTTATTCAAGACATTGCTAAAAAAAACTAAATGGCAATAAGTTAAATCGTTTACATCCCAATAAACACAGCGGATTCGCCTCGAATTCGCGTCGGATTCGCTTTCTCTGATTATATTATCGCGGCAATAGTTCGCGGAGACAGATCGGCGAATCCGAATTCGTAGGCATGTCACCCATCACTAGCGATTCGAGAATTTGTTCATTCTCGGATCGCTGGCGATTCGAATTTTTTATCATTAGCGATTCGAGAATTTTTAATTTCTATGATCGTTGACGATTCGAAAATTTGTTCATTAGCGATTCGAGATTTTTTTTATAAATGGCGTTTCGAAAAATTAAAAGTTCAGAATTTGGTTTACAATGGGTTAAATCCGTATAAAATAATACAAAGCATTTAAAATATTTTTATAAGAACTATAATGATTTTTTAGTGCAAAACAAATTAAAAAAATAAAAAAAAATGATATCGCGAAAATTTATTTACTCGAACTTGCCGCGAACTCGAGGCGAGTCCGAGAAATTACATTCGCGAAAATCTGCTTTCGCGAACTCGCCTCGAATTCGCCGCGATATCATCATCGCGTCTGTGTTTATAGGGATGTGTATCTCATAAATACATATGTACACTCAAAAAAAAAATTTCTCTCGATCAAAGACATAATTTTCCTTATTTTGAACACGCGTCCCAATACAAAATTTTCTTTGTTTTGTGTAAATTTTCTCAAAAATGTGGAAAAAACATAAAAAAACATTCAAACAAATTCGTTGCCATGGGGATTTGTATGGGAATTTAATTTCTCAAAATTAAAGAAATCAAGTCTTCAAAACAAGGAAAGTTGGGAATGGAATGGCGCTTAAAGAATTTTTCATTACTAGCCGGACCCGTGCGCATCTTGCGCAAAAAATAACAAAACATACGTGGCGCCAGTCGGTATGGTTTGTGCTGTCACGCCCATTTTAAAAAACTTATTATTTATTTGGTTTGGTGGACCTTATGGAACTTTCAATGAATTGCCTATATGTTTGACAAAGATATCGCATAAAATTTTTTTATTATCCCTATATAGGTATGTATGTGCAATATATTTTTATATATTTTATATATATTTTTATGTGCGTATATGTGGTTCTTGCCGACTTGGGTAATTTTTTTCCACACGTTTGCCTTGGCTTAATCGATTTATCTGCTACAGTTCCTGAGTTTTGAATTATAAATCTTTGAAAATTTTCTCCTATTGGCCCATTTTTCAAAATTTCTGCACGTTTCCTCATAACGGCATAACGTTAGTGACTGAATTATCATGTTTTACGTGTTTTTCAAAATACACACATATGCCTTATTTTCAACACCAACTTTCTCTGTTCCCATTAGAATCTGTGTACCAAATTTCATTAAAATATTTCTATTTTTGCGCAAGTTAGAGTGTATACGGCCGGACGGACGGACATGGTTCAATCATTTTTTTCATCCTGATCGTTTTGATATACTCGTATATATTAAGGTGGAGTGAAAATTTTTTTTTGGAAATTCAATTTGTTCCAAAGCCAGAACGGCACCTTTCTAGCCCAGTAATAAGCTTTTAAAATTTTATTGACCTACTCGCATGTTTAGAGGTGCCCCCAGCCCCACAAAGTTGAAAAAATAGCACGATCTGATACAAATTTGAAATTTCTACAATTATGAAATCAAAAAAACGAAGTATGAGGATTGATAAACAGGCTAAGTTGAGTATAAAAGTGATTTTTTTTTTTTGAAAGCAACAACAACCAAAGTTATTAAAGGTCAAAGTTTATATTATGCATTTTTTAAATTGCAATTACTTAAAAACTACTGAACCGATTTCAAATATTTTTATACCATTCGATAGGTATTATGATTCCCTTTAATTTGATATACATTTTATGTGGGTTCCATAACACTCCCCGGTGCGGGGGTAAACCCCCCTTTTACCCCCATTACTTTTCATATAAAGTACCACGCCCAATAAAACACCGTTTCGCATGCATAGCTAATTAATACCTTTAAAACGATGCCTTACTTATTAATTTTTGTGAATTATGTGAGCAGAAAAAGGGATATTTATAAAACACCAATTAGAAATAATATATATGATTTTAATGTATGAATTTTTTCAAAACAAATATATGAAACCATGGTAACGCATGTAACAACAATATTTTATAAACCTTTTAACATGTTTTAAGGAAAATTTACTCAAAACAAAGAAGGTAGTGTTCAAAATAGGTAAACAATTTCTTTGACCCCTCCATATATTTTTTTTCTCTCAGTGTATGTATCTCCCCTTTTTTTACTAATGTTCAAGCAATATAGCAATCGATTTGAATTTTTTGCCGAAGCTGTAAACAATATTACATATGTACATTAGGGTTTTCCGTTCATGTATGAAAAAAGTTTTTTTCGAGCTACGCTATCGCAAGAGGTATCAAAAGTTGCGTAATTGAAAACAGATCACAATAAATGTAAAAAACCCGGAATTGAATTCAATCTTGAGGGCTCTACCGAGATCTGAAATTTTGTTAATTTCATATATTTGGAAACCTAAACTTTAGAGCTAAAATAATAAAAATGTCATACTAAAAAGTTTTTTTATTATTGAGATTAACCATATAAGTACAGAGAAACAAATTTATTACATTTAATTAATTTAAAAAACTTAGAATTCAAATATATTTTTCTGTCCAAATTTTGGTATTTCTGCTTGAGATTGCGACTATAATATTCCTTTGAACCAGTGGGGATATTTTTGGCTTCCGTCCGCGTGTTTATACTTTTGGATTATATTTTACAGCATTTTCGAATATTATTTCAAAGCAATTTCGCATTTGGTCAATTTCCCGGCACGAAAAACACTTCTTTTGGAGATTTTTTCTTTTTGCTATAAGTTGAATAGTGCAGGGGTCTCCTCGACCCATTCTGAGTCCCTGATGGTATTATAGGGTTAAAAACCTAGTATATTATAAAACTTTATTTGATATTCAGTGAATTAGTTTTTTATTATCTACAATATTCTCTACCCTTTCGAAAAAAATTTTAATTGAAGTTTGGTGTCCCTATTATTTTTCACAAGCTGAAACGAACTCACTCCAAAATCACACAAAATCATCAGCCATTATCAAACGACGCAAAAAAATGGCCGATTAAATAACTTTCCTTACTTAGGAGACATCTGAGCAAGAAATTAATATATAAGTTTTGACCATTGTTTAGAAATTGAAGCAGGATCGATCTTTGAAATATTTCGAGGCAAGTGTCCCTATTATTTTTCATATGACTGTACTACCTAAAAAAATTAATTGAATAAAGAATTTTTAACTGAATTATTTTTAAAATTAAAAAAAAAAAGTGCTGCAAACCTATTTCTGTGTTCAGGGGATTTTTGTTTATCTGATATGACTTTCGTTTAAATAAATTAAATTAAATAATTTTAACATAATTCGTTTTAGTAATAATAATAATAATAATAATAATACCCAACGGTTTACCCTCCATATCCCGCCCGACCGACGCGAGGGGCGCCAATCCGCATGACGCACGGATATGTTTTTTTTTGTTTTTTTTTTTTTTTTGTGCCGAGTCGTACAGGAAGGGGTTTGTTAGGTGTCGAGATCTAAAACTATTCAGCTACAGAACAAAATTCATCAGCTGATTGTATATCATTTATTAAGTGAGGCTAGAACTATTTTTTTATAATAAAAAGCGAGTCTGAAGTGTCAAACGTGCTGGAGTGATTATTAAAGTCATGGCATAAGCGGCGGAATGGTTCATTTAATTCGAAATTTGTTTTGCAAGGTTTCACAAATAGTGGCTTGAAATGCCTCGATACTCTACATGGAACGTTAAAATATAACTCACTTAGAAGGCATGGGCTATTTATAAGTCCAGTGATTAATTTAACCATAAAAACTATACCAAGCATCTCTCTACGACTAGAAAGTGAAGGCAAATTAATGAGTTTTAAACGAGAAGTGTAAGGTGGAAGAATGTAATCTGAGTCCCAACGAAAGTTCCGCAAAGCAAAAAGCAGGAACTGCTTTTGGACAGATTCTATTTTATCTGAAAAACACTGGTAGTGGGGATTCCAAATAATAGATGCGTATTCCAAGATAGGTCTAACTAAACTTGTAAATAGAGCTTTTGTGACGTAAGGATCATTGAACTCCTTAGACCATCGCTTTATAAATGCAAAGACAGCTTTAGCTCTGTTGACAGTGGAGTTTATATGGAGGTTAAAGGTGAGTTTGGAGTCCATTGTGACGCCAAGATCGATAAAATTAGTTACCTGATCTAGATTATACTGTGATATTTTATAAGAAGCTGGTTGTACTGTTCTACGAGAAAAGCACATAACTTTACATTTTTTTAAGTTTAGCGGCATGTAGTTTGCTTTACACCAATGAACAAGGTTGTTAAGATCTGCTTGTAAGAAAGATCTATCTTCTATAGAGGAAAATGATTTAAATAGTTTTACATCATCAGCATATAATAAGATCTTAGAATGTTTTATTACAGACGAAATATCATCAATGAATAGCAGGAACAGAATTGGCCCAAGGTGGCTTCCTTGGGGAACGCCCGAAGGAACGAAAATGACATCGGAAGAACAATTTTTGAAAATAACTTTTTGAGTTCTACCATGTAGGTATGAAGATATCCATCGAATAAAACTGGGTTGAAGACCTATTAGACCTAGTTTACGGATGAGCAATGAATGACATACTTTGTCAAAAGCTTTACTAAAATCCGTGTAAATTACATCTGTGTGAGCATTTTCTCTAAATCCATTTGAAACATAAGTTGTGAACTGCAATAAATTAGTTGTGGTAGATTTTCCAGTAGAAAACCCATGTTGAGATGGCGATATTGATGAGGAAATAGAGTACTTCAGATAATTAACAATGATTGCTTCAAATAATTTTGGAACCGCTGACAGCTTGGCTATGCCTCGATAATTTTCAATAGAAGACCTACTGCCATTTTTGTGTAGGGGTATTATAAAAGATTCCTTCCAAACTAATGGGAAAACACCTTTTTTTAGAGACAAGTTAAATAAGGATGTTAGGGGTAAAGTACATTATTCATTTAATTTTAATTGCGAATTCTGTAAGGCTGCGAAAGAAAACTTTTTACACCTACTTTAGTGTCAATATGTGTATATTTGAATTTGATGGATTTTTTTTTTTTTTTTGCATGTTAGAAATAATAAAAAATAACATATCGTTATGAAGTTAAAGCATTTTATTTTATATGAAGTTTTAATAGTTTTTCTCTGAGATGATACTTAAAAACAATATACATATCAGTGGCGGATTAACAATCTGGTGGGCCCTGGGGCGAAATTTTTTGGGGGGCCCTTTTCCATATAAATATTTTGCGATTAGAATACAGTTTGATCGTTATAAATTTAAATTGCGGTTCATGTAACATAATTGATCATTGGACGTTGTTTTTCTCTGTGCATTAAACGCACTACTCCATAATATTGATGTCATTTTATATTGAAATTTTTTGGTTATTGTTATAGTCGGTGTTTAAAAAATTGCAATAACTTTCATTTCGATGCTTACAAACAATACTGTACTAAATCGACTTAGTACATTTTCCCGTTTTTGGCGTTTACAAGTATTACGTGTCTTAATTTAGATGCTATCTAATTTTGGTATCAATCGGACAATCCAATCAAAAGTTATGAGCAAAAGTGTACATATAATACAACTCGAGATTTTTACAGAATAAAAGCTTTGAGAGCTTGCCATGAAAAACCACGCAGCAAATTTTTATTTTTTCTTACGATTTTATATGAAGCGTACCCTAGCTTTGATATTGTCGAGTTTTACAAGTGAAAATATACTTAGCATATAACTGAAGTTTCATATCTGAGTTTAAACTTTGAGAGCTTCTCCTGCAAAACACAGTTTTCAGACTTAGTACAGTTTTGTTTGGAAGCGTCGATTTCATTTGCTATCACTTAAACTTACTGCTCTGAACAACAAAGCAGTCGTAGTGTTTGTAGTGCCTTTTAAAAATTTTGATTTTGACTTGATTTTGATTTCGTCAGCGCAACAAGTCAAAGTAAGTAAGTAAGGTTTGCTTTTGCACGTTGTATTCAGAAGCAGTCGTGAAATATGAAAATCAAACTTCAGCACACGCAATTACTCATTTTAAAAAGCGACGATAAGTAAAATCAAAAATAATCAACATTTTCACGACTTTTGCTACTTCGACTCAAGTTTTTTAAACACTGGTTATAGTCATTTCGTAAACATGGATAAGTCTAGAAAATATAAGAGTGGAGCTGAAAAGCGCAAATAAAAAAAAAAAAAATAAAGACGAACGCGATAGGCAACTGCTTTCTAAAATACCGAAATTAACAAGCCACTTCGCTAATGCGACGACAACTGTAAACGAAGCAAATTGTGACAATCCTGAGTTTTGTGAATCTACTTCTGATACTTTTTCAATTCCATCAACGTGAAAGGAGGTTAATTTCCAACATGTTGACAGCACGATCGAAGGTGTGCAAAATCCAGACGATGTCGAAAGTTCGGTGAATGTATCAAAAATTGATGAAAGTTCCACCAATGTGTTTTCAAATGACCCAGGTTTGTGGCCTATTCAATTCAATCAATCAATCGTTCAAACTTATTGGATTAAGAAGGGTATGCTATCGTTGGTATTTCAATATAAGAGTAAAAAATTAACACAGAATACTCTTATTTAGGTCCCTCGTCGTGTCGCAATATTGATTTGATCGCAAAGAAATCTGGACAAAGAAACTTTTCTGAATATCATTTGCATCGGGTTTTACCAAATGGAACACAGACCGAACGTGATTGGCATTTAGACATTTTATAACGCATTTATTTATGCATGTTTGTCACTAATGTTACAGATGAAAGATCATTTTCAAAATTGAAATTGATAAAAAATTGTTTGCGTAACACTATGGGAGATGATCGTTTGAACAGTCTATCAGTTCTTTCCATTGAAAATAACTTGTTGGATGAATTAAACTTTGATGAAATTATTGATAAGTTCGTAACACTCAAGTGCAGAAAAGTTGTGGTTTAATTTTGTTGGGCAAATATGTAAATAAAAATCTATCATATTTACATATGAATATTTTTTTTCATGGGCCCCCTTGAGTCCGGGGCCCTGGGGCAATGGTCCCAAAATTTGTTCGATAATCCGCCACTGATACATATATTGTTCTGTTTTTACGATCCAAATTTTCTTGACCTCGCGAGAACACTGAACGTATGAAAACCCATTTTGAGGTGACAACACTGCATACTAGTACCTTCGCCCAGGGCTTGTAGTCTCTTCTAAATCTTTTCTGATTCTAGAATATTCGTAATGTTATAAAATTAAACTTTAGGGAAATAAGAACTTTATGCTTTAGTTAAAGAACCGTATTGTTTTTTTATCGAACTGATTCTCCACGATTGAAAGGCAAATCAAATGCAGAAGCCGAATCAAACCCGTTGTAGAAAATATGTGTATGTACGAGTATTTTCATTGTAACTTTATGGAATTCAGATTTTTGCACTTAAAAGTAAGTTGCATAAAAAATTAAGCGAATAGAACTTATAAGAACGAAAAGAATTACATAGTAAGCATGCAAACAATATGCGGATGTAATATATGTTGTGGTGAGTGGGCGTTCTGACAAAACCGCAAAACTTTAAAGATCGGTAGAGCCCTGAAGATCTATTTGTATTTAGTTTTTAAAACTTGTTTCGTAATTTGCGATCAAACCCGCAAATTTTGAGGGGTCTTGCGTTAAGGAAATCCAAAAAATAATATTTCGGGACACCCTAATGTACATACATAAATTAGCATATATTTTTTGTCAAAACTAAATATCTTATGTTTTCCCATTTGTCCGTTATTCATAAACATAATTCATGTCTATGTTTGTATATATGTTCATATTTATGTACTATACTATACATCAATGATTATTTCCTTAGAATATCGAAATGTGCCGCTTCCACTAAAAATTCACCAATTCACAGCCCAACAAATTTACAGAAATAGAATTTTACATACTGTTTTCTTTTAGGCGAAACACATTTCTTTAAAATGGAACATGCCTGTGCAATGTTTTCTTAGTTAGTAGCTCGTAGCAGAAGAATTAAGCTAATTAAATTCGAATATTTATAAACAAAAGTATACATATGTATGTATGTACAAATTTATGGTATACATAAGTATGTATGTATACTTTTTAATACAAAAATTTTACAAAAGCCGCTAATAAAATTTTCTGGCACATTCTTTCAATGGTGGTTTTTAACAAATTAGCTAGAATACTGCAGTCTCTGGAAAAGTCATTTATTTATGTACATACACGGAGAAAACTATATTGATGTCATATCCATATTTTTGAATATATCACAAATTTTTTTTGGATATAACACGGATTAGTTTTTTCCGTGTATGTATAGTCAAACGTAAAAGAAATACTATATTATAATGTGGTGTTGTTGTTTTTTTAGCCACCAAGACATTCCCCTTAGGCTGTTGGGAGTGTAGGGCAAGTAACAGTATTTTGTCGGATAAATCCGGCATGCTAGTGTAATAGCTCCTTCTGACACTAGCCCAACTGGCGTACAGAGGACTTTTTTGGCCATTATCAACCTTCTTGGCCAATGGATTTTAGTTGTCTCTTACGACAGTCATTCCTTAACTCGGCTATATTCTAAGCCCCTAACCTGCTGGGGCCGACTAAAATATGTAGTAAGAGCGGTTAGTGGATCAATCTAGTAAGTCTTCCACGCGTTCCAAAAATACATTAAATAAATGTGTTTTAATAGAGGTTTACTCGAACTGAGTTCCCGTTGGACAGACATAATTAAAATAAAATTTTGAAATTTTTCATGAAGCTTTTATTGTTAACAACACGAGCTCAAAATGAGTCATGTTTTATTGTCGTTACGTGCAACATGCTGTTACGATTTTTTTTTTTCTTTTGTGGGAGATGCTTAACTTGGGATTATTTTCTAATAGTGCAAACATTTATATTCAATTGCTTTTATTTTAATGTTTCTTAATGTCACTATAAAGCGAATGTTCTCAATTAAGCTCAGTATGCTCTTAAAGCACGAAGTAGTAGCTTCAAATGCAATGGGATACATATGTACACACGAATGTATGCATGTCGAATATTCATTTATGGATGAAACTAGAAAACTAGTCGGCTGATTTAATTTAATTCCTTAAAAAGTATTGAATCTGTGACATTGGCAAATAAACTGGTGTTTTATAAACGTATGTATGTAATAACATAATAATCGTAAATACAATTGTACATTTATGTGAATAAATAGCTATTTGTATCTAAGTGAAATGGATGTATGTACATATGAAAGCCGGCTAATAGGCCTAAAGCCTAAGTACAGTAACCAACATTGTGTTGGATTCACATTTGAAAATATAGGAGCTTAAGTTAACTTTTTTTTTCAATAAAAGTCGATATTTAGTCTCGAAAAAACACATAAACATACCTACTTACATAACTACAAATATCTCACCGCTATCATTAAGTACAAAGCAACATAATTTTCAGCATAAAATTTAAAATTTGATGAGCGCAGCTTATACTCTTGGAAACAGTTTTTTTATATTTTACTTACTAAAAGATATTCGTGAAAATTACGTTAATGATTCGCACAGCTCAATAAAGGGAACTCCTTAAAGTGTGCACACATACATACATATATACATACAGCTCCGGTCAACTAATTAGCAACGCTCCGGCACTGATATTTCTTCCTTTAAGAGTACCGAAATTCCATCGAAATTTTTTGCTCTTTCAGTATAGATATCGTTTTAAATGTAATTTAATAGATTCCACTTGCTTTTCTAGCATACCTCAAATATATCGCATTTTATTAAGACTTAAGCCAAAAATGCAATTTTTTAGTCGGTCACATAATTAACAACGCTCTTATTTTATGGTCAAAAATTTAATTTTTTATTAATAATATTTAATATTTTGTTGTCAAACCATTATTTCTAATCACTGCCTCCCGCCTACGAAGCATTGACTCAAAAAATTTGCGCAGACGTCCTTCGGAATACTTTCACACTCCCACTGCGCTTTTATCAACAAATCAGCGAAATTTCTTATTTTATGCTAGCGGACTTTCTTTTTCAAGTGCTCTCCACATTCTTGATACGTTTTAGGTCCGCACTGCATGAAGTCTAGTCGAGATATCTTAAAAATTTTTCCCTCCATCCGCCGTTTTGTTGATCTTGCGGTAGGTGTCGGATCGTTATCTTACTCAAAGATCCATGTCACCGGCATGTTGTCATCTTAAATAGGGTGAATTGCGTCACTTGATATCGAAATATAATAATGCCGGTCCATGCTACTCTCAATTTTTGTAATTGGCGAAATCCCACGCCAGGACATTGCGTCCCACACCATAATATTACTGCCACCGTGCTTAGATGTAGTGGGAAAGTATTCCGAAGGATGTCTGGGCAAATTTTTTTGAGTCAATGCTTCGTAGGTGGGAGGCAGTGATTAGAAATAATGGTTTGACAACAAAATATTAAATATTATTAATAAAAAATTAGATTTTTGACCACAAAATAAGAGCGTTGCTAATTATGTGACCGACTAAAAAAGTGCATTTTTGGCTTAAGTCTTAATAAAATGCGATATATTTGAGGTATGCTAGAAAAGCAAGTGGAATCTATTAAATTACATTTAAAACGATATCTGTACTGAAAAAGAGCAACAAATTTCGATGGAATTTCGCTGCTATTGAAGGAAGAAATATCAGTGCCGATGCGTTGCTAATTAGTTGACCGGAGCTGTAAGTCAAATTAATTTTCCATGTAAAACGATAAACGATTACCTTGTATGTACCTAAATAATTATAATATAATGTATTACAAATGTATTATCTTAACTGCACATTATAGATAACATATCTACGTAAGAATGTACCTACATATGTACATTAGAGTGGCCGCCTTTTCGATGAGTGTCGTGCTAAAAAATTTGCCTTTTTAACTCAAAAATAATTCACCTTTTTTAGAGATTTCCGCAAGTGGCCTTGTCCAAAAACGTAGTTCCTTACAAGAAAGCATTTATACGTAGTTTGGTGTAGGTAGCAAAATCCCATTTCATTGACAACGTAATACCTATTTATAAATTTATTAGCTAAAATTTTTCCAACTTCTTTTTCTTCCACAAAGCTGTGGCGTATTTTTTATTTAAAAAGGAAACTTTTTCAGCCCGGCACTCATCGAGATCGAAGGAAATTGCCAAAATGAACACCCTAATGTACATACATATGTATGTATAGGTACATACACCTACATAATTATGAAAATTTTGGCTGCAGTCGGGTGCGGAATAAACTTTTAGACAATCCCAATCCCATAATTATTCAAGGTACTTACATACGTCAACTAATTTAGAGATTTAACGAGATAACCTATCTACATACTACATATGCTTAAAGGTTTGGTGTGACTTGAATATCTCTTCTTGTTTACAATTAGGTACAATGTAGGGAAATATTAAACTTTTGAAATATCACAGCGAAACGCCGAAATACGTCAAGTTAATTTTTGGCTGTAGAATGCGATGGCGTTTCCAGAAAGTCCAAGTTAGCTCTCGATTTCGAGGTATGTATTTAGGAAAGAAGTTTCAGAGCTCTGAATCTTAATTTTTTCTGTTTATAAACTTTACTCAGGCTTTGAACTTCTTTAATGCGTAAGGATTCCGACAGTTGTCGTTACTTAATTGGGGTATTCTAAATTCAATGTCACTTCCAGTTTTCACGAATTAGAACCGGCTTTCGAGATAACAGTAATTAAAAATTACCATAAATTTTAACTTTTTTATTAATAACTCAGTCAGTTTACACGATAAATTACCAAAATTGTGTACGTAAATATATTCTACTATTACCTTAACTAATTCTAAAAATTGTCGAGATCGGGTCATTATAACGTATACATACATAGCTCCAATACAACTGATTTTTCAGATATATGGATTTCCAACTTAATTTTCTTATAACTCCGAAAAGAGACATTCTGCGTGAAAAAGTAGCGTAAACATTTTCATTTAGAATTAATAGACAAACAATCTTCTCATATACGATTTCGACGTATCTGCATCAGTTAATGCACTTTTGTGCAACCAAATGCGAAATTTCACAATTGAAATTTTTTTGAAGCCTGTTATTAATTTTATGCCCTTATGTACTTACATATATTGGGTTTATGTACATACATATATATGTATGTATATACAGCAAAACTGGCATAAATCTATTTGATATAAAAAAAGTCAATTATAATTTTAAAAAAACCCGAAAAATTTTTATTGCATAGTAAAATCTAAAAATAGTTCAAGCATCAAGAATAAAACTCGCACTCATTAACGGCTAACAATATTTTTGAATCTGTCCAAACACAAACTTGAAAATGGACTTATGCCACTTTTAAAAATATCGGCTCATATGTTGCTGCTTTAAATTAAAACACACATTGTGACTCACTTTTAATAAGATACTGTGGACAGGCCAGAAAACGTCACAAAAATGCCGCTATGTATGAATATAGTAAAAGTATATTATGTATGTATATGTATATGTATATGTATGCATCTGTAATATCTTAAATATATATAGGCATATATTTCCATTGAATATAATGCTGGGTCCGACCAGGGCCGTAGCTAGACTTAAATTTAAGGTAGGGCAGCGTTTGTTTAAGGTAGGGCGGAAGTAAATAATATGTATCACAATTAATCTTACATCGAGGCATGGCTTCCAAAATCAATCAGCACATACATATATCAGTGACGTACATCTGTCTTCCGAAAGGGACGGCTTTACATTAAGGAACCACGGTCCGAGAAAAATGACTTTCGAAGAAAAAAAGTGTTCTACACACATATATACATATGTGCATGTTTTTATAAGTGCCTTTCCTCGGTAATCGTACGCAGTTTTGGGGGTTTGTTTGGTAAATTTTACAACTTACAAACATCTCCGGTCGACGGGACTTTTGGATTTAGAATCAGGAGGACCTCCTCTGCAACCCCCAATAACTTTTTTTCAACACGTGGTAGACTTTTGGAAAATTTTCCCCGTACATTTAATACCTATTTGTTGACACATAATTATTGTAACAGTACATAAGCAATACTCATTGAGAATAAGCCAACAAGATGGTTCAGCTTCCAGATTTAGATGTGGAGATCTTTAAATTTGGTATGTGGGTCGCCTGTATGCACGCAAGTCAAGGTGAGAAAAAAACTCTCGAAAATGATTAAACGATAACCATAGAAAATTTAGACACCTCATTTTTCCATCGAGTAAAATGTTTTAGATTAGCACCAGTGTTGCCGCAGCCTCAAAAAATTTGGTATCAAAAATTGATACTTTCATGGTTTTTTTCCTATCACCGAAAATTTTTTGGAAAAAAAAACTTAAATTAATCAAAAAAGCTGTTTTCGGGCTTTTAACCCGTATAACAATTTTTTTTTTCGTATCACTGAAAAATTTTTGGAAAAAATTAAAATTATTAAAATAAGCTGCTTTCGTGTTTTCAACGAGACATCGATTTTTTTTTACATTTACCAATATAAAAATATAAAGATAATGAATAGTTATGTATCATTTTAGATTTTTCCAATTCAATTTAATTCAAGAAAATCATAAAAGCTATTAAAATAATTGTTAACATAAAAAATTCAAAACTCCATATACAAAACACGTAAGAACTGATCAAGATCATTTAATGTAAATTGTTTGTGTATTCTGTGGATACTGTGGAAATTAAAAATCAGCTGTTTAGTTAGTTAACCTGTGTTAGTGAGCCGTGCTCATGCCTGCCATGGGCAGTGATGCCTACTATACAGTTTGATAAAATGTTGCCCATTTTTGGTATTCTCAAGACTTTCACAATATATATTTTTCGCGGCAAACACAGGTTGTTACAATTTTCTTTGATTTTGATTAAATTGTATCAAAATTATTTGATGCTGATTAAAAACGTATCAAATTTTTTCTACGTCAAAATAAAAAAGTATCTACGTATCTTGGGCTTAAAAAGTATCACATTTGATACGATTGTACCAAAACGGCATCACTGATGAGCACACTTAGTAATCAATTCCGCGCTTTTGGTGTTGTTCGCTCACAGTGAGATTAGTTTTTGTCAGAAAAGTGACGGAATGAACCATTCCTTTAACCAAACTACAAAAATTCAATGGTCTTATTTAATTATATATGTGATGCAGGGTGGATTCTCCATATCATACATTGCAACCGAAATAATTTTGTATCTCAAACTATGACAAAAAAAGTAATTATACATACATATACATTGCCCCACATTGCCCCCCCCTAGCTACGGGCCTGGGTCCGACGTAAACTGTATTTTTTTTTTTTTCGTTTTCTTCAATTTTTATTTACCTGTATTAAGAACGCAATCTACGAGCTTTTTTATCAAAATTTATCTACACAGTTGATGATTTTGTTTCTGTTTGCTTCGGTTTTGTCTTTTCCTCTATTTTGTTCTGAGCTCAAGCTTTTAAACAATTCAATTTTATTGCACAAGATTCGATAAGATTAATATGTCTCAATAGCTTACTATTGCTTTCAGAAATCGATATACATATGTACATATAATTTAGTAGTCAGTCAATTCCAAACTGTTCACTTTGATGTCCCACAGAGCACTGACACAAACGCCGGTGATCGCATTGCCAATTGGCTGTCCAAAAAAGCGCCGAACCGAAACAAATGTCTGGAAAAGAGCATTTCAATTGTTCACTTGCGTTTTTTTTTTCTTTATATTTTTTTTATTAATTTTTATTTTTATTTCTTTGTGTTCTTTTCGTTATATGAATGTCCATAGGTTTGTTTGTTTATTTGTTTATGTTGTGATGCTTGTTTTATCGCTTTACTTAGCAAATTTTACGCCTTGTGTTCATATGTACAAATGTATGTATGTACATATTTTTTTGCTCTCTTTGATAAATTTCCGTTCCCACATGATGAGTCAACCCACGAGTAATCGTTAATATTCACCTGGGAGCTAGATCCGTTAGATGTAGAATCTAGAACACATCTCGCAGCGAGATCGCTTCAACGCTCTCTGTTTATTTGTTCTACTCACGTGCGCTGAAAGCTCAAATATACATACATACCTACATTCATATGTACCTACATATTTTTTTATTCTACATGTGTTTAGTATTTATAGTACAACTGCATTGGGACTGTTTAATAGCTGTTTTATGAGATTTATTTTAACAATTTCCTTTGTACTTTGTACATATATATATATGTACTTATTTATAATTAAATCTAAACTACTTCATTGATCATTCTTGAAGTAATCACTTAGCAAACATAGCCGAAAATGGAAGGCCTTTTCTAAGTTATAAGCACCTCCACTCAAAAATGGGTATAATCTAAGAAAATCTTGTATAGTCTATGTCTATGCTAAGATCTTCCACGCTGGAACAACCAATATACTAACTCCATTTACGATTAAAAAACAATTTCCATCAAGTTCACACTCATCAGTCTCATCGCCAAGCAATACATAGGCTCGACTTGAAGGAGGACGTGCTGTAACTCACATCGGTTTGTATAATAGATACCTATGTATGTATGTATGTATGTACATATGAATATCAACAATTTTCTTTTTTTTGCGAAATCACCCCTTCATAATACTCATCTTTACCTTAACATTTCAACACCTATAAATAATAATAAACTCATTTCATAAACGACACTATCGCTGGCAGGCATTCAAAATGTGGTTAGTGCGCCCATATGAACGTTAAAGTTTGTTATCACATTATTTACCTCATTAGCATATACATTAAGGTGGAGTAAAACTTTTTTTTGGAAATTCAATTTGTTCCTAAGCCAGAACGGCACCTTACTAGCCCTGAAATAAGCCTGTAAAATTTTATTGACCTACTCGCATGTTTGGAGGTGCCCCCAGCCCCACAAAGTTTAAAAAAAATAGCACGATCTGGTACAAATCGTCGTACCATACGAAAACTAACATCAGATTTTTTGTGGCTGACGAAAAGTAAAAAGTTCAAGTTTTGGCCGACGAAAAGTAATAATATCGAGTTTTGGCTGACGAAAAGTAATAAAATCCACTTTTGGCTGACGAAAACTATCAATTTTGTTTAAACAACAACAATTTTAATGTAAAAACAGTATATAATTACTGATACTTTTCGTCAGCCAAAAGTCGATTTTATTACTTTTCGTCAGCCAAAACTCGATTTTATTACTTTTCGTCGGCCAAAAGTCAAATGTTCTACTTTTCGTACAGAATTTTTTTATTGATAGCTTTCGCCAGAAATTTTAAATATGTTAGTTTTCGTATGGTAGGAGGATTGATAAACATGGCTAAGTTGAGTATTAAAGTGAATTTTTTTGTTTTGGAAACAAGAACAACAAAAGTTATTAAAGGTCAAAGTTTATATTATGCATTTTTTAAATTGCAATTACTTTAAAACTACTAAACCGATTTCGAATATTGTTATACCATTCGATATGTATTTTTATTCCCTTTAATTTGATATTTTATTTGGGTTCCATAATACCCCCCCTGCGGGGGTCAAACCCCCTTTTACCCCCCTTACTTTTCATATATAAAATGTATATTAAATTAAAGGGAATCAAAATACCTATCGAATGGTATAAAATTATTCGAAATCGGTTCAGTAGTTTTTAAGTAATTGTAATTTAAAAAATGCATAGTATAAATTTTGACCCTTAAAAACTTTTGTTGTTGTTGTTTCCAAGAAAAAAAAATTCAGTTTAATACTCAGCTTAGCCAGATTTATCAATAACCATACTTGGTTTTTTGATTTTATAAATTTCAAAATTTCATATTTGTACCAGATCGTGGTTATAGCTTTCAACTTTGCGGGGCTGGGGGCAGTTCAAAACGTCATCCTATCGCCATAAAATTTTGTGGGGTTCATTAACTCGTACAAAGGCAACTTTTCATTTCTGGTACGTTCAAAAAAAGAACAAAAACAAAATCCCCATATGATTTCACTCCACCTTAATATACATATGTATGTGCTAGCGTAGATGTTGGTAGATATTTTGTCGCATACCTACAGTGTGCGTCAAAGAAATGTATCACTTATTTTTAATACATATGTACATATATATGTACCTTTTCAGGAGAGCAAAAAACCTGATTCCTGGCGTCTCTAGTAGAATGTTCATTTCGCTTATTGTAATACTGAATATACTCCGCCTAAAAGTATGCATTAATTAACCGATATTTATGTTGTTAATATAGAGAGAGTTCACACATAACGGTAAAAACTGCATTGCACCATTCACAAAACCATAATCTTTATATTTAAAATTTAGAGAGTAGAATTTCACCTTTTTAGCGACCTTAAAAGACACTTAGAGAGTAAATATACTACTCGTTATTGCTTCAAATATTTTTGTTCCATCCTAACTCGATATGAAAAGTACTTATTCCACTTTATGTTTATGCACGTACATATGTATGTTTGTGTGTACGAGTATTTGCATATCATCATTTGAGTAATCCCACAGCAGCTTCATATGTGCATACCTCCATTATCCTTCACTACAAGCGATATTTGGGGTAATTTTAGCAATTAATACTAATATAACACACCCTAAATATAAAACAATCCCAACACAAAATTCCACAAAAGTTAAGGAGAGGCAAAAAGGTAGATACCATAAAATCGCATACAGTGACAATTTTCCATTCAAAAGGAACTGTGATTTTGCATTCGCTAGTGATGTGCGGCGATTTCAAACAGTTTTGAGTTGTGACTGTTTTGCATTTTGAAGTGCGCGCCAAGTATGTAATGGAATTTCATAATCACATGCTACGCAGCATTAGCGCCTAATTGTAGGCTACGCTGCATGCAAATTTAACACACACCCAAACCGGAGATAATCAAACGTAAATTATAATTCAATAAATGAAATTTGTTGATAACTTTACGCTACCGCCTAATGAAGCTATTAAAATTGGCATGTGTGGTGGTAATTGGACTAGCTTAGCTCTAAGTATGTAATTGCAACAGCATTGCAGTGTATTATTTTTAGTTTTCGCTGTAGCTGCTAGCAGAAACTGTGGTATTTAGAAATTTATTTAATTATAGTGTTATTTTCGTTGATGTTGTTGGGGAATGCAGTCTAGATGTGAGCCTATGTAAGAGCACGGGATGTGGTAGGGGTACGTTCGCGACGGCAATCAGAACCGCAGTGTTGCAAGTATCACGTTCTTCGCGTTTGTGGCAACACCTGCAAAAGTCAAACGTTCGTTTGACACATCAACCGTGCAGCTTGTTTGAATAATCGGCAAAAGAAAATTTGTGTCTGCAATTTTTACTTTAAAAAAATGGAAAGAGAAGGGTAAGCATGATTGCTATATATTTAATGGAATATGCAATAATGTAATTTTAATAATACAAATTAATTGCAAATACTTTTAATAATGCTGTTATAGCAATATATCAGCTGAGTATCAGCAGGCAAGTGCAAAATAAGCAACGGGGTTGCTGTACTGCTGCAATTATAAATTTTCATGAACGTACCCTTTATGGTGTTTTGTGCACCAACGAAGTAGAGCAGCCACATTTGTATTTCTTCTAAGAAACAAATCAACTTGATTCCATAATGAGCAGTACTTTTTCCTCCATAACATTTAACATAGTAAAATTAACTTAAGAAGTTGCCCAACACCCTTTCCAATAACAATACACAATTTTGCGTCGCTTTTATGAATTCTATGTACTTAACTTTATTCAATTAAAATGTAAATACATATGCGCAAATTTTATAAATATTCGCCACAAAATATCCCGACGTCTCTCTACCAACATTCACTTCCGTTATTTAATAAAATTTTTTACAAACATACATGTATTTGTGAAATTAAAAGTATTACAATGGAAAAGTTAATAAAAATCAGTATACAATAATACACAGGAATGTACATACGCGTATCCTGGTATAACAAGTAATATATGTATGTATATTCATATTTTATATCAAATAAAATACATTTGTAAGGTAAATCCTTTAAAGTATGCGTTAATTTCATAACTTAACACCGCAATGAAATTTCATGTACATAGATCTCCTTACTTTTCATTTCTTCATTAATTTTGATCACAAACTTTACATGTATATATATTTATATATACTATAGCATATTATTTCTTTCATCACTTTTGAAAATGCGCTGCCAATACCGCCGTAGAACGCTTTAATACATCTTTTAACTACTAGTAGACCAATTAAAAAAAAAAAAAAAACATTTCGATAGTCTTTCGAATTATTCAATATAACAGTATAAGTAGTGTGTTTTTAGTATATAGCATTCAACATATGCGTAACATTGCTTAATCTTCGCCATCTGCCAGCTCCAGAAACTGTGTGCAAACATCGCGACTGCATTCGCCTTTGCTATTGAATTGAAATTTGTAATAATGTCCATCTGCGCATATGGCTGTGGTATAAAAGAAAATGTTTTAATTACAATTCATACCTACATTATATGTACATATATATGCATGTAAAATTTTCCATAAAATTTAACTTACCTATAACCGAATTGGGATCAGATCCAAAAGCACAAATACAAGGTGGACCCTGTGGTATGGAGAATTTTACAAAACTCCATTGACTGGAAAAGTATTTTGGTATAATAGGTAATGGCGCTTCCTTTTGTTTATTACCATCCAAATTGAATACGTGTATTGTGCCATGATCCGAAGACACTACTATCATCGTCGATTGATGATTGAAATTGATGCAATGAATATTTGCCTGAAAGAAAAAAAGAGATCGTTCAAAAATTAAACATATGTATATGAATCATGCATTAACATGCAGAAATAGCAATGCCGAGCTTACCTGATTACTACCACGGCGCAATTCACAAAGTTTCTTGCCATTTTCCGTATCGAAAATACGTATTAATGTACCCTTCTCGCTGGCGGTGGCTAAACGTGTGCCCTGCAAATTCAAAGCAATACAACTTATGGCCGCTTCATGGGCAATCACTTCTAGTGGTGCACGTTCTGTATTTGCTAAATCAACGATTTGCACGTGACCGGTACGTCTGCCTGGAAATGCCAGCAGACTTTTATTGCTATGAGGACAAAGTACACACAGTCCTAGAGGGTTGGCGCTCGTCTCAAAAACATGCAATTGTTGCGGCTGTTGTGTAAATGTGAATACTTTAATAACACCCTCCAACACTACGACAATTCGATCACGTCGCAATCGTACAGCTTTTACGGGCTGATTAAAGTCAATAGAAATTGCCGGTGCTTTTTTAAGATCATCCCATACGATTACTTTATTGGGGGGATAGAGTGGTCGCATGCCACCACCGACTAAAGCTAAATAATTACAACGGAAAAGCATTTCAATGTGGCTTAAACCGCCTTCGGAGAAAAATTGGCGTTCTTTTTCCTTGAGTGGGTCGCAATTGTACACACGAAAACCTGTGTCGGTGGCACAAGCAAAGCAACCTGCGAACAGAATATACATACATACAGATGTATTTGTTGTGTAGAAGATATTAATTGAAATTTTGTTTGAAAAATGAACTTACCTTGATCTTGGTTGAATCCTGCATAAAGCAATCCATTTCCATACGGATTTACATCTAACAAATTCATCTTTGTTGTTAGTCGTTTCTGTTGTTACACTTTTTACCTGCTAGTAAATTTTCTTCAATTTTTTCAGCGCAGAAAATTAAAATTCTTTTGCTGTTGTTGTTTCTGCTATTCGCTTTTATTTTCAAGTTCGAAGTGATAAAGAATTGTAGACAAGTGCAATAACAAATAAACTATCAAATGTTATTAATAAAAATAATATACGAGAATCACTGAAAAATGCTTTTTTATTTGCTTGTTTTCCTTTCTTCGAATAAATTGCTTATGCGATTTTCAGCGGAATGTGACATATAAAGGTATGTTTGCATCGATCAGCTGATTATCTACCCTGCGATGTTATAGGTAAACATATATCGATAATTATGGCGATTAGTTCGATAACACGAACTCAACCATGGGTGCAATCAAAATGAAATCTCCCGGGCAGCAACAGAGTGAAAACAGAATCGGAACGTAACGACACGACATTGCGACAACAACAGCCTGTCAAAATTAAAACCCATGCATTCTTATGAAAGCAATTATAATAAAGACGACGCGGCACGACGTCGTCCACCGACAAAATTACGTTGTCGTCAACTTATAGCATTGACAGACGGCAGCGATAATCCGGAATATCTAGCTAATTCGGACTTAAAATGAGAATTAACTGGAGGTAATCCGGAATATCTCTTGAGTTAGTCCTGAAAATTTTAGCGGATTAAAGCATTTTGTAATTACATCCCTGGTCAAAAATGTCTATTGTGAATGAAAGGGAAGAAAAGCTTAGTATCGACCTCTCAAGAAACAGCTCAAGAAATTTTTGGATTTATTTCTTGAGTAAAAAATAGTAGTAGGCAAGAAATTTTGACGTTTAGTAATCCACCGTGAATACCAAGTTAAATGAAGAAGAGCATCAAAAACGTTAACAAAATAAACCTTTTTGTAAACATAAGCAATTAGTAAGTTCTTAAAAAATATTAAATAAAAGCTTTAAATATATGTTTTCAATAGTTTTATTTTGTTGTTATTTCAGGAAATCATCGAAAGCAACGAGGATGACCTTATATTACTGATAAACTGTGGTATATTGATGGCCGGAATGGAATAAAATATGAGAAATCGATGCCAACTATGCCCTTGCATCATTAGAAAAATTGTGCATTCTATTTTTCGTTTCTTTTTTGCCATTTTCACTAACGATTTCCACGATTTTTTTTCAACACGCAACAACCGTCAAAATTTCTTTAAGAAATAAATGCTCTATGATATATTTCTTGGCAAAACCTGTGTTGCTGTGTTCGCATTATGCTGAAAAATAGTGGTAAAAAGTGTACTAAATTTCTTGAGAGAAAAATTTCTTGAGCATTTCTTGTACGTCATTTTATATGAAACTTTTGCGTTTCTTGAGAGGTCGATACTAAGCTAAAAAGAAGAACCCAAGGCAGATCTAGGAAGGTAGGTGCATAAGCGAATTCAGAAATTTCGAATGTAATTTGTTACTGTAATTGGTAGTGTAATGTCAAAATGATATTTCGCCGTGGTTAAAATCTGAATTCGCTTGGGACTCGCTCATTCCTATTGGCCATGATTATAATTCGCTTGGATTTTGACATTACACTCTACCTTTGGAAATAAAAAAAGTAGTTTCTGAATTCGCCCGTGCGCCTACCTCTAAGTTATTGTACCATGATATAAAGGTATGTTTGCATCGATCAGCTGATTATTAACCTACGATGTTATAGGTAAAAGTTTATCGATAATTATGGCGATTAGTTCGATAACACCAACACAACCATGGTTGCAATCAAAATGAATTCTCCCGGGCAGCAATAATTTGATAGCGAACGGGGTCACCAAGGCAGTGATGTGATACGTAGGGAAAATTCCTTACATGTAGGGATTTTAGTCGGAAAAAAGTGACCGTAGAGAAAGAAGGACAGATTTTTATAAAATAGCAAAATGTAGGGATTTTTTGGCAAAGTCAAATCAAAATTTCAATTCAACTTTTTTTTACTTCAACACTGACTGTCGATCTGAATAATGAAAATGCTGCCAAGACGAGCTAAATCGCGAACCCTTCAGTGGCGTAATTGGAGAGGGAATACCGTATAGTGAACTATCTAATAACACGATATTTTTTTTTCAGGGCATCGGAGCAAAAGATTTTTTTTTTTCTGGCTACGCTCTTAGCTCCAAATTTTTTTCCCCTTAAGGCCTCTCCGTATCTCTCAAGAAAACGCTCAAGAAAAAATTTGCATTATTTCTTGAGCGTTGAAATGGAAGTAGGAAAGTAATTATATTTTCAAACGAAATGTCACATTTGAGTTTATTTACCTCTTCTGTCAAATTTTCTTGAAGATTTAACTCAAAAAAATTTTTTTTTGGGAAAACGCAAACTTTTGTAATTTCAAAGAGTTTCCTTCTACGGCTAACTACAAAATCACTTTTATTTCCGCCATTTTTATTGTTTTGAGTATTTTATAAGACTAGACTCAAAGGCATGACCCAGTTATTGAAATATATGGCAAAACCCCAGAAATCGAAAATTTCGAGTTAAATCCCTATTGCATAAAACGTGCATATATACAGGCCCGACGAGAGGGGGGGGGGGGCTGAGGGGGTCAATTGTCCCGGGCCCGGGCTTTAGAGGGCCCGGGAATCTCAAAATGATATCCAAGTTTTTGCTTACAGAAAATAAACGAACAACACCTTTAATCACCTTTCGTAGATAGCAATCATTTTAAATTTCAACAAATTTTATAAATCTCTTAACGTGTCTGCATCCCACTTAAGGAATTGTTGGTTTTGGCGTCGACTTTGCAGCATAAATTTGAATTCGTTTTCTGTTGCAACAGAAAAATTCGGTATGATGCAAATTCTTATACAGCGATATGGGTAATTCCTGGGCGTTTCGGACGGTATGTTCGCACGATTCTTTGAACTTTTGAGGCAGAAATATCGCGAAATATTGTATCGTTTTATGATAAAAGGAAAGATTTTGGCCACAGCTAATGATTAAAGTATGTTAGCGAAAGAAATTTAGTTTAATGCCTCTGTTTTAGCCACTTAAACTGCGTTCCGGACGCTACAAAAACACGTCCACGTTTTTTTTTTTGAGTGGCTAAAACAGAAGCCTGGCATAGCAGGCGAGCACTCTACCCACTGCACCACAGCGGCCATGTATAGATAAATTAAAGTTCGTAACTATATATTCATTGAATTTTGATTTTGAGAATTTGTTCATTTAGTATGGGGGCCCTTAGTTATTTTGACCCCGGGCCTGGATTTTCTCTCGGCGGCCCTGCATATATATGTACATATGTTACATACAACGCATTAATACATATATTTTTTTTTATTATAATAACACAGGCCGACAAAATGAGACCGATTTTTTTGACCACAAACCAGACCATACTTTCCTAAAGGTTTTCGATGCGCTGAATTCAAATCTGGACGCAGAATTGCTCTATCACATCAGGATTTTGAGATATCCTAACCTAAATGTGCAAAAAACACCGTTTTTGCCTATTTTTGAGGTTATATATAAACGACAGATTATTTTTAAAAAAAAAAAAGCTCACATAGCATCTTAAACAAGAAGTCTTTCTCTTACGAATGGCGTTGAGTTTGCTCAAATATCTTTTTTTTTCGCTAAGATAGAGCAATTTAAAGTTTATATGAATTAACGTAGGTATGATGCAGTAGAACACATACCTCTTACGATAAGTCTGCAAATTTCAATTGCTCCATCTTAGCGAAAAAAAAAAGATATTTGAGCAAACTCAACGCCATTCGTAGGAGAAAGACTTCTTCTTTAAGATGCTATGTGAGCTTTTTTTTTTTAAATAATCTGTCGTTTATATATAACCTCAAAAATAGGCAAAAACGGTGTTTTTTGCACATTTAGGTTAGGATATCTCAAAATCCTGACGTGATAGAGCAATTCTGCGTCCAGATTTGAATTCAGCGCATCGAAAACCTTTAGGAAAGTATGGTCTGGTTTATGGTCAAATTTCTTGTCGGCCTGTGTAATTGTTCAAAACAGTAAATCATCAGTATTTTATTGTAATTTTTTTGATTTCTTTGAGAGTGTATGCAGTACGCAGTAGAATAGCCGATTTTCATTATTTAGTAAAAGAAAAGACGTTCCTATACTGCCGTGCGGTTTTTTTCATTGTTCTAGCATGGAAATAACTAAAAAAAGTGTAGGGAATTACGTATGGAAAATTTGAAACAAGCGTAGGAAAAGTAGGGGTTTTTTCTTGCTCTGTAGGGAATTTCCAAAAAAGTATCTACCATCACTGCACCAAGGTTGTTAATAAAGGTTGTCTTGGGAGAAACAGCTGACTATTTTTTTTCATTACTTAAATTGTCAAACTTTATGTGTTTGTTGCTTTTCTTGTATGCATTTGTTGCTTGGCCAATTGAAAATGGACGTTTGACAATTGAGATAGCAAAGCGGGCAACAACAAAATGTATTGTAGGAATGATATAGTTGTATCACGATTGCAGGGTTGCTTTTTCACACTGCGGTAACCTAATCGATCAACCTTGGGGGTCACGTTTATAGTGTATGGAGAACAGTGAATTGACTCTGGGATGTGTATCAAAAGGCGCATTTCAGTTATTACATCTGGGTCTGGGTCAAGATAAATTTTTACTGAAACAATCCGGATCATAATGAAATTTGGCTGCACTTGAAAAGAAGTAAAAAGAAGAAGAAATATCAACAAACCATTTGTGATTTGAGAAAGTAAAAAAAACAAAATAAAAAATCGGATCAAGAATTATTTGAGGCAAATTTATATATAATTTAATTATATGACCTTTATACTCATATTTTATGTGTTACTTCCATAATTTGTTTTGTTTTTTTCACGGCGTCTGAATGAAAAATATGGCCGACAGCTGCTTGTGTATATACATATACGAACATATACCCCGCAGTAAAAATCTGAAATGGGGGAAATTTTTCAATAATGCCGCAAGCCCCCCAAAAAACCACTTTTACCGGGGGGTAGGGGAGGGAAGAGTGTTTTGAATCCGTAAAATTTAGGCGCCGGACGTACCTCTGTTTCGAGGAATTTATGATTAAAATTTAGTAGCTCTCCATATAAATTCGATAGATAAAGAAAAAACAGTGCTTTTGCGCAGAACACTTTTCTGCGTAGGCGGCCTTCGGCCGCGCCTAAAAAAAATAACCCTGGGCTACGCCATCCGTCCGGACGTGTGCGCAAACCGTGGCTACCGCCACGGTGATGTCCTTCTGCGTAGTACACCCTTCAGCGTAATATCTATGGCCCGGTCTACAGTACTTTTGTGGCCATTTCAACTCGCAAAATGGTACAAACACTTACCTTGTACCTATGTCAGTTGTGTGTGTGTATGTAAAAATTGGTAAAAATTTAACAACTTTAACAAATTCCGGGAAAACCAGGTACGTCCGGCGCCTAAATTTAACAACTTCAGAACCTACTTCCCATCCCCTACCATCCAGTAAAAGTCATTTTTTTGGGGGCGTGCGGCATTATTGGAAAGCCGACCCCTGAAATGAATCCTTTATGAATCACTGATGAAATTCATCATGAGGATCAGTGAATACTTTCATATAAAGGCTGCTGAATTTTTTCAAATAAATGGTTTGCTTTCCTCATGCCTATATGACACTACGTTTTTTCTCTGGTATTTTTGGTTTGGAAAACCCACCGAAAGTCAAAATACAAAAACAATTCTTCTGTACGTTAAAAAGAGACAAAACAAAAACAATTTGATTGACATTAAACTTCAAACTAAATGAAAATAATAGTTATTTCAAAAATTATTTTTTTTTGGAAATTTGAATTTAAATTACTGAAATAAATAATGAAACTCAAATGGCGGGGTAGCTATGTTATAAGGAGAAGCCAGTGCGCAGTATACTTTTTCTTCCTGACTTCTTCTTTCCCCTTACGGCCAAAGTAGAAGCTTACAAGAGGCAATTTAAAATTTGTATTTCCATATACATATTTTTTATTTTAAATATAATTTATTTTATAGTTGTCAAATAGAAAAATTTGTCAGAAAAGCTGCAGAATGACAAAAAACCTACCGAAATACAAGCTGGCTCGTTGGTTTTTAACCGCCTAGATGGTATTTCGTTTGTTTTTTTCAATATAGCTTGCTCGCTTGCACCAACGCAAAACGATAGTGATGAATATTCAACAAAGAATCATCAATGATTATTTAGCAGTGAAACAAATTGACTGCAGGGTATATGTATATATATGTATACATACACAAATGTCACTTTTCAGTTCTGCCAAATCAAAAAAGCACTGTGCTGCCAATTCAGCACGGAAAAAACAAATCGAACAGGGCGGATCATAAATTGAACCAGCAATTTATCTGGTTTAATCGAGCTGAAATCGTTGTTGTTGCATTTGCATGTAAAAATTTTTATCTGGGTTAGGATCACCGTATGTGAAACACGGCTAAAGAGGTCGAACAGCTGTGCTCAGCTGATTTTGAAGTTGTTGTTATGATTGATCGTAAAATTTTGGTAATATCGTATGTTCATTGCAATCCTGTACGCCTGACTGGAAAATTTCTTAACTAATAAGTCGGGCGTTTGACATTAAATAAATTCAAATTGTTTTCTTTCGCTGTAGAATTATTAAGTATATAAAAAAAAATTAAGGAAATATATTAGTGGCAGTGAACATGTTTCCACTCCAACATGTAATATCGAATATCAGTGTAGAACGACTTTGAGGTACCATCGACGCGCGACTGACCAAACGGCAAATTGCGATTCTGGCATTAAACTTATTTTAAATTTTTATATTAAAGCATTGAAAAATTTGTATCAAACATATGGAGAACCTTTAACAATATATTTAATATTGTATTAATATTGAATAATATGTACATATGTATAATATAGCGGATATATATTTGTGCTTAAATTTTGAATGGGAAAAAATTTCAATTACGTAGCACTTCGCCACCATTTTCCATATAAGCCGTGTTTCACATACGGTGATCCTAACCCAGATAAAAATTTTTGCATGTAAATGCAACAACAACGATTTCAGCTCGATTAAACCAGATAAATTGCTGGTTCAATTTATGATCCGCCCTGTTCGATTTGTTTTTTCCGTGCTGAATTGGCAGCACAGTGCTTTTTGATTTGGCAGAACTGAAAAGTGACATTTGTGTATGTATACATATATATACATATACCCTGCAGTCAATTTGTTTCACTGCTAAATAATCATTGATGATTCTTTGTTGAATATTCATCATTATCGTTTTACGTTGGTGCAAGCGAGCAAGCTATATTGAAAAAACCAAACGAAATACCATCTAGGCGGTTAAAAACCAACGAGCCAGCTTGTATTTCGGTAGGTTTTTTGACATTCGGCAGCTTTTCTGACAAATTTTTCAATGTGACAACTATAAAATAAATTATATTTAAAATAAAAAATATGTATATGGAAATACAAATTTTAAATTTGCCTCTTGTAAGCTTCTGCTTTGGCCGTTTATGGCCGAGCTTCTCTCCCAATTCGAGGTGTGCTCCTTTTTGTTTTTCCTACTAACTGGGTGGACCTACAGTTTTATGCCGGCTCCGAACGGCGAATGCATTTTTTGTGAGAAGCTTTTTCATGGCAGAAATACACTCGGAGGGTATGCCACCCACAGCCGAGAGGTGACCGCTGCTCTTAAAAAACCCAATAATTGGATTTTTACTAATTAGAAAAAATTTTTTTGATTTTTTTGCTCTTGAGATTTGAACCCGAGACCTCTGGCATAGCAGGCGAGCACTCTACCCACATTTAGGCATGAGGAAAGCAAACCATTTATTTGAAAAAATTCAGCAGCCTTTATATGAAAGTATTCACTGATGCCTCCTCATGATGAATTTCATCAGTGATTCATAAAGGATTCATTTCAGATTTTTACTGCGGGGTATATGTTTGTATATGTATATACACAAGCAGCTGTCGGCCATATTTTTCATTCAGACGACGTGAAAAAAAAAAAAAACAAATTATGGAAGTAACACATAAAATATGAGTATAAAGGTCATATATTTAAATTATATATAAATTTGCCTAAAATAATTCTTGATCCATGATTTTTTATTTTGTTTTTTTTTTACTTTCTCAAATCACAAATGGTTTGTTGATATTTCTTCTTCTTTTTACTTCTTTTCAAGTGCAGCCAAATTTCATTATGATCCGGATTGTTTCAGTAAAAATTTATCTTGACTCAGACCCAGATGTAATAACTGAAATGCGCCTATAAGGTCTCCTCTGTGTGTCTGCTGGTTTCTTTTCTACAACTTGGCTGCACTGTCTGCACGATGGGCAGCATTGTTGAAAGTTGAATTGCAACTCTGATTTTTTCCTCGGTTTGCAATGCTGTTGGGTTTTTCGGTTTTTGTGATAATTTTGTTAATTGGAAATAACTATTAGAATATATAATAGGAATTAAATAATTTGCAAATATATACTTTATCGCGTATTGCAATTATAAAAGTTGTTTGTGTTTGCATTAGTGCATTTTCTTATTTTCTTATATCTCATTTGCGGGCTTCATTTGACCACGATTACGACAACCATCGAGCGACCAGTGAAACTTGTTTTGTTCACTTCAATAGATTTTTTTTTGGAATACAAGTCACAGTCACCGTGTTTTGTTCTGGAGAGGAGTGGCTGTCTTCTTTTTGGCAAATAATAAAGTAAATGGTAAAAAAAGCGTTAAAGCTGCATAGAAAATTCCAATTTACAAAGATTTATATACTAAAATCGCAAGCAAGAAGAATAAAAAATTAAATTCACCAACAGGATCAGTCAGCTTGATACTGCCATTGACGGACAAGTTCTCGCAAAATAGATATACGCCAAAGGTTTTTTTTTTGTGGGGCGGAGGCGGCGGTGATGATAGCGCTCAACTAGCGGCTAGACTGCTACAACACTGGTTAACAATCATATGTATGTACATGTTTACATAAATATCTAAAGTGGTCTGCAAAAAACAAGAGAGAACTAGGATACTAACCAACTGGTCAAAAGCAACATTCAAAGTTGTGACAGTGATTTTATGCCTTTCGCCAATTGCTGTTGCTGGAGGCATAAAACTCTACTTTGAGGAGGCGGCTGAAAAAAAGAAAGGTGGCAAAGTAGTTTGGGCGTATGCTGCCTTTGTAAATAGAGAAGTGTGACGGGCTAAGCAATAATGTTGCGCTTTTTAAGTCGGCGTAAGGTGCGTAGCGATTATGTGGATAGTAGAGGAGGAGGTGCCAGCGGTGGCGGAACCGGCGTAACGAATAATGGGGCTGCTACGCAAATTAAAGCGCAGCGAATGCCAGTGAATAAAAATAAAATTGAATGTCGTGTTGTACTTCTAGATAATACAGATATTTCCATCGAATTATCGGTAAGTTTTTCGCCTTAAAGTTTTTGTACATAGGTATGTATGTATGTATGTATCTGCGTTAATAGAATTAATGTTAAGTATGTATGTATGTATGTATGTGCAATGAGAATTGAGTTTAGAATGGAAAAGGGAAAGTGCGGCAATTTGTCATTACTTTAATCAAATTATCCGATTGGTTGCACAAAGTTTACGCTTTACATTCTACATTTCGAGGTGCTTTACTTGGATGTGTTTGTTGTTATATTTAAGTATGTGTTTGAAAGTAATTTGAATGATAGGTGGTGAACGTCTCTTGAGCCAGAAATAGAGAATTTTTTTTTTGTTTTGTTTTAGTTGTAGATAGTTTTGCATCAGCTTCATATAAAATGTATATATGTATCCACTATCAAAACTAAAAAAATATGTTCCCTATTTTTTTTTTACAGAAAAAAGCATTGGGCAGTTTTCTCTACGAGCAAGTATTTTACGCTTTAGATGTGATTGAAAAGGATTACTTTGGGTTGCAGTTTACTGATGCCAATCACGTTAAACACTGGTTAGATCCAACGAAACCAATTAAAAAGCAAGTGAAAAGTAAGTATCAATTGAATTTTCTTTTATAAAATAGTAATAAAATTCCTACACTTTCATTCAACTAGTTGGGCCTCCATACACCTTCCGAATGAAAGTGAAATTCTATTCATCTGAGCCAAATACGCTGCGCGAGGAGTTGACACGCTATTTATTCTTCTTACAATTGAAACAAGATCTTCTCGAAGGTCGCTTAGATTGTCCTGATGACAAATCAGCTGAATTATGTGCACTGGCATTGCAATGTGAGTTATTTTAATTAATATTTTACATTAGAAGACTAAACAATTATGTAATTCAGCTGAACTCGGGGACTATGATGAACAAGAGCATACTGCCGCCACAGTTTCAGAATTTCGTTTTGTGCCAGAACAAACTGAGGATTTGGAGATAGCCATATTGGAAGAATATAAAACATGTCGTGGCCTAACACCGGCTCAAGCTGAAACTGCTTATCTAAACAAAGCTAAATGGTTGGATATGTACGGTGTTGATATGCACACGGTCTTGGTAATTATTTTGTATTAAAGACACTTAGATATATTATAAGTTTATAACATGTTCTTTCTTGTTTGCTCTTTGCAGGGTAAAGACGGTTGCGAGTATCATCTTGGCCTAACACCAACTGGCATTTTAGTTTTTGAACGCGATCAAAAAATCGGTTTATTCTTCTGGCCCAAAATAAGCAAGTTAGATTTTAAGAAAAAGAAACTAACGCTTATCGTCATTGAAGACGATGATGAAGGGCGCGAACAGGAGCATACATTCGTCTTTCGTTTATACAACGAAAAGGCTTGTAAGCATTTATGGAAGTGTGCTGTTGAGCATCACACGTTCTTCCGTTTGCGTGCACCCGTTAAGGGCCCATCAGCACGTCAGAACTTCTTCCGCATGGGTTCACGTTTCCGCTATTCGGGTCGCACCGAATTCCAAACCACTCAACAAAGTCGTGCACGGCGCACTGTACAATTTGAACGGCGCCCCTCGCAACGTTTCGCCAGCCGACAATCGCATTTATTACGTGAACGTCAAAAGGCTTCACAGGAAGCTGCCGCCTCGGCGGTGGCGGCGGTAAATGCGCGTGCCGCAGCTGCAGCTGCTGCTGCCGCTAATGAATTGACAGCAAACAATAATACCGTCGACTCAATGCTAACGAACACAACAGTAGAGCAGGCATCAAGCGTGCTTACAACACCCTCAACATCCGTACAGACAATTATTTACAATGCAGAAGTGCTGAATGATGCGGCTACATGCAGCAAGGCGGCAACACGTAAGAATAGCGGCGCAATGCGTAGTGGTTCTATGCGTTCGGATTCGAGTGGTGAAGAGAGCGGCTATACTAAGCTGGATTGTTATAATAAAGAAGCGGGATTAACTGTGAAGTATGTACATCTATTAATAAGTGTTTATGTGGCATATTTTGAGGATTTGTAAAACTGCGTTTTGTCTTTTTTTTTTCAGATTGGATAATGAGTCAATTGGTACAGCCAGTAGCGTATATCCAATAAGTACTGCAAAGCATGCCGATGAAACGAATCCATTTAGAAATACTGCCTCCTCGCATCATGGCTCGTTTGGCAAAGCGTCAGTAAGCTCGGGCTTTAGGTATGTTGAGTGTGCGCCTAATATAAAGTTGTATGATATTTGGTGTTGAAATTGATATGTATGTATACTAATTTTGTGCTACGAAAGTGCGTGTCTAAACCAATACTATAATATACATATATATGCTTTGTATTATTCTTTCTCCTTTTGCTTTTCAGTACTTATTTACTTATGTATGCTCTATTTTTAAGTGTATGCTAATATATTAATGTTTAAATGTTTACTGTTATACATACATATATGTAACTCTTTGTTTTTATACCCAGTAGTGCTAGCACTCAGCTCTTTGCTTTTGTTTATATAGCTTCAGTACATGGATTTTCCTCAACCAATGTTGTCTACAAAAAATAGTTGATGTTTCTGTCCGTCAGTCATAAACGGAAACACTTATTCAATATTTTGTTTGTAACGCGAATTTGCAAAATTTAAAGTGAACATGTAAAAATAAAAACTTACATAGCTAGTGCTAGTGATTACTACTGGGTATGATTATACGCAAATATGTGTTTGATTCGGCCTTACCCGAACTTCCAATTAAAACCATTTCTTGTGTATGTAGCTAAGCATTTGTTAAATACTAATTTTTGCATTTGTTTCGTTGTGCAGCATTAAAAGTGCCTTATCGGATAAAGATAAAGAGCTAGATTCATTACTTAAGTCCATTGTTAAAGATCCATCCCCATCTATACTAGCAACCGAAGCTATTAATGATGCTAACAGTATCAGGTAGTGCAATTTTTTAATATATGTGCTTAATTTTCACAAGCTGCAGGTCTGTTATGGTATTTAAAATGAAAATTACAGCACAGAAAACCTTAACAGACCTGCTAGACTTTAGAAAAATATACAATTTTACTTAACATCCATTTACATACTTCCCACATAGGGTAACGATCAACAAAACTTTCGATATGGAGCATAATACGGAAACGTTGAAACGTCTCTCCAGCTCTGATAAACCGAATAATCAAGTAAAACTTGCAAATGTCGGCGGCGTCGCGCTACCACCCGGACACATTAAGTGCAATATATTAAAAGGTAAATTGGAAATAATAAACGAACAAAGCATTAATTAAGTGATATATTGTGGACCACATTTCCGTCATCTCGTGTCAAGTTTTATTTGGTTTTTAGCCGGTTTCGGCGCTGTGCCATCTTCAGTATCTTTTTTCGTTCTGAAAACTTAATATGGCACATCGCCGAAACCGGTTTATAAATTCGTTCCACAATACATCGCAATCCCAACCCTGTCGGAAGAACAAACAGCAAAAAACACATTAACCAAGCATTCAAAACGAAAAGCGCGTAATCTAAGAAAAATATGTATTTATTTACTTGCAGCGCGCGTAGAGGAAGAACTTGGCAGCGGCAGCAGTGCTCACGCCAATGCCACCAATTCGAATGCGAAGATGACAAATCAAATGTTTGTGCCGGCACCAAGCACATTGCAACACAATAACAACAACAACAACAATAGCAGCAGCATATTCAGCAGTATTAATTCGAGCAATAGTAACAACAACAACACTAACTACAATGGCGATGGTCCTGATTCGTTAAATGCCACCTACATATCTGTGGTGAGTTTTACCAATTTCACCTTTTTGACTTTGCTTTACGTGTGAAAATGTGAAAACAAAATTGTTGCAGTGTTAATTTGTTTTTAAAACATGTTTATGCTAATGTTCAACTTGTTTTGTTTGAATATCGCTTGTTTTCATCAGTACATAATTTTTGTTTAATTTGTCTATATGTTTTACTCCTTTCCCCTTCAAACCCGTTTGTTTATTTATGTATACCGCCGATTTTTGTTTATGTTTCCTTCGCCAATAACAAAAAAAAAAACCAAAAACAAACAAATGTGCTTAGGGCGGTGATAAACTAACGCTGAGCATAACCGAACAAAGGCCAATGGGCAGCAGCAGCACAGCAATAACAAGCGGTGTCATTGCCACTGTGGGTAATAGTGGTGGCAACACAGATGCCGCCAATACAACGAACTCGAACTCGAATGCATTGTCATCACCCATTTCGCCAACGAAACAGTTTTGCTCCCCCTTAACACCACTATCAGCATCGTCAGCAGCAGCAGCAGTAGCATCAGCAACAACAACAACCACAATTTCACCATTTTCAAATGCCACATTCATATCGGAATTCGATGCTATGATGAGTCCAATTGTCTCATCATCGCAAACGCCATCGCCATTTAATAATATACGACCCAATTCTATATTCACCACACCGGCAACAAGTCCACCAACAAGTCTAACAGCAAATGGCAATGAAACGTTTACCATTAGAAAAGCTAATACAACTGTCACAAATGAAAGTTTACTTTTGACGCCAAGCTCAAACTCGCCCACAACAAATCAACCGTCGTCTATAAGCACACCACCGCCCACGCCCACACATTCCTACAATGCTACAGCAGCGTCAAATGCTTCAGCTGCCGAACGTTTAATTAATGAAATATTCATAAATAATATAATGAATAACAATATGCGTACTACGACGAAAACGAATGAAAAGAAGAGAGTCGAAGCGGCAGCAGCTGCAGCAGCCGCTGAGAAGAAAACCGAGTCGGACTTGGCGGCGAATAGAGATGGCGACAAAAGGTCTGTTTTGACCATGCCACCATCAGCTGGCACTACACTTTTCTCCAATTTGCGCGAACAAGAACGCAAACGTAATCAATTGAATGTTGATAGTAGTAATAACAAGGAGAAGGGGCGCAACGAAACTGATGCTGCGCATATAATAACGAAAAAAGAGAGTGAAAAGAAAAAGGTTTGCCGTTTTTTGTTTTCCACATTGTTACTTGTTTTGAGGTGTTGGGTTTCTTTCTGTTTTTTGCATGCCAAATCATTTGTTAATTACATTTTATTTTTGTATATTTTGCTTTATGTTTTGAATAATTTCTTGGTTTTATTTTGAATTTATTGTTTTATATTTTGTGTTATGTGTTTGTTATGTTCGTTATTTTATGCTGTAAAATTTATTTTATATGGATAATCCTGTCTGATCCATAAACTATGGATGTCACATCCATATAATGGATGCCATATCCATATATCTTTATAGTATATTACACTTTTTTTGATGAGATACCCATTATATTGATATGTTATCCATATTTTATGGATCAGACAGGTTTATCCATATATATGGGTGTGAGATCCATATAGTTTTCCCCGTGTATATTTGTATGTCCAGTAGTGTAATTTCTGATGATCATTTTCGCGTGCATTACATATTGATCGTGTATTTCGGATTTTGCAAACCTTAAGCTCGACTTTGTACTTCTTTTATGAAACCCGAAAATTATATAAATACATAGATACATACATATGTGCATTAGAGCGCATCGCGAAAAAAAAGTTCGCCGTACGCCCCCCGATATGATTTCTCTTTCGAAAACATTTCTGGAAATAATTTTTATTATTTTTTTTTTTTCACGCCGTACATGTCGTTAAACATCATTTTTTCATATCTTCGGTATTTTTGGTCCGATCCCTAAGTTTGATACACCAATTTCTTTGGCTTAAGAGGATGGTTTCTACTTTATAATTGTATTAACCCTCTGTGCGCCATTAGGGTCACTTCCACCCAGTACTTAGTATATACATACCACCTTAAAGTAACTTGTTTTTGCCGGCATGTTAAACATCGTCCGAAACCATTAATATTTTGCAAAAGAGGTATTTCGATCGCTTCAGTAGAACTGCAAATAAAACACTTAACATTTCGAGGAATATAAATTTCCCGCTTCTTGTGGTATTTTAGGTTTATTTTACAAAGATTTTTTCTGAAGAGACTCCTGAAATTGTATGGCGAATAATTTTAAGATTAGTGTCTCTCCTTATATGGACCAAAAGAAAAAGACCAACGGACGCCCCATATTTTGTCTCTAAGCTTGAGATTTTAACCCTCTTCTGACCTTAAAACACAATTTTTTCCTGTGCGTATCGCACCCTAAATCATAAAGTGACTAGAGCTGATGATACCCGTGTACTCGGGTAATGCCCGGGTACCCGGGTTTTTCGGGTATTGCCCGGGTACCCGGGTATTGTCCGGGTACCCGGCCCATTTACTACCCGGACAGCCGGGTAATGCCCGGGTACCCGGGTACCCGGGCATTTTTGTTGATGCCGGCTAATGCGACAAACGCTGCTTACCACAATAGGCCGCTCGTTTATGGGTGAACGAGAAATGTACATATGTAGCGATGTTTGGATGTTCAGACGTTTGCTTTTGTTCCTCAAAAACGAGAATTTATCGATAACTAAGTTATCGGTCAAAATCTGATTGCACAAAAACCTTAACATTACCTTACAATATGGGTATCAAACGAAAGGGGATGGCCCCAGGTTTCATTTGAACTTCGACATATTTCGATAAATTTAGCGATAACTGAGTTATCGGTCAAAATGCGATTGCACAAAAACCTTAACATTACCTTACAATATGGGTATCAAACGAAAGGGGATGGCCCCAGGTTTCATTTGAACTTCGATATATTTCGATAAATTTATCGATAACTGAGTTATCGGTCAAAATCTGATTGCACAAAAACCTTAACATTACCCTACAATATGGGTATCAAACGAAAGGGGATGGCCCCAGGTTTCATTTGAACTTCGATATATTTCGATAAATTTATCGATAACTGAGTTATCGGTCAAAATCTGATTGCACAAAAACCTTAACATTACCCTACAATATGGGAATCAAACGAAAGGGGATAGCCCCAGGTTTCATTTTAACTTGGATATATTTCGATAAATTTATCGATAACTGAGTTATCGGTCAAAATGTGATTGCACAAAAACCTTAACATTACCCTACAATATGGGTATCAAACGAAAGGGGATGGCCCCAGGTTTCATTTGAACTTCGATATATTTCGATAAATTTATCGATAACTGAGTTATCGGTCAAAATCTGATTGCACAAAAACCTTAACATTACCCTACAATATGGGTATCAAACGAAAGGGGATGGCCCCAGGTTTCATTTGAACTTCGATATATTTCGATAAATTTATCGATAACTGAGTTATCGGTCAAAATCTGATTGCACAAAAACCTTAACATTACCCTACAATATGGGTATCAAACGAAAGGGGATGGCCCCAGGTTTCATTTGAACTTCGATATATTTCGATAAATTTATCGATAACTGAGTTATCGGTCAAAATCTGATTGCACAAAAACCTTAACATTACCCTACAATATGGGAATCAAACGAAAGGGGATAGCCCCAGGTTTCATTTTAACTTGGATATATTTCGATAAATTTATCGATAACTGAGTTATCGGTCAAAATGCGATTGCACAAAAACCTTAATATTACCCTACAATATGGGTATCAAACGAAAGGGGATAGCCCCAGGTTTCATTTTAACTTGGATATATTTCGATAAATTTATCGATAACTGAGTTATCGGTCAAAATCTGATTGCACAAAAACCTTAACATTACCCTACAATATGGGAATCAAACGAAAGGGGATAGCCCCAGGTTTCATTTTAACTTGGATATATTTCGATAAATTTATCGATAACTGAGTTATCGGTCAAAATCTGATTGCACAAAAACCTTAACATTACCCTACAATATGGGTATCAAACGAAAGGGGATGGCCCCAGGTTTCATTTGAACTTCGATATATTTCGATAAATTTATCGATAACTGAGTTATCGGTCAAAATCTGATTGCACAAAAACCTTAATATTACCCTACAATATGGGTATCAAACGAAAGGGGATGACCCCAGGTTTCATTTTAACCTCGATATATTTCGATAAATTTATCGATAACTGAGTTATCGGTCAAAATGTGATTGCACAAAAACCTTAATATTACCTTACAATATGGGTATCAAACGAAAGGGGATGGCGATCTCATTTAGCGATGGCAATTTCTAGAATCCGCGTATTGGTTAACCACGGAATATTTCTGAGCAATATTGGTATCAAACCAGGAACCAGGAGCAATTTTTGGCAAATTACTTATTTGTATTAGAAAAAAATGAAAAAGTAAATGTGGTAGCACTAATATCAAGTTTTATTCAAAGAGAAAAAATATTAGAAATAAGGTTATTCCAAATGAACTAAAAATGATGTAATGTAATTTTTTACATTGTATGTACGGGACAAATGGTATAAATACCCTGCAGTATTTATCAGCTGGAAAACAGCACATATTTCCTACTGAATATTCAGTAGAGATGTAGTTCTAAAATCTGAAATTTTCCTTTCGTTTTTATATAAAGGTGGCGTCGAAAATCAACTACCTAAAAACTGCTGAACGAGAAGGGAGAGTTTCTGTAGGAAAAAAGGCCTGAATACGCAGGGAGAACTTCCATAGCATGTATTTCAGTACACCTGATGTCTTCACTGCGTGTTCAGTTATTTTTTCAGCAATGAATTTTGAACTTAGTTTCAGGGTATTTCTCATAATGAATATTCTACTGAATATGCACCTCCTTACCTCAAATTCTGCTGGGTATTTACAATTTACCGACAAGCCAAAAGGTTATCAAACAAAGTTTCTGGTTCATCAATGTTGTGTGGCTAATTTCTAAACAAAAGGAGAAGCTTGCATTTTAAAAACTGGTATATGTGTGAGAAATCGAAATGTTTGTACGGGACAAATTTACCATTTCCCATGGGATGCTCCTGAAAGGTGTTGTGCAGGTCTTTCACGTAGGATGTACTGATTATTATTCCTAGGTCGGGCACCCAGATATGGGTCAAAGGTATGCTATTTTTTGCGATTTGTCTGAAACCATAAGCGTTTTATTTGTATAGGATATCTTACTTCATTTTGGATTAATTTAACATGGTTTAAAAAATTTAATAAAAGCAAAACAAAGTAACAAGCTTAGACGTCATTTTACTTCAGATTTTTTCGTTATAATTACTCTTCGACCAGCCACACATGACGGCAGAAAACGCGCAGAACTTGGGCAGAAAGCCATAGAAACGCGCGTCTTCATGTGTGCCCATTGGCAGAAGTACAAGGAAATCGAGGGTTTTTGTAAACCGGCGTTTTCTGCCTGCCCAAGTTCTGCGCGTTTTCTGCTGTCATTTGTGGCTGGTCTTAATGTAATAAGTTAACTTCCATCACGTGTACTGTGCTACATGCGGGTTTTTTTTTCTCAGAACATATTTACAAAGATTATGATATTTCTGGCTGTATTATATAGGAAAGAGTTCAAATTAATATAGTACTGCTTTTTTGGCATAAAATGTGCTTAGTTTCTACAACAAAAGTATATAAAGTGACACAAAAAATTTGGTCGATATATCGTACAAAATTAGGTCTTTGACCGATAACTCAGTTATCGATAAATTTATCGAAATATATCGAAGTTCAAATGAAACCTGGGGCCATCCCCTTTTGTTTGATACCCATATTGTAGGGTAATGTTAAGGTTTTTGTGCAATCAGATTTTGACCGATAACTCAGTTATCGATAAATTTATCGAAATATATCGAAGTTAAAATGAAACCTGGGGCCATCCCCTTTCGTTTGACACCCATATTGTAAGGTAATGTTAAGGTTTTTGTGCAATCAGATTTTGACCGATAACTCAGTTATCGATAAATTTATCGAAATATATCCAAGTTCAAATGAAACCTGGGGCCATCCCCTTTCGTTTGATAATATATTATATTGTAGGGTAATGTTAAGGTTTTTGTGCAATCAGATTTTGACCGATAACTCAGTTATCGATAAATTTATCGAAATATATCGAAGTTCAAATGAAACCTGGGGCCATCCCCTTTCGTTTGATACCCATATTGTAGGGTAATGTTAAGGTTTTTGTGCAATCAGATTTTGAACGATAACTCAGTTATCGATAAATTTATCGAAATATATCGAAGCTCAAATGAAACCTGGGGCCATCCCCTTTCGTTTGATACCCATATTGTGGGTTAATGTTAAGGTTTTTGTGCAATCAGATTTTGACCGATAACTCAGTTATCGATAAATTTATCGAAATATATCGAAGTTCAAATGAAACCTGGGGCCATCCCCTTTCGTTTGATACCCATATTGTAAGGTAATATTAAGGGCATTACCCGGGTACCCGGGCATTTTAATAACCGGGTAGGGCTTCATTCACTACCCGGGTACCCGGGTATCTCATTACCCGGGTCAAATCATCAGCCCTAAAAGTGACACAACTCAAAATTCAAGAAATTTCGTAAGAGCCAAAACACCTTTTCTTTTTACAGTAATGATATGCCACGTACATACATACATATGTATAATAGTTATTTTTCAGGTAAAAACGACTGATGGAAAAGGTTTTTTGGCAGTCGCTAAACCGCTGTGTACCGGTTTATGAAAGAAACCCGATTTCGAAAAATTTTGAGTTGCGTCACTTTATGATTTAGGTTCCGATATGTCCTTCTACAAGTTCGTATGCAGAGCAATTATTGCTTGGGAGGCTCGATTGCTTTGATGTTGGGAGTTAAATTGTTGTTGTTTTAAGCCATGGAACACCAATAGAGCCTCTAGTTGTTCGGGCTTGAACTAAAGTACGAAGGCTGCATGCGGAAATGCCATCGAGATTTGTCTTTTCTAATTAAATTTTAAAGTCCAAATGTTATACATTTTTCCTCTAAATTGAAAATCAATCTCATGAGCTTTCACCTCGTTCAACCGCATGAGCTGAAGGTTACTTTCATAGTCCTGAAACAATTCATATTCAGAAAATGACATAATGTGTTTGGTTTGCAAAAAAATTTTAACTGCTATTAATACACTACTGGGTATATATACACATGCATGTTTTACAGCTACTGCTCCAACTTTATACTTTTTTCTGGTCATAAACACTAATTAAACACAAATTTCCCCTTTCTAGCTTTCAAACAATCATACTATTACACATTTACCGTCGTCCAACAACGAAATGGTCTCGCCATGGTTAGTTTCGTCGGAAGTTGTGTCCGCACCGAAAGCTAAAGAACCAACAATCATACGAAAATCGGTAATAACAACGCAATTGTAAGTTTGCTCACAGTTTGCCAACTAATGAAAATTAGGCTGAAAACTTGCTTAAGTATTTAGGTGATTTTTTGATTAATGATAGCTATAAAACAATAACAAAAAATTAAAAAAATTTTAACATATATTTATTGAGTTTTTCAATAGCATAAAAGGCAATTTTTATTTTTACTTTTATTTTAAAAACGAACACGATGAAATCAAAATTGAAATTATTTTCGAAAAATATACGATTTGTTAGTAAGTAGGGCTAATTTACTAAAGTTTAGTATATATTTACATACATACATATGTTTATTGTGTATTGGGCTTGAATACGTTAATCAACAATTCCATTAGCTGCTTAACAGAAAAAAAAACAAAAAACCACTGTATTTCATACTTTTACGTGTACTTAAACTGAAATTCCAATTTTACTTTTTACTTTAAATATCTATTAACAATTAACATAATGAATAATATAAATGTTTATTTGTGTATTTAAAAAAAATATTAAAGCAACCTACATATGTATGTATGTGTTACTTATATGAAAAAAATTGTACTAGAACTGACTCTACAAAACGAAAAACGTTTGTGCCTTGTATGTACATACATATGTATGTACTATATTTATTACTTAATGCAAAGTAAAACAGATGTTCCAAGCTAAAAACCGTATTTATTGTATTTCAACTACATATGCGTGTAGACATAAACAAACATGAAGATACATACATATTAAAATCAAATAATTTGCTTTGTGTGCAGTTTTAAATAACAGTAAAACATGAAATTTCATTTGAACGAGGTTTATAGTCCGAGATACGGCAGAACAAATATATCCCCTCATCTGTTATTTACCAATGGACAGTGGTAACTGACAGTTCCTAAGCATATTAACACATCGCACATGGGTTGCCTAGCTAAAACGCGTACGAGAGGTACTAAATATTTAAAACAGAAACTAAAATTTTTAGGTATACTCCCCTTTTCTGTTATTTAAAAAAACGATACACCAGCCGAAAGAGGGCAATGAGGAGAGTCCAAAAAACATGGGTTGCCTATCGAAATCTGGGGCAAACTGGAGGGTTGCCCGCTTTGAAAAGTGCAAAAAAATAGGGTTTCTCCCCTTTTATGTTATTTAAAAAAACGATACACCGGACGAAAGAGGGCAATGAGGAGAGTCCAAAAAACATGGGTTGCCTATCAAAATCTGGGGCAAACTGGAGGGTTGCCAACTTTGAATAGTGCCTGAGTGATTTCTAAATAAAGGAAAAAAGGGTTAAATACATATCGTATAGAAATATGTTGTTAGGAAACATATAGTAAAATTGCACGAACTTTAATTTCGTGGAATACGTTAACCCGCTAACACCTCTACGAAAGGGTCGTTTTGACCCCCCTTTTTTTAAAGTCCGAAAAAAATACTATTTTGAAGGTCGATAGAGGGTTGAAATATTCTAGAAAATTATTGGCCATAAAAGGAGGGTCAAAACGACCCTTTCGTAGAGGTGTTAGCGGGTTAACGTATTCCACGAAATTAAAGTTAGTGAAATTTTACTATATGTTTCCTAACAACATATTTCTATACGATATGTATTTAACCCTTTTTTTCTTTATTTAGAAATCACTCAGGCACTATTCAAAGTTGGCAACCCTCCAGTTTGCCCCGGATTTTGATAGGCAACTCATGTTTTTTGAACTTTCCTAATTGCCCTCTTTCGTCTGGTGTATCGTTTTTTTAAATAACAGAAAAGGGGAGATTACCTATTTTTTTGCACTTTTCAAAGCTGGCAACGCTCCAGTTTGCCCCAGATTTTGATAGGCAACCCATGTTTTTTGGACTCTCCTCATTGCCTTCTTTCGTCTGGTGTATCGTTTTTTTAAATAACAGAAAAGGGGAGAAAACCTATTTTTTTGCACTTTTCAAAGCGGGCAACCCTCCAGTTTGCCCCAGATTTCGATAGGCAACCCATGTTTTTTGAACTCTCCTAATTGAGGTCTTTCGTCTGGTGTATCGTTTTTTTAAATAACAGAAAAGGGGAGTATACCTCAAAATTTTAGTTTTTGTTTTAAATATTTAGTACCTCTCGTACGCGTTTTAGCTAGGCAACCCATGTGCGATGTGTTAATATGCTTAGGAACTGTCAGTTACCACTGTCCATTGGTAAATAACAGATGAGGGGATATATTTGTTCTGTCGTATCTTAGACTATTAAGTTTTTAATTTTTGAAAAAAAAAGAAACAATAATTAAATTTTCACACTACATTATTTATATATTTTTTTTTTATTTGTTGATGAAAGGTGTATGTATAGTGTATAAAATGTCACATAAATCAATTAATTTGGCGCACGCGTTCACACTCAATCAATCACAAATTATGTTGTTTGCTTTTTTCGCATGACAATTTTTGCTGGCGAACATGTTCAGTTGTTGACATTTACCAAATGTGGCATTAAAATATTAATTTTGTGTGCGCTTGATTTATACACACACGCACCAATGGTGTACAATAAAAAAAAAATCATTTAATCAACTGACAAATTGAATTGAACTTTAAGTTAATTACATGCAGGCATACACATTAGGGCGGGGCGATTTACAAACCTACATACGTATATTGGGCCATCGAAATGGGGATTTCTCTCATTTTTCTGAGTAGAAAACGCTTCCACGACATTTGTCTAAAATTAATTTTGATGTTCCGGAATTTGGTTTTTATGAACCAAGATCCAAAATGGACAAAAATCCCCAGAAAATTAACCAGGCACATGAAATTCAACCAAAATTATATACTGAATCCAAATATGAAATCAGAACTAAAAATTGTTTTTTTGCTTCCACCAAGCCAACATTCTCGGAGCATTAATAATTTGGAGCACATTATGAGTCCGAAATATGTGTACAATATGAGTCTCACACTTTTGAAATCATATATTACACCGAAATATGTGTGAAACAGGAGCCTCATAATTTGGAGTCCGCTATGAATCCGAATATGTGTGAAATATGAGCTTAAGATTTTTTTTACGTTTTTTTTTTGTGTGCTTTTTAAAATTATAATTGTAATTCATAGATGCCGTTTCGAAATAGGGGAAGTATAAATATCACTGAGGTTCAATATAATGTTGAATGTCCCAGTATATGATGGCATTGGATTGAATTGCAGGTTGATATCAGGTTCGAATCAGGAGGAGAATAGAAAATAGACAACACGATAAGGCAAGCAGTGAGGGAGAAGAAGGCCTGGAGGATAACAAGCGTTTGAAGAGAACTGGATAAGGGGAAGGAACATTGTGTATGGAGAACAGTGACTTGACTCTGGGATGTGTGCCAAAGAGGTCGAACAGCTGTGCTCAGCTGATTTTGAAGTTGTTGTTATGGCCCAATGACGATCGTGAATGCAATATAAGTTGCTCTTCTTCTTTCTGTTTTATAGGTTGTTGATTTTACATTCTTGCACATGTTATTCGTGGAATAGCTGGCGTTTACGCTCTCTCCAGGAATTGCGTTTTAGGAACTCAGCCTTAATTTCTTTTCGGAATTATGAATTGGTTTTTTCAATTCCCAATTCCGGAATTGCGTTTCTGCCTTGATTGCTACGAACATGTCATTATGGTCCCTTTTCTTACAACAACCACATCCGGCCGCCATACCAATCTGTACCTCCGGAAGTTGCCGCCATACCAATCTGTCTCCGATTTTGACATTTGCCGATAACACATCAACTTTTTTTTTTATCGATTTTCGATGAGCTGTGGGACTTGTATATGTTGACAATGGGAAGAAAAATGCATGGAAAATAATTATTTTTTGGTTTTGCTAATCATAGAAGAAGGAAGAAAGAGTCATAACTATGAGCCCAATAGGAGTTTTTTATGTCTGGCGTATAAAATTCTGAAATTTTTGATTTGGAGCATTTATTGTATACAAAGTGCTGTCAGCGAAAATCATCGTGACTACAACATAGAGATCCCATATCGTGATTTGGTGTATGTATTCTAGTTCTACCATAACGGAAGCAAAATTATAATTTAAAAATGTTGTTATTATATTCAGTTCACTTATCGTTAAGTAATTTGCAAGGAAATTTAAGATATATACAGCTAAAGATACATAATTGCGAAAATCTGCGAATTTGAGCAATCAGCGTCCAAAACCGGAAAACGACTCATCCCATTTTAATTATGATTTTATGTCGTCGAAGAGTTTTACACTCAGAAAAAATGTAAGCAATCCCAATTTCGATGGCACGATCCATACAAATCGGCCCGGCCTAATGCTTATTATACTGGTTTTTTTTTAATATAACTTTGGACTGTGTACTTATAAATGATTTATTTTATTTTTTGTTTGCGATATTTACTATTTTAAATTAATAAGAGCCCAATATCTGTAATTATATTCATACCATAACTTAAACTTCTTTAGGCGATTTTCATATATGTATGTACATATCTATGCATCTATTTATGTATGTATGTATGTACACAAGTGTGTTCCCTATGATACTTTATTTAAGAGTACTTGTGCACAGAGGAATACATACCACCCAAAACAATGTACACATTTAAATACGTGATTTCCTAACATTCCCAACTACTTTATTTTACTTATGAGTATTATCCTCTTTAGCTTTTATCTTTTGCTATTGTATTGTAATAAGCATTATTGAGTTGAACGCAATTATTTTATGAAAAACAATGTTTAAAGACAATATGAACTTTAAATGAAAAATATCTGTGGAAATTTGCAATAATCGCTTAAGTCGAAAAATATGATTTCGAGATAAATTGATTTTTATATTCGAAGGCGTTTCTTAACATATCATAAAAGTCGATTAAAAACTATGGACGCAAAATCAATGAGCCATCCACAATGTTACGATCAAATTTTGTAAATAAAACAAGATGTCGCCCGTTTTATGCAATAGGGATTTAACTCGAAATTTTCGATTTCTGTGATTTTGCCATATTGTTCAATAACTGGGTCGTGCCTTTGAGTCTAGCCTTATAAAATACTCAAAAGGATAAAAATGGCGGAAATAAAAGTGATTTTGTAGTTAGCCGTAGAAGGAAACTATTTGAAATTATAAAAGTTTATTTGCGATTTCCAAAAAAAAATGTTTTTTGAGTTAAATCCCTATTGCATAAAACGTGCGATGTCATGAAGAAATTTGGTTAATTTGTTATAGCAAGTTTAATATACCTCTATTGTAAGTTAAGCCTAAATGTTTTTATTTATATCTTTTGATTGAATTAAGTTATAAGCATGGGGGTTTTACAGAAATATAGAGTTTTAACAGGAGAATAACGTGGTATATATAACTCGAAATCTTCTTAAGTCGACTTAAGCGGTTATTGCTTGTGACCACAGATATACTTACATATGCTATATAGACATTGAAAACTACCGAAAAAAATAAAACTACATACATATATATTAAATATGATACTTCTAAACAATACTTTAAAATATACAATACATTGAAATATGTATGTATGTACATATGTGTCCTCTTCAATTACATATGCATGCAGTTGTATATGGCTTATTTTATAATATATATATAATATATACATAACTACTATAGTAAACTATACATACATATGTATACATTTATTTTTTAATAAAATATACAAGAACAATAACAATAATATAACTTGTTTTTTTCTTCTATATTTAATATGGCTTATATATGTAAATCCGTTTTCTTTGTTCTTTGACTGTCGTCAAAAAAGCGTTCTTAGGTATGTATGTAATTAGTAATTACCTTAACTTACACAGACCCTCTGGAATAATGGTTTATAATTTCTTTTCAAGTGTTATTTTCAATGAAAAACTGCAATTATACATACATACATATGTATATGATAAATATAAATATCGGCACCCAGAGAATTGTTGTTTTTGTTATATGAAAACTACTCCGCACAGTTTCCGAGGAATGCAGTCGGAGTGGCAGTCCTTGTTGGCCGTATAAAAATCTGGTAGGTAGTGCTGTGCGAGCACTAGGGATTCCAATTTTTACGATCCCGGGATTTTCGAGATTTTATTTTATAATCCCGGGATCCCGGGATGATTGCAGCTGTTGAAAGAACGATCATTTCTCTTGAAAACAGCGCTTTGCTTTTTCGGGTATCTTATTCAGATATCTACATTGTCTTCAAAAGAAATGATAATGCTTTCAATAGCTGTAATCAGTTTTTAATGAAAGTGAGTAATTTTAAAAATATTGAGGCCACAAACTGCGTATTTCGCCTTTTGGACATGAATATCTCAAAAACTACACCGAAATCCTTTTGAAACCTAGAATTTTATATATGTTACAAAAATTTTTCGGCCAGTACTATTTTCCCACATTTGGGGTTGAAAAAAGTAAATACATTTTTAGAGAAACGCTACAACTTTAAAATGCAAAGAAAAAATAGATTTTTATTGCCATTTTTTATTATTTCATTAGTTAGAAAATAAAATAGGAACGTAAAATCATGCGTATTACTTAATAATACCTAAGAGTTACTTTAAAAAGCACAACCAACAACGAAAATTACATACATTTGATGAACAAAACATTTGCCTTTGCAGTTGGTACTTTTAGGATATTATTAAAAAGGCTTGCAATCATTTGATAATTTCCAATAAAAAATTTTTTAGAATTTAACGACGCACTTTGTTTAAGCGTATATTTCCAAGCTTGCCGAAAAATTCAGAAAATTAATGGAACTTCTGAATAGATAAATATCGGAGGCACAAATTTTGATATGAATTCCGAGTATGCAGCTGCGTATTTAATTTTAGTACAGTGTTGTAAGACTATCAAGTCTAATTAAAATTTTGTTTCCAGTTTCTTCCATTATTTACTTTCCATGTGGGAAAATTCCAAAAAACATTTCGTCGTACCATACGAAAACTAGCATACGATTTTTTGTGGCTGACGAAAAGTAACAAGTTCGACTTTTGGCCGACGAAAAGTAACAAAATCGAGTTTTGCCTGACGAAAAGTAGCAAGTTCAACTTTTGGCTGACGAAAACTATCAATTTCGTTTAAACAACAACAATTTTAATGTAAAAAACAGTATATAATAACTGATACTTTTCGTCAGCCAAAAGTCGAACTTGTTACTTTTCGTACAGAATTTTTTTATTGATAGATTTCGCCAGAAATTTTAAATGTGCTAGTTTTCGTATGGTACGAAGATTTGAGAAATAAATGACCAAAAATCAGGAAATAGAAATTATCAAATGAACTTTGCCACAAGCTAAAAGCTTTAAAAATACCTAACGTAAGTTCCCTTACACCGCGTACTTCAACACAGAAAAATTGAATTATTAAAAAAAATCAAAAATTTGAATCCTTACTTTTACTAATGGACTTTTTTATTCTAGCAAAAATGTCGCACTTTCTTCCAGCTGTCACATTTTTTTGTTCTCTTCCACACATACTCAACACTTTTTTTAGGGCTGTTTGTTCTATTGACAAAATATAAAACTGGCTCGACTACGGGCAAAATTTTCTGCTCTTAGCACAAGTTATTTTTGTTTCATTCATCACATGAAAAATGCAACATTTTAATAGGGCACAGGACACATGTTGATAATGCTGCAATGTAATAATGCAACATTTTCATTCAGAATAGGAAATGCTATTAGTATACAGATCTGAGACCAATAAAAATTATATAAATTACAACTTTGCTATAATAGCGGAATATTCTCTCTTTATCTTATCCCGAATATCCCGGGATAAAATTCTAGCTATCCCGGGATTTTCGGGGTGTCAAAAAGGGTGGGATCCCGGGATTGGAATCCCTAGCGAGCACCTATTGCTTGTGCATCAAGCTTGGTACTCCCGAAATCTTGATACGATCAGTATTTACATCTCTAATCGACCTCCTTCGGCTCCATCCCGCACATCCTCCACTCATAGAACCGGAAATTCAAAACAAGATTTTTTAAATATGCGAATACTTCAAAGAATCAAAAAACAAAGAAAAACACACAAAATAACGGCGTCTTTCACTGCGTCAGCATGAAACATGTCGATCGTATGTATATTTTTAGAAACGTCATACCACGTAGTAAATACTACATACCACATACTTACATACATACATACAAATGTACATACTTACAATATATATTTTTATTGGATTCCTACCCAGCAGTATTTATCAGCTGGAAAACAGCACATATTTCCTACTGAATATTCAGTAGAGATGTAGTTCTAATATCTGAACTTTCCCTTTCGTTTTTATATAGAGGTGGCGTCGAAAATCAACTACCTAAAAACTGCCGAACGAGAAGGGAGAGTTTCTGTAGGAAAAAAGGCCTGAATACGCAGGGAGAACTTCCATAGCATATATTTCAATACAGCTGATGTCTTCACTGCGTGTTCAGTTATTTTTTCAGCAATGAATTTTGAACTTACTTTCAGGCTATTTTTCATAATGAATATTCTATTGAATATGCACCTCCTTACCTCAAATACTGCTGGGTACGTTCGGCATTTTACATACATGTGTGTATGCGACAACAAAAGAACTCTTCTGAAAAATATGCATTCCGCGCCGTGGGCGAACGCGCCCATGACAAGAAAAAACCAAGAACAAGAAAAAAATAACAGAACAGAAATTGTTGTCGTAGCTGGGCAGGGTGAATCACCCGAACGTACATAAACTGTGAGAAAGCAAACACAAGCGCTTTATATGGAAATAACTCGCGATCGTACACAAAAAGGCGCAGGAAGACAGTGCCTTTTCGTTGTTGTAGCAAACAGTCATTTCTTTGGAGCATTTGGTGGTGCATCTTTTTGGGGGGCTTTATATGCAACGCAACTATTTATGTACCTATGCATGTAAATATGTATGTGTGTGAGTAATAACGGGAATGATGAGTAGCAGAGATGGTATGTTTGGATTCCTTTGCTGCTCTCAACTCTAGTTTGTGTCTATTTATAACATACTAATAGACTTATGGTCCATCATAGCTATGCAGCAGGCACGTGTGGGGGTCGAAGATGCTGCTGAAAAATGTGTTTATTAATGGAAATGCATTTGGCGTATGATTTGTTAGGCATATGCATTTATTTTTGCGCTTGTACATACATACATATGTACATATGTACTCCTGCGGGTGAGAGGACGGATAAAAATGATTATTTTTATAGCATCAAAAACTGACGCAGTTTTTTTAAAAAGGGATTTCTAGATACATACATACATATTTATGTACAAATGAATGCATCTGCTATAGTGTCTTCAAAGTCTAGGAACCAAAGACCCTAAAAATTCCTCTTGCCTCTTTCCCTATTCAACCTACCGCTATCATGCTCTATACGGCAAATAAATTAATTCAAATGTTTTTTATGTTTATAGATATTGATAAAATAGTAGGTATATATATATTTATTTTAATTTTTAAATTTATTTATAATTTTTAAATTTATGTATTTATAATTTTTAAATTTATTCATAATTTTTTAATTAATAATTTATGTGCTTTTTTGCTTGTTTGCCATGGGATTAACTATCTATGCAGTGTTTTTGTTTTTGATTTACTCTGATTTTAGGTTTCATCGCCTACATACATACACACGTATTTTCTTTAGTTGTGTTTATTATTATACATATATATATATTTTTAATTCTTTGGTTTACTAGCTTGTTGTTGCTGCTACAATCTTTGTGTTTTTTTATTTTTTGTTTTCATTATTCACTTATAAAAAATATTTACATACATAATTTATTGAAAATAAAATATTAAAATAATATATAAGCGTTCACTTTAATAATAATAATATTTAATAAATAAAACAAATACAATACATAGCAAAGGGTTGTTCTGCATAATATTGTTGTTGTTGATGTTGTTGTTTTTGGAGCTCGAGAGCTCTCAGTTTTTCGTTTCTCTTCCTCAATACGAATTCTATCGCAGCGCTTAGAAACATTTACGATGAACAATGCCAGGACCGGATTCATCGTATTCCTGTTTCGAGATCCACATCTGTTGGAAGGTTGAGAGGGAAGCCAAGATCGAACCACCAATCCATACGGAATATTTACGTTCTGGTGGCGCAATGATCTTGATCTTGATGGTAGACGGCGCCAAGGCAGTGATTTCCTTTTGCATACGATCAGCAATACCCGGGTACATGGTGGTACCGCCCGACATCACAATATTGGCATACAAATCCTTGCGAATATCCACATCGCACTTCATGATCGAATTGTAGACAGTCTCATGAATACCGCTCGATTCCATACCCAAGAATGAGGGTTGGAAGAGCGATTCGGGGCAACGGAAACGTTCATTACCAATTGTGATCACTTGACCATCGGGCAATTCATAGGATTTCTCCAACGATGTTGAAGCAGCGGCTGTGGCCATTTCTTGTTCAAAGTCCAATGCGACATAGCACAGCTTCTCCTTGATATCACGCACAATTTCTCGCTCAGCCGTTGTGGTGAATGAGTAACCACGTTCAGTCAAGATTTTCATCAGATAATCGGTCAAATCGCGACCAGCCAAATCCAAACGGAGTATGGCATGGGGCAGAGCATAACCTTCGTAGATGGGCACAGTGTGTGAGACACCATCACCAGAATCCAACACAATACCGGTGGTACGACCGGAGGCGTACAGCGAGAGTACAGCCTGAATGGCAACATACATGGCGGGTGTATTAAAGGTTTCAAACATAATTTGGGTCATCTTCTCACGATTCGCCTTCGGGTTAAGGGGCGCTTCGGTGAGCAGCACGGGATGTTCTTCAGGTGCGACACGCAACTCATTGTAGAAGGTGTGATGCCAGATTTTCTCCATATCATCCCAATTGGTGATGATACCATGCTCAATGGGATATTTCAATGTGAGTATACCTCTCTTGGATTGTGCCTCATCGCCGACATACGAATCCTTCTGACCCATACCGACCATCACACCCTGATGACGGGGCCGACCCACAATTGAGGGGAAGACGGCGCGTGGCGCATCATCGCCAGCGAAACCGGCTTTGCACATACCGGAGCCATTGTCAACAACCAAAGCAGCTACTTCTTCGTCACACATTTTGTTCTGTTTTTATTTTTATTTTATTTTTATTTGTTTCTGTTTTGCTTAATTTAACGTTGCTAATACTGTGAAGAGTAAATGGAGGAGAGAGAGAAAAAATACCGTTAATATATTTGGAATGTACAGCGATGTTTTTTTTTTATAAATAAAAAATACTAACGAGACTAGTTTTTTTCGAATAAAATAAAAACTTTCACTTCTCAAATTTAATAACAAATTTCTTTAAAGATACAAAATATTAAAATCTTGTATTTATTTAACGAGCGCAAGCCCAGGTTATTGTTTTTATTTAATGAAATTTTGGACAACTTATTTAAGCGGTGGATGTAGCGAAACCCGCTGAGCGCAAAAGAAAAGGGAGACCTCCACTGCGTTGCGAAAATCAGGTGGACAGCGATGCTGCCTCCCTAGGTGTTCCCCAGTGGCGCCATGCTGCACGAAACAGAAGCAATTGGTGCGCTCTGTTGGACTCGGCCAGAATCATCTAGACGGTTAAGCGCCAATCAAGAAGAAGGATATAGCGATAGCTGTTTCAATTTGGATCTCTCTAAAACTCATGAGACAACTTTGCCGGGAGCGCAAAATCTTTATTTTTTTAATACTTGAAAATTTAAACTTCATTAGCTTTAGCTTCTTAGTTTATTTTGTAGGGTCATAAGAATTTTGTAAAATATATTAATATAGAATAGATACACTGGCGCGAACACTATAAAAAGTTTAGGCCAAGATTCACCTCAAAATCGAGGCATGCTCCATAATTTCCAATGAATTGGCTGGAACTGCAATTTACTATCAACAATAGATGAAGTTTTTTGTGATAAGCTTTTTAATGGATTCGGATTGTATGCCGACCACTACCGAGGGTGGCCCAATAATTGAGTTTTCAATGAATTAGTTACAAAATAAATTAGTTTTTAATTGTAATTGTTGTTTTCCCAGGCCTGGACTCGATTACAGGAGCTCTTGCATATTATGCGAACATTCTACCCACTAAGCCAATAATGACTTCAAATATTGAAAATAAAACTCATTTTTGACTTTTTATACAAAAAAAAAAAATAGAAATTATTATTTCAAAAACTACAAAATTTTAGCAATATTTTTTTTCACAAATTATTTATTTTTTTTTTAAATAAATAATTTTTTTTTTTTAATTTTAATCATTAACTTCTTTATTTTTTTCAGCAAATGATTGTTTTTAAAAATTTTAGTTTTCAAGCATTTTTTTAATACTAAATAATGCTTTATTTTATACGAACAAAATTGTTCTTTAAAATTTACTATGTAATTATTTTTTTAATTTGTTTTTATTATTATTATTATTTTTTTTTTTATTATTATTATTGTTACAGTTTCACATAACATAATTTCTTATAAATTTTCAAAATTATGTACATACATATGTATGTATGTACATATTTATCCACTAACCTTTTCCAATTAATTTTTGAATTGAGGAGCCAAATCTACACTTTCACCGTAGAACTGCGAGTGACTACTGAATAGACCCACCACTAATATTTATACTGTCTGCCAGAATTGAAATCTATGAAATGAAATTTTCATTTTTCAAAATCGTCTACATACATATGTATATGTATGCATACAAAACGAAATTCCACTTTTCCACACACACTCGGAAGCATTATCTACCTCACATATTATGCGCTGTATGAACCTAAATATGTACGTATGCCAGTGCTTTAGGTGTGTTGTTGCCATGGGTGTGGGGTCCTGGTTGTGTATGCACACTTCTGTACATATATGTATGTATGTACTTAAGTTGATGATTGTTGGCCAGACGCTTTCGGATAAGTAATTTTTTTTTTTATTTTATATTAATTTTGCAATGTTTTTGCAGAAAAAGAGCGCAGAAGAGATGCATAATGCAGGATAAATACATACATACATATGTATGCACAAGATTTTGAAAAACTGCATAAGAACTTCTAAGAGCAAGCTTGCTTATTTTCTAAATATTTACTCATTTACCTACATATGTATGTATGTACATACAGCTTTGTGTACCCACTAGGCCCATTTCTGAGGTGATGCGATTTTTTTTTTTTTTCAGGCCAGGATACTTGCTTTCGTTAGATATACCGCTGTTACTCGCAAAGTATGTTGAACGGCACGTACAAATTGAGCACAGATCATTTCTTCACTGACTAAAGTAGGAGTTAAGAAGAGTAATGTTATGTTCAGACACAACCTTAATTGAACATTAAGAGACTTCATTCAATTTTCAAGCCCAATGATTCTCAATTTACCATACAAAAATTGACCAAGTTAATGCTTCATTAGAAATTAATGAGTTGTTAATGAAGAACAATTCTGCATGCAACCCTGTTAAAAGGCTTGTTTCATAAATAAAATGAAATGTCATGAAAAGAGATATGTGATTAGCGTCAGTGTCCACTAAACAGGTTGGTTCGTCAGATCAGCTGCATTCTTGTTCTTCTTCATCACCTATCAAATTCGTTTTTATTTCTGCTTATTTTATACATGCATTCGTGTTTACGATTGGTAAAAATTGTGAGATGAATGTCAAATTATTTCGTCCTCCTTGCAATTTTGACATTTAGGTCACGAGAGTTTGATATTCAGCTCACGGCGTGTATGTGTGTATGTATCTTGAGCCGACCTGTTAAATGGGCCAAGTAAATTAAATATGTCTGAACACCAAATCTAAAGATGTTCAATCAACCCCAATTGACTTAATTAATTTTTATGTCTGAACATGATATAAGCCGAAACAGAAAAATGCATACGAATGAAGAACCTACCTACGTAACAAAGATAGATGGTAGGCAGCCGAATATTCAGTACTACAATACTGCTACCATTCATGCTGAATACATAACAAGAGTATAATAACGACCATTTGAAAAAAGCATGCGGTTTAGAATAAAAGCCCGACCGTTTCGCTTCATTCCTTTTTTTACTATACAAAGTTATTCATGCGAAAGCGGCCATCGCCGTGCGATAGTCATGGAAGTTGTTATGTTCCCTGAAGCAAATGTAAGGAGGAATGTATTGATGATTGTAGTACTTTTGTGCCTGCTGGGTATTTATTCATACATATAAAAATATACGGCCCAAGACAAGACGCTTTCCTATAAGAGTTTCTGATTCATTCGTTTTGACATTTTTACCTCGATCACAACATAAATGGACTGCTAGAGCAATATTTAATGTATGCATGTGCAATGTACATATCTACAAACATTTCAGTATCCGCAAACCGCCGACTAGTATCTCTCTCATTCGACCCCTCATCCCTCATTTTCCTATTCCCAATAACATACATTAAAAATATTTTCAAAAATTATTTCTCTCCGATCTCGTGCCGATTAGACCTCACACCTCAAGGCAGCATGAGTGTTTAACCTGACGAGCTGTGGGGCTAGGCCGGGCGGGGGGCCATTGCGGATGTCGTGGAGGTTACCTGAAATAGGCAATTAATTTTTGAGAATAGCAAAATTTGTACATGTGCACACACCAGGGACCCATAATAATCATTATTCGTTATATTTTCAGATAAAAATCAAAAAATGTGCATGTCTGAAAGAGCACTATCTGAATCCACTATGATCGAAAAATTTTAAGCGATATCCATAAAAATCAAAAATAATCATTATTTTTTGAGCTTTATTTTTTTGATCAAAAATAAAACTTATTCCTTGAGTGATATATTTATCGCTCAGAAAAAATCATTATTCTTTGAGTTTTATTTTTTTGATCGAAAATAATACTTATTTCTTGAGTGATATATTTATCGCTCAGAAATAATCATTATTCTTTGAGTTTTATTTTTTTGCTTAGGTCGAAAAACTCAAATCGTCTCTAAAGTGCTCTGGAACATAATTACTAAAAAATTCCCATCGATATAACTTCGTGAATGAGTGATATTTTTGATCGAAAATAATAAAACTCACACAATAATGATTATTTCTGAGCGATAAATATATCACTCAAGGAATAAGTGTTATTTCCGATCAAAAAAAAATAAAACTCAAAAAATAATGATTATTTTTGATGAAATATAAAAAAACTCAACATATAATGATTAAATGGCGATTTTTATTATAAAACTCATAATGATTACGGTCCCTGGCACATACTATTTATGTACATACCTACAATAAGTATATATGTATTACGTATTCCTAACATTGAGCAAAGAAAGCACCAACACTACCGCAGTGTTATGATGCTTTTCGCTGTGGAAAATATTTTTACATATGAAAATATTTCTTTAGAGTTTTCTCCTGTTCTCTTTAAATCTGTCAGCCCTACATATTCACATATGCACCCGCGCACTCATTTTTATGTTTCGCCGCCTTCTTTCTACCGATCCCCTACTGATAGCTAATATACAATTTTCTTTAATTTATATATTATACTTTTATTTTGTTTTTTTACATAAAATTTTAGTTTCTTTGTTGGTGGACAAAATTCTCTTCGTTTGTTTACGTTCGGTATTTTTGAAAATAATAAATTTTTTGAGTGGCAATGTTAGCTAACCGATTGCCTCAACCCATAAATGGATGCGATGGAATATTGTGGGCAGCATGCCTACATACATATGTACATACATACATATATTTGTAAATATATAAGTAAATATAAAAAAAATTTGCGTATTTGTATACAGACTTACATACATACCTACATGCATATGAACATGTTGTCAAGCGAATTTTCGCAGTCTATAGCAAGACCTGCGTAAATATTTTAGGGATTAAACGAACAGGTATAATATTATCCTATATTAAGGAATCACCTTTTAATTTAGAAGACAGATTTAAAAAAAAAAACCATTCCAATAAAAACAGATTTTCATTAAAAATATATTGATGAGAAAATCTTGTTTCGTACTTGTATCATAAATGCGTGTACAATTTTCCAACTGAATACACCTCTCATCCATATATGGGCATAAGAGATAAGCACCGAATTCGAATAATTACCTTAGGTTAGGCCAACAAATTGATTATGATATCTTATCACTGTTATCTTTGTGACGCAAGGTTTATTAATTAGTATTATACCTACTACGTCATATATGTATATGTATGTTTTTATTTGCGTGATTGTTTTACATATCAAATAAATCTACTGGTTTGCCAAATAAGGTAATATGTACTTTTATGATGATATCAATTAACATAATAAAAATAAATAAACAACACATAATGACATAAACATATGTATATACCCAGCAAAACCAACTGCGCATTGAAAGCGCTTTTGGGGCGCTTCTTAGAAGCAGCGAAGCGCTCCACTCTCACTGCCAATAGCGCCTTTTTTTCCATTAGCATGTCCTAGGAAATTAGCGCATAAATTTTTTTAAATAATTGCGCAATCGAAGCGGCGAAGTTATTCAATAAAAGATGCGCTTCGTTTAAGTGGAACCTCAGCGCTTAAAATGCGCCTCGGTAAGTGCGTGAATGATGCGCATGTGTATTGCTGAAAAATTAGTACATATGTAGCGCTTCTTTATTTGAATTGAAAATTCGAACCGATTTTGTACTTAGATCCATTTTAAGTGTTGAAAGTTAATTAAAACATTTTTTACCTCGTATATTTTTACAGTTTTAATTAATTTTTGTACTCTAAGTTAACATTTTGTAAATATATACCTACAAAAATATACGTATCTATGAATGTACATAAACTAAAAATTTACTTCAGTCATGAATGCAAATCAAATAAATATAAATATAGGTACATATTACATATATATATAAAATATTTACGAATTATTTGTTTTGTTTTTGTACATTTTATTTTGCATGCTTCGAAATCCTTTTCTCATTTGAATGTCATATTGTTCGAAATCCATTTCGGAGCCGCGAACTGCAACTGTTAAAATAGTATTTTGATCCACTAAAATATGAACTGTGAATTATATTACAATATACACTTACAAAAAACAATTTCTTTGAAGAATGTTAAAGATTTAACAGCAAACTTCTTTTAACGCCCATCCCAGTTTATATAAGGCAAAGTACTTTCAGTGAAAAATAACGGCAAAGATTTTTTAACCGAGGTAGAGCCCACAACACTACGAACATATGCAATCTGTGTGTAATACAATTTAAATAGATCAAAACTGAAGGCATTACCATTAAATAAGCATACCAATTCATCATGAGAATGTTGCGTTAAAATGTTGTCCGCAGTCTTGATGTCATCAATGTTTTTAAACGGAAACAATTTTATACTTGGTATTTGCGGCAGGAGCTTTTGTGCCAGTTTATCCAAAAGAATATCTTGTTTGGCCAGAATGGGTTTTAAGGATATTATTTCAGTTTGCATTTCACCCATCGCGGATTTAATATCTGCGATTTCTGTTCTCATTTCTTTCAAAAGTCGCGTTTTCTCTTCGCTTTCACGTTCTGTACATAAAAAAGAAAAATGTAAGATAAAAATTTAGGTACTGCAATAAATTTAATCCAAATACATAGATATACATATATTATTATCAAGTCTTGCACACATTGTTTTCAATTCTGTATTTTCTTCCATTAGTTGGAAATGCTGTTCTTTTTGCGCGGCTTTTGTCAAGAAATTCGTCTTCATGCCCTTCATTCTTCAAATGGTATCTTTGGCTATTAAAAATTGTGCAAAATGGGTACAAACACTCCTTTATCTTCTATTGGCAAAAATAGGCACTTGCTGATCAAGCCTTTCAAAACCCTGCAGTTCTTTTCTCACCAGTCGTCTAAAATGTCTTTTGCTGTAACCCAAACTATGGCTCATTTTACCTAATTTATTAGAAAGGTATAATGAAAATGAGGTGAATCAGATTTCGGAAATTAATTTGAGTATGTACGTACCTTTAAATCCAGCACTGAGTTATCTTCTTTTAGATGGGCTATTGGTTTATTATGTGCACAATTTTTATTTAGTTTAAACCTTTTAAACAACTTATTAGCGAATTTGCTTTTTTTTCTTAAAGAAATTGCAAAGAGACGCGCACATGAAACCACAAACTTAACAAATGAATAAGAAAAACTGAACAACTGACGCGTTCGTTCAATTTAACGAAATTGAACGGTAAATCAAAGCGCATAACTTGCATCGCTTTAGGTAGTGAAAACAGAGCGTTTTGTTTTTAGAAATGAACGATAGTATAAAGCACAGGATTTTCAGCGCTATATGCAGTCAAAGCGATGCACATTGATCCCGTTTCCATGACAGTCAAAAAGAAGCGCATATAATTCCGCAGTGGGAGCAGTTAAAATGAAGCGCTTCTCAAGTGCAAATGGGAGATGCGCTGAAAAATATTTTGCTGGGTATGTATGTACATATACATACAAACATCCAAACTTTCACACTTATTAAATAAAATTAAAATATGATGCATAAATGTTGGATAGGTCAAGCACCTACATTAGGGTGGTGCAATTTGTATGGAGTGCTTTTTTCGAAAAATGTGTACGTATAGCATATTCGGATTCTAAGATCAATTCTAAACAAAAATGCTGAAGAAAGTATATCCCAAAAATGAAGTTTGATGTTTCGAATTTTCAGAAGAAGAACGGGTGGCGTGTGAGAGCACACCTTATTCCAAGGCCTTATCCGCCATGCGAAATAAGGCCTAGATCAGTATTAGAAAGTTAGGAGCAGACAAAGTGAGTGCATAACAAAAGCAGCGCTGCCAGCGTACTTCTTTGTTAGACCTGATTTTTCACCAATAAGCAAATCTTTTTTGCAGGGTACATACATACATATGTACATTAAGCCGTATCACGAAAATAAAGTTTGCGTGTGTCAGTTTTATTTGAACACTTACGTCGAAAAAATATTTATGGTGTAAAAATTTTTTTTTTATGCCCGCGTTAAAAACAGCTAAATCGCGTTTTTTGTAATAACTTCCTTATTTGATGTCCGATCTCTATGATCTTAATGTCGCAGAAAAGGTCTCGCTCAGCACTATATTTGGCCCATATAAAGTTTCGACCTCAAAGGTTGTTCTGAGTTTTACCTTTAACTACTATCCTAGTTACTATCCCTAGATTTTTTTATTTTTATCACTAATACAAAGCTCTCAAAAAACCATGAGGACTCCGCTAAAAAAGTTGTAGCCTTTACTCACAAACAAAAAAGTTATACCGTTTTAAAATCAGAGAACCTGTTTTTTGAAAAATTATCCCAAGTTCTTATTTATATGAGGCAGTAACGCCATATAGTATGAGTTTTTGATTAAAAAGTATTCTAAGTCCTCGCTTGACTTGAGAATCTTGTACCGCGATGGAACAGCTACCAATACTGGATACATGATATGCCAAAAATTATTGATGATTGGACTATTCGTGCTGATCAACGTTATTTATATTGAATGATAATGGCTGTAGTGAAGATTTGGTAAGTATTCAAGTGGGATCTCTAAGCACAACCCGCTGGCTTACAACGGCTTCACGATTTCTGCATCCGTGCGTATCGTAAAATCATCCAAGTTATTTAGAAAAACTGCTATAGTTCGTTGTAAAATTATACGCGCCTAAGAAGAGACAACGGAAGTCTAAATGTAGTATGAATACTTGCGCTGGATGCGTCGTCTGCCCCTAGAAATGCAGTTAATTATTCAGCCTACAATTGCAAACAACACACTTTACTTTAATCCCCAAAACATCTTCTTATCTATGATAACCGAGACCAAAAATGACGATGTCCTCCAAATTTAGAGATATTTATGAAAGAGTTTCAGAGCTCTGAAAGTGAATTCTTCGTCGCTTATATTACTTTGCTCACACTCAAAAAAAAATTACTCAGATTATGGAAAAATGAGAATGATTCGCCGCTAATGACATATTTTCATTGTTTTGAATAAAATTTTCTTTCAAAACGTTGTTTTTATTCCTTGATTTAAAGAAAGTTGTACATCAAAACAATGAAAATGTGTCTTAAGCGCCGAAACATTCCCATTTTTCCATAATCTGGGTAAGTTGTTTTTTCAGTGCAGGTTTCGAACGTTTAAAACAAATTGGAATTTATGTGCAGGGAATTCTCTTCCTTCTCATATGCATTTTATATACATATATGTACGTATAGTTTTTTCCCCTTTTCTTAATTTTTATTACCTCAACAATAGTTACTCATACGCCCCCACATCGGATCGCTTTGTATGTGAAAACTGAAAATGTTTTCTTAAATATCTCGAAAATGGGAGTGCATACACTGCACTTCTAAAAACGCCATCGTAATCTGGAGCCAAAAATTAAGTTGACGTGTTTCGCCGTTTCTCTGTGGTAATTTTTTATAAAAAAAAACAAGTGTTTCATTTTACAACGTTATAACTTTTTTGTTTGTGAATAAAGGCTAGAATTTCTTTGGGGGATTCCTCATGGTTTTTGAGAGCTTTGTATTAGTGATAAAAATAAAAAAATCTAGGGATAGTAACTCCAAAATTTTTAAAGGTATGGGCCAAATATAGTGCTGAGCGAGACCTTTTCTGCGACATTAAGTTCATAGAGATCCGACATCAAATAAGGAAGTTATTACAAAAAACGCGATTTAGCTGTTTTTAACGCGGGCCTAAAAAAAAAATTTTTACACCAAAAATATTTTTTCGACATAAGTGTTCAAATAAAACTGACACACACTAAACTTTTTTTTTGTCCATATAACGTGATACGGCTTAATGTACATAGGTACGTATAAATAAAAAAAATTGAAAAAGCAAGCAAATGTTGATGGTAATTTTGTCAATAAGTTTGCAGTGGTTGAAAGAAGGGCAGGGCAGAAAGCCTATTTCGGCTATAGTGAGAAAAAAAACAAAACTTTATTGCTAGAAATCATAAGACGAATCTAGAAGTTAAAAAAATCCTTTAAGAGTATTACATAAGAGTATTACATAAGTACCTATTGAGAAGCAAAAAATTACTCATGAAAAATAAACTAATAGTGTGTAGGTACGAATTAAATACGAAATTCTAACGCTGTGCGTGTGCTAAAAAAATTCTTAGCGATTGCTTTTTATTTTCATTTGTAACGAATACAAAAATTCAAAAATTAACCACCTGCAACGGATGCTGTCATGTGCTAAAAACTACGTACATATGTACATATACATATATGTATGTATGTATGTATGAATGTACATATGTATACTAGGCATATAACAAATTTTGACGAAAAATTTGGCATACCATCACGTGGTGGCAAATATTGTACAAGTAATGAATGGGTGCGCACCGTAATCCCGAATTTTTAAAATCCAGACAGGACATAATCCAGACAATTTTAAAAATCCAGAAACTACAAAATCCAGACAGTTTAGAATCCAGACAGGACAAAATCCCGACAAATCATAATCCAGACAAAAAAAAATCCAGACAGGGCTATCACTGTAGCTCTATTTGAAAGCGAAATTCAATTCGAAAGCACAAGCGTTAAAATAATATCAGGAGGAAGAAAAAGAAGATGAGGAAGAAGAAGTAGCAGAAAAAGTAGCATAAAAATAAGAAGAAGAAGAAGAATGAGGATGATGACGATTATGAAGAAGAATAAAAATAAGAAGAAGAAGAATAAAAATAAGAAAAAGAAGAAGAAGAATGAGGATGATGATGATGATGATGATGATGAAGAAGAATAAAAAAAAGAAGAAGAAGAAGAAGAAAAAAAGAAAAAAAAAAGAAGAAGAATGACGACGATGATGATGAAGAAGAAGAAGAAAATGAAGAAGAAGAAGGAAGAATGTAGATGATGACGATGAAGAAGAATAAAAATAAGAAGAAGAAGAAGAAGAATGAGGATAATGACGGTGATGATGATGATGATGATGAAGAAGAATAAAAATAAGAAGAAGAAGAAGAATGATGATGATGAAGAAGAATAAAAAGAAGAAGAAGAAGAATGAGGATGATGACGGTGACGATGATGATGATGATGAAGAAGAATAAAAATAAGAAGAAGAATGAGGAGGGTGCGCATCGTAATCCCGAATTTTTAAAATCCCGACAGGACATAATCCAGACAATTTTAAAAATCCAGAAACTACAAAATCCAGACAGTTTAAAATTCAGACAGGACAAAATCCCGACAAATCATAATCCAGACAAGACAAAATCCAGACAGATCATAATCCCGACAAGCCAAAATCTAGACAGGGCCATCACTCTGTAGCTCTATTTGAAAGCGAAATTCAATTCGAAAGCACAAGCGTAAAAGTAATATCAGGAGCAAGAAAAAGAAGATGAGGAAGAAGAAGTAGCAGGAAAAGTAGAAGAAGAAGAAGACGAATAAAAATATTAATAATAATAAGAAGAAGAAGAAGAAAAAGCAGAAGAAGAAAAAGAAAAAGAAGAAGAAGAATGAGGATGATGACGATGATGAAGAAGAATAAAAATAAGAAGAAGAAGAATAATAAAAATAAGAAGAAGCAGGAAGAAGAAGAATAAAAAAAAGAAGAAGAAGAAGAATGAGGATGATGACGATGATGATGATGATGAAGAAGAATAAAAATAAAAAGAACAAGTAAAAGCGCGGCTGTCTTCGGCCGTACCGAAGACTTCATACATTTCATGAGTGGGGAAATGAAAAGTTACCTATGTATGTACATAGCCGGATTAAGTTTAATTTATAATTTTAATTCTGTGGGTTTATTTATGGAAAGATTTATTAGAAACAAGTAAGGAAGCCTAAGTTCGAGTGGAATCGAACATTAGATACTCAGCTGTATGCTTTCATTGTTTGTTTGCGTTTGATGGAAACACGGATTATTTTATATAAAGCGAGTGCCACATAAAGGGGGCGTAGCCACGCCCATTTTCAACATTTTTATCAGTCATCCAACTAAGCATATGAATATTATTATTTGTGCAAAATTTCATTCCTTTATGACTTCTCCTTACAGAGATGTCACGTTACAAATTCCCAAAGGGTTTTCCAGAAATATCTTTCTTAAAAAGTAGGCGTGGTCATAAACCGATTTCAATAAATTTTTGCGTGTCTATTAACACAAGTTATAAAAGTGTATAAACCAAGTTTCGTTATAATATCTCAATTATTTGTCGAGTTAAAGGCTAAGAAATCTCGTATATTCCTGTTTCTAAAAAGAGGCGGTGCCACGCCCATTTTCCAAAATTTTTGTGTTTTTCGTTTTATGTCCGCAGTTGGACTCCTGCTATAAAATTTCAATGATATATCTTTATATTTGACAGAGATATCGCTTAAAATGTTTTTATTAGGTCACTTTATAATATACATATATAAAAGTGGGCGTGGCCGTCAACCGATTTTAACTATTTTCCGTTCAAACGTTTGCCTAAGTAAGTATATCACGCGTACCAAATTTGATCGATATATCTTCAATGGTTTCTGAGTTATGACATGTAAAACTTTCAAGGTTTGACCTTTAATAAGTGGGCGTGGCACCGTCCATTTTCCAAAATTTCATAAAATTTCTTCCTAGGGGCCTGAGCTCAACACGTGGGTATAATTTCATCGTTCTAGCTATATTAGTGACTGAGATACCAAATTTCCGATTTTTTCTATATAGGAAAAGTGGGCGTGGTCATGGTCCGATTTCGCCCATTTTCAATACCAACCGTCCCAGTCTCGATACCAACTTGCATTTCAAATTTCATTGAAATATCTCAATTTTTGCACGAGTTAGAGTGTTTACAGACGGACGGACAGACGGACGGACGGACGGACAGACGGACGGACGGACGGACATGGCTCAATCGATTTCTCTTTTCACCCTGATCATTTTGATATATATAAGTCTATATCTATCTCGATTATTTCATTCTGTTACAATCCACCGTTATGTGATTAAAACTATAATACTCTGTGTACTAGTACAGCTGAGTATAAAAATGGTGTCTTGGCTATTTATATGGAGGAGTTATACACCAAAATGTCCATATCTGAACAATCGGTTGTAGGGGAGCTATATGTTATAGTGGTCCGATCTTGACAATTTTCGGTAACCCTGTTTGGGCCCATATGGGTACAAATACTTAAAAATTTCACGCTGTTAGCTGTTAAAATGGAGGAGTTATACACCAAAATGTGTTTATCTGAACAATCGGTTGTAGGGGAGCTATATGTTATAATGGTCCGATCACGCCGTTAGCTGTTAAAATGCAGAAGTTATACACCAAAATGTCCATATCTGAACAATCGGTTGTAGGGGAGCTATATGTTATAATGGTCCGATCTTGACAATTTTCGGTAACCCCGTTTGGGCCCATATGGGTACAAATACTTAAAAATTTCACGCCGTTAGCTGTTAAAATGGAGGAGTTATACACCAAAATGTGTATATCTGAATAATAGGATGTTGTGGAACTATATGTTATAGTGGTCCGATCTTGACAATTTTCGGTAACCTTATTTGGGCCAAAATGGGTACGTCTACTTCAAAGTTTCACGTCCTTAGCTGTTTAAATTGGGAAGTTATGCACAAATTACATCCAAAAATGTCATGTATATCTGAATAATCGGTTGTTTTCTATATGTTATAGTGGTCCGATTCGGCCGGTTCCGACAAATGATCAGCTGCATATAACAAAATACCTGTAAGTATTCCGAATTTCATTCAGATATCTCAAAAACTGAAGGACTAGTTTGCGTTCACACAGACGGACGGACGGACAGACGGACAGACGGACATGGCTTAATCGACTCAGCTCGTGATTGTGATCATATCGGCATATATTTTGGTGGGTCCCCCACGCTTCCTTCTGGTACTTTCGACAAAAATTTTTTGGCACTAAGTTATTATACCATTTCATTCTCATGAAAGGTATAAAAAGAATAAAAATAAGAAGAAGAAGAAGAAGAATGAGGATAATGAAGAAGAATAAAAATAAGAAGAAGAAGAAGAATGGTGATTATGAAGAAGAAGAAGAATAATAAAAATAAGAAGAAGAAGAAGAAGAATAAAAAGAAGAAGAATGAGGATGATGACGGTGATGATGATGATGAAGAAGAATAAAAATAAGAAAAAGAAGAAGAAGAAGAATAGTGATGATGAAGAAGAAGAAGGTGAAGAAGAAGAAGAAGAAGAAGAAGAAAATGAAGAAGATGAAAGAAACAACAACCAGATCTTTACCAACACCAACACAACAATAAAATCAAAAACAATAACACTGTCATGATGCTTATTAAACGTGAAAAAATCCCGACAAATATAAAAATAGTTTAAAAAAAATCGCGCGATTTTTTTTAAACTATTTTTATATTTGTCGGGATTTTTGTCGGGATTTTTTTGTCTGGATTGTGTAGTGTCTGGATTATGATTAGTCTGGATTTGGTCGTGTCTGGATTTTGATTGGTCTGGATTTGGTCGTGTCTGGATTTTGATTGGTCGGGATTTGGTCGAATCTGGATTGTGTATTTCTGGATTATGTGTTTCTGGATTTTGTTTTTCGGGATTTCGTTACACACCCGAATGAGGATGATGATGATGATGATGATGAAGAATAAAAAGAAGAAGAAGAATGATGATGATGACGGTGATGATGATGATGATGATGAAGAAGAATAAAAATAAGAAGAAAAAGAAGAAGAAGAAAATGAAGAAGATGAAAGAAACAACAACCAGATCCTTACCAACACCAACAACAACAACAACAATAAAATCAAAAACAATCAGCCCTATCATGAACTTCATGTGAAAAATTTCCCTCGAAAAATATAAAGCAAAACAATAACAATTTTTCACATTTTGTTTTTGTTTTGCTTTGTAATTTTTGGGAACATTTTGTTCACATTAAGTTCACGATAAGGCTGAATAACACTGTTATGATGCTTATTAAACGTGAAAAAATCCCGACAAATATAAATATAGTTTAAAAAAAATTGCGCGATTTTTTTTAAACTATTTTTTATATTTGTCGGGATTTTTGTCGGGATTTTTTTGTCTGGATTGTGTAGTGTCTGGATTATGATTAGTCTGGATTTGGTCGTGTCTGGATTTTGATTGGTCTGGATTTGGTCGTGTCTGGATTTTGATTGGTCGGGATTTGGTCGAATCTGGATTGTGTATTTCTGGATTATGTGTTTCTGGATTTTGTTTTTCGGGATTTCGTTACACACCCGTAATGAATATCACTTTTTTAGGTCATTTCGGTTCAAAAACGTTCCGCGCAAAAATGGATTTCTAAAAAAAGTCAGATTTTTTTTTATATTTTTTTTTTAATATTTTTATTTTTACATTTTTGTCAATTGTTATATGAAATAAGTTTTAAGTTTAAAGTATGTGATGATTTACACAATGGTAAAATGTCTTGCACAATTTTAATTGCACGCTCTGCGCAGATGTACAAAACTTTTTTTGTTTTTTTCAGCAGTTCTGATAAAAAAGTAATTTCGTTTTGCGCGGAAACTTTTTTGCAATTTCGAAAAAAAAAAAAAAATAATGGGGTTCATACTTTTTTATGTTCTATTCGACTATGGTATGCCAATTTTCATATTTGCAAAAATTGTAAAAAGTTATATGGCTAATGTATACATTGTATAAACATTTATGTGTTTCAGAAATAATACCAAAAGGAATATACATATGTATGTACATAAATAAATTAAAAGAACAAAAACGCAGGTAAAATTTTGTGTGGGTGATTTAAACATCAACAACAATGTTTAACATTAAAAATAACAAAATGTTTATGCACAAAAAAAAGTTGCAAGAATATTAATTAGCGTGACGCAAGACAATAAAAGAGAGCAACAGCAACAGTAGAGCTTTTTTTGTTATACATATGTAAGTATCTATTTTTTTTTTCTTTCCTCTTCACCTTGCTACTTGGAACGTCAATTTTAGTGGTCATCGTTGACAGTTTTTTTTTAAGAAAACTAAGTGTTAAACAAAATGTTGTTGTGTTGAATAGAAACTAAATTTATGCCAAATATTTTAATATCTAACATTTTTTAAAATTATTTTTCAAAATTTCAAAGGTAATAATTTCTAAAGTAGGACTTCATTAATACCACAAACACTTGGATACGATATTCAGTAGGTAATTTAGTGCGGAGTTACATACATACATTGGGTAGTGATGTCTGATCAAAATGTGTGCGTCCAAAGTTGTTTGGGTTCTGCTAATACATATTTCGACTCTTTCACCCTATTGCATGTGTATGTGTTATGAAATCATTCATGAACAGACAACAAATCATATCAAAATCGCTAAAATAAATGTCTCAAAATTGCATATTTAGTTTTTATTCAAATGCAATAAATTTCACTGACAAATTTATGCACTTTTAATGAGCAAATTATGTATCTTAAATGCGTTATTTGTATACATACATACATTTATATGTATGGATATTGAAATCAAAATTTCTCTATTTGTGCTTTGCGTACACACATATAAAAATCTCTTTATTAAGAAATTACTTCCCAACAGACCAGGATGTAAGCGAAATGTAATAGGACTTGAGAACAAGCTTATAACAATTGTCCATTGTAAGCTTATGGCAATACAGTTTTATAAGCCTAATTGTAAGCTTATTCACAAGCATGATTGTGTTAATTGAGGAACACTTACTTAAAAAGCTTGAAAACAATATTACAATAAGCTTACTTTACACTTGCAATGAAAGCTTAAAAAATAATATTAATAATAACATTGTTTTAAGCTTGCTGTAAAATTTTTTTAAATTTTGGTTTTACAATGATTCATACAATTCATTGATTCCTTTTTCGAAAATGGAAGTATAAAAGCCTCAATAAAACTCAATATAATGTTGAATGTCCCACTGTATCGCACACTAAATCAAAAAGCGTTACAACTCAAAATTCAAAAATTTTCAGGAGAGGCAAACAAGTTTTTAATTTTTATAGGCAATTATATGGGAAAAGGCTACGTATAATAGTTATTTCTCAGTTAAAAAGGCTCTGATGGAAAAGATTTTTTGGCAGCCGCTAGAGATATATTCAGTGTACCAATTTATGGAAGAAACCCGATTTCGAAAAATTTTGAGTTGTAACGCTTTTTGATTTAGTGTGCGATATGATACCGTTGGATTGAATTTCAGGTTGATGTTATGGTTCGAAACAGGAGGAGAATATAAAATAAAGGCCACTGCAGTAAAGTTGAAGAAGGAAATAAAATGAAAAGAAATGTGCAAATAAAAATATATTTTTTTATTTTTTCTACTATTTATACATACAATTATATTTATAAGCTTACAACAAGCTTTCACAAGTAATATTTTTCTACAATTACATTTGTAAGCTTATAAAAAGGGTGCCGTTTTGATTTTTCTACAATTGTTCTTAAGTCTTTCTCAATACTTTAAACAAGCATTCCTCAAGCTTAACGCTTATATTTGTAAGCTTGTTATAATATTATTCTCAAGCCTTTTGGTTTATTGGGTTCAAAACAAAATATTTGTGCATACATAAACAATTATTTGCGTAGAAATGTCATATGTACATACATAAATGACTAGATATATCTATATATATATATATTTGTCATAGACAATTTTCGGCAATTAACAGCAACATCATATTTAATATGTACCAACAACATGAACAACAACGACGACAACAACATTGTAGCAATCCAATATAAAACGTTTCTATAATCGCGCACCTTTTAAGGATACGTTTACCTTTTCTCGCAAACAAATAGGCTATTTATGTATTTAAATATATATTTTGTTTTTGTAATGCTGCTACGAGGGTTGCCATTTAAGTATGCACATATGTACATATGTATGTATGTTCGAATAGTGAATATTAAATCATGCTTCTCATCATGTATTATTTTCCTTCTAGCATCCAGACCCAACTATTAGACATACGGAGCTACTGGACAATGCTGTCATTTTCTTTCTTGGAAGACGACAGTATTTTTTAATAGGATTAACCGTATAATCATCTAACTTATCAAATAAGTCGCACTTAATTCTGATTGAAGAACCTTTGAAAGTTCATGTCAGATACAAATAATGGACAAAAAGTGCAATGATATCAGTACAAGGCTTTGCTAGAGTTGAAATTGGCCATAGAGGAGCTTGAGAGGGTTTGAATTAGATGTAGCTGCAACATACAGTTAAGTCTATGCTTGAACATTCTTCCGAAATAAATAACTATAATTAAAATAGAAGCCTAATTGTTAATAAGTATTTTAAATAAACATTAAATCTATGCGTATAACAACTATTTAAAACCGAAAACTTTGTTTAAAAAAAAATGGAAAAAGGTGAATTTCGTGTGCTGATTAGGCATTATTTTTTTTTCCTAAAAAAACTTCGAACCAAATCAAGGAAAGGATTGCTTACACCAGAGTATAAGCGAAATCGTGCGACAACTTCAAAGTAGTGTTTGACAATGTTCATCCGCTATCCGAACGAATTTTTGCTCTGTTGTTTTACCGTAGATAAAACTTGGAGCCATTACACCAAACCGTAAAATAAAAGGTCACTGAATTATGAAACAACCCTAGAATAATGCGCAGCTGATGCCTTTGTTGTCGATTTTACGAATGCGCTTATTTCGTCTGAGACTACCGCTGAAAGATTTTCTTACTTGTTTGTGTTATTTTTATTTTATACGTATGCCCATATTTAATGGCCAACGATTTTATGAGCGAGCACTACAATTATTTTTAATTCGAATGGTGTGTGCCAAAAAAATTGCACTACTATATATATAAATTTATATGTATGTCGGTATGTAAATATTTACCTAAGTGCGTAGCTGTGCAAATTTATCACATCTGCCTCATATGCCTAAATATACCTACAAATGCGTGTCAATTAGCATCGTTTTGAGTGCAAGTAGAAAAATGAAAGAATATTCTGACAACAAATTAACATATGCTAATTTATATTAATATATGTATACATATACAGATGTATGTATGTACCTAATGGATACTTTGTAAGTATTTGTATGTCAATCTAAAAATATTCTGCTAATATAGTAAGTTTAGTTATTTATTCTTATAGCAAATGTAGAAAAATTCTTTCGATATATCACGGATTTCTTTAAAATATGCTTTGTGCAAAACATCCATTTATGTATATACAAGTATGTACATATGTATAATACATCGTTAGTGTAGTACGAAAAGGACATTTTAAAAAGTGATACAATTCTAAAAGTTACCTGAAAACTACTATACTAAATACAAGTAACTTACCGTAATTGTAACTTTAATTAATATAAAACTCCACGGCGTATGATGAACATTTAGCTTATTTGCATACATACATACATACAAATATGTATATTATTTGTTAAATTGCTTATATTAAGAGATAAATGACAGATTTGTGTGCTAATGATAAAAAAATTAGGTCAAGCTTCTCAAAAAAAAAAAAAAATACACAGAATTATTGTGCTATCGTGATTTGGCAGTGAAATCATTCATTGCTGAATACACGAAGTTCATGCAAAATTTTCTACACAAACAAATTCATTAAAGTCAGGATTAAAAAAATATTTGCTTCAAATGAGGTTGCATAACTTGATGGAAGCAATTGTTGTGTTACAACAGTTGAAAACTCATTCTACAGATGGACATTTAAACAAGTATATAATTATATTATGTATATTTCTTTAAATTTAAATATTTATCAATAGAGGTACTTACATATGTATATAAATATAAAAAGTGTTGAACACTAAGCACCTGTTTTGTATAAAAACGAATATAGAAATTTTCCACGTTTTACACATTAAGTCACGTTGACAAACAAATGTTCGAAACCAAGCTCTTGGAATGGCAGTCCAACTTCTATCTATAAGAAATTTATGTATGTACAAGTATGTATGTATTAGAAGGCTGCACGAATGGATTCGAAACGGCCAACAAAATATTCGCGGCCGTCCAATTACAGTACCTACTTGTTTCTGTCGTTTTAGAATAAATGCAAGTAGAGCACAACCATAAACAGAACCAATACAATTACTTATTCGTAGCGACAATTACATGACCTTAAAAAGGTTCTGCAAATAGTGTACACTACTTGCGAATACTTCGAATATAATCGAAATATATGTATGTACATACATATTTTCATAAACACACATCCAGACGTGGTGTTCAGCAAAATTACGCTGCTAGTGTGAGTGTGTGTATGTGCATATGCATACACACTAGGGCGGGTCGATTGGTAGGGGCCAAAAAAAATTAATGGACACATCGCAATTATAAAAATTTGGGTAATTTCAAGCTTTTTTGCCCAAGAAACCATATGTCTAAAATAAATTTCGAACCAGAGCTTTTTACGGTCTACATATTTCCAACTGTTCTATATATTTTAAAATAACTCGGTAACCAATACTTCGATTCTCTTGATTTTTTCGGCATTAGTTAGGAAACTTAATTTGCATATTAAGGTGGTTTTATGAAGGAAATAAAGTTCTCCCGAAATTCGCGGAACAACCCGATTTTCATGCGAATATAATACTGAAATCTATACCTAAAATTTTTCCTTAATATATTAAAATTTAGAGGTCGTGCAAATGCCTCCAAATTTCTTTCTCCTTTTATATCAGTGATGATACATAATTTCTTTCAAAGTCCTTAATGAACAAGAAAAACATTTCTTATCATTAAAAAATGTAACATATGTTTGTTGGGCTTTTATTTTTTGGTCCACCTTAATGCCATATGCACATTAAATAAACAAACAAACCAAAGAAGCAACAAGGTTTTGTGAATACTTCATAACATGGTTATTATTACGTTCTATTCTATCGTGGCGAATAGTGCACACTAATCGCTCCAACAGAGCAAATAGAAATAGTATTTGTATTCCAAATGAAAAGTATGGGTTATATTCGTATCTGCATTGAAATTGTGCTGTGACTAATTGTACAATGCATAGAGTATTCGAAAATATAGAAGAGGCAAATGGTATTGCGCAGAGGTCTAGTATGTATGTACCTAAATTAGGCCGTCTCTCCTTATATGGACTAACAAAAAGTCCACCGTACGCCCCTCACCCCCCTTGGATTTATTTTTCGAAGAAATTTCTGGAAAATATTGTAAATTGTTTTTGGACGCCGCTAGATGTCGCTAAAATTCAATTTTTTCATATCTTCGGTATTTATGGGCCGATCACCAAGTGTGATACACTTACACTTCTTTGGCTTGAGAGGAGGGTTCTTATTTTATAATTGTATTAACCCTATGTGCGCTATTGGGGTCACTTCCATCCAGTATTTAATTCATACCACCTTAATGTACTTTTTTTGCCGGCATGTTAAACGTCGTCAAAAAGCATTAATCTTTTGCAAAAGAAGTATTTCGATCGATGCCGTAGAACAGCAAATAAAACACATTTAATATTTCGAGGAATATAAGTTTTTCGCTTCCTGTGGCCTTTTAAGTTCATTTTACAAAGATTTTTCTGAGGAGACCCCTAATGAAAATTTATGGCGAATAATTTTCTAGAACAGTTTATTTTCAACATGTGAAATATATCACACCTGTTTTACATCTCCAAACACATTTATGTAACTTGTAAAATTTTGCAAGAATTTATTATTGTTTTAATTTTTCATACGATAACAAACTTTAAAGGAGTGCCTTTGAATTACTTTAATACAATGTCGTTAACTAATATCTAGTATTTAAATATATGTATGTACCTATGTACAAGAAATTGAGCAGTGCTGTGTTTCACAGTATTTGCAACACTTGTATTCATGCTGAAAAAAAATGTTTCCCAATTTTTTTTTTTAACAGAATTATGAAATTTCAGAAAAGTTAAGAAATTATAAGAGCAATAAAAAAAGTAAAACGCGCAATATTTTGCCACAATTCTAATTGGCGCCACTGTATAAATACAAGGCTTTTTTAATTGCCTTCGTGCTGAAAATTAGTGACAATCATAGCAACATTTTACCGATCACGTAAAATCATTGGTTATGTAGTTTTAATCGCCTCTAAATGCTATATATTAAGATAAAATGTTGTGACAAAATTCCATTTGAAAACTTAAATATTTATTGGTGACAAAGTTGAGTAGTAAAACTTATGTATATGTATATATGTATGTATATGTAACTGAATGCAGGAACCTGTTGCTTGCAAATTGATACATTAAAGCTGTCCTTGGAAGATGAATATTGATATAAAATAAATAATTTGATATTTTATATATTGAGAAAATATTGGAAAATTTGCTTAAATTGCCAAAGAAAATCTTTCAAATTAAAATTGCTAGGATGTTGAAGTGTTACAGCTACAAATAAACTAGAGTTATCAAAAATAAGTTAATAGAAATCAACTTGCAATAAAAAAACCAAAATAACGCCATTAAACCTTCATTAATTTTCAATATTTCATTAATAATTTTTTTATTTAAAAGTATAAAAAAATAGTTTTAAAGTGAAAAACCAAATAAATGGCTTCTAAGCAGCCACTCCTACTGAATTTATTATTTTTTTTTTTACATTACATTTTTACATTATTCTTAGCATCGTGGTGCAATGAACTTGCTAATAAGTATATGTATAATTTTAGCTCAACTCTATGTTGGTTTGTTTTTTTGTTTGTGTTTATGTACATAAAATCGGCGCCTTAGCATTAAAGAAACTGTAACTAACTCACTCGAATATGTGTACATATGTATATACCGCCATTTAAAGTTTATAACCGCCTAAGTTAACCTTTACAAACGCCTATGCCAATTTTAAGTTTTGCCAAACTGTAACTGCTGGCGTTCAGCTCTATCGATGCATAACATAAATTTGGTGCTTGGGAAGCTCAATATTTCCTTCTAATGTAATTTTCAGCTCTGAAGTCGTAGAGTTGGGCGTCAGGAATTCAATTTTAATTTTTGACACAAATTTCGGTTAGGCGGTTATGAAAGTTTCACTTAGGCGGTTATGATGTTTAAACGATGATATGTATCCATTGTCTTCTAATGGCTACTCACTTCTTACAACAACGTTTGCCTTTGCCGTTGGTTTTGAATGTTTTTGCATTTACCTACATACATACATTTATATACTTACAACAATAAATGTACATACATATGCAGATTGTATATAGAGTTCTATGTGCCTCTATTACATATCATGTTTGCCTAAGGTCAATCAGAAACGGGGTTAGCAAAGGTTGAAGCAAATTACATGTTTGAAAGTGAACGAAACAATTCCAGAGTACAAATTAGTTCTTTATCAATAAATCCAGTTTCAGCCTTTATGGTTTAGTGTAGGCAGAAAAGTATGTACATACATATGTATGTACATATTTTTTCATAAGAACTGCAGTCAATCGAAAATTTCTTAAAGAGAAAGGAAATTAGTATAACAATCGATTACTGCAAAAGAGTTAACAAATTCAAAATTTGAATATTTCCAAAAGCCTTTGCTAAAAACAATAGGTACATAAGTCATGCATAAGCTCGAAAGCTTAAAGCAAAGATTAGCAAAAGGCTAATGGCGCAAATGGTTTTTAATCTCTGAAAATGCACGTTTCTCCATCTAAATTTAGTATAGAAATTATAAATTGAATGTCTTTTAATTTATTATGTTTCTATGGGGATTTCTACTCTGAATTTCCTTCTGAAAAAGTATGTATGTATGTATGTCTTTGATTATTTCAATCCCATTTCAATAAAGCAACAGATTTATAGCGCCATTGCAAAAACAAATGATACGAAACAGGAAAGTTTTCTTTTTCGAAGGATCTATATTCATTAAAGTTTTAGTGAAAATGTAGTAATATTCAAGCGGAAACTAACATAATCGCCTATGTAAATATTTTCAACTTTTATTGCCTAAACTAGTGCCATTCACTGCCGAACCTACACACAAGGTTTTATTTAGTTTTTTTTCTAACCACAAGTCCGCAATTGAAATAATTGAGTAATTATATTTTGAGTATGCAATTTTTGCAAACGATCATCGATTATAGAAACCCCCAAATTTTTTCTTAAAAAAAAAACAGCAATAATCATTTTAAAAGCCTTCACAATAATCGCATAGCATTAACCACATTTTGGCAGTTAACATACAAAATGACATGTTAACAAAAAAGTTATCAACACATAATCTTGCCGATAGCTTTGATATTTTCCAGTCATACATACATACCCGTGGCGGACGCTTCATACAAGCCGAAAAGCCTGGCTTGCCTAAATAACACTGCTCTACAGCCAAAAAATACTCTGAACGCGACCATCCTATCTATATGTAAAATCGGTCGCTGATTCCGAAAATCTCACTGTGTTAAAGAGATATACATGACTAAGTGGATCCATTGGCCAAATAACGGTAAATTGTCCATATCTCAAAAACCTTCACATAGAATTAAAAATGAACCCGATTTTCGGAATCAGCGACCGATTTTACATATAGATAGGATAGTTACGTCCAAAGTACAGACAAAAAATTTCATTTTGTGATCCAGTGTAATTACGTTCTTTAATTTTACGAATTTGGTTATTTTACGCATGAAATGTGTTTACTACTTAAGCATTTTAACAAGAGACAAAAATCAAAATCAAATAAAATCAAACATTTCATGATTTTAGCAAAAATCATCGACTTGAGTTTTCAAAAACTGCTTAAAAGTTAGGCTATATCACCAATTTTTTAGATATTATCTTACAGTGCTACTTATAATAAGCAAATCCGCTTGCTACTGCTGAAATTACCGTCGGTATAAGGAAACTAAAAATATATCCGCACTTTAGTGTGAGATGCAGAGATTTCTCCATAAATTTGGCATCAGCAATTAATTCAGTTGAATTCTGCCCAAATGATTCTAATAATAACTTCTCCTCTGTTTTGGTAGATAATTCACGTTCTGATGGCGAAGAATTGGAATTGGGAATTTCGACTGAGCCAGGCTTGTTGATGGCTGACCAAAAGTAGGCACAGCTAAAACAACAAAAAGGCTTGCCCAACTAATTTGTGCTAGGACCGCCACTGATACATACATACGTACGTATACTAGACCGTGCAAGGAAATAAAGGCTTTTTAGGGAAGCAACGTATATTATTCACATGCCAATAGATACTGTTATTAAAAAATACATACTCTGAAAAAAATACTCGTAATTAAATCAACAACTTTCGGCTGTTGAATCTCCGTCTTTGATCCAACAGCAAAAGTATTTGTTTTTACAGCAAAGTTTTTGATCCAACAATTCATTCAAAAACGGGCGTTGTTGTTTCAAAAACTTGCTTGCTTTTAAAAAATTTTTTGTGAGAAAATATTTTTTTGTGAGAAAACCAACAAAAAAAAAATAATGATGGAGAGAAGATGAAGAGAAAAATCCAACCAAAAGTTTATTTTTAGCATCAATTTTCTCCCCGTTGTTGATTTAAAGGCAAAAGTATTTGACCCAACAGTTTGCGTTGTAAACAAAACTAACGAGAACAAATTTTTTTAAATTTTTTTTTACAATGATTCATATAATTCATGGATTCCTTTTTGGAAAAGGGAAGTATAAATAGGTTACTACAATTCAATATAATATTGAATGTTCCACTATGTGATGATGGGATAGAATTTCAGGTTGATATCATGGTTCGAATCCGGAGGAGAATAGAAAATAAAGCAGAAAAAGCAGAATAAGAAATAAAGATAGCAACCAGTGAATGATAAAAAGGGAGAACAAGCGGGGAGGCTACATATTTGCAGTTGGGACCCGGGTGGAGAGAAGATGAAGAGCAAAATGCAAACAAAAATTAATTTTTAGGTGAAAATTTTTTTCAACAATCTCCGTTGTTGACTAAAATCAACAACGCTCGCACCTTTGAAACAACAACGGAGCGTTGTTGGGCACATTTCAACTGCGGAAAGTAGTTGATTTAATAGCGAAAGTCTTTAGATTTACAACGTTTTTTTTTCAGAGTAGGCTTAAATAACTTTTTTTTTGTAAATGAAGGGCAAATTATATTGCCTTTGAGATGAAACAAATATTTGTAGGTGCCTTTTTAGCACTCTCTAATGTCAGGTATGTAAGTTCAACACCTTCTCAAAGAAAAGGTCGTTATTACACATTCAGCACAATGCCTTTGTACATATGTATAATCTGTGTTATACATATTTACATACATATGTATGTACATTTTACCATGCAAATCACCAGAGTTTAAATTATAAAACAAAGATATAACAACACTCCACACCTTATTTTGGTTATTAAATTGCTCACACGTATCTATGTATGTATGAGTTTATGTGCTACTACAATGGTTCCCAATGACGTTGAATGTCGCAACCGATCTAGATATGTAATTACTAGAAAAGCGATACATGTATATATATTTGTCTGTATGTGTGCATGCAGATCTAACATTGCATATGCAAGTATGCTGTTAAGGTGTTTTGCATATTTGATTTATTTGCGGATCTATAAATATATCACATTTTTCTTATCCCTTCCACCAACACATAGTAATACTATTAAGCAGGTTAAATTATATTTTATGCGAATTTTTTTTGTATCAAAACACTAAGCGCTCCTCATTAGTAAATACATTTCAATCGATGATGGTTCAGAAGAATCCACTTTGAAATCATGGCTAGTGTATTATGGTAGCGGTGACCTAAGTTCAAACCCAGCAGCAATAAAATGCAAAAAAAAAAAAATTGGAAACAAAAAAGGCATACCTTGGCCTAAAATAACATAATAGATAATAAATTTTATTCACATACTACAAAGCGGACGCTTGAGAGCTGCATACTCACAATAAAAATATATAAAAGAATTAAGATTTTAATAGAGCAATTTTTATGTACACAAAACATTGTGAATATCTACTTAAAAAAAAGTCACACGCACTTGATTACTAATCTAAATGTGTGATGTCGGGTTCGATTCGAAACATGTTGTTTATACAAACATATGTATGTACATAGGCGAAGGTTCATAAAATAATACACTCAGAGAAAAAGCAAGCTAAATTTAAGTATAGCGGGCTTGAATCAAGCCGAAAACGTTATGAAAGTCTGTTAAGCTCGAAAATGCTAAAATCAAGAATATATTCTTATTTTTAGAACGGCATTTTTTAGTAGAAAAAGCTTATATTTAGAACTTTCCAGTTAGAAACAAACTTGAATAAATTTATTTTAAGAATTGCTCATGATTGATTTGAGAAAGTGCATTCTTATTTTCAGAATGTTCAACTTTATTTTAAGGATACTTATACTTGCTTTCCACTTTTTCGAAATTCCAAATTCGAAAACATTTAACCCACCTAACAAAAATAAGAAAGAATATTTTTTATTTATTTGCATTTTATTTTAAATTTTTTTTAATGGATGAGTCATATGTACATACATGTATATGGACATGCAATTCTTATTACCACTATATATAATTCAGTATTTACATACATACTTATAAATAAGAAAGATCTACATATGTATTTACATATACATATCTTATACCGAACTCATTTTAGAAAAGTGTATACATTCTTCCGAAAACTTTTTAACGATTAAAAAACCCAGTCAATACTTCCACTACCAACACAGAATTTTACCACCCAATTTGAGTGGTAGTATCCCTATAGCAAACTATTTTGAACCGTTTCTTACTAACACCGATGGTCTGGAATCCAACAATTTTGGCCACGAATTAAAAAAGTCAACGGCTTTCGCAGTTCATGTGTACATGCCATCCTCCACATTTGATGTAATTCTTCATCTATTTCAAACTATTAAAAGCGATATTAAAACATAAGCTAAATTCTCATCAATGCGATAACTCTTACCTGTTCCTTTTCCAAGAAAATAATTTTACGCCAAGCTCCATTCACAATCCCGGCGGGGGAAGAGATAAATTGTTTTTTTGTTTTATTAATGTTTTTCACACATTCTATATATTTCCTGGTAAACATTTGGCTATGGTGGTCTTAAATTGAGAATTTCATTCTTAAACCAAGATTTTTTCAGTTTTTTATCTGGTTTCAAGAATACCATTCTTGATTCAAAATTGGTGAAACTTAAATTTCATTTGTTTCTGTAAATCTTAATTCAAGTACGACACAGCTTGTTTTTAGCCCACCCCTTTTCTCTGAGTGTAAAGATCTATTGGACACAATAGTGCTGGATTTTTGATACGAGTAATTTCATAAGGCTAAAATTGTAAGCTTCTGCGAGGTAAAATCAAACAAATATTTCCATATTGTTTTCTTATTATAACAAGAGAAGTAGGTACAGTCCATGCTGCTTGCGGCGTCTAGCAAATTCATTTCAATTTCAGATTGCATTGTAATTAGAATAAAAATTAGATGTTTCAATCCTCTCCTAAGAAAAGCATCGATGGGTACGCAGGATGTACAAACATAGCATGTACAAACCTAAGTGTATACATTTCTTATATAACGCGCTTAGCGGAAGGTTAACTTCGCTGTTATTTATTTAATTTGCCTCATTTTACGCGTAATCAATAATGAAGTCAGTTCTAACAAAGGCAGCACGACTTGTGAGTGTTGTGGGTGATTTTGATTAACTACTTTTTCAATTGATGTAGCAAGAAGTGAAACAATAACATAACATACATATGTTTACGCAACTACGAAGCAATTGAGCATTCATTACGCATTATTTGCGGCAAATATACAAAAGTATACATTTATACTATGCATTTACATATGTACATTAGGGAGGGGCGATTTACTAACCTATACCGCGCCATCGAAATTCGGATTCCTCTCATTTTTCTGAGTAGAAAACTCCTCCACGACATTTTTCTAGAATTAATTTTGATGTTCCGGAATTTGGTTTTTATAAACCAAGACGAATTTTTGAAAATAAAAATTAGGCAAAAATCGACAAAAAAATATCCAGGCCAATATGCACATCGATTTGAAGCAGAATTTTATGCTGAATCCAGATATGAAATCCGAATTAAAATCGGATGATCCGTTTTCGAGATATAGCCTGATTTCCGGTTATGGAGGCCGAATGCCCAAGATCGCATATTTTCGCGATTATCTCTTGTTGAGTACAATATCTTAATTAATCAATAATCTTAATTTTTTTTTGGAAATTTCTTAAAGATACGTCAATGCAATATACGAGCAGTATTTTAAAATATTAATTTATCTTGCGGTATAGGAAAACTAGAATGTACTCTTTTTTCCTTGGCCCAAAATTGCGGTATGGTTTCTATGTTATAGTCATCCGATACCGATGATTTTCGCCGACAGCGCTTTGTGTACAATAAATGCTCCAAATACAAAATTTCAGAACTTTCGCTGCAAAAATTGAAGAGTTATAACCCAAAACGTAGACGTATGATGTTTGGGACTTGTTTTTTATACTCAGCTGTACTAGTACACAGAGTATTATAGTTTTAATCACATAACGGTGGATTGTAACAGAATGAAATAATCGAGATAGATATAGACTTATATATATCAAAATGATCAGGGTGATAAGAGAAATCGATTGAGCCATGTCCGTCCGTCCGTCCGTCTGTCCGTCCGTCTGTAAACACTCTAACTCGTGCAAAAATTGAGATATTTCGATGAAATTTGAAATGCAAGTTGGTATCGAGACTGGGACGGTTGGTATTGAAAATGGGCGAAATCGGACCATGACCACGCCTACTTTTACTATATAGAAAAAATCGGAAATTTGGTATCTCAGTCACTAATATAGCTGGAGCGATGAAATTTTACCCACGTGTTGAGCTCAGCCCCTAGGAAGAAATTTTATGAAATTTTGGAAAATGGGCGGTGCCACGCCCACTTATTAAGGGTCAAACCTTGAAAGTTTTATATGTCATAACTCAGAAACCATTAAAGATATATCGATCAAATTTGGTACGCGTGATATACTTACTTAGGCAAACGTTTGGACGGAAAATAGTTAAAATCGGTTGACGGCGACGCCCACTTTTATATATGTATATTATAAAGTGACCTAATAAAAACATTTTAAGCCATATCTCTGTCAAATATAAAGATATATCATTGAAATTTTGTCGCATGAGTACAACTATGGACATAAAACAAAAAACACAAAAATTTTGGAAAATGGGCGGTGCCACGCCCACTTATTAAGGGGCAAACATTGAAAGTTTTATGAGTCATAACTCAGAAACCGTTAAAGATATATCGATGAAATTCGGTACGCGTGGTATACTTACTTAGGCAAATGTTTGGACGAAAAATTTCCTAAATCGGTTGACGACCACGCCCACTTTTATATATGTGTATTATAAAGTGGCCTAATAAAAACATTTTAAGCGATATCTCTGTCAAATATAAAGATATATCATTGAAATTTTATAGCAGGAGTCTAACTACGAACATAAGACAAAAACCGTAAAAATTTAGGAAAATGGGCGTGGCACCGCCTCTTTTTAGAGGCAGGAATATACGAGATTTCTTAGCCTATAACTCGACAAATAATTTATATATAATGACGAAACTTGGTGTGTACACTTTTATTACTTGTAGTAATACATGTTCAAAATTTTAGAGAAACCGGTTGACGGCCACGCCCACTTTCTATATATGGGTATTATAAAGTGACCTAATAAAAACATTTTAAGCGATATCTTTGTCAAATGTAAAGATAATTCATTGAAATTTTGTGGTATTATTTCTACAATAGACCGGAAATAAAAAATAGAAAAATTTTGGAAAATGGGCGTGGCACCGCCTCCTTTTAGACAAAGGAATCTACGAGATTTCGGAGCCCATAACTCGACAAATAATTGAGATATTATGATGAAACTTGGTTTATACACTTTTATAACTTGTATTAATAGACACGCAAAAATTTACTGAAATCGGTTTATGACCACGCCTACGTTTTAGCAAGGATATTTCTGGAACACGCTTTGGAAATTTGTAACGTGACATCTTTGTAACTGGAAGTCATAAAGGAATGAAATTTTGCACAAAGAATAATATTCATATGCTTAGTTGGATGACTGAAAAAATTTTGAAAATGGGCGTGCCTACGCCCACTTTATGCAGCACTTGCTTTATATAAAATCCATCAAACGCAAACAAACAATGAAAACATACAGCTGAGTATCTAATGTTCGATTCCACTCGAACTTAGGCTTCCTTACTTGTTTACTTTACTCAACTCTAAAAAAACTCAAGGTTAATCATACGCCATAGCGTACTATTGGAGCAAAAAACAAATCTCAGAAGCATAAGTCTACGTTTTAGGGAATAATTCTTAAATTTTTGCAGGTAAAATTCTGAAATTTTGGATTTGGAGCATTTATTGTACACAAAGTGCTGTCGGCGAAAATCATCGGTATCGGATGACTATAACATAGAGAAACCATACCGCAATTTTCTGCCAAGGAAAAAAGAGTGCATTCTAGTTTTCCTATACCGCAAGATAAATTAATATTTTAAAATACTGCTCGTATATTGCATTGACGTATCTTTAAGAAATTTGCAAAAAAAATTAAGATATATTGTACACAACAAGAGATAATCGCGAAAATATGCGATTTTGGGCATTCGGCCTCCATAACCGGAATTCAGGCTATATCTCGAAAACGGATCATCCGATTAATTCGGATTTCATATCTGGATTCAGCATAAAATTCTGCCTCAAATCGATGTGCATATTGGCCTGGATATTTTTTTGTCGATTTTTTCCCAATTTTTATTTTCAAAAATTCGTCTTGGTTCATAAAAACCAAATTCCGGAACATCAAAATTAATTTTAGAAAAATGTCGTGGAGGAGTTTTCTACTCAGAAAAATGAGAGGAATCCGAATTTCGATGGCGTGGTATCGATTAACTTTCCTCCACACAAATCGCCCCACCCTAATCTACATACATATGTACAAATAATAGACAAACATAATGTTAAAATTTTATGTCTATTACTGAAATTTATTTCTATTCATGCAGACACTTTAAGGTTAACCAAAAGATAAATACATATTGGTAGTGTTTGAACGCGTGCGTAGCTTCCGTTTGTAGTTAGGAAGTTTTTTTGGTGTTAAGTTAAATTTAATGCTTTTCTCATTTACATTGCAATTAAGTCCTTTGTGGTTTCGCGTTTTTGTGTATTATTGTTATTTAACTTTTTTACTATTTTTATCTTATATGTATGTATGTGGATATATTTTCATTTTTATTTTCCAAAAGATTTGAATACAAAATGCCTTTATGTATATCGAGGCTACCTACAGTAGGTATAATAATATATGCGTCTATAATAATAGCTTAGCGCAGTTGCCTATAAATATATCCCTTTTATAACTTTAAATATGCATAGTTATTTCCACAAAGAAAATAATAAACAAAATGTGTGGGCGTACGAAAGTTAAATAAAAAAATATTCAATTAAATTGATAAATGCACAAAATTATTCATGAAAATTGTGCTACGTTGTAGGTACATATGTTGTAGGCAGTTAATGGGTTTAAAATTATATACCAGTTGGTTATTTTATATGCATATTTTATATGGATCGTATTTTTAAATTGCAATCTAATTGCCTAAAATTAAAAAAAAAAGTAAGGTTAAGATTAAATTTGCAAATTATCTTTTTAATGAAAGGAAAAATAAAATAGTAAAATACCTTAAAGACACATTTTTATAAAAATGAATAAAGTTATTATTAGTAATAAATCTGAAATCGTTTATTATACCAAATTTTCAATTGAATTAATTAAGTATGTATTTCGAACTTCATTGATATTGCCGGAACAATGGAGCGAGTGCTGCGCGATGCCTCTGTGATAAATGATGCAAATACGCTCCCACTAGCAAATATTTTTTTTAAGGAATAGGTACATAATATCAATGAACTATTCAACATATGTACATTCAGTAATTATATAGCACAGCTACAAACATACATACATACACACATACATAAATATATATGTTTATAAGTATACTTACAAGTTTCGAAAGATAATTAGTAATTTGCGCGAAGAATTGTTGATTTGCAGAAGATGATAAGACTAATGAGATTTTCGCACGGCATAAATAAATCGACTATAATTAATATTGTTGGGGTAAGTGGAAAAAAATTCAACAACTATTTACAGCGAAGGTTGAGTGTATAGCTATTTCACGAAAAACCATTTTCGATCATCAGCACTCTTTTCGGAAGTGGATGCACTGGGGATTGAACCCGAGTCCATTCCATCTTCAGCCGCAATGACCCAACTAAGCACTAAAAACTCTTTCAAGTAAAATTGTTAACGTTGTTGGTATATAAAAAAATACATACCAACAACAAATGTTCATTGCGAACTGCCAACAAAAATTCAGCACGTTTGGGTAGAATATATGCAAAAGCATATACACACTAACGTTAATGTTGAAAATGAAAAAGGCAAAAGTGGGGAAAATCCAACAGCTTGCACAGAGTCTCAATGGCCGAGTGTGTTTATGCGTTGGGTCATTGCGGCTGAAGATGGAATGGACTCGGGTTCAATCCCCAGTGCATCCACTTCCGAAAAGAGTGCTGATGATCGAAAATGGTTTTTCGTGAAATAGCTATACACTCAACCTTCGCTGTAAATAGTTGTTGAATTTTTTTCCACTTACCCCAACAATTAAAAATTGAATTAAAATAAAAATTTCGTGCTAAGCACTAAAAACTCTTTAAAATATAATTAATATTGTTGACTGGTATTTGGCTTAAATGTCAAGTGGATACTCGTGCAACCATATGGACAAACACTTTGTGCTAATACGATATATGCAGAATCATATGTTTCAACATCGCCGCTTATGGAAATAATTAATTTTGCAAAATTTAAAATGGAACTAATTAAATAAAAAATACAGTTAGACATCCTCATACCTACATTCACACATGTATATATAGAAACCGCCTTATATATGAATTAGTGTACAGCTGTTTGTCAATTGATTTCTTACTCACTTCTCCAAGCCCCAAAACCAGACCTAATATCATATCACATCGTCAAATCACATCATAATTACAAACAAGTAGGTATAACAGTCATACCAACAACAACAATGAAAACAATAATAATGCTATTCGCAAAACACCTTTTATTTCAGTTAATTGAATCAGTTACTTTGCTTTACATATGAGGCATAAATACATACATACATACATACAATACATACATATGTACAACTATCAACAAAAGTTCAGCCTTCATTCACTTAACCATTGTTCATTTGCCTTTGCAAGCGGCAGTATCAGTATCATTTAACAATTACAGTAAATACTTTTTGCATTTGCATTTTTATTTTATCTACTTTGTTTTGAATTTTTCGCTCTCATATTCTACCTTTAATTTTCGCATTCAAGTGCAACGCCAATGCAAGTCGGAAACAATTGATAGAATAGTATATAATGCCGCCTATTGTCTGTGACTGGGCAATTTTGGCTGCCACGACGAATGGGCTAACTTAAATCGGTTAGCTGCGGGCGTTTTGCAGATATGTACATTAGAGCGTATCGCGAAAAAAAAGTTCGCCGTATGCCCCCATATGATTTCTTTTTCGAAAACGTTTCTGGAAAAATTTCTTATTTTTTTTTGGACGCCGTTAGATGTCGCTAAAATTCATTGTTTTCATATCTTTGGTATTTATGATCCGATCCCTAAGGTTGATACACCAATCTCTTTGGCTTGAGAGGATGGTTTCTACTTTATAATTGTATTAACCCCTATGTGCGTGATTGGGGACACTTCCACCCAATATTTAGTTTATACAACCAAAAAACCTTAATCTTTTACAAAAGAAGTATTTCGATCGATTCAGTAGAACCGGAAATAAAACACATTTAACATTCCGAGGAATATAAGTTTTTCGCTTCCTGTGGTCTTTTAGGTTCATTTTACAAATATTTTTCCTGAAGAGACTCCAACTGAAATTTTATGCCGAATAATTTTCTAGAACATCTTAACCAGCTAGCACCCCTAAAAAAGGGTTATTTTGATCCCTCTTTATACATTCAGGAAATATATGTAGTTTAGTCAGGAAATAGTATTTTTAAGCTCGCTAGAAGGCTAAAATGTTCTAGAATATTATTCGTCATAAAATTTTAGTAGGAGTCTCTTCAGAAAAAATCTTTGTAAAAAAAAGACCACAGGAAGCGAGAAACTTATATTCCTCTGAATGTTAAAAGTGTTTTATTTTCAGATCTACTGAAGCGATCGAAATACCTATTTTGCAAAAGATTAATAGTTTCTAACGACGTTTAACATGCCGGCAAAAAAAAGTTACATTAAGGTGGTATAAGCTAAGTACTGGGTGGAAGTGGCCCCAATGGCGCACATAGGATTAATACAATTATAAAGTAGAAACCATCCTCTCAAGCCAAAGAGATTGGTGTATCAAACTTAGGGATCGGACCATAAATACCGAAGATATGAAAAAAATGAATTTTAGCGATATCTATCGGAGTCCAAAAAAAAAAAATTAAAATTTTTTCCAAAAATGTTTTCGAAAGAAAAATCATATGAGGGGTGTACGGTGGATTTTTTTTTGGCCCATATAAGGCGAGACGGCCTAATGTACATATGTATGTAGCAATGGGGCTTGCGGCTGAGCGCCATGGTTTACCTTCGCTGCGAAATTTGTATGCGCATATGTCTGTCTGTATGTGTTTCGATGGGGTGTTGATATGGGCATGATTTGCAGTTTCGTTGTGTGGTATTTTTTTTTTTTTTTTGTTTTATTTTTTTTTTTTTTTCTAACCTTATTATTCGATTAGCTGTTATTTTATTGTTTCTGGTGGCGGCTCTGGCATTTAAATGTTGATCCCGAGCCGCGATCAGGTCGTGTACTTTTTTTTTTTCTTTTTTGTCAAATTAGAGAATGTTTGCATGACCGGCTACGGTTAATGGTTACAAGTCGTGCAACAGATGTGGTTCGAGCGGTTTGCTAATATTACTTGTATTATTTTTATTTATTGCTTGTTTAATATAAAACATATAATTTATTTTTGTTTTCTTTTTTTTCTTAGAATAAAGTTGGCGGATTCTAAAATTCATGTAAGGCGCGGCGAGGCATTTGGTGCTTTGGGAAAATGATTTTATATGCATATAAATCGATATGAAGTTATTGTAAACGGGATATTCAAGCATTAAATCGTAGAAGAGAATGGCGCTTGCAGTCAATAATCGCTTCATAATAACCAAGCCTTTTGTTATACATATAATGTAGCAGAACAAGCAATTGCATTAATTTCCTTCGCTAGAATTGTCTTAAGAGCCTAAAAAGCTTCAACCAAGCAAATGAGAGCCATTTACTTACTACATTTACACTCAATTTCTTTGGAAAATTTCACGACTATTGTTGTGTAACTAACGCCTAAAGTGCTGCAATTAATTTTTTATATTTGAAGGCATATAATTTCACAAGTTTCAATTACATACATACATACATACGTTTTGTGCAGTTTGCGCTCAGCCGTGCGTTGTTAGTCGAATTATATTTAATCGAGCTGTAGCCAATTATTTTGTGCCCTTTTTTCTGCTCGACAATCACTTGCAGTCGTTTTCAAGTAGTTTTTGCTTTATGCATTTCTTTTTGTGCCAATCATTTTGCCCCTTTTAACTGTCACGTGAAAATGAAAGTACTACAAGAAAAAACGCCCACTTGAAATTTAATCTTTGGAAAAAAAGAGAAAGAAAGGCTTACGGTTTATGGGTTCACATATCATGCATGGCTATATGGACAAACATACTCGTAATACTTATACATATACATATGTTAAAGTATGTACATAAACCTGAACCGAAAAATTCGCAGCTCAGTCAAGCAAATTTTAGTTACTTCTTTTTACTTTTACTTTTAATTTTGTTTTACTTATTTTACTATGACAAAAATGTTAAATAAACACGCATGTTCATCCATTTTTTTTTTTTCGAAATAAAAACAAAAACAAATGCGTAATCACCATAATAGAGATTAGTTTTTACATACATATGTATGTATGTATAACCGTGATCTAACATGCACTCAATTGATTACAAGCTCGTGCGCCAGCTAATCTGCAAAACTATCCAGCGTCCGGTATTCGAATATCAAAGCCACCGATGATCATAATACAAATATCTAATGTCTGGCAAATAAAAATATTAACACTTATGTATATACATATGTACGTATACATACAAACATACATACAAACATAAAAATAAGCATACATGCATACATGCACCATAAAAAATGCATTTAAATAAGAGTAAAAAATATACTCGCAAAAACATGTATTACTTAAGCTTCCGGTTATCATTGCGCAAAACGGTATCATCGAACACATTAATGTAACACTATGTACATATGTATGTAGCTCAGCTGCCTACGTGGAATGTATCGCCACAAATCCCATATACCGTAAAAGCCCGTCTCCACATAACTTGTTTCACCAACAAAACATCTAGCAAAACATCTCGCTAAATAACCCGTCTCCACGTGGCTGATCGTGATTCAGTTTAACATTTCTCTTTCTTGCTCTTCTTAAATGTTTGTATGTTTGCTTATATTTTACGTTTTTGTTTTGGTCTGTGTGAGATTTCGATAGATTTTCGATACAAAATTAGAGAAGACATCGATATCATCGAGGTTGGCAAGATGATTCAGAATGAAACAGTGTTTCAATCTTCACTCGCTCTCAGAAATTTTGTATGGAAATTGGCGAGTTTCGGCACTGGTTTCCGTGTCGAAACAAGATTGAGAGAGAAAATGCAGAAAAAAAGAGCGAAACACGTTATGTGGAGACATGGTATTAATCATACATGGGCGTAGTTAACTAACTGTCAAGTACCACTAATATGGCATTAGTGGATTTTAAAATTTTTCAACTACCACTACGTGTTGGTTGGTTGGTTGGTTGCCGTGCCGCCCGGTTGAACAATCCCGGGCCCAATTAGCGCACGAAGCGCCATTTTGATGCACATAACTCATGGAAACTATGTGGTTATGGGTTGTTGGAGTTCGCCGGTGTGTTCAAACCATTTCGATTTCTCTATGAACCTACCTAGGCTAGCTACAGTGCAGTCGGCTATTGCGCTTAAATTGGGAAGTACAAAATTGCCGAATGTGTTATGTCTGATCTGAGTAAGAGCCGGGCATTCGCATAGGAAGTGTTGGATAGATTCCTCACTATCCTCTTGATTGCAGCTTCTACATATGCCGTTGAACGGGATACCTAGTCGTTCGGCGTGTTTACCGAATGGCCAGTGTCCTGTAATCGTGGATGTGATCCTGAAGATGTCCTTTCGGGACCTTCTGATTAGGTCGTTGGTTCTTGTAGTATTATAAGCCGGACATGTTTGCTTCGTGACCTTGCAAGAATCAGCAGAGTTCCATCGAAGAGTAGCCTGCTGTCGGAATTTTAGATGGATTTCTCGTTTTATAGATGTGAATGGGCAGCTCAGGTTGGCTGCTCGACTATCGTCCATGGCTGCCCCCGCTTTCGCCAGTTCGTCAGCCTTCTCATTACCATCGATGTTCCTGTGACCAGGAACCCATATGATGGAAATGGATAATCCTGCAGTGACCGCTGCCTGAAGCATGTTTTTGCAGCTGCGTATGGTTTTGGATGTCGTAATAGGTGAGTTAAGCGCCATAAGCGCCGCCTGGCTGTCTGAGTATATGTGCACCTTGTCCCCTATTGCCGTCTGTTTCAGGAGGAGCTCACAAGCCCTTTCAATGCCAAAAACTTCCGCTTGAAAGATGCTGGCTGAACTGGGAAGACGGAATGAAAGAGACACGTTAAGTACTTCAGAGAAAACCCCAGCCCCAACACCGCAATCCATTTTGGATCCGTCGGTGTAGATTGAGATTGCTTTCTTCTTGCGTACGCTGTCTCTCTTCCACTCCCTTCTTGACGGAAACGTCACATTGAAGCCCTTCTCAAAACTTAGCGATGGTACAAGGTAGTCTGATGTCTGAACTCCGTCAGGGAGCCTACTGAGGATGCTGCTATGACCGTTCCGCCTTTCCGTCCAGCAACCCGACTCCCGTAGTCTTAGCGCGCTGAAGGTGGCTGATTCACGGATATGTAGGTCTAGTGGTAATTGGTTTAAAATGATATTTAGTGCGTCCGCCGGACAGGTTTTATAGGAACCGGTTATTCCCGCAAAAGCTGCACGTTGGACGCTGTTAATTTTTCTGATGTTATATTGCTTGTCAAGTGCTGGCCACCATACTAGTGCTCCATATGACAATATGGGTCTTATAATAATAATACAATGGCGCTATTATAACTCTGACGAGTTTTATGGCCGAGCTTCTCTCCCAATTCGAGGTGTGCTCCTTTTTGTTTTTCCTACTAATTGGGTGGACCTACAGTTTTATGCCGGCTCCGAACGGCGAATGCATTTTTTGTGAGAAGCTTTTTCATGGCAGAAATACTCTCGGAGGGTATGCCGCCCACTGCCGAGAGGTGACCGCTGCTCTTAAAAAACCCAATAATTGGATTTTTACTAATTAGAAAAATTTGTTTGGCTCGGACCGTGGTTTGAACCCGAGACCTCTGGCATAGCAGGCGAGCACTCTACCCACTGCACCACAGCGGCCACATGGGTCTTACGACGGCCGTATATAGCCACATGACAAGATTGGGCTTCAATCCCCAATTTCTACTGAAGAGTCTTTTGCAGGAATAGTAGGCAATAAAGGCCTTTTCTACCCTTCTTTCAATGTTTACTTTCCAGTTAAGTTTGCTGTCGATTTCGACTCCCAGGTATTTCACCCTTGGTGAAAGGGATAACGTAGTACCATTGATGGATGGAAGTACGAATGAGGGAATTTTATTTTTGTTCGTAAACAGGACCAATTCCGTCTTGCTTGGGTTCACGTTAAGTCCACATTTGGTGGCCCAGGAGTGTAACCTTCTTAGTGAATTGTTGAGTATTTCACTTAGCGTTGACGGGAATGGGCCTGATACTAATATTGCAATGTCGTCTGCGTATGCTATTACTTTCACTCCGTTTTTGTTGAGGTCCAGTAGAATATCGTTCAGAGCAATAACCCAAAGGAGCGGGGATAGTACCCCCCCCTGAGGAGTGCCCCTCCTTACATAGCGCGTTGTTGTTACTGAGCCAATACAGGCATGTATAATTCTGTCGTTTAGCATAGACTGTGTCCATCTGCCGATGTGATCGGCTACCCCCATTATACTAAGAGAGCTCACAATCTTGTTAATCTCTAGGTTGTTGAAAGCACCTTCTATATCCAGGAAGGCTGCTAATGTAAATTGCTTGAATCCCATCGACTTTTCTATGGTTCCTACCAGCTCATGAAGAGCCGTTTCGGTAGATTTGCCTTTTGTGTAGGCATGTTGAGCCGCAGATAGATTAGGACCAGTAATTACCGATCTTAAGTGGATGTCTAAAAGCCTTTCTAGGACTTTTAATAGGAAGGATGTTAGGCTGATGGGTCTGTAGTCCTTGGCGACTTCATGTGATCTTCTACCCGCTTTAGGAAGGAAGATAACCTTAACTCTCCTCCAGCTTAGGGGAATATAGGCTAGGGAAATGCTTGCTCTAAATACCCTTTCAAGCCAGATGATCATTGGTTCTCCCAGTTTCTGAAGCATGATGGGGGAGATACCATCAGGGCCAGGTGATTTATATGGGGAGAAGTTGTTTATGGCATATCTGATCTTATCCCTGTCAATGATGGAGTCCACCAGACCCTCGGGGGGAATCGAGACTGCCTGCCGAGATACGTCAGTGTGGGTTCTTTCATTGCCAGGGAAATGAGTGTCAATTAGGTTACTGAGTGATTCCTCCTCTGAGCCTGTCCATACTCCGTCCTTACTCCTAATGAGGTGTGAGTTGAAGTGCTCCTTGGACAGAATCTTACTCAACCGGGAGGATTCGCGACTGTTCTCTGTTCGATGCTCTCTTTGGAAAGCTTCAAACTCTTCCACTATCCTTTTGTAGATGCCTGTATCTTTAGAGGTACTTGGGGCGTCGCCATTTTCAATCTTTTTTAGCATATAGAGCGCCCTCTGACATTTTGCCTTCTTTATTTGATACAGGCTCTTCTTTTTCTTCTTCTTTGTCTTTGCTGTTGTCGCGGTCGGTGCACTTTGGTTGGCGCCTCCGACCTCTTTGTTGCGTGTGTACACTGTATGTACCTTAGGTGTACTATGGGTGGTACTGCCTGAGGCACTAAGCATGGTCTCCTGGCTCGAGGCCAAGAGAGTATCATCCTCGGAATCTGTAGCTAGAAGCTCCGGATTCCTATAGGAGGATGTTGTAGTGTCAGTTCCGTTGTCCTTAATCAAGTTCCGTTCCGTGCCTTGTATTGAGTTGTTTGTTTGATTGTTTAGGTTTAAATTGTTCATGTTTGTGGTCCCACGAGTGGCGGAGAAGGGGTTCGTCGACCCCGGGCAGAGATCCGCAGTACCCGGGGTAAGGCCAAAGATTACAACTGAGAATGGCCCGGTTCCCAGAGGGCACCGTACGAGACTGAGCTATTTGCAAGGGGCCCCCAGCCAGGCTGATCATCAGCACGGTTCATGACGCATAACACCTTGATCCGGCCCCTACCCCAAGACCATGATCAAAAACCATTTCCATAAGCCGGAGCTATTGAGAGAGCTAGGGCAAATGGCACTGATTCCTGATCTCTGCTGGATACCTTCCGAGCGGAATTTCTGGAGTACCTTCCTGAACGGAACTTCTGTGGTATCCATTACCACACTACGTGTAGTGGGATTAATTTTTTTTCCACTACCACTAACAGCGTTTAGTGGTAATGGAAAATTTTTCAACTCAAAAAAAGGCGATTTCGTGGTAGTGGAAATTTTTTTAACTCAATCTTCTGGAAATGAGTGGTAGTTGAAATCAAATTGAGTGGGAGTAAATTATTTCCACTAAACCATATTAACATATGCATGTCTGTTAGTAACACTAATAAAACTGTTATCTTCAATAAAATATTTTAAGGGAATGTAAATATTTTTACATACATATGTACACATTTATTTAGTCATACGTTCATAGACGCCTACCTTGCAAAAATCATTGGATTATATGCTCCATTTGTGGTAGGTTGGAGTACTTTCAAAGTGATCATTAACATAGCCCAAACGACCGATTCATGTATCTGCATCGGCTCGTAGTTAGGCGAACACGCGTCATTCGGCGCCGTCGCGATAAACATTTGGTTTTTGTTGTTATGTTCGGCTAACTGTTGGGTACTCCATCAATTAATCCAATGTAGGTACTCCATGGATTAATTTGATTGTTATGCGGGACTGGAGTATATACTCCATTGCAATGACATGCAATGTTAAATGGACCATATTTTGTGTATGAAATGTGGCAAGTTATGGAGTAATCGGCTGGTCCGTAGCGAGCACTCCATGGATTAGCGAATGGAGTACTCGGAGTTTTTGCAGGGCAAATATACATACATATGTATGTGTGTTTATCGTGCACGAAATACATAAACATATACATATATAGTATAATTCCGCACAATACCGTAGCTCTCTAGACTCTTGAGTGACTTATTTGGATCAAGCAAATACGTATCAAGCTGCCTTCGGACCTCATCCTGTTCAATAATTTAAGGGGCTGCTATTGTAAAAAAGGTTAAATTATATTTCAATTTAAGGAGATAGTCTTACTATTTGCATCGTCGAACTCCAAAAATTTATGTATCAGTTGGTTCTGAGGATTTTTCTGTATCTGAATTTTGGCTGTCACTTTTCACAAAAAACTGAGCAGCATATTCAATGAATAATTTTTTTGCGAAATCCGTAGTTAGGTGCGGTGCCGTTCGCTGCAGAACTTGCAAGAAACGCAACTTTACACCTGGGCACGATATTGCCGCTATGATGGCCAAATTTGCTTCCTCATTTCCTTAAAATAATTTTATTAATTACTATTTATTTTTTATCTTTTAAATCGACAACATACTTACTACCTTCAAAAAATATTTGTAATCTTTTGTGTAGGCATGTTATAAGTTCGGTGCAAACTGATGTCAAGTCTCGTAATTCAAACCCCTCTTGAAATTTCGTTAATTTTATTTTTAACGATACAAGAGCAGCAATGAAAAACCCAAAGTACATAAATTTTTCCCCCTGCAAAAAATCTATGGTATTTGCAATCGGTTCCATTGACTTTTCTCTGCAATTTATCTCTAATAAGTTTTTATACCTTTCATGAGAATGAAATGGTATTATAACTTAGTGCCAAAAAATTTTTGTCGAAAGTACCAGAAGGAAGCGTGGGGGACCCACCAAAATATATACCGATATGATCAGAATCACGAGCTGAGTCGATTAAGCCATGTCCGTCTGTCCGTCGGTCCGTCTGTCCGTCGGTCCGTCTGTCCGTCTGTCCGTCCGCCCGTCTGTCCGTCTGTCCGTCCGTCCGTCTGTGTGAACGCAAACTAATCCCTCAGTTTTTGAGATATCTGAATGGAATACATGTATGTTGTTATATGCAGCTGATCATTTGTCGGAACCGGCCGAATCGGACCACTATAACATATAGAAAACAACCGATTATTCAGATATACATGAAATTTTTGGATGTAATTTGTGCATAACTTCCCCATTTAAACAGCTAAGGACATGAAACTTTGAAGTAGACGTGCCCATTTTGGCCCAAACAAGTTTACCGAAAATTGTCAAGATCGGACCACTATAACATATAGTTCCACAACATCCGATTATTCAGATATACACATTTTGGTGTATAACTCCTCCATTTTAACAGCTAACGGCCTGAAATTTTGAAGTATTTGTACCCATATGGACCCAAACGGGATTGCCGAAAATTGTTAAGATCGGACCACTATAACCTATAGCTCCCCTACAACCGATTGTTCAGATAAACACAAATTGTATAACTCCTCCATTTTAACAGCTAACGGCGTGAACTTTTGAAGTATTTGTACCCATATAGGCCCAAACGGGATTACCGAAAATTGTTAAGATCGGACCACTATAACCTATAGCTCCCCTACAACCGATTGTTCAGATATGGACATTTTGGTGTATAACTCCTCCATTTAAATAGCCAAGACACTAATTTTTCTAATAAATCTTTCCATAAATAACCCACAGAATTAAAATTATAAATTAAACTTAATCCGGCTATGTACATACATAGGTAACTTTACATTTCCCCACTCATGAAAGGTATGAAGTCTTCGGTACGGCCGAAGACAGCCGCGCTTTTACTTGTTTTGTCATCAGGTGTGTCCTAAATATTTCCCTTTATAATAAAACGATACAATATTTCGCGTTATTTCTGCCTCAAAAATTCAAAAAATCGTGCGAACGTAACGTCCGCACTGCCCAGGAAATGCCCACATACATACATATGTACATGCATAGATATACGAGCAAAATGAGACATATTTCTTCTCAGAGCAAAAATGAACTATTCACATGTATGTAAGTATGTATATCCACTACCACTAATATTTTTAGTGGTAGTGGAAAAAGTTTCAACTTCCACTCACGTTAGTTGTTTGGAAAATTTTCAAGCCCCACTATCGCGACGGTAGTGGTAGTTAATGGCGTAGTGGTGACACGGATTAGTTAACTACGCCCATGTGTGGTATTAATATTTACGCTGACCTCGAGGCAACACAAAGCAAATGTTGCAAGACTATTGAGTTTGTAGTAAATGGAATATGACTTATATGTAATGAGTAGGAGGTTAGTTATTAATTGACTTTTAATTTCCCTTACACTTGACTTAAAGCTTAAAATTAAGCTTAGAGTTACAGATTTCTCAAGAAAATATTCAACGCGTTGCGTTACATCCAGTAAATTTTCAAAACAGTGTTTGTACGTACACACGTGCATACATGATACATACATATTTATTGAAAAAGATACATATGTACCCGGCAAAAAAGTTTTGCTTATTGTTGACAAATCAGGTCTAAAAAAGGTGTACGCTGGCAGCGCTTCTGTTATGCACTCACTCTGCCTGCTCCTAACTTTCTAATGCTTATCTAGGCCTCATTTCGTATGGCGTATAGGTCTTTGGAATAAGGTGTGCTCTCAGAGAAAAAGAGTACTCCTTATGGCCTGGTGACATCAACACTGGAAAATCAGCGTTATTTTAAGCCTTACGCCATACAAATTTGCTACCCTTATAATTTCCAGGCCTTATTTCGTAAGCCTTTAAATCTCCTGTTTTAATTCTTAAATAAGGCTTAGATTTTTGGTGGGTATGTATGTACATACGCATTTAAGTATTATAAACAAGATTTCCGCAATCGAATTTCAATTTCTGCGCTCCTTCTTGAACTTTGCCATCTGCATGACCTTAAAAATTACGTTAACATTAAAGCAAAAACTACAAAAAAATTTCCTTAAGCAATTGTACATTAATTTTTATTTTACGCATACATTTTTGTACATACTTTATGTAAGCACTTACATATATGTAAACATGTATGTATGTACGTGTCTGTATATACATATATATGTATGCGCATGAGTAAAATGGCAATACTTGCTTAACCAATTCTCATCATAAAGACTGTGACGGGAGTTAACCTAATATTTTTTTTTAATATTTAACGCACAATTCGCAAAACGGTGAAACAAGTCTAGAATTTGGAACGAGTTTGGATATTAAATTACCGTTATAAAAATTATTGGAATAATTTAAATTCATATAGGTACCTAACTAGTAAATTTATTCGGAGACAGACACATTTATAGAACTCTTAATGATGCTTTTTGGCATTTTATGAAATTAGATTTAAAATCAAAGACATTTAGATATATACAACGTTATTTAAAAAAAAAAGATAGGTTTTAACAATTGCATAAAGTGACATTTTCATAAAATTGTTCGATTTTTTATAAATCTATTATATTTTTATGAATAAGGGCGATAGTCTGTTAGTATAAGCTAATTTTGAAATGCGAAATTATGATCCCAATTATGTATAATTGAGTGTTCTGCTAAAATTTTTAGAGAAGAAATTCCTTCTCCCATTTCATTAATTAAAAGAAAAATATTTTGAATTTTGTATGAGCTATTGGTCAGTTTTATTTAAGAAAACTTGAAAAAATTTGTTTGGTAGAAGTTATGGATACATTTCGGAGACCGCCACATTCCCTCATCAGACTTCTTTAGGCGGCCTTTATTTCAATTTTTCGTATTGTACTAATTTATTTTTCAAGCAATTTCGTTATTTAACCACACTGTGCATTTGGCGCCATCAGGCACGCGCCACTATTACTAAACAGAGCCGTATTGGAGCAGGTGTGTTCAATGAAACAACGAATATAACATCTTAATAAATAGATAAGGAAGCATACATATACAGATGTATGTAGAAATATTTATATAAGTGAATATATCACAGTCGTTTGAACAGAAAGGACCTCAAGCCAAATTTCTTTGTATTGGTACTTTTTTTTTGATTTATTTTTTATTTAAATAAATTTATCCATTTAATGAAATGCCTTGGCGAGCCCAGCCATTTTTGAATGTTTATCTGTGTAAGTGAATTTAGATTTGCTCATTTTTCGTTTTTTGTTTAATAATAAATAAATAAATGTTTTTAATTTTAGTTATATTAAATGATTATATCCGGGTGCGGCTTAGAAAAGTAAGAAAATTGTGATCATGAAAATATATTTTTTAATTCCGTATCACTTCTAGATTCAACGGTTGTTTCATTGAAACGAATTATCTCCTCCGGATTTATATCATTATTCTGCGCGTTGATTACTCGCATTTAAATAAATTTAATCAATAAATATTTCCATTAATATTTCAGCTCATCATATTAATTCAATTCTGACAGCTTTATCATTATAATGACACTTAAGAAGATTTATAATAATAAAGAGAAGATTTATATATAACAATAATAAAATAAAACGTCTTTAAAGAAAGTGTTAACATAAAGATTAGTTTAGCGTTGCAGAAGCATCATAATGAAGTATGAGATTATATTGTTTGCATAAAAGTGTCAGATTAATGTTATAATTTTCAGAGAAACAACATGTTAGTGCAGAGAGACGTTTTAGTTGTATTCAATTAAGATTTTGCAAGAGCTATTAATCCGTAATCCATGTGCTTTGTACGTATATATTTACCTACATACATATATGCAAATTCGCTGTGCTCGTTTAATTCCGCATGTTGTTTGCCTTGTCAATAGTCAAATGAATAGCGTAGGCTCCCTTTAAAACTACAAACAATAAAACTTATCCAGAAAATGATAATTGAATATCAAATTTCAGCAGGCCCAGAGATACTACAAATCATCAATACACCCCTCCTTACATTTGCTCTAGAGAACATAACAACTACCATGACTATTGTACGGCAATGGCTGCCTTCAGCATGAATAACTTTGTATAGTAAAAAATGCAATCAAGTGCAAATTGTTCGTAAGCGTCGGGCTTCCATTCCAAATCGCATGCCTTATTCGTATGGTCGTTATAATGCTCTGGTTAGGCATTCAGCATGAATGGTTGCATTATTCTAGTGCTGAATATACAGCTGCCTACCATTTAACTTTGTTATGTATCTCATTTGTATAAATTTACTGTTTCCGTTCACTCTTCTTATCTCCTACTTTAGTCTGTGGATAAATGATCTGTGCTCAATTCGTGCGTGACTGTTAACATACTTTAGGAGTACCTGCGGTATAGCTAATAAGAGCAGGTTTACAGTAAATCAATTATTGTTCTAAATCACTTTTAATGATTCTTATATCTAATCGCTTTCAAGTTTCATATAGAGCACTTTTTCAAAGAAGAAATGCTACTGGAGCTCTTACCATACAACGTGCCATATCTGTATATTGAAACCGAAGATGACACATATAAATTCAGAAAATTTCAAATAAGAAAGCAAAAAAGAGATGTTTACCATAAAGTACATTTATTAAATTTATTTTATTCAAGAAATAAATGCTACAGCAATAAAATGAGTTTAGGAAAAATTTTATATATTTTTTCTTGCTGTTCACATATCAAAGCGAATACTGTATTAAACCGCTTGAGTGCAACAAATCGCGCGTAAAACTCTTTATCAAACATCACAGCCAATTCGTGGTGGCATTAAGCGTCTCGCCACTACAAATGATTATCATTACACGTACAGAGCGCGCAAAACGCACAAACAACAAAAAAGCTAAACACATAGACGTTGAGTTGAGTTGTAAACTTTACTGAACTTGTTGCCGCTCATTGCACACGGTAGGCAGGAAGCGACGATAGGTTGCATGAAAATGTCGAGAAAAAAGGAAAGTGGGGTTGTGTTATGTGATGTTTATAGATGAAACATCCGTTGAAATTAAAATCCGAGCTGCTCCTTTTTCAAGGATATCCACATTTTTTGTTTTTTTTTGAAAGGATCAAATATTGAGGAAATCGAATATTCGCCACCGTCCAAATTTTTCCGATTTCAATCCATTATTTGGTCGCTAAGGGATACAAAAAAAGGTATTAAAAAGAAAACAGGACACCTGTAGTGGAAAAATCCAATGTGAACAGGACCTAAAGGATAACCACTGAAATATAAAATAACACAAAAAGTACCCACTTTAATTTGCGTATAACTCCTAAAATGTTAACTCTACGTGAAAATTCCTTATTATATGTTTCATTCAGAATAAATAAAGAAATATTTCTTTAATATACAATTTGGATGTACCTGCAGTGCTTAATGTACTTTTGTGCATCTAAAGTGAAAATTTCAAAAAAAGTACGTTTTTTTAACTTGCTATTTTAAGTTCAAATATTTTTCTAGTTTATGTAAATATTTTAATCTAATGATCCAACTCTCATTCCTACATATCTCTACGTTAATACTAAAAAAGAGTTAGAGCTGAGATACGCGCTAGCTGTGCACGGTGGGCGGGAAGCAACAATAGGTTGCATGGGAATATCGTAAAAACGATGGCCCAACGAATATGTGCCTAGCTGTGTGCTGGTACTAATTTTCGTTTAAAAAAAATGTTGGAGATTTTATTCACGCTTGCTGTGTGTTTATGAAGTATATTAGAATATCATTTTACGTAAGTGTTTAGCCGGCGATCGTTTTTTCGATATTTTCATGCAACCTATTGTTGCTTACCGCCCACCGTGCACAGCTAGCGCGTATTTCAGCTCTAATTCTTTTTAATATTAACGTATAGATATGTAAGAATGAGAATTGGATCATTAGATTAAAATATTTACATAAACTAGAAAAATATTTGAACTTAAAATAGCACCATAAAAAAACGTACTTTTTTTGAAATTTTCACTTTAGATGGACCAAAATGCATTAACCACTGCAGGTACATCAAAATTGTATATCAAAGAAATATTCCTTTATTTATTCTGAATGAAACATATTATAAGGAATTTTCACATAGAGTTAACATGTTAGGAGTTATACGCAAATTAAAGTGGGTACTTTTTGTGTTATTTTATATTTCAGTGGTTATCCTTTAGGTCCTGTTCACATTGGATTTTTCCACTACAGGTGTCCATTTTTCTTTTTAATACCTTTTTTGTATCCCTTAGCGACCAAATAATGTATTGAAATCGGAAAAATTTGGACGGTGGCGAATTTTCGATTTTCTCAATATTTGATCCTTTCAAAAAAAACAAAAAATGTGGATATCCTTGAAAAAGGAGCAGCTCGGATTTTAATTTCAACGGATGTTCCATCTATACACATCACATAACACAACCCCACTTTCCTTTTTTCTCGACATTTTCATGCAACCTATCGTCGCTTCCTGCCTACCGTGTGCATGCGAGTATTGTACTAAGTATGAATGGATTGTTATTGATGGTAAGAGATTTGCTTTTTTTTTTCAAGATTATTTTCTCTGCTTGCTTATACGTATAAATATATACATATGTATATACTTACATATGCATGTGCACCCTGCAAAAAAGTTTTGCTTATTGTGGACAAATCAGGTGAAAAGAGGATTGCGCTGGCAGCGCTGCTTCTGTTATGCACTCACTCTGTCTGCTTCTAACCAGCGTTGCCGTTTTAGCCATTTTGTGGCTAGATTTAGCCACCGCCGTGTTTTTTTAGCCACCAAATTTTCGGTTTTGCCACTAGTAACGTTTTTAGCCACCGCTTGTAATGAACCATAATTTTCCACATAGGAAGGTGGTAACGCTAATTCAATTCAGTGATTATCACAAATCTATTTAAGTGTTAAAAAAAAACAAGTAACGCAACTATCGATAAATGCTTGTTGATACTCGCTAGTGGAATAGTAGGCTGTCGATGAAAGTCCTTGTAAGGATCTAACTGACTTTGTATATTGTTTGCTACTTCTACCACTTAGCAACGTCGAAGTGGAAAGAACCTTTTCCCTAATGAATAAGATATGGCTTAAAGAATGTAAAACAATGTTGCAATGAATTTGAAATAAAAGAAGATCTCATTAAATTAATGAAGAAAGAATTAATTTATGAAGAGAAATATTCAATTAGTGATGACAACATAATGATAGATATTGAATGTGATATCTAATTTGATATAAGTACATACTATGTATGTATGAATATTTTATTTTTACACAAATCTATGATTTTTTCCTTATATTGCATGCAATACTTTTGTGCCTGAATTTGAAAAATAAATTTAAAACATGTTAATTTGAAACAAAATTTTTTAGCCACCATTTTTAGCCACGAACCAAATTTTTTAGCCATTTTTAGCCACAAATTAAATCAAATCTAGCCACCACGAAAATTTTTTCAACGGCAACGCTGCTTCTAACTTTCTAATACTTATCTTGGCCTTATTTCGCATGGCGGATAAGCCTTTGGAATAAGGTGTGCTCTCAGAGAGAGAGAGAGAGAGAGAGAGAGTACTCCTTATGGCCTGCTGACATCAACACAGGAAAATTAGCCTTATTTTAAGCCTTACGCCATACAAATTTGTTACCCTTATAATTTTCAGGCCTTGTTTCGTAAGTCTTTAAATTCGCTGTTTTCATTCTTAAATAAGGCTTAGATTTTTTGGTGGGCATAAATCGTCGCCCGGATAAATTAATGTCGTATGTTGCATTTGAAGACTTTTGGGAAAACAGGTTTGAAGTTTGGAATTGTATTTCTCCAAAACTTCTGATTAGTTTTTCTCCAAAGTCTGGCAGAACACTACTAGACCACAAAATTCTTAAATTATTTTAATTTTGTTATATATTGTTTATTATTTTGGAATTTATAAAGGATTTTCTTCAGTAAAATTTTGTCGTATGTTACCTTTAGCAACATTTTTGCAGGAAATTTGTATGACGTAAGACAAAATGTGTTCCCAAATTGAACTAAATTAAAGATTTTTAAAATTAGTTAAATATTGTATTTGATTTCTCATAAAAGTAAATAAATTAAATAATTGACAGCAATTAAAAGCACATTGGAAATTAGACGAAATCGCTTGCGACCTTGCACAAACGAAAAAATTCTGCTCAATATCTCTTAAACTAAAGGAGATAGCAAAAAACGGATAACGTCATTCGAAAGATCTTGATTAGTTTAGTATAACTGTATTATTAACTCAATTCGGCCCAAAATTCACATACGACATTAATTTATCCGGGCGACGAAATGTTTTGTTAGCTCGTTGCTGTAAATGCGGCATAACAACGATCGAAAACCGCCTCTAAAGCATGGCGGGAGCGCATTGTGGCTGGTTTGCTCTTATTGTTAAGCTTTTGGTTTTGTTTGTTGTTTGCTGTATTATTTCATTTATATTTATTTATTTAGTTTTTCTTTTTTTTTCATTTGCAGTTTGCTGTTGTTAGTTGTTAACTCTTTGCCGACTCTTTTAAACTGAGCGTAGTAATTTATCCGCAAACAGTTACTTTATGACCATCTTGCCATACTGACGCTTTGGAGTTGATGGTTGCGCGCCAATTTTACAGCACCGCATACACAGTAAACGAACGAAAATACTCAAAGTGTTAAATTTGAATTAATTTTTCGTAGTTAATCGGAGAGCAACGTAACGAATTTAAAGGTTATTACTAAATTAGATATTTCTTAATTTCCACAAATTCGCATTATTTTTTTTTATAATTATTTGCATTAATTTGTGCGCACGTGTTTGGTTTGGTTTTGAATTGAAAAATTGTAAATTTTTTAATATTACTTCCGTCAAAGATTGGAAAACAATGTCTGGCAAATATGTGTCGAAAAAAGGAAGTTGCGAAGTTGTAATCTTTGCATAAAAGTGGCACATGAAAAGATGAAATAAAAGTTAAGTGTATGAAAGAAAGTCTTTTGATGCGAAATTAAAGCTGTAAAAATGAAAAAGAGAGAGAACTGAATGAAAAATTATAAATTAAGAAATACTTATATAGCTCAGCAAAAAAATGATCTATGCAAAAAAAAAAAAAATATGCAATAAAGATGCGCAAATATGTTGAAGAGAAAACGTAAAAATAAGCAAATACTTAATGAGATCATATTGCGATAATCATGTTCGTGCAATTAATTTTATGTTCTATTTTTATGTGACTTTAAATTTTTTAGCACTTATACACAAATATGCAAATACGAGTGTATCCACACTTTAAAAGGAAATGGAAATAATAAGAACGAGTGTGTAAATTTAATGTTGGCGAAATTAGAGCAATCGTAAAAAAGCAGAACAAAATAAATAAAACACAAACAAAATAGTTATAATCTAATTATTTGTGAGGCAAACGCTAAAATTGAAAAAAAACTTTAAAATCTAGCACAAACATCAAAATGCTAGTATACTAATTAACACTGTTTCTAAAAATCGATGGTGTAATTTTTTTTTATTCAAGAATTCATTCACTTGTTGTTTTTAACATCTTCCCTAATGATCAAAAGGTGTCATCATCAACAGTTCATAAACGAGCAACCGCCATGTGAGCAATAAAATTTGCATTACCGTGCCGTGAGAAACTAACACATGTATATACTTATATATGAGTAGTCTACTTTCAAAAGTGTCTATGTGAATTTTTCATATTAAGCCACAAGTTAGAAAAAAAAAACAGATAGAGAATTTCGAAGGTTTATGCGAGTATGTATATAAAATCATAGAAACATTTTGCATCAAATTCTTAATGGACATTATACAACTTTAAATACAGATACACAATCCATCACAAGCTCAATATCGAAAAAATTTCACATAGCCAGTTTTGGAAGTGAACGACTACTCATGTGTATTCACAAATATGTTTGTACTAGTATATAAAGAATCGATATTAAATAAATTGTGTTTTATTAATGTGTTTTATTAATGGGTTTATGGGCACTGCTCATTACCAACTCTTAAGTGCAGAGTGTTATTAGTTCACATTCTAAAACTACATTTTGATTACAGTGCACATGCGCAATAGTAGTGTACACGTTTTAGTCGCTGACCAAACATTAGAACAAAATACCTTATTAAGTCATATTCCAAATATTTCACTCGTACAAAATTCGTTCAATCAAAATAGTTAGTAAATATCAAATGACCTTGGCTTGTTATTGTATAATAACAGGTACCGTAAATAAGTGTTACGTTAATTTTAAGCTGATTTTTTTGCGTAAAAAAACCAAATTCCTTAACTGAGACTGATGGTGTATTTCTCAGTTCTTTATCTTACCATAGTTGTTGGGGTGCTTAAGTAAAAAAATTGGAATATATTAACTCAATGTTTTAAATTTTGTTATTGAGTATGTCAGTAATTTTTTTTGCAAAATTTTTTTTTTTCACGGTCGTGAAACAGTTTTAAATTTCTTCTCTTATTTAAAAAAAAATCACTCGTAAGGCTCATTGAAAAAAATGCAATAAGCCAAATGCATATGTATGTACATACATATATGTATGTACATACATATGTGTTTGGAGCAAAAAAATATACCCTGTTGCAAATCGCGCTAGTTCCAGGCTAGTGCCGAACTAGTTCACAAATAGACAGGTTTAGTTCACGTTCTTTCCCAAAGCAATTCTTTCAACTGTCTTTTTTTACACGGCGATGTCCTACGAAGTGGCAATTATGCTCCTGTGCAGAATTTGGAACGCATTCTAAACTACTTTCTACATGGACAGTCCTGGCATAGTTCAAAGGTCAATAGTTCGGAAATAGTTCAAAAGCGACCACTCCAGAACTAGTTCAAAAATGTTTGGTCTTTGGCCATGCTTTACAAAAATAATTCTCAGCCCGCAGAATTCTTAACATACTGAAAATAAATGCGGCATCATTTTATAAAATACCAAGCTTCTGAAACTTAACCATACAAAATCGGGAATTATGCCCATTCACCTGGTGCAGTGAAATAACGCCCGTGGAATTAACGCCCGTGGGCGTTATTTCCCAAAAAAAGGAAATAACACCCGCGGGCATTTTTTCCTTTCTTCAAAAAGAAATAACTACCCGCGGGCTTTATTACGTTTGATCCACGGGCGTTATTTCTCTAACGTTTTTCGTTTTTTTTTTAATTATGGTGTATTATTATTGGAAAAATTCCAATTTTTCGTTTTTTTTTTTTTAAATATGGTGTATTAGTATTGGAAAAAGCGCCGCAGGCGAAAAATTGGAATAAAAAATCGCGCGATTTTTAATTCCAATTTTTGGTTTTTTTTTTTTAAATAGGTGTATTATTATTGGAAAAAGCGCCGCAGGCGAAAAATTGGAATTAAAAATCGCGCGATTTTTAATTCCAATTTTTCGATTCTTTCAATTTTTTTTAAATCCCCTTCTAAATATTCAAATACTCAATCAAAATAAACAAAGTTTCATAGATTTCTATAATCATTTATTAGTAACAATTTTCAAGGTCTCTAAGTAAGTAAATATTTAAATACGCAATCAAAATAAACAAAACTTCATTACATACATATTGGCACTTTCAGACCACAATCTAAACAAATACTCATATAGAGTTTTCAACAATTTGACGACAAACCGGGCACAAAATATTTCTATTGCCATTTACGATTGCAACCTTACTGTGCTCTCCAAAGCAATCCGCACACAATTTAAAGTGATTGCATGGGCTTAAGAGAACTGGTAGAACGTAGGCGTGGCTTGGTAGAACAAATAACAGACAACAACATGCTTTGACTCTCGCAAAAATTGTCCGCCGTTTCTTCATAGTCAGAACAATCCATTTCAGATACATCAATGTCTTCTGTGTCATATGTCTTATTTTCGGGATTACTCATTTGATTCGCCTGCGGCGCTTTTTCCAATACTAATACACCATATTAAAAAAAAAACCAAAAATTGGAATAAAAAATCGCGCGATTTTTTATTCCAATTTTTCGCCTGCGGCGCTTTTCCCACTAATACACCATATTAAAAAAAAAAAAACCGTCTCGGGCTTAATTGCCCTTTCGAAAGGGAAATAAAGCCCACATCGCCGAATAGGGCGCGCGGGCGTTCTTTCCCTTTCTGAGTGGAAATAATACCCACGGGTTTAATTTCGTTTTATTCGCAGGCGCTATTTCTTTTTCAAGAAAAGAAAAAACGCCCGCGGGCGTTATTTCCTTTTTTCTGGGAAATAACGCCCGCGGGCGTTAATTCCACGGGCGTTATTTCACTGCACCCATTCACCTACATATGCCAAGTAATATTACTTTACTTCTTTTTGGTTTCTTGCTTTTTCGATAAACTTGACAAGGTTGAGACATGGCTAACTTTATACTTTGCTTTACTCGCTTCATCTCAATTGTGAACATGTCCCTTTGAAAAGCAAATGCTGAACGGAACTGTCAAAGCAAAAGTCTGAAGCAAAGCGAGGTGCACGGGCTCAAACTGTCTCGCACTGCATCCCTTTAGAACCAGTTCTAAGCTGTTGTTTTTCGGGATTGCAGCGTATTTATACAAGTATGTTAACAACTTATGTGTATTTGTAAATCTCTTTATTGCATCCTCTAGAGGCGTTAAAATGTGTACATGCTCCATAAATCAGTTTTGTTTCACTTCAGTTTTTACCGCGAACTCATTTAACTCAATTTTTTGCATTTCAAAAAAATGTGTTTAAACATAAATTTCTTTGTTTTGATTTAGTAAAAAAAAAATTCACCATAAAAGTGCTTTATTTCCTCGTATGCCGGCAGTGTAATGATTTGCTGCGTAATTTCTACGAAATGCGTCCCAATTTGCGAGATGCGCTTCGTTGATTTCATTCAATTCATTTTTTTTTACATATTTAATTGTTGTAATTGTTGCATATAGTAATGTAAGCATGTCACTCATGATTTAAGTGTGATTTATATCATTTTAATTTTTTACAGAAGTAGGCGCAAGTAAATTCTTATGCAACGAAATGTTTTATGAAAATAATTAAAAAAGTAATTCTTCAAAAAAAAAAAAACAGTTGTGGGCTTGTTAACTAACTTAAGTCTGCTCTCAATTTAGTAAAGTGATTATTCAGTAATAAAAATTATATAATTTTACTATGTTAATGATTTCAGTTTACTACTATATGACATTCCATCAGCAAATGAACTACATACATACACACTTACCTAAGTATGCATGCATATGTAAATAACTATCTAACTACGCTATCGCTTGTTAACTTATTAAGCTTAACAGCTGGAAATAAATATGTAAAGCCTTTCGCGTGTGAAACTAATTAAAATGCGTTAAATTTAATAACCAATGAACGACTGATCGACGCATTTGTAAATGTGCATGTGTGATTTCTCTAATTTTGCTATGTACAAAAGACTTAACACGTTGGCTGCCAGTGTATCACCGGTGATCACATCAGAAAACCACCCCCAGGTGCCAGTGTATCACCGGTGATACACGCCTAGGCGCTTAAAATTTAAACAACATTTTAAAATAAAAAAGCAGATGTTCGCGGGGTCATCAAAGCTTAAAAGCATGTTCAGATGCGTCGCCAGCATGGCTTTTACTCTAGGTAAAAAATCCCGTTATAATACAAAAAAGCAAAAGTAATTTTGTTCCTGGCACCTGTGAGTGGTTTTTTGTTGTGATCACCGGTGATACACTGGCAGCCAACGTGTTAAGCAACGAACTTGAAATTAAGCTTGTTTTGTCAACCAAGTAAATTGTATAAATTTACTGTGTGTAAAGTGAGTAATGTAAACAATAAATGATAACCGTGGAATACAAAAAATTAATGCAATATTTATATGTCAATTGAAAATTAATGCGAATTTAACATTCTTCTCCAAAAACTTTTTAAAGCAAAATTCTACACTGTTTGCCTTTGTTGCTGTTATAATTAAGAATAAGAAAAATATCGTCGCAGAATTATCTGTCTAAATTAATTTTACTCTTTAGTCGAAAACATAAAACATAACAAAAAGGTTAGCGATTTTATAAGCTTTTTTGCAGTTGAAAATTTCTCACACATAAAGCTGCATTAAATTCATTAGAGAACTTACTCAAATTCGCATAAAATTACTAAGTTCATTAGCGTTAAACTACTTCTATGTATAAGAAATAATTGACCTTCCTCTTTTAATCTCTTAAACCCATGATCCATGATATTTTCATGAATTTGTCCACTTCCTTTAATTTGAAATTACATTCGCATACCAAAAGCTTCAACTCACATAATTTACGTCGTGTCTGTTAGACTCGGTTATTATTCATTTTCTGTTATTTACCTAAAGCGATGCTTAATGCAATACAAATATTTCAACGCACACATTTTAATACTATAAATTAAATATAACTAATTACACATTTAGCGGAAAATAATAAATAAAAAATATTCAATATAAAAATATTTTTATATTTGTCGCCAATCGACTATTTTTGCAATTTAAGCACTGAAAATGGTTATCGGGTTATTGATTTTTGAATGTTCATTTTGTAATCCTATTGCTTTTATTTTCTTGCTAAGCTGTCAATTTTTAACTATTAAGTTTCCTTGAATTTCACTTCATGATGGTAGTGACCTATAGTATGTATTTAAGATGATGAATTGCGCCAAAAAAGAAATATACAAAAATTGATTATCCACTCTTACGTAACCGCATGCATATCAACCAGGCAGCCAGGCAGCCAAACAGCTGCTAAGGCGCGTCACCGCCCATTTTCCAAAATTTCATCAAATTTCTTCCTAGGGGCGTGAGTTCAACACGTGGGTAAAATTTCATCGCTCCAGCTATATTAGTGACTGAGATACCAAATTTCCGATTTTTTCTATATAGGAAAAGTGGGCGTGGTCATGGTCCGATTTCGCCCATTTTCAATACCAACCGTCCCAGTCTCGATACCAACTTGCATTTCAAATTTCATCAAAATATCTCAATTTTTGCGCGAGTTAGAGTATTTACAGACGGACAGACGGACAGACGGACAGACGGACGGACAGACGGACAGACGGACGGACAGACGGACGGACGGACATGGCTCAATCGATTTCTCTTTTCACCCTGATCATTTTGATATATATAAGTCTATATCTGTCTCGATTATTTCATTCTGTTACAATCCACCGTTATGTGATTAAAACTATAATACTCTGTGTACTAGTACAGCTGAGTATAAAAAATTTGAAAACAACTTGTTTGAACTGAATATAACACACTTATGAGCACTACCGCTACAAGTTCACTTTAAAGAAAGTTCAACAACCTATTGAATGAGCTGAAATATGAAACTATACCACATTTTTTTTTTATTGCAAAGCCTACTACGATATTTTGAGTTTAGTAAAAAAAAAAAGTTTGAAAAAATGCGACTTGCTTATTTTAAATCATTTTCTTGACTATAATAGTGCATGCAAATAAAAAAAAATTTATGATGTGTAAAACTACTTTAAATAACCTATTAAATGATGTATAGTTTATACAATTCTCTATTTTTAAATATTTATTTTTGCGTTTTCAACAAACAAAAAAATTTAAATTTGAAAGAGTTTTTAGTGCTTAGCACGAAATTTTTATTTTTAATTCAATTTTTTTTTTTTTTTTAATTGTTGGGGTAAGTGGAAAAAACAGCACAGAGTCTCAATGGCCGAGTGTGTTTATCCGTTGGGTCATTGCGGCTGAAGTTGGAATGGACTCGGGTTCAATCCCCGGTGCATCCACTTCCGAAAAGAGTGCTGATGATCGAAAATGGTTTTTCGTGAAATAGCTATACACTCAACCTTCGCTGTAAATAGTTGTTGAATTTTTTTCCACTTACCCCAACAATTAAAAAAAATTGAATTAAAAATAAAAATTTCGTGCTAAGCACTAAAAACTCTTTCAAGTAAAATTGTTAACGTTGTTTGGTATATACATAAAATAAATACCAACAACAATGTTCATTGCGAACTGCCTACAACAAAAATTCAGCACGTTTGTGGAGAATATATGCAAAAGCATATACACACTAACGTTAATGTTGAAAATGAAAAGGGCAAAAGTGGGGAAAATCCAACAGCTTGCACAGAGTCTCAATGGCCGAGTGTGTTTATCCGTTGGGTCATTGCGGCTGAAGTTGGAATGGACTCGGGTTCAATCCCCGGTGCATCCACTTCCGAAAAGAGTGCTGATGATCGAAAATGGTTTTTCGTGAAATAGCTATACACTCAACCTTCGCTGTAAATAGTTGTTGAATTTTTTTCCACTTACCCCAACAATTAAAAAAAATTGAATTAAAAATAAAAATTTCGTGCTAAGCACTAAAAACTCTTTCAAGTAAAATTGTTAACGTTGTTTGGTATATACATAAAATAAATACCAACAACAATGTTCATTGCGAACTGCCTACAACAAAAATTCAGCACGTTTGTGGAGAATATATGCAAAAGCATATACACACTAACGTTAATGTTGAAAATGAAAAAGGCAAAAGTGGGGAAAATCCAACAGCTTGCACAGAGTCTCAATGGCCGAGTGTGTTTATCCGTTGGGTCATTGCGGCTGAAGTTGGAATGGACTCGGGTTCAATCCCCGGTGCATCCACTTCCGAAAAGAGTGCTGATGATCGAAAATGGTTTTTCGTGAAATAGCTATACACTCAACCTTCGCTGTAAATAGTTGTTGAATTTTTTTCCACTTACCCCAACAATTAAAAAAAATTTAAATTTCACTTTAAGGACTCAATATGTCCTGAAAGGATAACGGTAGGTATAAATATCATATGGAGAATATGTTCCCAGTTTCATTTAGTATAAAAATGATTATTACATTATTTCTCCAAAAATCGTTGTTTAAGGAGATATTGGTCTCTAAAGCAATGCATAATTTTTAGGTCAATTTTTGAACTTTAGGTCAAATGCGCGTGTCTATTTCCCACTACCGATGGTCAGCTTTTTATGCAGATCTTATTTTCTATTGTCAAGCTATCAGAAAATGCACGGGGAGCAAAAAAAATCAGCACTTTTGCATTTGTGGTCAGTCTAGTATGCATGCATATGTAAATAACTATCTGACTACGCTATCCCTTGTTAACTTATTAAGCTTAACAGCTGGAAATAAAATTTGGCAATAAATATGTAAAGCCTTTCGCGTGTGAAACTAATTAAAATGCGTTAAATTTAATAACCAATGAACGACTGATCGACGCATTTGTAAATGTGCATGTGTGATTTCTCTAATTTTGCTATGTACAAAAGACTTAAGCAAAGAACTTGAAATTAAGCTTGTTTTGTAAACCAAGTAAATTGTATAAATTTACTGTGTGTAAAGTGAGTAATGTAAACAATAAATGATAACCGTGGAATACAAAAAATTAATGCAATATTTATATGTCAATTGAAAATTAATGCGAATTTAATCGCACTAAAGCAATTTGGGCAGATTCAATGTATACAATTTTGTGAGAATAAAAGTAAAAAAGTCGCTTTTTTACTCCTCTAATAGTATCCATTTTTAATGACAGCAAATAAAATAAAATATGATGGCTTCCTCTTTTATTTCAGCAACTCTGGATATTAATTGTTTTAAGCGCGCTATACTCAAAGTTGTTTAATGTTTCCGCCCGCGACTGTATGAAAATATTTTTCAAAAGAACAGATAGATAAATTTGTTTTGGAATTTAATCTGTTGTGTTGTGTTTGTTTTATTGCTTCATTTGTCACTTAATTGATACCATTAAAAAGTCAAAGCATTTAGCTTTCTGCCACTCTAAAGAATTCTTATTTTTTGTACTGCCATATATGGCATATTTAATTGCAATAAACGTTTTTGTTTTTAAATATGGTAAATTAAACGTTGAAGTATATTAAAGTTCAAAATTAAAATTAAAAATAAAAATATATTAAAAGTTAATATTACACAGCAATCGGTAGCTACGTGTGTATATTTTTAATAAAATACATATCTACATTAGGGTGCTGACTTACTTTCTCAGTTCCTGCTGTAGATTCGATTCCATACGAAACTAATTAATAACACTGTGACGCAAATTGAGGATTGTTGTTTGAGCGCGGAATAATTGCCACGCAGAACGAAACACCACTATCCATATAGGTAGTGAAACATTTAAACGGATTTTCTGCCTGTGGTCAACATCTTTTATTGCCATTTTAAATTTGGGAAATTTCGGCTAAGTAATTTTTAAATAAATTAAAAAAAAAATGGTTCAAATACATATCGTATAGAAATATGTTGTTACGAAACATATAGTAAAATTGCTGTATCTTTAATTTCGTTCAATACTTTAATCTTCGAACACCTACATGAAGAGACCGTTTTGACACGTTTTTTAGAGAGTCCGAAAAAAATAGTATTTTGAAAGTAGAAAAAGGATTAAAATGTTTCAGAAAATTACTCTTCATAAAATTTCACTAGGGGTCTTCTCAGACAAAATCTTCGCACAAGGAACCTAAAACGCCACAAAAAGCAAAAAGCCTTTATTCCGAAATAATCTAATGCTTTCTTGTAGTTATGTGTTGTTTGTTCGAGTTGAGTAACATTTTTGTAAATTTGTTGGGCTGTGTAAACCTTTTAAAAAGAAATTCTCACATTCCCTTATTATTTATACTATTTTATTATACATACTATTTATTTGTTTGCTAAGCTGCACGAGGCAAGCTCCGTTTATTAATCTATATTATTACATCTTCTCCGTCGAAACTACTGAACCGATTTTAAAACTAAGCACACCATTAGAAAGGTATTGCTCTCAAATAGAACTGCGCCAATTTTCATGAAAATTGGTTGGAAAATGCGTCCACAATCGTCGTTGGAAAATTGCCGTGTGGTTGTTGTTGCATGCTTTTGCACACAAGAGAGCTGTATCAATGCGCAAGCATACCTGACTTTGTGCGTTTTCACCAAACTTATCATGCAATTGTGAACATATTTGGCTGGATGTGGTATGTAGTTTCAAAGAAGTAGAAACATAAAAAGGTAGCAAAAGCACTACAACAAAAACACAAAGTCAAGGACTAAAAAGGATAAGAAAGAATAAGTAGGAAATAAATTGAATAAAGAAAAGAGCAGAAATAGAAAGAAAGAAGTAGGTAGGAATATTTGGAAGACGAGTAACGACAATAACACCAACACCAACAACAACAACAACAACAACAACAACAGCAACAACAAAATAGTAGCAGCGACGGTAGCAACAAAAGGAGCAGCATCAACAGGAACAAGAAGAAAATGGTAGATAACAGTGACAACAAAAAACAATTATACAAAAACTATAGTTGCACTTTAGTCATAAGAAAACATCTAGAAAGATTGTCGAGTTTCGACAGTAGGCAGCACTCTATTTTATATTATTGTACTGTAGTTATACGAGTATTGTTCGATTTATGATACAAATTTTGCTTATTTCTCAAACAACCTGAAAGTGAGAGTATTTGCATAATTTTGTTCTTTATTTTTATTTTAACATGAAACAATACTGACGTAATAGCAATTAACTGTACAAATTTACCAGTCAATATATGTATCTAAAGTCTTGTGCATCTAAATCTTTAATTCACATTCTTCTCCAAAAACTTTGTAAAGCAAAATTCTACACTGTTTGCTTTGTTGCTGTTATAATTAAAAATAAGAAAAATATCGTGGCAGAATTATCTGTCTAAATTCATTTTATTCTTTAATTGAATTTGACTTATGGACATATATTCCGAAGTTTTATTGACCGAAAACATAAAACATAACAAAAAGGTTAACGATTTTATAAGCTTGTTGCAGTTGAAAACTTCTCACCCTTCAAGCTGCATTAAATTCATTAGAGAACTTACTCAAATTCGCATAAAATTACTAAGTTCATTAGCGTTAAACTACTTACATAAGAAGTAATTGATCTTCCTCTTTTAATCTCTTAAATCCATGATCCATGATATTTTCATGAATTTGTCCACTTCCTTTAATTTGAAATTACATTCGCATACCAAAAGCTTCAACTCACATAATTTACGTCTTGTCTGTTAGACGCGGATATTATTCATTTTCTATTATTTACCTAAAGCGATGTTTAATGCAGTACAAATATTTCAACGCACACATTTTAATACTATAAATTAAATATAACTAATTACATATTTAGCGGAAAATAATAAATAAAAAATATTCAATATAAAAATATTTTTTTTATTTGTCGCCAATCAACTATTTTTGCAATTTAAGCACTGAAAATGGTTATTGGGTTAGTGATTTGTGAATGTTCATTTTGTAATCCTATAGCTTTTATTTTCTTGCTAAGCTGTCAATTTTTAACTATTAAGTTTCCTTGAATTTCACTTCATGATGGTAGTGACCTATAGTATGTATTTAAGATGATGAATTGCGCCAAAAAAGAAATATACAAAAATTGATTATCCACTCTTACGTAACCGCATGCATATCAACCAGGCTGCCAGGCAGCCAAACAGCTACTAAGGCGCGTCATTGACATTTAGTATGGACAGGAGATTTCAATGCGCATACTTTTTATTTAAATATTTTTATTTTATTTCCATATACCAATTCAGCACAATTATTCACATACATATACAAATGTACATATTTATTCACGCAATTGCATTTTCATTTGCATTCAATAGTCATCTAGTCGCCGACATTGTAATGCAGTTAATTGTGCGCAGTAAGCCAGGAAATTTTTCGATTTGCCACACATGCGTGTGGCAGCTGTACAGCGAAAATGATTTGCCACTTTATGTGTGTGGCTTTTGTGAATTTGAAACTTCAAAAAAGGCGTGCGTGCTGACATTTCAAATTGCTTAAGTGGCTATGCAGACAAAGTTGGCGAAATCAGAGGTGTGAGTGAGTTCAAGGTTTTTGGAAAGCAAATATTTATAGGTTTTTTTTTTTAAAAAGGGAGCGTGAGATAAAATAGCATTATGCATTTTTTTAAATTAATTTTTACATCAATCAGACCAAAATGCAGGGCCTTGCCTTTTTGACTTCGAAAGAATATGTAGTTTATGGAAGGAGTTGAAATTTTTTTATGGGCTATTGCCATTATACTATTAATCTCATACTACATACATACGTAGCTATATATGCATGTTATTCAAATAATATCAGCAGCAGTTATATTTTACTGTAAACTATTCTTCTTACTGTCCTACTTGAGTACTGTCTTCTTTGAATAAAGAAATACGCATGCGCTTGTAAGCATATACTAACATACACCATATCGTGCGAACGAAATTACGATGTTAAATGATCAATGTAGCCAAAATGAACCTTTCAACTTCGCAATGAGGAAATAATTGCTCTACATAAATTCATTTTTACACTCAGTTTTAACGAGTCAACAACACTTCTTTCATCAATTCCACCATCAAGACTTGAAGAAAAATTGCTGAAACCTACGTGTTGTATGAGAAATAACACTGGATCACAAAATGAAATTTTTTGTCTGTACTTTGGACGTGACCATCCTATCTATATGTAAAATCGGTCGCTGATTCCGAAAATCGGGCTCATTTTTAATTCTATGGGAAGGTTTTTGAGATATCGGCAATTTACCGTTATTTGGCCACTGGCTCCACTTAATCCTGTATACCTTTTTAACGCAGTGAGCTATCTTCCTTGGAGTGACACTCAAATATACCAATACCTACACATCTGCAGTAGCAGCACATTGGCAGCGCAGTAGATAAAAGCCCATTTACGGGTATAACATGCATAGAATATACCCGTGCAGAGGCATTGCGCGACTTGGATGTATTTACTTGATCGCCTATAACTTTTCTATTTTACCATGGATTTTCTTCGTTGATAGCTTATCTTTTTCCCAATAGAATGGAGCTTCACGTAAAGGAGTAAAACCGAAGGTGAAGACATTGGTTTAAAAGATATTGCCTGACAAAGTCAATTTTTTCTTCAAAAAATCGTAAAAAATCGAAAAAATTCAAATTGAATCGTCAATATTTCAGAAACTATAAGAGTTACAGAAAAATGTTGTAGCAGGGATGAAAAGGATATTTAATTTTCTTTCGTTGAGTGTCACTCCAAGGAAGATAGCTCACTGCGTTAAAGAGGTATACAGGATTAAGTGGAGCCATTGGCCAAATAACGGTAAATTGCCGATATCTCAAAAACCTTCCCATAGAATTAAAAATGAGCCCGATTTTCGGAATCAGCGACCGATTTTACATATAAATAGGATGGTCGCGTTCAGAGTATTTTTTGGCTGTAGAGCAGTGTAATCAGCGACTGTCAGCGCAGCATAGCAACACTAGGTAGTGTGTGAATGCATAACATCGCTGCCTTTGCAAAACCGCCGATCGAACATTTCAAAACCGCCTATTTGACATTTGTGGCAAAAATGAGATTTGGAAATCCTGAGCTCCAGGCATCGATTATTTCAGTAATAAGTTTTTAAAATAACAGTGAATGAAATACTAACTATTCGACCAGCTCTATAGCAACGCAATCATATCTTTTCGCTCTCCTGTAAAATTTCGGTTTTGGTAAATTGAGCGGTTTCGCAATACATCGATATGTGGTTTTGTAAAGGCATCGACGATATATGTAAGTTTGTAGAGGTATATATATGTTCAGGAGAATGTATATGATAATATAAAAATATAATAGTCTGGATTCAATTTAACCCTAACAAGTTTTAGGCCGAGCTAACTCCACCGATTGTAGTTGGGTGCACTTGCGGTTTTGTGCCGAATCCGCCCGAAAGTAATCTAGCAAAACAGATTAATATTTTTGTGATAAAATTGAACTTTTTTTATAGCAAAAAAAATATACTTGTAATATATGCAGAGCACCACCGAGGTGTGGAAGCGATTATCTTAAAATCCCATTAAACGGTTTACAATTTTTATATAACCTAGAAGAGGAATTGAATCTGGGGACTCAGAAAAGCAAGACGAGCTCTTACCCATTATGCCATGGCAACATCATTATATTGTGTTTGTAAATTTGTAAGTATGTATACTTATACACATACACACAAATATGTGCATAAATTTATGAGCAATGAGTGAACGTCGATTGCAGAAGAAGAAGTGTTGCCTCGTAATGACATTTCAAATGTGCTAAGAAGGTGATGAAGTTGTAAAAAACTGTATCAAGCAAAAATGTTGAAAAGAGAATTGATAGTAATTTATTTAAAAAAAAATTACGAAAGAAACGGTTGCAGTTGAAAATAAATATACATATGTCTGTACATTAGGGTAGTCCCCAAATGTATGGAGTAGGGATTCCAATTTTTCGGATTTTTACGATCCCGGGATTTTCGAGATTTTGTTTTATAATCCCGGGATCCCGGGATTTATCCCGGGATTTGGACTTTAATTACACAGGCCGACACAATTTCCAAAAAATTTACTAACTCAAATAAAATTCTACTTTTTTAAAGGATTTCGGTGCGCCGATTCTGAATCTGAAGTCGGATTTCGGTAATACGTGTAGGTTTTGAGATATTCATGTCCAAAGAGACGAAAAATGCGATTTTATGCTATATTCACTGCTCAATCTGTTAAATTACTTACTTTCATTAAAAGATGATTGCAGCTATTGAAAGAACGATCATTTCTCTTGAAAACAGCCCTTTGCTTTTTCAAGTATCTTATTTAGATATCTACGTGGTCTTCAAAAGAAATGATCGTGCTTTCAATAGATGTAATCAGTTTATAATGAAAGTGAGTAATTTTAAAAATATTGAGGAGTGAATATGGCCACAAACTGCGTTTTTCGCCTCTTTGGACATGAATATCTCAAAAACTACACCAAAATCCTTTTGAAATGTAGAATTTTATTTCTGTTACAAAAATTTTTCGACAAGTATTATTTTCCCACATTTGGGGTTGAAAAAATTAAATATGTACATTTTTAGAGAAACGCTACAACTTTAAAATGCAAAGAAAAAACAGATTTTTATTGCCATTTTTATTATTTCATTAGTAACAAAATAAAATAGGAATGTAAAATCATACGTATTATTTAATAATACCTAAGAGTTACTTTAAATGGCACAACCAACAACGAAAATTACATACATTTGGTGAACAAAACATTTGCCTTTGCAGTTGCTACTTTTAGGATATTAATAAAAAGGCTCATTTGATAATTTCCAATAAATTTTTTTTTAGAATTTAATGCAACTTCTGAATAGATAAATATCGGAGGCAAAATTTTGATATGAATTCCGAGTATGAAGCTGCGTATTTAATTTTAGTACAGTGTTGTAAGACTATCAAGTCTAATTAAAATTTTGTTTCCATTTTCTCCCATTATTTACTTTCCATGTGGGTAAATTCCAAAAAACATTTGAAAAATAAATGACCAAAAATCAGGAAATAGAAATTATCAAATGAAATTTGCCACAAGCTAAAAGCTTTAAAAATACCTAACGTACGTTTCCTTACAACGCGTACTTTAACACAAAAAAATTTAATTATTAAAAAAATCAAAAATTTTAATCCTTACTTTGACTAATGAATTTTTTTTTCTAGCACATTTTACATTTTTTTGTTCTCTTCCACACAGACTCAACACTTTTTAGGGATGTTTGTTCTATTGACAAAATATAAAACTGGCTCGACTACGGGCAACATTTTCTGCTCTTAACACAAGAAAAATGTTGCCCTATTTTTGTTTCATTCATCACATGAAAAATGCAACACTTTAATAGGGCACAGAACACATGTTGATAATGCTGCAATGTAATAATGCAACATTTTCATTCAGAATAGGAAATGCTATTAGTATACAGATCTGAGACCAATAAAAATTATATAAAATATAACTTTTCTTTGCTATAATAGCGGAATATTCTCTCTTTATCTTGTCCCGAAAATCCCGGGATAAAATTCTAGCTATCCCGGGATTTTCGGGGTGTCAAAAAGAGCGGGATCCCGGGATCCCGGGATTGGAATCCCTAGTATGGAGACAAATTTTATTGCGTATTTCCTCAACCTCACCCCCTACGTCGATGCTAATATAGTCAAAGATACCACATATAAATATTTGTGGCGATTGGCAATGGTTAAGGGGTGTCGCACAGTGTCCAAACTTCAGAAAATTCTATGGAGACTCAAAAATTTAAGTTTATTTTTTTGTATATCTAACTAATTCCCAAAATCGATTGTCCTGTACTCAAAAATATCAAATGCCAATATTGGTCCCAATAGGAGGCGGTTAAGCGATGTCGCAGAGGGGTCAAAGTACAGATTACCATATAAGTCCAAAAAACATCTGACAGTCTTATAGACCAAATAATTTTAGCCTCACAAAGTGTAACTTTTAGCTTTCTGGGAAATTGTTTTGATTTTTTGCAGCTTTTTTTCTAATAGCTTGAGATTTTGACCACACAATAACAAAGATTACATCTTTGGTCATAATATATGTATATAATTGTATGTATATACATGTATTATATGTCGTTGGAGTCTAGGGCTTACGACGAGTCCATTGTAACCAAATTTACCCTAGTTGGGCTAACGGTCTCTTTGTAATTTCAAATTGCCTTTTATTTTTGCCAGAAAAAATAAAAGTAACATTTTAACTGTTATTATTTGACTGAAGAAATAAAAGTAACATTTTAACTGTTATTATTTGACTGAAGAAATAAAAGTCAAATTTTAACAGTTAATATCGAACTTTTTCCAAAAAAGTTAGAAAAATAAAAATCATGTCTGATTCTTGGAGAGGAGGTCGCGAGGACTTCAGAAATATAAAAATTTTTTGCCTACGGCCATATTTTGATTCTGACTTTTTTGTCTAAAAATATTTCGATAACAGTTATTATGGGTCAGTGAATTTTTTACATCTAATGATAGTCTTCATCTAGCGATAGTCTTGTACTCAAGTATACCAAATATAAATTTTGGTCATGATCGAAGGCGGTTAAGGGGTGTCGCACAGAGGTCCCATATGCTTATCTACATTTTAACCCTTTTGCACACCCCTTAACCGTCGCAGATCGGGACCAAAATTTATATGTGATATCTCTAACTGTGTTGATAACGATGTAGGGGGTGAGACCGAAGAAAATCGCTAATTTTATTTTAAGGACCACCCTAATGTAATATATGCATGTATGAATACAAAAATCACCCTGCAAAAAAATGTGCGATGAATCCCGAAAGCGATTTGTCCCGGATTGATCTCTTTCGGGAACAATCGGTCCGGACACGTCCGGATTAATCGCATTTTTTGCAGGGCAGTTACAAAATACATGCAAGTTGTTATCACATGCGGCTAACGTAATTCAAGCTAAGAGAGGTAAAATACTGTAAGCTCAAAAGCAACGGTAGCATATTCCCGTGCTGCCGTAATGATTTTTAGCATTTTATAAAATTGAGTTTATGCTATAAACTTGATGGTGGATTTTGATTTATTTATGCGTGCGTTGCTGTGCTGCGTTTAAACATTCACTGCACCTGCACCGGTTTGATTTATGTATTCTTTTGCATGATTTAGCGCGAAAGTGCGTAAACAAATGCTTTTTTCTTTTATTTATGGACGGAATTTGGATATGCTTGCTGGCTAATAAAGCGGAATACGCAAGATCTATGTGCATATGTATAATTTCAATTATAATTATTGTTCGTGATATCATTTTTTTTTAAACCGGTATTGCGATATAGTTGCAGTTACCTTTGTATACACGGACTAAATTCTGAAACTGGCTTGACCATTCGTGACACAATGTGTTCGCAAATGATGTAGAGGTTAGAATATACATACAACTTCTCTCGAGATTTACCCTTAGTATGTTTATACGAGCCGGTTAGCTTTATTCATTTATAAGTTTTTTTTCCTTTTCTCGGTATAATAATAATAATAAAATACACTGGCGCTATTGTAACTCTGACGAGTTTTATGGCCAAGCTTCTCTCCCGATTCGAGCTGTGCTCATTTTGTTTTTCCTACTAATTGGGTGGACCTACAGTTTCATGCCGGCTCCGAACGGCGAATGCATTTTTTGTGAGAAGCTTTTTCATGGCAGAAATACACTCGGAGGGTATGCCGCCCACTACCGAGAGGTGACCGCTATTTCCAAAATCACAATAATTGGGTTTTAATTAATTAGAAAAAAAATTTTTTTTGTGTTTGTCCGGACTGGGGTTAGAACTCGAGACCTCTGGTATAGCAGGCGAGTACTCTACCCACTGCACCACAGTGGTATCGATATAATACGAAAAAAAAATAACATTTCGCTTGCTTACGATTGTCGCAATGATGAGTGTACCTTTGATCCGATTTAAAATAAGTTGTTTGTATTTAAAATAAGTTGTATGTTGTCGCGAGTCTGTTCAATTATAATTTATTTATATCTCTTCTCAAAACCAACAAATAAAAATGAAAATCTGTATAATTCGAAAACAACAAAGATTTCGCTCGCTTACGATTATCGCAATGATGAGCGTACCCAAGGTTGATCCATAAGGTTACCGCAGTGCGGAAAAGCAACCCTGCAATACATTTTGTTGTTGCTCGTTTTGCTATCTCAATTGTCAAACGTGCATTTTCAATTGGTCAAGCAACCCATGCATACAAGAAAAGCAACAAACATATAAAGTTTGACAATTTAGGTAATGAAAAAAAATAGTCAGCCCTTTCTACCAAGACAACCTTATGTATCAACCTTGAGCGTACCTTTTGATCCAATTAAAGTTATGCATTTCTCTTATCAAAAAAAAAAATGAATAATAATTAAAATGAAAATAAATTAAACTAATGTATCTGGTTTTTGAATTTTTCTGAGTACAATCCCATTGTCAGTAGAAAAAATCTATAGTAATTACGTATAAACAAAAATCAAAAAATGCATATATTAACTAATATGTTGAAACTTTCTTACCCCTTAGTCTCTTCCTTTCACATTTATGTGGGTACAGTTGGACTACAGACACATATAAAATTGCGTAATCAATATGCTTAGAATTACTTCAAAGTTATTGATTTAATTTAATTTTGAAAAAATTTTGTTTGAAATAATTAGATACATATAAACAATAAAATTCTCAAACAATTAAAAAATTGCGTTTCAAAATATTTTAACCGCAGCGAAGCGTAGAAACAATGTAACTGGCTCAATTGCTTTGTTCGCCTTAGACTGACGCCTAAAACTGAAACAACTACGAATTAATATTTAAAAATGAAATAAAAAGAAAAAAGAGTATAAAAGTTTAACTGATTTCATTCAAGTCCACTTCTAGACATTTTAACCGACTTTTCATTTCTTGAACTGTCACTAGCGATGTCGCAACATGCCACTTTCTGCTTTGGCATTATAGCAACAAAGCCTTCCTTTAGGTATTTAGCGGAAAAGAAAAATTAGCAAATGAAAACCCCAAAAATGCAAACAAAAAATTACTGAGAAAATAAAAATAAATATTCGAATAGTAAGCGCCACAAGTGGCCTTGTTATCACATAGTCAATTCACTGCATGTCCGTCATTATCCATGAAATTACCCTGTAGGGAAAATCTCTAGTTCAGAACTAAGGCGCATCTAGGGCATATTTCGTCACTACTAGTGCAAGCTAAATCCCTCTTGCATGTTATCAACTGGCGAATTTAACATGGCGATGTCCTAAGCGGTGTCAATTGTCAATCTCTGCGCTACATTTTCGATAGTTCCTAGTACTAGTACTAAATTCTACAGTTTTCACTAATTCGCTTATTGGCACAAATTCTACAGTTTTACATCTGCCGCTTAAGTGCAGCATTTGACACACTTCATGCAAGTGGCGCGATGGCCCACTGGTTAACGCGTGTGACAATCAATATGGCGAGCGCGGGTTCGAATCTTGTCGGCGTCGAGGCAGATGATATTTTTTTTATTATTTATTAAATAAAAACGTAAAAAAATATTTAAAAAGCAATAAAAAAAATTTAATTAAGACTGGGAGACAGCGTTGCCAGAATGACGATGGCATCGTCATTTTGACGATATTTGGACTCCATGACGATGGGACGATTTCATGTCACAAAATGACGATTTTAGGAAGTACAGAGAAATATAGATTTATTCGTAATAAAAATTAATTACTTTATACAAATTTCCATAATTAGACAAAAAAAAATTAAGGCAATCTGATTGGTTTTCTTCAATCCTTTTCCAACACTGGTATTATGTTTTTCATAAATCCTTTTACTACATTAAAATGTAGCATTGCCTTGGTTCTGAGCGCACTGCCACACGAATAGAATAAGTACATTCATTGCTCAACATAATCTACCATTCTCCGCCGTAGATGATCTTGTAAAGTGTATAAAAAGCAGTTTCGACGATTCTAAAACGGCGGCAGCTTTATCGTGTGGAAAAACACCAGCAACAATTATTATTCAGAACGCTCTTGGGCAGTACCTACCAGCTAGAATCGCTATGTGCCATAATCCGAACAACTAAATTTTCATTGTGCGTTGATGAATCCACTGATATACTTAAGTAATACGAAATTACTCAGTCTTGTAGTGAGAGTATGTATAAACTTTTCAGTGAAAGACTTTTTTTGGTTTGGTCCGTGTTGAAACCTGCGACGCTATCAGTTTACATAATGCGATAAAACAGTATTTCATCGAAAACAATGTTCCTTATGAAAACAACATGATTGCATTTGTCGCAGATGGGGCAAAAAATGGATGACGATTTTTATTTTTAAATTGACGATTTGGGACAAAAAAAAATCTGGCAACACTGCTGGGAGATCGGAAAAGCATAACTAGGCAAACATTTCATTTCATTAATTGAAGATGCAAATTGCACTCTTTATACGGTATGCTTCACTAACAATCTGAGAATTGTAGAAATATGTAAACTCGGCTGCAAATGGATGAACGAAAAAAATACATGAAATTTTTATTCAATTCGAAATTGTATACAAATTAAGGTGTGTCTTATAATGGTGACTCAATTTACTCCTTCTGAACTGGTGAGAGTCTAACTACAATGGAGCTAATTCCTTTTTGACACCTTTTCGCTAGTTCGGAACTAGAAATTTTGTTCACTAGTTATTGAGTTCCCTGCAGGGTATTTACTATATGTGTACGTATGTACATTAGAGTGCGTTTAAAATTTAAATTAACGATATTTTACTGTATCGCCCCCTCAATCTGTAGTAACATGGTCAAAGCTATCACACATAAATTTTGGTCCCGATTGGTGGCGGTCAAGGCGTGGCGCATTGAGGTCAAAGTTCAGAAAACTCTATGAAGGGTCAAAAAATCAAAATATTTTTTTTAATTATCTAATACCCACAATTAATACTTCTATACCCAATGATAACAAATATAAATTTTGGTTCCGATTGATGACGGTTTAGTGGTGTTTTAAGGTGGTCAATGTTCAGATTGCCATAGAAGACTTACATTTTTAGTGTCGCATATGGTAAACTGAACTTTGACCCCCTTGAAACACCAGTAAACCGTCATCAATCGGGACCAAAATTTATATTTGGTATCATTGGGTATAGAAGTATTAATTTTGGGTATTAGATAATTAAAAAAAATATTTTGATTTTTTGATCGTTCATAGAGTTTTCTGAACTTTGACCTCAATGCGCCACGCCTTAACCGCGTCCAATCAGGACCAAAATTTATGTGTGATATCTTTGACCATGTTACTATAGTTTGAGGGGGCGATACAGTCTTTTTAGGAACTTTTAAATTTTTCATACAAATTAAAAGCACCCTAATGTACATATGTATGTAGTTACATATGAGCAACTTTACAATAATGTCAATTAATGTGCAATTGCGGAATGTATGTACGTATGCAAATCGGTTTTTTGTGGTTCGCGGCAAATGAAGACATTAAAGCAATTAGATACTCATATGTATGTATGTATAAACTTGCGACGGGCGCTTTAAGATGTCATCTATAATTATTTCATGGCTTAATTGTATCAATCCATCAATTTGTGGTAAAAGACATAATAGCAAATGTACCTACTTGTCGCTTTTGCGTGTCGCGGCAATAATTGCTCAAGCTTGGCATTTGCCGAAAAATGTCGACGGTGTCGATTTCAAAAAAATTCAGCTCAATACATTTAATTATAAGTAAAAGATATGTGACAATTAACATAAATTGGCCATACAGTGATGTGCAGTGGAATAGAATCGTTTTATTATTATTGATAATTTTTTTTTCTTTATTGAGAATTACTTAACAAAACAGTTTCATGCCCTTAAAGCATGTCTCCACATAACGTCATTCGCTCTCTCGTTCGTTGTTCATCTTCGAATCCAGTGTCGAACGATGATAATTTCCATACAAAATTCTGAAAGCAAACAATGATTGAACAACGTTGTTCACTCTTCAGACTCTAGCCAACCCCGATAAAATCGATGCCTTCTCTAATTTTCTATCAAAAATTTATTATTTATTATTTATTTTTTAGAAACTAGAAAAAAACTTTTTAAGCATGGATGTAACTACAGCTGTTTCACCTTAGATCCCTCTAAGACTCATCAGGTTACTTTTGCTTCTGCCAAGACTCGAACTTGCGCACCTTGCAGTACAATAACTACAGTTCTAACCGCTGAGCTAGTTCCTGCCTTCGACATCTGATAGAAAATTTGTTGCTAGTTTCTTTTCTACTATAATTCGTTTCTAACTTATGCACATACATATGTACATATTTACATATTATTGTATGATTAAACATAAGTAACGAATAAAGTGTAGGGATGTTTAAATGAACTTAATTTTTTATTTTAATTTATTTAATTTAACGAGCACAGGCCCAGGTTATATTTTATTTTTTATTTTTTAGAAACTAGAAAAAAACTTTTTAAGCATGGATGTAACTACAGCTGTTTCACCTTAGATCCCTCTAAGACTCATCGGGTTACTTTTGCTATCAGATGTCGAAGGCAGGCACTAGCTCAGCGGTTAGAACTGTAGTTATTGTACTGCAAGGTGCGCAAGTTCGAGTCTTGGCAGAAGCAAAAGTAACCTGATGAGTCTTAGAGGGATCTAAGGTGAAACAGCTGTAGTTACATCCATGCTTAAAAAGTTTTTTTCTAGTTTCTAAAAAATAAAAAATAAAATATAACCTGGGCCTGTGCTCGTTAAATTAAATAAATTAATTTATTATTTATTTACCGCCTATTTGGAAACCCTTACCTCCAGACATCAATAGCAAATCGTAAAAAACAATATTTCAGTAACAAGTTTTTAAAGTAACGGTTAATGAGATACCAACTATGCCCCCAAGCACATCTTATCGTTCTCCAGTTGAATTTGGGTTGTGGTAAATGGGCGGTGCAATTGTTCCGTTTTACGATCGCATGAGCGATATGTATACGTGTGTTTTGTTGGGTCTTCCCGTTCTGGTACTTACAAGAATCATGTTTTGAACAAAAATTCCATGTTAATGAAATGTATAATAATTCAAACGAATGAGTTCAGTTAATTTTGGTATTGATATGCTTCTATTTCAAAGCACGCCACCTTACATTCATACCCACTTAAATATACATATATAATATATGCATTTATTATGTAGGTAATACCTATGTATGTATATAGTATTATAGATCTACTTACATATTTGCCGTCAACACGTTTTTTGTTGTAATACACAAACGTACGTTAAATACTACAACATTACTAGCTACAAGACATTTTAGCATGCGTAAAATGCAAATTCGTATATAAATTAACCACTTAACCATTTTCGCATGCATTTTCAGATTTAATTTCGGCCATATTCAAGTTGTTAACAACTTAATCAGAACACGATACACGCCATGACGCAAATTATAAACATAATTAATGTGTTCTTGATCTTCGCCACTGGACTGTGCAGCGTTAGTGTTTGTGGGTTGGCCGAGTCCTCAACCTTGCAAACGGCTAAGCAATGGAAGCTGTTCACCTATAATTTCCTGCCGCATGCACCAATACACGACACAAACTTCTATAATCCATTGAATGTATTGGCAACCGGTTTGGCGATATCGTACGAACGCATTTTCATAGCGACACCCAAATTATTCGCTGGTGTGTCGTCGACCGTTAATGTGATTTCGAAGGCGGACTTTGGTGATTCGCCGGTTTTGCAGGTAACTATGCATGTCAAGAAGAGTAGGTTTGGGGAAATCTTAAAAAGTTTTAATTTATTATATGGTGTGTACATACTCTAGTGTGTAAGAAATATAAAAATAATTTTCTTTTTTTGATTATCTTTTAGGCCTATCCGGACTGGTCGTTCTCGACAACCGGTCGTAAAAATTTCAATTGCAGTGATTTAGTTTTAATCTCAGTATATCGCATGCGCATCGATTCGTGTAATCGTTTATGGCTTTTGGATGCTGGTGTTTCGCGTTCACTAGAAGATTTTGAGGTCACTTGCCCGCCGAAAATTTTAATTGTTGACTTGCACACCGATCAAGTCGTGCGTCGTGTTGATTTTCCTTCGGAAATTTTGCGTGGCGAATCATTGTTTACGAATCTGGTGGTTGATGAGACGACATCGCAGCAGGGCAATTGTGATGATGTGTTTGCTTACATTTCTGATACTGTAGAACCGGGTGAGTACTTAGTTGTGCAAGTACTAAGCATTAGTGTAATAAGAATAATATAGTAGAATGGGACAAATATAAGTGAAACGAATTTAGGTTTAGTTTCTTCTCCAAAATGAGTTTCGCTGCTTAAATTTTATTTTAATCAATTTCATTTCACAATCTTTCTCTTACATTTAGGTATCATCGTTTACGATAGTGGCCGCGATGTTACCTGGCGCGTATCTCATCCAGCTATGTACCCAGATCCAGATTTTGCACAATCCGAGATTGTTAACGATAGCTTCATACTGATGGACGGCATTGTGGGCTTAGCCTTCGATTCGAAATTGGGTGTGCTCTACTTCCAGCCATTGGCCACTGATCGGTATGAATGTTGAAACAAATGTTTTTTTAATTTTGTGGATATTATAATCTCTCTCTCTACATATATGTATATATATATTCCATCCCTTACATATAGCTTATTCTCAGTCACAAAGGAGGTATTGCGCGCCGGTCCGCTTGGTCAAAATGAAATACTCAAAGTGCGTTTGGTCGGCAAGAAATCCTCACAGGGCATTAGTTTAGCCGTTTCGCCGCTCGACAGTAGTGTTATTTTCAGTCCATTCACTGAAACTGCAATCGCTGCATGGAATCCCCATAGTAATAAACAAGAAGTACTCGCCTACGATCGTGATCGCCTGCAATTCGTAGCCGACATGACCACATCGCCGCATGAACCGGGTGTAGTTTATGCAGTATCATCGAAATTTCATCGTTTCTTCTTAAAAAATCTGAATCGTAATGAAGTCAATAATCGTATATTTCGCCTGCAATTGCGAAGTGATAGTCATGTTCCAACACATGAATCCATCGAATTACCTTACGACTTACAAACGATAAACAAGGCATCCACATATTTCAATAATCGCTACAAGACCACCGCCACACTGGACAAGACGAATGCAATCGGCTTTGGTAATTACATTTACAATAGTCTGAGTGGCGGTGTCAAGCCACAGCCGCAAACGCCTTATAACTATGAAACAGTCGGTTTAATTAATTTCTCGCTACGAAATCCTTTCACCGCACTCAACGCTGGAGAAGCATTGCCGCTGCGTAAGGAACAACGTTCGAATGGTGGTGGTGGTGTTGGTGGTGGTCAGCAGCACACTTCATTTCTGGACAGTTTGAATGATGGCGGCAGTGCTCGTAGCATAAGCAGTAGTAGCAGTAGAATTATTAATCCAGATCTGCGTTATCAACGTATAGCAACAACAACAACATCGCTGCCAACAATTCGTAGCAATTTGCATACCTCAATACCTTACGGCAGCGAATATAGTTTGCGACGTCGCTTACGCAATACCGAAGATGAGAGAATTGCTGATGATAAAACGGCTACAACCAAATGAAGAATATGTAAAAAGAAGACACGAAAGCAGCGAGATTATTTTCATGGCTGTACATCTGTATATAATTATGAAAAATACGCAGCCAGTTTTGGGTAGTAGAAGTTATTTAGTAATTTATAGGTTTAATTCAAAGTCCAAACTAGCGTGCCTGTTTTTGTTTTAGCATTTCATCGTTAGAAAGTAACGACCAGTTAGTATTATGTGCCTACAGCTGGTTTGAAGAGAATATGTTTTGTATTGTACATACATACATATATATTTTGCATGTATTTTTTTTTTTTTTTTAAATTGCTAGACTAATTGTTTGTGTAACTACTACCATAAATGTAGATTTTTTATTTAAAGTTTGATCGGCTTTAGGTTCAATGCTTTAAAAACCAAAATAATTTGGTTGAGTATAAAGCTAAACAAAACAAATTTATGTACGTATACGAGTATGTAAGTGAGTATAAATATGTAAATTAGGTTAGTAATAATTGGAATTGTAAATAAAATAATAGTGAAAAATTTAGTATGAAAAATTTAGTATGACATTTTTTTAAGTGTGATGGTTATCTATGCAACTAAACGAGGAATGGCAATATTGTACTTGTAAACATAAATATATGCATAAATTGTAAGGTAAGTATTACATTACACTAGCTTTTGTTATGTTCAGATATGTCAAATTAATTGAGTCAATTATGCTTTAAATCGCATCCCTGCAATTGGTGTTCACACGCATTCATTAAATGAATATTATAGCCCAGCCCAGTCAACCATTTTCGCATGGTTTTCTTCGTTACATCTTGTAGTTATTTGTGTATATTTCATGCAGCTCTATTCGAGAGATTGGATTATCTTTTTCATTTATTTTAAGTGGTTATTTGCTTTCCATATAGTACATTGTATTGTCAGTAGTTGGGTATAGCATGTGATTACTTTTTATCGATTTTTATGTCATCTTATTCCATACAGTCGATTTATATTCGAAACGTAATGACTTGTTTCACTACTAAATAAAACCGAATATTGTAAACAAGTTTAAGAAAACTTAATATCACTTTGTCAACGATTAGCAATTCATTATCAGACAATGTGGCATCTTCCATAACAAGTTTCGAGCTAATTTACACATTTCACATTTCTCAAAATATATTTATGTATGTATGCATATCAATAAATTTATATTTATAATTAAACGGCCTTATTCTGGTTTGGTAACAAAATTTACTTTACTTGTAAAATGCTGATTCTGGTACTTTAAAGTTTAAACACCCTTTCCGTATTCTGGCAGCTGAAAATTAAGTTACCACCTCAATACGTGGTAACATTTTGTTACCGTTTTCAGCCCGATGCCATTCCGTTTATATGGAAATGCTTTGACAGTGTTACCATTTGCGCCAGAATACCAATTGAAAATATGGTAACAATTTTCAGCAACATAAATTACCAGTAAAGTAATTTTGCTCGGAATAGGAATGTAAGTACATATCTATGTTTGTAGCCGTTAAACAATAACATTAACATTCTTCAATGCACTATTTTTTCCACATATTGTTCTCGCGTAATTATATATCTATACAGTTCAAATATAAATTGAGATTTTGCGTACAAAAAATCATTTATTAAAGCCTCAAAAACAGTTTTTAGCACCATAGGTATTTAACCGAAACTAAAAAATTAAATCCAAATAAACAATACTCAATTGTTAAATGATTTCAATATGTAGTTCAGTTAGCGGCTTCTCTCGCCCTTGTAGTATTTAGTATTTTCCCCCCATAAAAATTGAACAAAAACATATCTATGTATGTACAACATAAGCTTGCGATTTTTATTGCTCATCAATAATTTATGTGCGTATGTACCCAATCGGAAATCTGTATGCGCTTCCTAGAAAATATGAATATGAAGCGCTTCCCTTTCATATCTTATGTGCTGGTTTAAATGCTCTTTGCAATTGAAATCTCTTCGAATTTTTTGAAATGAAAATTTACACTAGACGAAGCGCTTGTAAAGCGCATTTATGGAAGCGAGACTGAAGCGGCGCTTCAGAAGCGCTTCATCGCAATGACCTGCCAAGCTTAAATTCAGCGCTATTGGCAGTGCGAGAGAAGCGCTTCTCTGTTCTTTTTTCGGAGGCCTCCGAGGTGTAAATTTTGATTTCAAACAAAGTGATTCTCATTGCCTTCTCGAAGAGCTACAAAAGAACGCATTCAAACCAGCACATGAGATATGAAAGGGAAGCGCTTCATATTCGTATCTTCTAGGAAGCGCATACAGATTTCCAATTGGGTAGGTACGCGCAATGAATATATATTAACATATGAGCAGGGTATGTGGATGTGGATGGGTAAATGAGGCGCTAAAACTACTCAACGTGCAAGCCGGTGCGGCACATCCCGGCTTATTGTAGTAGGAAAAAAAAACACCAGCTGATATTTCATGACGTAGCAATAAATTTACACGTACTTAATTAAAGTCACACTTGATAGATTCGTATACAATGTATACTATACATAAATAATAGATGATCAATGAAGCGGGCAATTTACTCGGCTGTGATCTTAGAGTCGGCTATTAGAGTCAAATGATCCCGATAATTTCTTTCGTATTCATACTTATTAGTATGTTTGGCGTTTTCTGCTTTTTCAAGTATTATGTATGTACATATTTGAATGCTGTAAAAACTTGGTATCTATCGGACAATCTAATCCAAAGTTATTAGCAAAGGTGTATAAATTTAAGATTTTTATAGAATAAAAAATATTGAGAGATTCCCATGAAAAACAAATTAACAAGTTCTTACTTTTTCCTTGTGGTTTTATATACAGCATACCCTAACTTAGATGACATCAAGTTTTGATGAAGTTACAAGCGAGGATATACTTAGTAGAGTTGGGAAACTATCGATGGGACTATCAATAGTATCGATATTTTATTTTTTCAGACTATCGAAGACCATCGATGGTTTTTAAAAACTATCAAAAACTATCGATGGTAATGTGTACTATCGATAGTTTTACAACTTTTACACACCTCCATATTGCACATAACTATTTCAGAATACCAGCTGTTGGTAGATTTTGAAAGTTGTATGAATTTAGTGTGTACCATGGAGGAACAATAAAGGAGAATGCATAAGATCAGCTGACTTCTTCTTCAATCTTCATAAACACACGAACACAAGCATTTTTTTTGTTCACATATTCCACACACACACACGCACCCTAGCATTTCCATAGGGGCCACATCTGTCAAATTCTTCTACATTCCTCTTTGCATGACACTTCTGGCCCCACTCTGTATGGTCGTCATGCGTAAACCTTTATTGTTGAATCATGGTGTGTACATATTTACAAAATGTTTTGATTTATATATTTGCAGACTGAATAAAAGGCGGTTCCAGTTTTGTAAATTTTTTGAAAGAAACAGTTTTCGAAATATTTTGAAGTTTCAGTTTTTGAGCTAAGAAAAAAAATACGCTTACAAATCTGTCAATATCTTCGCTATTACCAGTTTTTATGTTTCGTTTGCAGAGGATGAAATATCATTTCCACCAAAGCCAAAATAATTAAAATCGACGTTAAAGTGATGGAGTTATGGCGAACCAAAAATTTTTTTATGTAATTTTTTATTAATTTTTTTCCGGCATTTATCTTCTTTTTTCATTATTTTAACGAAATATTAAATATCCTCCGGCATTAATAACTTTTTGGTTGCTTGTTTTTCCGACAGGGTAGGAATATGATGTATTGTGGAACGATGAAGTTTCATGTCGAATTTAAACTTTGAGAGCTTCCCCTGCAAAACATGGTTTTAGCAGATCTGGGTAATACTGAGTAGTAATTGGACTATTACGTACTTAAATACTTTATATTTGATCTTGAAGAAATTATTCCGTACTAAGTACTTTCAGAATATTCAAGTACAAGTACAAGGAATTGAAAAATAATTGAAGTTTTAGCAAATACTTCAAAGTATTTGAAAAGAATTGAAAGTACTTGAAAAGAATTGAAAAATATACTTGAATCGATCTTTAAATTCTTTTCAAGTAAGTAATTGAACGTACTTGAAAAGAATTGAACAATCGATTCAAGTATATTTTTCAATTCTTTTCAAGTACTTTCAATTCTTTTCAAATACTTTGAAGTATTTGCTAAAACTTCAATTATTTTTCAATTCCTTGTACTTGTACTTGTACTTGAAATTTTTGGGAATGCCAGTACCAGTACCAGTACAATTCCTTTAAAATGTACTTGTCACAAGTCGTACTAGTACTTGATATTACCCAGGTCTGGTTTTTAGACTTAGTACAGTATTGCACGAAAGCGTCGATATATTCCCATTCCCATATTCGCAATGTGTCAACAACATTTATTTATTTTTTTATAAATCATCATAAATCAATAACATTCTTTTAATACAATACTTTCTGAATTAAAATTTTGCACAATTTTGCCAATGTACGCCAGGAATTAGTTTTTTTTGCGCTTCTGAAAAGTTATTGAAAAACACATAACTTTTTTTGTACTCGCAGCGACGATTGTTCTTTGCAGATGAAACCATTTGGCAAATTAATTTCTTGTTGGAAAGCTTATTCATGGTAGAAATACACTCAGAGGCAGACTTGGGCATTATTCGAATAAATTTTTATTTAGATAATTATTTGAATAAAAATTTATTTTTCAAATTTTATTCAGATAAATTCATTCGAATAATTATTCTGAGGTTTATTCGTTATTTCAAATAATAAATAAAAACTCAGGGTACAACAAAAAAAACAACTGAGTAATAGTAAAAAAAAATTTTGTATATTTTTTTTGTTTGTATGTTTGTTGGTTCTTACATATGTAAATGAAAATTATCTATTATTCGAATATTTTTTTGTTTGAATAAACGAAATTATTTATTATTCAAATAAAAATAAAAAAAAATGTATTCATCTATTATTCTTATTCGAATAAATTTTGCCCAACTGTGCTCAGAGGGTATTTAATTTTATTCAAAAACAATTCAATTACTCGGTTTTAATGAAAAAATTTATTAATTTTAATTTTGGTGTACATAATCAGCACCAGTGTAATCAATTATATATTCAATGCATTTTATTAACCATACATTGTCATACTTAATTTTCGTATCTACACTTCATTAAAAAAAATCAAATCCCGATTATCGTAATTCAGAAATCCCGATGATGTAAATGACGCGTCGCTCTCCAAAATTAGCATGGCCAATTGAAGCGCACTGCGCGTTGTCTCGTCCGCCACAGTTGTTGGCTAGAAGGAGCTCACATATCATTATACAGCGAATATATGAAGATAGGTAGGTAGTTTCACGGTGTAATCGTAGTCGTAAACATCTCCTTTCGTGCTGTTAAAATATTTATTACGCAAAAAGAAAAAATATCGAAAAGGTGCGTAGAGAAGTTGATATTGAAAAATATTTTTTTTTTCAATTACTTAAGAAACTTAAAATTTTTAACGTTTATACAAGTATGAGCAGTGTTAGTGTACGCAAAAATTTGTGGAGTCAAATTACAAAAATTTTAAAAATATTAAAATTATGCCATGCCCAATTGCTGCAATATTGGCTCGAAGAGATAGCATTGAATGCATCTATGCGATTGTACGAAAATTAAAGTAAAATATTTACGTACTTTAGAAATTCAAAGCTATGAGGGAGTGCATTGCCAATTTCTTGCGAAATCTTTTCGATAACAGACGTACTTTAAAAGTAAACTAAATTTTAAATATACCCCAGAAATACACAACAAAATAACTAAAAGATAATATTTAAAAAAACATATTCATTAAGGTGTTTTGTGAAGTCATGGAGTCAATATGAATGTAATTTTCTGGAATTTTTGTGTAAACATTAAAAACGCTTCATTTTAAAGAAATATTTACTTAATTTAAATGTTAATTGTTAAAGGGCTATAAAAAATAATTATTCATTTAGGCGGAAGATAACGAAGAAAAATTTTTAAAATTCATATATTTAGGCATGCATATGTATGTATATAAAAGCAGTTTGCCAAAATGATTTTTTAGACAGTATTAATTAAAAATTCAAAACTTACGGTTACTAGTTCTGTGGGTATTTCCGTGAAATTTTTACATTCAACTAATAGCTGAAGCAGTCACTGACGTAAGTTCGTAGCTGGTGTCGGCTGACTCGACCGGGATTGTAGTGTTAAGAAAAACACACATATGTAGAAAGACGCTCCGTCAGTGACTGGCTGAACTATAACTAATTTCTACACCGTTCATTTTTAACAAATATCCTATTTTTGATGTGTAAACATCTTTGCTGTAGCTACGAGTGATTTCGAAAAACAGGTAAAGTTTACGCGTAAACGTAAATGGCCTTTGTGTTAGTGCACTGCTGCGTCCGTGTGAATCGCTTGGCACTGTCAGTAGGTAGGTAGATAGACATGTACTTACAAATGCTTGCATGCATAGCCGCGCAAATATCAACAACAACAGCAACGAAGCGAAGTGAAGTTGTTGTTGTTGTTTTCTGCAACAATGCGACAAATAGGCAAAATAAAAAGGACCAACCTGTTTGAGCATGTATGCAAATGTATGGATATGCACACCTATCTAATTTTCTATGCAATATTGGTATCAAAAGAAAGGTTTTGAGCAGGACTTCGATATGAAACTATTTTCATTGTGAACCCTAGGCCGGGTCTCCAGATATGGGTCAAACGTGGACTAGGATGATCTTGCATGTTTCTGAGCAATACAAAACAAAACAACAAAAATCAAAAGTCAAAAACCCAAAACCAAAACAAACAAAAACAACAACATAGTAGCTGTCACAATGACAACAAAAAATTACAAAAACGATAGTCGCCTTTTAATCCATAGAAAACCAGGAAAAAAGGAATAAGGAAAAGGGAATAAATATCCGATTTCAAAACAGTTTACACATCAATATTCATGAATACCCGTTATTCACGCTTTAATTTTTTTTTTTTAGAATAAGCTTGACATTTGCAGGCATGATGTGGAGCAGATTTTTAATTTTTTCTCTATTGGCTGTAATGCCGCACAACCTGACGCTTAGTTTTAAGCAGCGTGAGCTAGAGACCATATATCAATGGAAACAACTCGTCTATGGTTTTCCAACCGAAAATGATCGCCTAGAAGCGCTAGCAAATGGAAATTTGGTGCCACAAAATGGTATACCAATCGATGTTGCACCACATCAACAATGTAAATACATATGTACACATTTACATACGCGTGTATGCGCTTATTATCTTTGAAATCACAACCTTATCAATCGACTATTTTTTGTTTCTCAGCACGAAAGAATGCACGTGTGTTCATTACAGTTCCCAGGTTCCAACCGGGTATACCCTACACATTGGCTTTGGTAAGTGATCAAAGGGAGACAAATGGTCCCGTTTTACAACCTTATCCCAGTTATGAATGGCATAATGCACGCGGCGAAAATTGTGATAGAATCACTTCAACTTTTCGTGTGGCAGTAAGTTTTAACTTTAAACTGGTTTAATAACATGTTATACAAAGATGTACTTCTTTTCTTTTTTTTATATGATATTTAAATGTGTAGATTACGGAGTGCAATCAAATGTTTGTTTTAGATTCGGGATCTATTGGCGGCACGCAATATTGCCCACCTCAGTTACTTATTTTCGACTTAAATACCGATACCTTAACTTATCGTTATCGTTTCGATACTAATTCGTATGTACCAAATGCTTCGCTATTAATAACACCGATCGTGGTGGTGCATGATCCGCCGCCAAAAGGACGCTGTCAAAGTTTTCACGTTTACATTGTATGTACATATGAACTTTCAAGGTTACACTTTACGAGGTGTGTTAAAAAAAATGCCTTAAGATGTGCATAATTGGGTAAATGTAATTAATATGCAATTACCCAGAAGTTGTCTCATGCATTTATTTAAAACACATCTCGTGCAGTGGTTAGTTTATTATGCACAAAAAAAGAAAACATTAATTGTCTGCTTTGAAACATCTCTCCGCAATAAATCATTGCAGGCTGATGTTAATTTTCACGGTCTCGTCGTTTACGATTCACAATCGAATAGCGCATGGCGTGTAGAAAATAAATTCATGTATCCCGATCCCGATTATGGTACACATACAGTTGCTGGCGAAAGTTTCACCCTAATGGATGGCATGTTCGGTTTGTCCACCGATCGTTGTCAACTATATTTCCATCCATTGGCCAGTGCCAGCGAATATTCAGTGCCATTGAATGTTCTCAATAATCATACAAATTGGTTGAATGGTGCTTCAGCATTGGAATCGCAGTTTCGTTTGGTGGGCAGTAGGAGCAGTGAATGCGCTGCTGTAGCAACTGATAGCCAAAACAATCTCTATTGTGTAACATTAAATCCAATCAAATTGACACGCTGGAATCTGAATATGTCGCAGGGCATGAGACGTGAAATTGATGTGCCAGCCGATGCACGTCTATTGGAATTTGTTAGTGGCATGAAGGTGTTTAAAAATGGTTCCGGAAAGGAGGAGTTGTGGATGATGTCAAATCGGTTTCAGGTAATTGGTTTTTTTTTTTTTAAATAAGCTTCTGTTCTAATTATATATTCTATTTTATAAATTATTTTAATATTTATTTTTCTTAAGGTACAGCCAGACGGCGCAAGAAACTACTTTAAGAAAGTGAAAAAATCAGATTTTTGTATTGGTTTTTTTAAAAACAACAATTACGAAAATTTGGGCACAACCAGACAACGCAAGAAATTACTTTCAGAAAGTGAAAAATTCAAATTTTTGTATTCGTTTCTTTTAAATTTTTCACTTTCATGAAAGTACTTTCTAGCGTCGTCTGGCTGTAACCTTACTTCTCTATTTTTACTTTTCTTGTTTTTTTTATTTCTTTGTTCTTTTCTTATATATCGTCGTACCACACGAAAACTAGCATACGTTTTTTTGTGGCTGACGAAAAGCAACAAAATCGACTGTTGGCTGACAAAAACTATCAACTTCTTTTAAACAACAACAATTTTAATGTAAAACAAGTAAGGAAGCCTAAGTTCGAGTGGAATCGAACATTAGATACTCAGCTGTATGCTTTCCTTGTTTGTTTGCCTTTGATGGAAACACGGTGTAGGTACTTTATATAAAGCGAGTGCTACATAAAGTGGGCGTAGCCACGCCCATTTTCATAATTTTTATCAGTCATCCAACTAAGCATATGAATATTATTTTTTGTGCAAAATTTCATTCCTTTATGACTTCTAGTTACAAAGATGCCACGTTACAAATTCCTAAAGGGTGTTCCAGAAATATCTTTGTTAAAAAGTAGGCGTGGTCATAAACCGATTTCAATAAATTTCTTGCGTGTCTATTAACAGAAGTTATAAAAGTGTATAAACCAAGTTTCGACATAATATCTCAATTATTTGTCGAGTTGTGGGCTCCGAAATCTCGTAGATATCTTTGTCTAAAAAGAGGCGGTGCCACGCCCATTTTCCAAAATTTTTCTATTTTTTTGTTTCCGGTCTATCGTAGAACTCATGCCACAAAATTTCAATGAATTATCTTTATATTTGACAAAGATATCGCTTAAAATGTTCTTATTAGGCCCCTTTATAGTTCCCATATATAAAATTGGGCATGTTCGTCAACCGATTTTGACAATTTTTCGTCCAAACATTTGCCTAAGTAGGTAAATCACGCATACCAAATTTTATCGACATATCTGCTACGGTTTCTGAGTTATGGCTTATAAAACTTTCAATGTTTGCCCCTTAATAAGTGGGCGTGGCACCGCCCATTTTCCAAAATTTCACCATATTTCTTCATAAGGGCCTGAGCTCAATACGTTTGTTAAAATTTATCACTCCAGCTCTATTAGTGACTGAGATAAAAAATTTCCGATTTTTACTATATAGGGGAGGTGGGCGTGGTCATGGTCCGATTTCGCCCATTTTCAATACCAACCGTGCCAGTCCTGATACCAACTTACATTCCAAATTTCATCAAAATATTTCAATTTTTGCGCAAGTTAGAGTGCGTACAGACAGACAGACGGACGGACAGACGGACAGACATGGCTCAATCGATTTCTTTTTTCACTATGATCATTTTGATATATATAAGTCAATATCTATCTCGATTATTTTATGGTGTTACAATCCACCGTTATGTGATTAAAACTATAATACTCTGTGTACTAGTACAGCTGAGTATAAACAGTATATAATCACTGTTACTTTTCGTCAGTCAAAAGTCAAATGTGCTACTTTCCGTACAGAATTTTTTTATTGCTAGCTTTCGCCAGAAATTTTAAATGTGCTAGTTTTCGTATGGTACAACGATATGTATAATTCCTCACATTGCTTCAATTCTTTCGTGTTTTTTTTTTTATTTTACAGAAAATTTCAGCTGGCACTATAAATTACAACGAAATCAATTTTCGGGTTGTGAGGCGTTTGCTCGATGACGTACAAGCTCAACACATGAATCTTTCTAAGCATGACTTGACTCAACGCCTGGTATTCTCTTGAATCCCGCCCAGATTTTCTTATACATAAATATTTGTATATACAGTAATACGTATTACACTAGTCTATATAAGTATTCTGATGTGTTTCATATATCATGTACAGAATAAAACATTGGCCCTTATGCAAAAAAACCGAGCTCTTTCTCAAGTGACTCAACGCAAAGTTTATGCCGAGAAAAAACCAAATAATTTACACTTTTTGGATGGAGTTTTATTATTTTTTATTTTTTTTATGAAATCAACCTAATTTGTTTAGTAAAATCAAGCAATTTTTATAATTTGTATGCATACAAAATCCACATTTTACTAATGAGTATGAGCCATAGCTCGATTTTTATGCATTAGGCCCATTATTTTTTCATAATCACCAACAAATAAAACTATTTTTTCTTTCTCATTAATATTAAACTTAACTGCTTTAGCAACACACTTTAAAATATAAATACATACATATGTATGTACCTGTCAAGAGCCACCTGGTTTTCCCTGCCAAAGTTGCTGATGAGCTCAGTATTCAGAATGGTTTTTTGTGTAAAAAATACTTTCCGCAAAATACTATGTAGTGTCAATAAGTTTTTGGTTTTTTAATTTAATTATCCCAACATGAATTTTTTTTTTAAACAAATACAAAATTATAAAATAATCAATGTTAAAAATTCATTAATCTCGCTGAGGTCACGATCTGTTAAAGCAACCTAATCAATTTAGCAAAAATTAACTCAAATTGAATTGTAGAAATTTTAATAATCACTTGTCGCTTAAACAGAGTTCCAATGAATTCAACAGCTAAGACGAAAAAGTAATTTAAAAATAAATGGAAGAAAGAAAATAAATAGCCAGTGGCATGCGAAAGTATTTTGCAAACAATTTGTCGAATAATAACTGCTGTACAAATATACATACATACATACACATGACAGATTTATGTAAATATATGCATGTATGTATGTAAACAATTTCGTGTTATCTCACCTGAGCCACCAACCAATTTGGTTCATTGACACTGAATAGATATAATATAATATATGTATGTATATATATAATACTCACTCTAACGAGTTTTAAGACCGCGCTTCTCTCCCACTTCGGGGCGTGCTCCTTAATTTTGGGGTTTCTACTAATTGGGCGGACCTACAGTTTTATGCTGAATGGCGAATCCAGTTTTGTTTCATGGCAATGATACACTGGGCGGGTATGCCGCCCACTGCTGATGGTTGATCGCTATTTTCTTTAAAATATATCCGGAAACAAATTAACATTACTCGTATTATTATAAGGCTTATTTCCTCAGATATTTCAGGTCTTACTTTAACCCTTTCGGATATTTTTGTACATATATTAGTAGAAAATTGTTGATTTTAACATCTAAAAAAAAATTAGGACCCTGGACTTTTTAATAAGGCTGTAGGATTTTTTTTTTTAATTTCCTACCATGCCATACGGCATATATTTCACTCAATGGAAATTAAAAAAATGTATGGGGTGAAATTAGTCGCAACGATTGCGTGTTTTTTTGAGAACAGAGGCCAACAAAATTGTCACCCGGAAACCAGTTTATACTTTTCCGAAGGTCCAACTATCTCAATTCACTCCAGTTTTCGAGATATGCTGACCTAAAAGTGTAAAGATTGGGGTCTTTCCCTGTATTTGAGGTAATGTAGCATAAAATGTCTCTTTCAGTCAAGAAAATTAAATTTATCTAAAGGTACGTGTTATCACCTTTCAGATTCCGTTAAGCTTGCTAAAATATCGTTTTTCATCACTGAGATATTGCATTTTTAAATGTGCATGTTTGCAAAGGATGCGAAGGATATTCGTGTTGCACATTCAAAATGGCTCGAGGAACCCTTTCAGAGGATACCATAAAAGATAAAGTAAGTTATATTTGCTTCTAAGAGACATGTATATATATATTTTATCTCATTCTTATCTTTTTTCTTCTTTGTTTCAGGACAGAAACAGAGGTGGATCTAGTAATTTACTAGAACAAGAGCTGAAATCGTTTACACTATAATTCTACAGTTTTAAAGCGAATTTACACAGCTATTCTACAATCCCTCGGAACTCCGATCGCGGCGACGCCGACTGCTACGACAAAACGAAAATTGGTATTCTGGTTTACGACGTTTCGAACATAAGTGTTGTTAAGTGTTAAACTATGTTCGAATCAGTGTTAGATAGCGTTTATGCTAAATAATATGTATTTTTTGACAGCACGTTTGTATTTTTGACAGCAAATTTATATTTTCAGTAAGTTTTAGATTAAATTTTCAGAAAGAATATATTAAATGGTTAAAAAATGGATTCCATTGCTGCAGCAGCTTTTTTAGTGGAAAAATAAATGGAAGAACAAAGGAATTTGGACATTAATTTTAATTCAATTTTTTAAAATATTGCGTTCTGTTATAAAAAAAAGGGCCAACATATATGAAAACGGCATTTATAGAATACTGTCACCAAGTTTCATGCGAGAATACCTTGTAATTCGGAAATTAACACCGGCTAAGCTTGGATAGAATGAACCAATTTTATTTATTTACAAACTACTGCGAATTTTTCAGTGAAACTACCAGGAAATATTCTTTGGATGATAATTCATCTACCTTTAACGCTTTCAACTATTATTAAATTATAATATTAAAGTTCTCCAAAAGGAGAATTCTGCCAACTGAGGTTTTTTTAAAGCGCGGCCGAAGGCCGGTGACACAAATAAGTCTTCTACACACACATTGGTTTAACAAGGAATATCTCTTGCACTATAATCGTCTGGCGGGAGCGACTTTTTTTATGATCTGTGATAGGATCGTGGTTAATTATATACAAATTCTCCTTTAACACCAGTGGTACATTATTGCGATTCCCACCTTAACTATTAGTAATTTTAAATTATGAAAAAACTGGACTCCATGAACTCAATGGCAATGGAAATGCCAACTTTAGTGAAAATAACATTTACAGCTTATTCCCACAAAGTTTCATGCGAAAACCTCATGCAGTTGGTTTGTTTTACACTATTTATAGTACATAATATGTTATACTGATGCAATCCATGGATGACGCTCTACACTGTTCGCATATCAACAAGTTTTTATGGATCGCAAAACATAAAAGCAAATTTGAGATCCAGGTTGCGATCAATCAAATCATGAATATGTATATATCGTGTAGCAGGAATTTTGTGACTCGCCAGGACGCATTGAGCATGAACGGATATAGAAAGTGAGCACGTTTCTTCGATTTGTTAGTTTCTCGTGCAAATGTTTGTAAATAATGTCGTATGGCGATATTTTAAATCTTTAAAAAGACACAGTCAGGCAAAAATGCTTAAAGGAGTACATCCTGGCACAGAAATTATGCCCGAGTTGCGCTACCCACTCATATTACATCATCATAGTATTAATACACATTTAAAATTATTTTCAGAAGCTTTTATTAAACAATAATATATAAATATTGCTAAAAAGGAAAATAAATTTTATTATTATTAAATAAAAGTTCAACATATTGAAACTCCTTGTACTTATTTCCCTCTATTCAGTCTATTGTACTAAAGCAGATTCCTTTTGTTCACTTATTTTCCAAAGAAAAGGCCAGTAGCATAGCTAAACCAAGCCCGATTTGTATAATAATGTTGCATAAATTTAAAAATCATAGTTAAATTACATTAAATTGGTATTATTTCCAAAATTAATCAAAATTTGTATTGCCTCCGACACACAAAAGCTGGCGGAAAGAATCGCTCCGATAAACTGTCAAAAATCCGATCCATCGTGAACCAGAATGCCGATTTCCGAACTTCAAAAAATCTGACGTTCATCGGACGTCAATCGAATTGCAGAATGCCATTTGATCCGATTCACCTCCGATGAAAGTGGATCGTAAACCGGAATAGATGTGTTAAGCTTTTATCTTTCATGTTTTTTGTTTTATGAATGGTTTATGTCAATGTATCTTATTATGCATGACTTCTACCTTTTAAAATAAATACATTATATCTTTAAATCAAAATTATATCACCTACGCTAGTTCTAAAATACCATATTTCATTTCATCGAAAGCAAAAATTGAATAACTTGGGAGTCGGCGCATCTGTAGAGAGTAGATAGTTGCACAACCAGAGCAAGTTTTGTTCGTTGAACTTCAGATTCCGCCGTTTTTGTTTTATCTTGTGTTGATGAGTTCTTCATTTCTTTTTAAATAATCAACTGGTGTATCTACTTACCTGTAAGTAATTTATTTATTTTCTACCATCACTACCCAAAGCGCATCAATAGAGTGCTAATTTTCGGAATAAACAAAAGACAACTTTTTTTTTGCAAAAAACCTGCTAAAGAGAGCATTTTAAAAGCATAATTAAAGACGTTAATACATTGATTTACACGTTTGTTTCTGCTGTTTTTTTTTTTTTATAAAAATAACAAAACGGTAAAAAACGATTCTCTCACGAATTTATGTACAAATTTATTGTTTGCTTCTATTTTGGTACAACTTTTGCAGAGAACTTAGTTTATTTTTGTTTTTTTTATGTATGTGAAAGCAAAAAGGATAAAAAAAGTATAGAAGACCAGAAATCAACAACACACATGTATCTACATACATACATATGTACATATATATTAAATCGATTCCAAATCAATGAATTTAACCAGAGGTTTGATCCCAAAAGAATGCGCAAACTTTTAACAGTACAGTTTGAAAGCGCAACGGAAGTGCAATCTTCACAGCATTCGCAGATTTTTTTTCGAAATTAACACTAAATGTGAGTTTAGCTTACCAACATTTGTATATAACATTTGTGTATAATGGTGTTAAAATTTGTTAAATCGAGCTGTAAAACACACTTTATTTTTATTTTTTTAATGCCCGTTGTTTATTTAAAAAAAAAGCAATTAATTTTTATTATCTATTAACTGACACGTGCAAAAAGTTTACCTAGAGATTTTCAGCACAAAATAATACAAATATATAATGTACATACATATGTACATAAAATACATACATATGTATATGTAAATATATAAATAAAATTTGCAAATAAGTACCAATGACAAACTCGTCCAATGATAAACTCGTTCGCATTTAGTTAGGCATATTAAAATCATTATTATTCTGTCTTATGGACCCAGCTACCGTTAAAAAAAACTAGTTAAGGCATTTGTTGGATTGTTCATGTTTTTTTTACACATGACATTTTAAGTATTTTAAGTATAAAAAAGTGCTATATGACATCTCGTTTCGTAGATTGGCGCTTAATCGCTGATCGCTTAAATGCTGATCTTGGGCGAGTACAAGTTTTTTCCCCAACTTCATCTTCTTCATATGCTGTCAGAAGCGGACCTCGTTAGAAAAAATGCAGGAAAAATTGCAAAACATTTTACATACTTACATGTACGAGTATAAAATATAATTATTATTGATGTGATGACCTTAGTAATGGGTGATTCTGAGATTTTTGTACAATCGAGAGGATCGTCATCTTTGCAAACGCACAATCGAGTCAAAATTTAGTTGCTATATGTTTTACGATTGCTTAGAATCAGTGATGTGTACAGGTGTTGACTTCAGCAAATCGCGCTATTACCAGACTAGTACAGAACAAGTTCTAAAAGAGACAGGGTTGATTCTCGTTCTATCCCAACGCAATGCTTTCAACTGCCTTTTTTTTTAACACGGCGATGTCCTACGAAGTGGAAATTATGCTTCTCTGCAGAATTTTGGAACGCGTTCTAAACTACTTCCTATATGGACAGTCCTGGCATAGTTCAAAAATCATTATTTCGGAGATAGTTTAAATGGAAGCACTTCAGGGCTAGTTCAAAAATGATCGAACCTTGGCCGCGCTTTACAAAAAATAAGCCGGTAGCTAGCAGAACTCTTAACATGCTGAATATAAATAAGGCATTCTATTATAAAATACAAAGTTTTTGAAAATTCACCAAACAAAATGTGGAATTATCTCCATTCGCCTACAAATTCCGAGTAATATTACTACTTTGGTTAAATGTACGTCCTTTTAACCAAGTTCTATTTGGTACTACCCAGCAAAAGACAGCAAAAAGGGGCATTATTATAAAGTGCAAAATTTTTTGTTGCTCTACCTTAAAGTAATGAAGTCACAATAATAAGCTATCCCGTTCTGCATCCGTTTAGAACCAGTTCTTAGCTAGTTGTGAGCTCTCTAGTACTAGACTGTCGTTTTTCGGGACTGTCCCCTATATTAGCTACAGGGTACGCTTTCCGGTAATTGGTTCATTTGTTTGAACTAATTTGATTGAGCACAAATAACAATCCATTTACAAAAACAGCGAGAGGAATCGTTGGTTATAAGTAGGTCAGTTATGTTTTGTTGTTTGTTTCAATGGATCACTACTCGCGATTGAGCTCAAACAATAGAGAAAATTGCCGAGAAAAAACGAGATGTTTGAGCAATCGACCTACCAATCACTAGATTACTTCTTAGTAATTAATTTTTTGTTGTTTGCTTTTCCGACAGGGTGGGTTTGCGATGTATTGTGGAACGAATTTCCGTCATCGCTTGTCAAGTTTGATTTGATTATTGTGGGACCTCCACTTGTTGTATAATTTTAGAAATTTTTACTTTTTTTTTTTTTTTTTTTTTCAGTATCTTGTTTCGTTCTCCGATACTGAAGATGGCACATAGACGAAACCGGTTTATAACCAAATCAAACTTGACAAGCGATGACGGAAATTCGTTTCACAATACATCACTTCTTAATAACAATAAATAGTTAAGGTCTACACAGTTTTCAGTTTTAGTTCAATTACAATTGAAATTAATCAATTTAATTCGATAGAAAGTATCTCCATAAAATCATTCGCCCTATGTGTATGCTATTTCTAACAACAAAAAGTAGTATAGATTTTAAGAAATTTTAAACTTCGTTTTCTGTCTAAGTATAAAATATAGTCTGATGATTCGCTTGCGCTCAATTTGCTAAATTTTTCATATTCCTATAATGGCAGTTCAAATTCATTTAAACGCCCGTCGAACATGCCAATTCAGATGTCAATAAGGCGACTAATCCCATTATAAAATCGGATTAATGCAACTAAAAATTAGTCATTTAATTTATGTTAAGCTACTTACATATATGTACATATATATTTCATTGCAGGTCTTTAGTTTGGTTTAAATTATTTTGCATGCTTCTCGTCTTCCAAAACGGTCATAACACCGGCAAGCAACACGATTTAAAAAAACTATACAATTACAATAGCCCATATAAGGAGTTAATTACAGTATATGAAGCAAAAAATTTAGAGTTTGGATTTCCAAATGAGAAGGAAAGACAAGCGGCGTTGCGTGATGGGCGTTATCAACCGTACACTCCGGTGCCCATAGATGTTGACGTCTACTATCCGCGTAATTATTTATGATTTTTTTTCTTAATAAAATATTGTTATATAATATTGTTTCGCTTTCAAACAGCAACTGGGTTACCTCCAATTATATTCGTAACAATACCACGTTTTGGCCAAGGTGTGCCCTACTCGGTGGCTTATTTAACGGACATTGTGCGTCCGGCAGGCAGAGAGCTGCAAGCGTATCCAAATTATGATTGGCATAAAACACATGGTAGAGATTGCGATGGCCTCACTTCAGTTTATCGAATACAGGTTGAGTTTTTTGCTTTCTTAAGAATAACACCCATTTATTACATTTTTGTGTTTATCTCAACAGATCGATTCCTGTGGCCAAATGTGGATTCTCGATAGTGGTGAAATTGAGTTCGTGCAATATTGTGCACCACAACTAGTCGTACTTAATGTAGTGAGCGGCAAGTTATTACATCGCTACCGCTTACCTACCGGCCAATACAAACCGACTATCAGTCGCTTCGTTACACCATACGTTGACATAGCCGATCCCGCACCGCACGGTGAATGCAAGAAAGCTTTCGTTTATATGGCTGACGCCAGCGGTTATGGCATTGTTGTTTACGATTTTGAAAAGGGTCAATCGTGGCGTATTGAAAATAAATTTACATATCCAGATCCTGATTTTGGTACACATACCGTAGCTGGCGAAAGTTTCGAACTATTGGATGGTACATTCGCTTTTGCTGCAACACCGCCTTCGCTGAAGGTCCGTCGTAATCTCTACTTTCATTCATTGTCGAATGATGCAGCCATGGCAATTCCATTGAATATTATCAACAACCAAACGTACTGGCTTAATGCGGACATCAGTACTGGTTTGAAACATTTCATATGTTTGGGAAAGCGTGGTATACAATGCACTGTGCCGGCGATTACCGAGAGTGGTGTATTGTTGTGTGGTCATTTGGCACCAATCGGTATATTCGGTTGGAATATACGCACACCATACAAACCCAATAATCGCGTGTTGTTGGCTGAGAATCCGCGAACATTGCAATTTGCTAGTGGCACGAAAGTGAAAAGAAATTTTTGGGGTAAGGAAGAGGTTTGGTTGCTCACAAATCGAATACAGCGAGCATTTATTGGTACTATGAATTTTAGTGAAATTAATTATCGTATTTTAAGATGTGGTGTAGATGAATTGTTAAGAGGTTCACCTTGTGTTGATGAATAAAGTATTATATTGTAAGTAGTTATGCTAAACAAATAGAATAAAAGAAAGATATTGGTCTGTAGTAGTAAAGGTAAGAGTTTGAGAGATTATGAGAAAAAATTAAGTCGAGTCTGCAGTTTACTCGCGGAAATTGCATTAGTGATTGAGAGCAAGGAACGTAAGCTGTAAGTAGCCGTCATTTTCAAATTCTCCCATGAAAACCTCAAGATCACCATTTTTGTTAAATAAAGTATCTACATATATACACGTATGTACATTAGAGCGTATGCCACGACCCCCCACTATTATTTCTTTTCGAAAACATTTTTGGAAAATTTTTAAATTTTTTTTTTTGGACGTGCTAGATGGTTAAAATATTCTAGAAAATTATTCGGTATAAAATTTCAGCAGGAGTCTCTTCAGAAAAATCTTTGTAAAATGAACCTAAAAGACCACAGGAAGCGAAAAACTTAAATTCCTCGGAATGTTAAATGTGTTTTATTTTCAGTTCTTCTGAAGCGATCGAAATACTTCTTTTGCAAAAGATTATTGATTTTTGACGACGGTTTATATGCAGCCAAAAAAAATTTCCACTATGGTGGTATAAATTAACACGTTGGCTGCCAGTGTATCACCGGTGATCACATCAGAAAACCACCTCCAGGTGCCAGTGTATCACCGGTGATACACGCCTAGGCGCTTAAAATTTAAACAACATTTTAAAATAAAAAAGCAGAAGTTCGCGGGGTCATCACAGCTTAAAAGCATGTTCAGATGCGTCGCCAGCATGGCTTTTACTCTAGGTAAAAAATCCCGTTATAATACAAAAAAGCAAAAGTAATTTTGTTCCTGGCACCTGTGAGTGGTTTTTTGTTGTGATCACCGGTGATACATTGGCAGCCAACGTGTTAAATACTGGGTGGAAATGACTCCAATGGCGCACATAGGGTTAATACAATTATAAAGTAAAAATCCTCCTTTCAAGCCAAAGAGATTGGTGTATCAAACTTAGAAATCGGACAATAAATACCGAAGATATGAAAAAATGAATTTTAGCGACATATAGCGGTGTCCAAGGCGAGACGGCCTAATGTATGTATATACATACATTGCCACAAAAATCAAAAAATTTCCGCTAATGAAGAGTTGAGATGTTCCTTTCCAGTACTGATTTACTATTCTTATTGGCTCATATACTATTATTAAAAAGGGAAAAAAATAAACAATTTCGGGACTAACATACCCAAAATCGAGTTTAAAAGCATCCACTTAACCTTTCAATGTCAACTCATTGCATTTTTAACGGCGGTCCGTAACCCTTTCATTGATATTCATTACAAACAACGATGAATGAACCGACTTGTGATTTATTTGTTCCGTATATATTGTTTGTTATTTCATTTACACCTTCCATTTGTCTTTCCAGCTAAACCATAAGACCCATGCAAGTGTGTGTGTGTTTTTTTTTTATTTACTCTAAGCCAATGTTGAATCACTTTTTGTCAAAAACGCCTTGTATACCTGTGCTACAGTAAATATTTTGTTCAATGGTCGTTAACTTAATCCAAAACATTTGTGTGGCAACCAACAGGCAAACAAAGTGAATTGAATTCTGAGTTAACTTGTGCGAAAGGTTCACTGTATCCCTGCCAAAAATATTGGAGTACTTGGTACATTTCTGCCACAGTCAACTAGCGATAAGCTTCTCTCATGTATTTAATCATTGGGCTAGTTCCACGCAGCTACACTATCGTATTTTGCTACGATCACCGATCGTTTTTTCACGATCATTGCTCGTTTTGGCGATCGCCCTACTGAATCACAACAGACTAGCCCAAAACCAGAAACATTTCATATAAAAAAATTGGTCCAATTAACATTGCGATGTCCTAGGAGAGGACAAGTTCCGTCATGCCCGTATAAGAGCTAAGAGTGGCCATGGTAAGTTAGTTTACAAACTAGTCTTATCAAGTGATCCGATCTCTCGATCGTATCAAACTAGTTTATAAACCAGCTACAGTAAACCAATTCATACACCATCTGTGCAGCATATGCAAAAACGTAAATTTCTTATTGTTAAATTATTTTATTTTAGTTTTGAATTACTCATTTAAAACCATTGTTTCAATGCCTTTCCTGCGTACATATGTATATCTAAGAGAAATCAGTAATTCAAAGCATATTTAAATGTGAGATAATTAGCAGTTTGTTATGTAGTCCTGTCCTAGCACATTGCAATGTTAATTGAAACAATTTTTTATATGAAATGTGGCACCTTTGGGACTACTTTATTGCCACAAGCGACTGGTTTATACATGCGTGTATGGATTAGTTTCGTTTTCTGCAGAGATGTTCTTATTTCTCTTTGATTATGTTAACCTGTTGCAGGCACTTGATTGTTGGAATGGTTGTTTGTTTGTTCTTTGCATCAAAACGGTCAACCTCTTGCACTCATATATCTTTAAAGTTTAATCATACAAACACGCATATACATATCTGTGCCCGCAAATCAAAGTAGCCTAACTCAAAATATGGTGAACGGAGAAAACTAAATTTTTTGTCAAAATTCAAACCATTGGACCAATTCGGATTTTTAAAAGGTGAAATAATGGATTTGTAGTGTTAGAGAAGGAATAGTTGTGAACCAGAAATCTTAAAGCAAGGTTAATTGCAAAAAATTGTCTTTTATAACTTAAGTGCTTTTATTGGATGCAATTTTTACGAAAAGCAGAATTAACTCTAGTTAAGTTCTTTTATTGTGTCGAATTCTTCCCAATAAGGTTTTTATTTCCATTTAACTCGAGTTAAGTGTTTTTAAGCGTAGACCTACGTTCGGGTCGAAAAAGACCCGAAACGACCATTTAAGTGGATATAACTAACAAAGTAGTGGAATTAGAAGTCTTAGAGTTTTTGTTTGAAATGAGTGAAATAAAATAAAAATCGTTTCGCTAATCATTGTTGTTTGGGCCTGAAAAAAAATAATCCATAATCCTACGCCGCGGATCGTTTTCAACCCGAACTGAATTTGCATTTTATTTTACCGAATACTGAAAAAGGCATGGTACTAGGGAAATCACCACAAGAAGCTTGGTTTATCCGGAAATGATTAATGAAGACTCCCAAGCGAGAGGTTCAAAGCTATAACAGCTGGAACCGCCGAAAAAAGGGGCGCGGTAGCACTAATGTTTGATAGAAAACAGCTGGTAATTGTGATGGAATCGACATATAGAGTCATGTGCAAAATACATATGTTTAGAAACCCAGTGATGAATCTTTATATTCGTTTCTTTTTTTTCGTTCAATTAAGGCATGTCTACAGCACACTCCAAATACGTATGACCAGGAACCAAAAACTTGTGATAAATTTTCTCAATGTTAGTATCACCTTGCATGAAGATTTAAAACATAGTACTAATAGAAGAGTTTTGGTTTTGGCCAGGACAGCAATCGCTATAAAAAACGACATGTTTAATATTGAATGGTAAACTATTTAAGTGTTTGAATAAGCACGATGCTATTCCATTGCCACCACAATTTGCAAGGGTCTCATGCCACATATAACACGTAGGTTGTCCGGAAACACAGTCATGTACAGTTAAATAAAAAGTGTATAAAGCGTTTATAAAAGAATATTCAGAAGATCGCAAAAAGGTGTAGGAAGGCATAGGCTAATCAGCACTATCTGACCCATGTCCGACTGACTATCGTTAAAAAATGAGTCCTTAATTGAGTTGTCGCTACTATAATCCATATTTAGAAGGTTTTCTTCCTCCATGTTACCAGGATCCATACCTTGTAAAACGCTACCCGATTAAAGTTTAATAACAATAATAACTAGCCGAAGACCTGAGTTGCCAGCTATATAAAAAAAATATCTGTTAGTTTCTAGCTTTTAAGCTTAACTATCAATATTAATAAATAAATAAATAAAAAAATAACAATAGTAATACACTGGCGATATTAAAACTCTGACGAGTTTTATTGCCGAGCTTCTCTCCCAATTCGAGGTGTGCTTCTTAACTATTGTTTTTCCTACAATTTGTGTGGACCTACAGTTTTATGCGAGCTCCGAACGGCGAATGCTTCTTTGTGAGGCCTTTTCATGGCAGAAATACACTCGGAGGGTATGCCGCCCACTACCGAGAGGTGACCGCTATTTATAAAAACCCAATAATTGGGTTTTACTCAATTAGAAAAATTTTTTGTGGTGTTTGTCCGGACTGGGTTAGAACCCAAGACCTCTGGTATAGCAGGCGAGCACTCTACGCACTGCACCTCAGCGGCCACATTAAAGTTTAATTGATGAAAAAAGGTGTTTTATGTATATAGTATATAATAATTAATTGAATTTCTATAATATATATCCTTGAAAAATCTCTTATCTCAGTTTATCATATCCACTTGCTTCCAACAAAAAAACCTAACTGAAGATAATAACGCACGAAATGAGAAAAGTATTCTAACAAAAAAACCTAACTCGAGATAGATTGTGTAAAAATAAAAAAAAAAATCACTTAAAATAACCTATTTCCACTTAGGCTATGAAAACAAAATTGACAAAAAAAAATTATAATTCCTAACTGAAGTTAGGTTTTTTTAATAAACTGAAAACGCAAATAAATACGTCCATGAAATACCCACATAACTCTAGTTAGGATGTTTTAATAAAACGATTTTTCATACAGTACTAGACTTAAGGGATTTGCTAAAAGATAAGTTGTTTTAACTGGTGCAAAATGTTTCTATCTGAGTTAGGATAATTTTTATATCTTAATAACTTTTTAAATATTACTCCAATTTAAATGGGGATAAGACAGATCGATGGGTTTTCCTCCAAAGATTAACACTATAACAATAACTCATTTTCGCATTATCTCGAGTTAGGCTACTTTAATTTGCGGGCACAGATATGTATGGATATATGTACAACCCCGTGCAAACGAATGTCTGGGGCACTCAACGTGAAAAGTCAAAAGGCAAAGGTACTACTATTGGTTTGAAGGCAACTGACCAAAAAAACATACAAACAGACTTATATGCATACACATGTATACATAGGTATGTACATACATACATATAACCAGCAAAAATTGGTAATCGCTTCTATTTCACTTCGTTGGCTTATTGTTGGTAAAGCCTTTCCTAATTTTCGTTTCGATTTCTCTTGTGTGTTCTTTGCTGGGTTTGACTGTTTGTCTGCATTTTTTTATGTTTACGTGTGTAAGAGGATATGTTCGCACTAAAGTTACCACTAAAAGTCATAAAAAATGAAATAGGTAAGTACGAGAAGCATCATTAAAAATTTTATGCGGTCAAGAGTGCTCACGAAGTGCCCTACGATTATTTTTTAGGCATGCATGTGGATTTATTTACACGTAGATATATACCTACTTGACTTTGTAATTTCCCAGCGGCATTGATTAGCTGGAAAACAGCACATTTTTCTTAGTTCTAAATTCTGAACTTTTCCTTTCGTTTTTGTAGGTATAAAGTTGGCGTTGAAAATCAGCTACCTAAAAACTGCCGAACGGGAAGTGCGAGTTTCTGTATGAAAAAGGCCTAAATACGCAGGAAGAACTTCCATAGTATATACATATTTCAATACAGCTAATGTTTGCACTGCATGTTCAGTTATTTTTTCAGGCAATAATTTTTGAACTCAGTTGCAGGGTATTTTTCATACTGAATATTTTACTGAATATCCATCTGCTTATCTGGAATACTGCTGTGTTATTCACACTTGACTTCACTTCAAATTATACTTTCTGATTTTTAATTTATCCGAAAATCAGTTCTCTTTAAGTTTTAAATCAAATTTTGTGTACCCTTTAGCTAATCGCTATCCACACTGTCATGCCCTTAATAGATGTATGTAGTATTTTCAGGTCAAAAGAAACCTTTTTCAAGTCAAGTGAAACCTTTTCCAATTGAGATGAAACTTTTTTCAACTGAAATAATATTGAATAAGGTTTCACTTGACTTGAAAAAGGTTTCACTTTACTTGAAAAAGTTTTCATTTGACCTGTAAATGCTATAGCGGTGAGCGTTAGTAAGACCTCGCTTTGAACATTTCCCGTAAATTCTGAAACACACAAAACTACTTGGAATTTAAATTGCTAAGTTTTATTTTAATATAAGAAATTTTAGTTTCTTTTAATAAGAAAACTAAATAATAATAAGAAATGTTAATTCAATTCCACAAACACTTAAGTATCACATCAATCGATATGCCGCAGCACATTTATGTAGCGCAACGCAGCACAACCATTGTTGCTGCCGCTTGTCTGCAGAATTTCGTATGCATTCAAGATGAAATGGTTTATGCTGTTGGCATCCATAGACGTTTGGACGCATAAAAGGTTATTTTTTTTGTTGGCTAATTAGAGTTGGTTAGCGCCTACACTACAGCCAACAACAACAACAAACTCACGTAAAAACGTTATGGATACATATACATACATACATATGTACATACATAAGATTTACTTGTTTGTTTTCATTTTACTGGAAAGTGGCATTTGAAGATGAGGATGCTGTATGATGCCGCCGCATGCATGCCATTATCATTCTAGGCATTCAGTCAGTTTTTAGAGACGCGTCAGTGTAGAACTCAAACGCTAAAATAATTTTGCATTCTACCTGTTTTGCATTCGGTTTTTGTGCACAAATATTTATGTATATCTCCTTTATTCCAAAGTCATTTATGTGAACACAAAATTTTTGTGTGAGACTAGAAAATGTGGTTGCTCTATTGTGTTTGTACATATTTTTTGCTCCATATGTTTATGGCTGTAAGCATTGCGGCCAATGATGATGTTAAGCCGGTGCTGCGTAGAAAAGAATTTGTTACACTTCATAAATGGACTGAATTACAATTAACACTGCCGGCAGAGTATCAACAGCCATCGAAATTGGATGCAATGCATTATGCACAGGATAAGCTGCTGCCAGTGGATGTTGATGTAGAATATGGTGGTAAGTTGAATAGAAATGGGTGGGAGTATGATTTTTCCAGATTATTGAACCATGTACATATGTATGTATGTCTCCTTACTTTAGATGATGGTTATCACCGCACCTTCCTCACCATACCACGTTTAAGCCATGGAGTATTGTACTCGCTGGCCGTGGTGGCTGATAGCGACAATTCGACGTTGCTGAATCCACATTTGGTTGCGTATCCCAGCTATGATTGGCACTCGAGTTTTGGACATAATTGCAGTGCAATTACATCGGCAATTAGAACTTTTGTAAGTACACTCAAAAAAAAAAATTACTCAGATTATGGAAAAATGGGAATGATTCGGCGCTAAAGACATATTTCCATATTTTGATGTACAATTTTCTTTAAAACGTGGTTTTTATTCCTTGATTTGAAGAAAATCGTAAATCAAAATATGGAAATATGTCTTTAGCGCCGAATCATTCCCACTTTTCCATAATCTGAGTAAGTTGTTTTTTCAGTGTAGGATGCTGTATGCAGCTAAGTACATACATATGCATATATTTTTGTGCATTTATGTACATATATTTCTCAGAGAATCGTATAGGTATTGCAGTAAGAGTAAAGTAAAGTCCTCTCCTCAGATTTTGGCTAGTTATTCTGCCATGTCACTACTCCCCCATATATGTATGTATATGCATACATATCGTCGCTCCGGAAGAAGAAAGACGCATGTCAGTAATTTGCCGACGAAAATAGGCGCATTAAAAATATGTCGGGGAAGAAAGACGCTTTACAAAACATGTCGACGAAGATAGACGCATTAAAAAATATTTCGACGAACAGAGACGCATTATAAAATATTTCGACGAAGAAAGACGCATCGAATCGAATACGTCTTTCTTTCCTAAAATATATTTAAATGCGTCTTTCTTTGTAGTAAAAAAAAAATAAAGCGTCTTTCTTCGTTATCAAAAAAAAAAATAGTCTTTCTTTCGAAAAATATTTTTAATGCGTCTTTCTTTGAAACAGTTTGCATCTTTTTTCTTCTACAGCGACGATATGTATGTGGCTATGTAAAAAGTGATTTTCTTTTGCTAACGACCATGAAACAAACGCTCCAACTTGCTAAACAAGTACTTGCAACCCTGGTGTCATAAATGTTGTGAATGATAAAAATAAATAAATAGGTATGTATGTAGATTAATAAATTTTTGCATAAAATACGTAAATACAGATATATATTTTCATATAGTCAACCAAAAAAAAAGTTAAAACAAACAAAATGAGTTTAATTATGCACTTTCAAGTGCTATTCACAATAGCTTCATTCGACAAAGTCGGTTCGCTTAACCAATCCAACTACCGTTGTTTTTGTTGTTACTTTCCATTTTAGCTGCATTTGTTTAGTCAAAACTTAGAGAGTTGCGAAAAAACAACCACTGGTATAAAAAAATCTGAACATTATACGTTCGTTAAATTAAAGGAATTGAAAAAAAGTGTTAACGAAAGGTGTTTAGTTTTGGATAGTTTCGAAATGGACAAGATATCTATCGACAACAATTTTAAACAGTAACAATAGAAAAAATTGGCATAATCAGTTACGACCAGTTTAATGAGTAGCTGGCATACTCTATAAAGGTCTCTTAGGTTGTCTAACATTTTGTATGAAAACTGTCAGCTAAGAGAGCAGAGTCCAGTATAAGCAGGCAGAGAAGTGCGCAAAAAACCACACATATTATTCGCCAAGTAAGCTAGTGCGTTTTCGAACTTGCTTGCAAAAGAAATCGGCTAATACATATAACCCTCATCACCTTGACACTAAGTCCTTCACGTTCTCTTCTTTTCACAGATCGATAACTGTTGGCGCTTATGGGTACTTGATTTGGGCCAAATCAATGGCATTCAATATTGTGCTCCTCAAATACTCGCCTTCGATTTGGTCACCGATCAGCTGATTCATCGTTACATCATTCCAGCATCACAATATACACCAGGCATATCGATATTCACCGCTTTGGTTGTAGATGCCGAAGTTATGTCATCAAAGATGGAATGTGGTGAAACCATGGTGTATATTGCTGATCCATGGGGTTATGGATTAATCGTTTACAATATCAGTGCCAGTCAATCGTGGCGCATACAAAATCAACATATGAAACCAGAGCAATTGGTGCAGGAGAAAACGGGCAGTAGCGGCATTTTTACAGTGAGCTTAAGTCCGCGGCAACAGGATAAAGGTAAACGAAAATTAAAAAAGGTTTATGTTTATCAATTTCCAAATATAAGATAATCGGTTCCCTTTGATTTGTAATTTGATTTTTTCCTCTAACTTTTAGCTGATCGTCATCTATACTTTCATGCCCTTAATAGCTTTCTGGAAGTGAGTGTGCCATTACATCTCGTTCACAACGCCTCTCTCTGGACATTTCCACAGAATTCCGAAACACGCAAAGCGCTTTCCAATCAATTTAGAATAATCGGAAGTCGAGGTATACAATGTGAATCCGAGGCCATGGATAGTGATGGTAATTTATATTGTAGTTTGATTAGTTCAAATGCTTTGATCGCGTGGAAGGAGGATACTGATTATGATTCGGATCATTTAAAGGTAAGTGAAAAAGTGCAACATATGAGTAAATATCGCTCAAAGTCAACAGTGTTATATGCAATGGTTAATTGATAGTATGTATTCATTTTCGATAAGTTCTTAAAATGTGTTGCAATAATAAAGGATAGAATGCATTTATTTTTGACCAGATCTCTCGAACTATTATTATTAGGACATAAGATTCTATTCTCTGAGGAGAAGAGAGCAAACGGAGATTTTATGAATTTCCATATATGTATAAATAATATTCTATGACTCAACAGAAATTTATCAATTCCATTATTCCAGGTGGTAGCCTACAATCCAGATAAACTACGATTTGTCACTGGGCTAAAAGTGAATCATAACAATTTTGATGAAGACGAACTTTGGGCACTGAGCAGTAATCCTGAGGTAAGTGGCTCACAAAACAGATAAAGACGAAATGCTTCTCATGTGTTCTTCTTTCCTTTCATTGTTTTAGCTTTTTGTTGGTGGAAATGTTCTGAGAGATGATACAAAATTCCAGATTATTGGTTGTCGAGTCAAAAACTTGCTGGAAAATGAACCTTGCTCTGTCGTAATAAAACATTTACAAAAAGTGTGAAGGCAATAGCCAACTTCTTTGCCAAAAGCATGAATATGCAAAAATGAACAAGTTGGAAAATCAATAAGTGAAAAGCAAATTTCAATATTCATGCTTTTGGCCAGGGCACGACGATACTAAAACAATAAAATTTAATCAAGCCAGTTTAATTATAATTACCAAGAAAAATAAAAAACCATTTATCTTTTGTCATTTGTATGTTTAGAGTCAAAGGGAATATGAAATGAATTATGTAATGATTTGTTAGCGTTGATGTAATATAATTCCTTGCTCTTCTGGTAAATACGATTTCGATGAACGAGAACTTATTATTGTCGCAGTTAAATAATCGCTCTGATTGCCAAGCTTAAACGAGCTCATTATTATTATTAAGTTCTTCCTATAACATTTTTAATTAATAACTTACACTCCAAGTTCTACCTTTTAAACGCTATTTTTATACCGGAAGAAACATACTATATTCAAATCTAACAACTAAAATTAGGTATATAGTACTTAGCGACATCTGGTGGGTTTACTGCATGTATTCACAATAGACACATTGGCATAACTTCCGGCTGTCAAAAACACTTTACGCAGTCGAATTGCAGCTCTGCGAACAGCTGATCCAAAAATGTCAATACAGCAAAAAAAAGAACAAATTTATACGCAAGTTTTAATTAAATTTTGTACAGCAAATTTTTAACTTTACTAACATTCCAAAGCAACGAAGCTAATTGTTAAGTATAAAAGAAATGGGTATGACAAATTTACAACGCTGGCTTTTGTATATTGGACTATTTGCGATACCCTATGTAGCGATAGTGGCCGGCATTGTGCGAGCGCCAGGACTTAAAAAATGGGAATTGGAAATCCAACTATTGCCACTTGTTTTGCTCGTTCTGTTTGGGGTAAGTTTTAGAAACATATATTTCCAAAATAAATATAAAATCAATTTGCCATTTACCACGTTTCTTCAAGGCGTATTCCGCAACAGTTGTACTGTATCGCACCTTAACGTTTAACGACTGCCCGGAAGCCGCCAAAGAGTTGCAGCAGCAAATAGAAGAGGCACGCAAGGATTTAATAGCAAAAGGATTTGTATTTCGAGACTGAATTTTTTAGTTGTTGTTGTAGTTACTTTCACGTTATGTAAAAAAATAAATGAATTTGTAATTATACGTAAGAAAACGGAAACTAAATTGTGGCTGCATACATACATATATGTATATTAAAGTTATAGTGAAAAGTAGAAAGAAAGATTATGAAAGCGTATGATTTGCAGGTATTTTACCACAAAAGAGCGAGAGGATCAGAGGATGTGAGCGAGAAAGAAGACTAGCTATTTGTAGGAATCCGCACACAGAATTTGTCTGGGTAATTTCCTAGAATGTGTCAAAATCTCTGAAGAAGAGGAAGAAATTGTAAACAGTGTTGCCACAACCTCAAAAAATTTGGTATCACAAATTGATACATTCATCGTTTTTTCGTATCACCGAAAAATGTTTGCAAAAAAAAATAAAAATTAATAAAATATGCTGCTTTTTTAGGTTCTAACCCGTTTCACAATTTGATACCTACATGCTTTTTTCGTATCACCGAAAAATTTTTGAGAAAAAAATTAAAATTAATAAAGTAAGCTACTTTCGCGGTTTTAACGATATCGTTTTTTTTTTTTAATAATATAAAAAATATAAAGATCATGCTTAAATTTTACATGAAAATAAATATGAATACTTGTTACTGTACCGAGTAATATAAAAGTTCTATAAAATGCAATGGGTCAAACGAGCTGGGTGATCTAGTTGCTAGAGCTGATTCTGCAATTGAATTGGAGTCATAGAATCAGTTCTTAAATATTTGTCGCGCTGCTCTCCTTTAAGACAAAATGCCTGCTATGGGCAGTGGTCCTACCAAAAGTTTGATAAAAATAAAATTTTTTCTAAGCCGAAATAAAATTTATCTACGTATCATTCATATGTAATTGTGCTTAGTTGTTTTTCTTGATAAATTTAAGTACTCCCTGATGAAGACGATGAAGTAGTTCCACGCAGGATTACTGTGGGGGGGTACGTAGATTTTGCCCCAGAAAGAGGATTATGTGGTCTTATCAACCAGTTATGCACTAAAATAAAGGTATTTTGAAAATACAAATATTTATATTTCGAAAACAATCGGCCTCCGGACTATTTCGACTTCAGATATAGGATCGGAGGACGGTGCAGCGCCCCTTTTATAAACGGTTTTACGCCCCCCTGGATCGGTAAAGGAAAGCGTGACCACGAGAAAAACATAAAGGCATCAATTTGTGATACCAAAATTTTTGAGGTTGTGGCAACACTGTTCCTAAGCGTCATTTTTGACACTAAATAGCATTTCGCCCAAATGCGTTTGTTGAACTTTTCCTATTATTTTGAGTTTGACATAAAATAGCATTCTACCCAAAATCTCAACATACAGACCTTATGTAAAACAGGAGTTTAAAAAAAACGCACATGAAAGAAGATTACTGGTAGTAAATTATACATATCGACCCCTTTGTGCGACTTTATCGTAACGGACAAAAGCAAATTTTACAGGGGAGCATTTTTTTCGTTTTTTTACTACTTTTTATTGGTATTTTGAAACGAAATTGAACACGCGATCAGGTAATTAATTCATATACTGAACCTGATAATTTTTTTCTTGAAAAAATGTGCAGTTTGCGAAAAAATCATAATTTTGTCCCTTACGATAATTTTCGCTCTCAATTTTTTATGAGTTTGTTTGAATAAATGTCCCTTACGATAATATTTAAAAAGGGTTTGTATGACAAATACAAGTGTTTTATTCCATACTTTTGTGTTTTTAATGATGGGGTCATGGTAATATAGTGAGTAGTGTACTCGTCCTCCATTCTAAAGTTTCCACGTTCGATTCCCGGCAGACCAGGGACCGATCTATTGGGAAAATTGGTTTTTATAATCGTACGTTTGTTGGAAATTTGGTAAATAGGTAGATTATTTCCTGTATTGTGACGGAACAATGGAACGAGTGTAGGGAGAGGTAAATGAGCAGGGAGAAGGAGAGGTAAATGGAAATATAAAAATTTTACATTATTCCGATAAATAAATGGTTGGACAGGGCAACATCTGTCGGCGTTTCTAGTCTACAATTTAAAACTACACATCGAACGTGAATTTGAACCAGCGACTCCCAATTAGTAAATGTCAGAAAACCCTCCAAAAACAAATTACATTAGCAGATGCCGTTTAAAGGCGCCACAAGAACAGAGAATACTATTGTTTTTTTTTCTAAATAAGTAAGTATTTGTATCGCTAGTTTTCATTATTTTACATGCAAGTGGGGCATTCTCTTATTTCCATAAATTACTATACAGAAAAAAATTTCATTCAACTCAGTCAAACCGTTTTCGCGATAGTTTACAAAGGAATTAATAAAATTAGGTTATGTAGAAATCCCTCTGAGCAATATTTTAATTGAAATACGTCGTAAAATACCATTCATTTGATGCCCATATTAGCACATCTAATTTTTTTTAGTTCCAAAAAGGTGGCAGAATTGGAAAAACATCCCCAGTGGCAGCACGTGGATTGAATATCTTAAAATTAAGCATACTATCTATAAAACGAATTTCATCCAAATCGGTTCAGCCGTTCCCGAGATAGTAGTGGATAGAGAAGTATATAAATAAACTAATATATGTACATTAGATGAGTTTTTTTTTAGATATTCTCTCCGGCACCGGAATATGAAAATAGGATGTTTTAGAGTGAGTAAACTGAAAAAAAAATTTCACTTTTCCAAAAACTGGATGGAGCTACACCAAAAACCGCGCAAATTCCCAGAATTTCAAGGTATGTTTAGATTTATGTCTGAAAAAAGTTAGGATTTTGCACAAGAAAAAAATTGATACCCACCCATACGAAGATTTAACCGCTAAATCGAATGGCATATTCAGTTTTTTGGTACACTACCCAGGGAAGGTAATAACGCGGCCTAAAGTGACCATTTTCTTTTTTTTCTCATGAATCTTCAACTTCTTGCCCTATACTCTTCCCGAAAGCGAACGTTATTTTTTAACTAAATCACACGGTAGGCTGCGTTATTTAATGCGCTTTCCAGAAATGTATAGCTATTAAATATCGAATAATATTTGGATGAGTTCATCAAGTTTAAGTGAAGTAAAGTCGGGTATAAAAGGGTAACATACCTTAAAATTTCTCAATTTTTTTTTAAATTTTGCTCTTGAAGACGGTTTTTTGGGTTATTAGTGATTGTTTTATTTTGTTGGATAACTCCACAAATGTAAAAAAAAATTTGGAAGATCGAGACCGTGGATAGCGGAAAAAACCGTGGCCCCGGATGGCGCCAAAATATTATTGGGCAATATTGGTATCAAATTAAAGGTCTTAACTAGGGCTTGCATATGGAACTTATTACATGCCAATTTCTTAACCAATTTCTGATATACTGGCGAATAAGTGGTCCAGGATGACTACAGAATATTTGAAAGGATATCGGCGACATTTGAGTCTAATTTTTGACTTATATGTGTCGAAACGGCGGACACAGCAAAATGGATTGACTTTACATTAAAGTCCTAGGTAAAATCTTTATTTTGATACCCATATTGCCCACAAATGTTTTGGCACCATCCGGCTCAACTTTTTGTCCGTTATCCGCGGTCTCGGCCTTTCTATTTTTTTGCATTTGTGGAGTTATCCATCCACATAAAACTATCACTTAAAACCCAAAAAACCGCCTTCAAGAGCAAAATTGTTAAAAAATTTAAGAAATTTTAAGATATGTTACCCTTTTATACCCGACTTTACTTCATTTAAACTTGATGAACTCATCCAAATTTTATTCGATTTTTAATAGCTATACATTTCTGGAAAGCGCATTAAATAACGCAGCTTACCGTGTGATTTAGTTAAAAAATAACGTTCGCTTTCGGGAAGAGTATAGGGCAAGAAGTTGAAGATTCATGAGAAAAAAAAGAAAATGGTCACTTTAGGCCGCGTTATTACCTTCCCTGGGTAGTGTACCAAAAAACTGAATATGCCATTCGATTTAGCGGTTAATTCTTCGTATGGGTGGGTATCAATTTTTTTTCTTGTGCAAAATCCTAACTTTTTTCAGACATAAATCTAAACATACCTTGAAATTCTGGGAATTTTCGCGGTTTCCAGTTTTTGGAAAAGTGAAATTTTTTTTCAGTTTACTTACTCTAAAACATCCTATTTTCATATTCCGGTGCCGGAGGGTGGATCTGAGAAGGTTTAAAGAATCCCATACAAAAAAAAACTCATCTAATGTACATACAAATATACATACAAGAATAACTCTTTTAAGGTTATAAGATAATCCAAACATAATCATGGTACTATGGCTACATTACGCTTACAATCCCCTTCATATTCTATTTTAACTTTCAAAATAAATAGTACATAAAATTATTTGCTAGCTATATTTAAAATATTTTTTATATGGGCGATACGATAAATTCGAGCTCAAGAAAAAGGTGTGGATTGTCCCTTACGATAAAAAATAAAGCCAATTTTTGGCACAACTATAAGGATTTCAGCTATAATATTTTACCAGGTGATGCGCTGACGAATGTAGATTAAACTTGCATCATAAAGTGAAATTCCAGAAAATGACCGTTACGATAAAATCGCGCAAAGGGGTCGATATATTCCTTTTAAACTCGGGCTTTAATCACATCAAATGTAAGTATGTACTGTTATTTTTGATATAAGCTATTCTTCCAAATGAAGAGAGATAAAGTAGCCTAATATACATAGGTTCATCGAATTAGAAAGCGCCATGCTATGCTTAAAGAATTTAAGATATAAAACCCCCCAGAAATGCATGTACATACATACATACATACATACACATTTTGTAATACGCGCATTTCCGGTTTCGAGAATTTATTATTACACTTCCGCCCATTGTTTTGGAATTTTCAGAAAAAACACCTGCACGCCAAACCTACCCCCGTTGGTGTGATGGAATCATATTCACGCGATTACTTCGTTTTAAATATGCTTATATACCTACATATGTATATTTTTGTACATCAATATCTACTATATACAAATATGTATGTACATATGTATAACAATTATTTTCCAATTAAAAAAGATGAAGTATTAAAATATGATTTGAAGTTCGCTCTCTCTGCTGTACTTATTAAAATTATTAAAGAAAATCATTCCCTGGAGGAGTTATGAAGGAGGCTTCATCCGACTTCATACGAACTGACTTCTTCCACCTCTTCAAAACGTACATATGCCACCTCTATGAATCATTCACTGCATTTCTTGAACAAACCTCGTACTGATCAACTGGTTTTCAACGTTACCGTCACTCTTTTGTACGTACATTATATACAAACATATGTATACTAGGGTAGTCCTTAAATCCAAACATTTTTCAGCCTCCCCATAAATCCGTTAAAGCACGGCCAAAGATATTACATATATAGACTTTGGTACCGATCGGAGATGGATAAAGGGTGTCGCACAGGGGTCAAAGTTCACATTACCATATGAAGACCCAAACAATTAATTTTTATTTTTGTTAGCTCTAATACCCAAAATCGATACAGCTGTATCATATAAATTTTTGTACCGATCCGAGGCGGTTAAGGGGTGTCTCAGAGGGCTCAAATTCCATATTACCATGTGCGACACCCCTTAACCGTCTCGGATCGGTACAAAAATGTATATCGACGGCTGAGAATAAGATCGCCCTATTTCAAAAATTGTTTCAAAAACGCCCTATTCCAAAATTTTTTTGAATAACGTCCTCTTTCAGATTTTGCTTCAAAAACGCCCTATTTCAGAATTTGTTTCAATAACGCCCTATTTCAGAATTTGTTTCAATAACGTCCTATTTCAGACAATTATTCAAAAACGTTCTATTTCAGAGAAATATATATGGATTTTTCTCTGAAATAGAGTTTTTGAAGCAAAATCTGAAATAGGACGTTATTCAAACAATTTTTGGAATAGGGAGTTTTTGAAACAATTTTTTAAATAGGGCGATCTTATTCTCAGCCGTCGATATGTGGTACCTTCGATTACATTAGCATCTACCTAGGGGTGAGGTTGTGGAAATATGCTATACAATTTGTATTCATACATTTGGGGACCAACCTAATATATATAAATGCCCTCACGGAAAAAAAAAGTTAGTTGCAAAAATAAATATATTAAAAAGTGATTTATATTCAACTAATTTTAAAGTAGCTTTAAACAAATGCAGCGCGGGACAGTTTCTTGTATATGTACATATTTATATGTAAACACATGTTTTCAGATCTAAGTATGCCAAGATTGTTTTTTCCTTTTTTTGGTTACCGTTTTTCAGCTTCACTTCCCATTAAACACTGAAAACGAAATTCTCAAACGGAGAAAATATTGTTTCATATTTATCATTTGAAAATTAAGATAAATTCAATTGTTTCTCAAATATTGTTTATCAACTTGAGAACAATTTGCGAAATTTGAGGAAAATTTGCTTCGCATTTTTACCATTTCTTGAATTTCGACATCAAATGCTGGATTAAGTTATTTATATTAAACTACAAGTAAAGTAGTTGAAAAGAAACTCAAGATAAAGTTATTTATTGTAAACTACTAGTAAAGTAGTTGAAAACAAATGCAGGATAGGGCAATTGACTGCTTGCTATGACATCGCCGTGTTAAAAAAGTCAGTTCATTGCAAAGGAAAAAGTCACATTTTCAATTAGTTGTTATTGAAAATAAAGTAGTTTATAAAGTGATTTAAAATTAATTAAATTTCCTACAGGGTGGTATCGTGAAACATATGTATGTACATATTTAATATCTTTTCATTTAATGAGTGAAACCACTCAAAGCATAGCCGCCACTCAAAGCCAATCCAAACCCAACCACAAGCCCCAACCCGAGTCAAGTTAAATTGCCAAGCCACAAAATGACCGGTTAAAAAATCCACACTCAAAATACAAAAAGCTAAAAGCCCTAACTGCGCTAAGCGGCATCGAACTCGCAACGTTTGTAAGCAGTTGAATATTAGGCGTTGCCCGAAACAAACATAGTCAGCAAAACGATCTCGCTTCAAAGTGTGACTTGTCTGTGTTTTACATACATACATATATTAACCGAAACAAAGAAAAACAACAAAAACAAAGAAATTTTTTGGTGTCAGCAATATTTTTGTATAAAATTACCACCATTTGAATTGCATTGAACCCGGATTTGATTTGACGGTGTCACTTTTTCGGCGAAATTGTTATACAGTTGTACATATCCATAAAAAAATATACGGGAAGACACTGTGTGTTATTTTATAAATTGGTAAATTAAGAATTAAAATCAATCATGAATCAGAACGTGGTCGGATTATTCTTGGTGCTGATTGCAGCTGCCAATGCAGTTAAGGTGAAGATTATTTATTAATGTCATGTGATGACGAAGAGTAGTATCTACATACATACATAAGTATTTGTAGTAATATGTTAAGTTTTTCATATTATCCCAGCCAGCAAAATCATCGTAAACGAGCTTGTAAACGGATGTTTTCTCGAAGAAAACTCTAATGTTTATGATATCCGTTTACGATTCGCCTACGAATACTGTTTCGCTTTAAAATGTTCAGTGCCTACGAGTGTCGTAAATGTATCGAAAAAGCACTCGTATATGAATCTTTTTACGTCCGTTTTTTTTATCGTAAATGTAGAAATTTTACAAACATACATACTTACTTTTAAAATATTGAGTTTGAAATTTTTCGTTTTCTTTTTTTTTTTGACATGATAGAAAAAAGTTTATTTTGTTATTGTTTTCTTATTCGAGAATAGCTCGTAAATCGCAATGTTCGTAAAATGTACGGTACCTTGCTGGCTGGGATATCGCACACTAAATCAAAAAGCGTTACAACTCAAAATTCAAAAATTTTCAGGAGAGGCAAAAAACTTTTTAATTTTTATAGGCAATGATATGGGAACAGGCTACGTATAATAGTTATTTCTCAGTTAAAAAATACTCTGATCGAAAAGATTTTTTGGCAGCCGCTAGAGATATATTCTGTGTACCAGTTTATGGAAAAAACCCGATTTCGAAAAATTTTGAGTTGTAACGCTTTTTGATTTAGCATTGGCGTAGTAACGGGGGGGGTTTTGGGGACAAAACCCCCCCCGAAAGATTCGTTTTGTATAAAATTCATCTGACCATAAAACCACCTTTAACTAAGAGATGATTTACAGGAAAAAATCAATGAGAATATTAATTTCTCGAAATTGGTAATTCGAAATTTAGCGCTTTTTCACGAAGTATTATTTATAATTGTAGCGTTAGTTGAGCTGTAGGAAAGTGCAAGAACCGCAGGAATTTTATCACAATTTACATTCTTTGTACCCATACTCGCTCTTTTGTGGTAAAATTCCTACGGTTCCTGCACTTTCCTACGGCTCAACAAACGCTACAATTACACTACTCGACAAATTTTGATCAACTTTAACCACCAAAAATGAAATAACCAGACCCAGTTTTTGAGGTATTGGTAAAAACGTGGAAAAAGCCATATATGCAAACATTGCATCACATAAGTGCATCAAAAAGTTGTATTAGACATCGTGGCGATTTGATATCTAGGAGGAGCTGGTATAGGGAGCTCCAACAGACATTTTTTGCCTTCACACTCCAAAATTGGTCAAGTAGTTTGGTTACAAAAACAAAAATAATGAAAAAAATTTGAAAAAAAATCGAATTTTTTTAAAGAAATTTCAGATTCGACTGTCCTAAAATCAGAAAAAATCTTAATAATTTCCCTACAAGCTTAGGTGCTGAAAGTGATGAAAATTGTGAGAGATTTCATCAGGACTTAATAGTTTTTGAATGGTGATATCAAGGGTCTTGGTACGAGTATATGATGGGAGACTATTTTTTGGACAATCATACGTGTAACAAATGCAGAAAATCACAAAAGAGTAGTCAAAAGTACTTACTCACATCGCTCATTATTTATCAATAGCGAAATATGGATATTTTTTTATTCAATTAATTTTTTTCCTATTAATCGCTGTTTTGAGAGATATTGTGCACTTCAAAACACGTAATAAATGGAATAAAATAATCTTAAGTATTACTCCTTAATAAAGTTTTATGAATAAACCCAATTTTGTTGTTGAAATTTTACTCTTCCGGAAATGCATATTATTCTTTGTGCAAAATTTCATTCCTTTATGACTTCTAGTTACGCCGATGATATCGACATCATTGGCACTAACACTCGCGCCGTATGTTCTGCCTTCTCCAAGCTGGATAAAGAGGCTAAGAAAATGGGTTTGGCGGTTAACGAGGACAAGACGAAGTACCTCCTGTCATCACACAAAGAAACAGCACGCCTTGGCAGCCACGTCAATGTTGATAGCTACAAATTCGAAACTGTTGAGGACTTCGTCTATCTGGGAACCAGCATTAACACCAAGAATGATGTCAGCACGGAGATCCAACGAAGAATCACGCTTGCCAATAAATGCTACTTCGGACTAAGTAGGCAACTGAAAAGTAAAGTCCTCTCTCGACAAACAAAAATCACACTCTACAGGACGCTCATCGTTCCAGTCCTCATGTACGGCGCACAAGCATGGACAATTTCAAAATCAGATGAGATGGCACTTGGAGTATTCGAGAGAAAAGTTCTTCGTAAGATTTATGGACCTTTGCGCGTTGGCGTGGGCGAGTATCGACGGAGATTTAACGATGAGCTGTACGAGCTTTACACAGACATCGACATTGTTCAGCGAATAAAGATCCAGCGGCTGCGTTGGGCAGGTCATGTCGTGAGAATGGACGAAGGCGCTCCGGCCAAGAAAGCATTTCTATCGAAACCCGCTGAACGCAAAAGAAAAGGGAGACCTCCTCTGCGTTGGGAAAATCAGGTGGACAGCGATGCTGCCTCCCTAGGTGTTCCCAAGTGGCGCCATGCTGCACGAAACAGAAGCAATTGGCGCGCTCTGTTGGACGCGGCCAGAATCGTCTAGACGGTTAACCATTTCGAACCTCCTGGTACACCATATGTACCACTAAATTTTATTATGGGTTAACTCCTAAAGTTTGCACTCAAACTTGAAAAGAATATACTCGGACGAAGCCTGCTGGTTTTTCTAATGGTACATATAAAAAGGAGCTCATTCGCGCTCACAGTTTACACACAGCTTTGAGTGAAACAGCGAAGCATGCGAACGCGTACATTTTTTGCAAGTATTAGTTATTCAAAACAAAGTGCAAAGTAGTAAAAAATATATAACAGATAAAGATATTGACTTCGTTTATGAGGATAAGTATTGATAATGACAAATTTTGGATATTTATTATTGTATATTTTGAGTTTTACAAAACTGGTACGTCACGGTAGGCAGGAAGCGACGATAGGTTGCATGAAAATGTCGAGAAAAAATGAAAGTGGGGTTGTGTTATGTGATGTTTATAGATGGAACATCCGTTGAAATTAAAATCCGAGCTGCTCCTTTTTCAAGGATATCCACATTTTTTGTTTTTTTTGAAAGGATCAAATATTGAGAAAATCGAAAATTCGCCACCGTCCAAATTTTTCCGATTTCAATACATTATTTGGTCGCTAAGGGATACAAAAAAAGGTATTAAAAAGAAAAATGGACACCTGTAGTGGAAAAATCCAATGTGAACAGGACCTAAAGGATAACCACTGAAATATAAAATAACACAAAAAGTACCCACTTTAATTTGCGTATAACTCCTAACATGTTAACTCTACGTGAAAATTCCTTATAATATGTTTCATTCAGAATAAATAAAGGAATATTTCTTTGATATACAATTTTGATGTACCTGCAGTGGTTAATGCACTTTGGTCCATCTAAAGTGAAAATTTCAAAAAAAGTACGTTTTTTTTATGGTGCTATTTTAAGTTCAAATATTTTTCTAGTTTATGTAAATATTTTAATCTAATGATCCAATTCTCATTCTTACATATCTATACGTTAATATTAAAAAGAATTGGAGCTGAAATACGCGCTAGCTGTGCACGGTGGGCGGTAAGCAACAATAGGTTGCATGAAAATATCGAAAAAACGATCGCCGGCTAAACACTTACGTAAACTGATATTCTAATATACTTCATAAACACACAGCAAGCGTGAATAAAATCTCCAACATTTTTTTTAAACGAAAATTAGTACCAGCACACAGCTAGGCACATATTCGTTGGGCCATCGTTTTTACGATATTCCCATGCAACCTATTGTTGCTTCCCGCCCACCGTGCACAGCTAGCGCGTATCTCAGCTCTAACTCTTTTTTAGTATTAACGTAGAGATGTGTAGGAATGAGAGTTGGATCATTAGATTAAAATATTTATATAAACTAGAAAAATATTTGAACTTAAAATAGCACCATAAAAAAAACGTACTTTTTTTGAAATTTTCACTTTAGATGCACAAAAGTACATTAAGCACTGCAGGTACATCAAAATTGTATATTAAAGAAATATTTCTTTATTTATTCTGAATGAAACATATAATAAGAAATTTTCACGTAGAGTTAACATTTTAGGAGTTATACGCAAATTAAAGTGGGTACTTTTTGTGTTATTTTATATTTCAGTGGTTATCCTTTAGGTCCTGTTCACATTGGATTTTTCCACTACAGGTGTCCTGTTTTCTTTTTAATACCTTTTTTTGTATCCCTTAGCGACCAAATAATGTATTGAAATCGGAAAAATTTGGACGGTGGCGAATATTCGATTTCCTCAATATTTGATCCTTTCAAAAAAAACAAAAAATGTGGATATCCTTGAAAAAGGAGCAGCTCGGATTTTAATTTCAACGGATGTTTCATCTATAAACATCACATAACACAACCCCACTTTCCTTTTTTCTCGACATTTTCATGCAACCTATCGTCGCTTCCTGCCTACCGTGACGTATACGTACCAGCAGTCCTTTATGCTGGTACATATGTGTACCAGCAGTACCCTTCGTCAATCTTTACATACTTATTGTTTTTTGTTTTACAAAGAAATAATATGTCGAAAACTTGTGTGAAGATGAAATAGCAAAGACGCTGGATGTTTATGGAGATTATTCTGACGTTGGCAATGAAGGTGGGGATGAAAGTGGGGACTTTTCTGGCGGAAATGCTGATAATTACGAACCGGACTCGAATACGGATAGCGAAAAATCTTTAGTATCTTCATCTTTATATTTCGATAGGGAATCCCATGCAGCTGAAGGTGTAAATGAAAATGAATCGGAAGAATTTTACCAAGAGCTCGAACATAACATGATTTCCATGACTTCGAACCAAAGGTCATGGTCTTGTCCTCAGCCAAATTTTATACCTAAGAATATTACAAACGAACATCGTGAGTGTAATATAAGTCTCGAAATTCCACGTACTTCGTCACCATTTTCAGTATTTCAAAAAAATTTCCCTCGAAGTTTGTGTGTATATACCGCGAAATGTACAAACGAACGCATTTTTACATTTGGAACCGCAAAACAATCACCAAATATATCGAAAACTGATGCTGGGAAAATAGCAATTCTGCTGGGATATATGTTTGTTATGTCCTACAAGAAAGAAACCGCGGAAAAAAGTGTTCTATCGTCTTTTAATGATTTCCGCTGCCAAATCTTCGGTCATTTATTGCGATCTCCGATGAGAAAAACTTCAATTTATCGATTTCATAATAATATTAGCAGAATCGCTAATATTTGAAGATAAGAAAACTGCAACCAGACGTAGGTCTCAAGGAATGGGGCACATATATGCAGGACAGAAGAATCTGGGCATTATATCTATGCATTTACCAGTTCCTATTAATACTAGAAGACGTTGTGAAAATTTTCGGCGCAACAAAAAGCAAACGAGAACAAAGTAAATGTGCCAGATATGCGATATACCACTTTGCATGGGTTGCTTTGCAAGTTATCAGACTAATAAATCAAATTAATACATCTCCATATTAATTTTAAAAGTATTTTTTCGTGAATATAAATACCTATATTATGTAAAATGCATTATTTGAATAAAATATAAGAAAATATATTCGTTGAAATAATCAATAACTCTTAGCAGATTAAGGACTGATGGTACATATGCTGTACCACACAACAGCACTGGTGGTACAATGGTTTACCACCACCCACACCTTGATAAAAATGGAAATAATTTGAATGTGGATTTTTTAGTTATAAGCTACTTAATTGTGGGAAACTAGTTAAATGTTATATACTCAAGCGGTTGAAAGCCGGTTCGAAAGGGTTAAGCGCCAATCAAGAAGAAGAAGAAGTTACAAAGATGTCACGTTACAAATTTCCAATTTCTGAAAAAAATTACATTTTGATCATTTGTAAAAAAAATTTTAGATTTTTGGTAATTTTTATTTTAATTCTGGTAAATTTTTTACATTGGCTGTGACCCCCCCCGAAAAATTCTCTTACTACGCCACTGTGATTTAGTGTGCGATATGTACGAGTATGCATGAATATGCAGTAGACGTAGGAATATACTAAGTGTTCACAAATATATACATACATATATGTATATCCATACATATCTACCTAAATATTTGTTTGTAAACTTTTTCTACCAGTGAGTATAATACAGAACTGTTGCTAATTTTTATGAAATTTGTTTCCAGTATCTAATGAAGTGAATTAGCGAACTTTTTTTTTAATTTTTAATTGGTTTATGAACTAATTTTACCGAGATCAAATGAATATTAAAAATCATAATATTTAACCCAACATTTTTTGTATATAAATTTGCCTTTAATTTTAAGCTATGTATCTTGGGGAGCAGGTTCTATCACTTACGTAGTTTTTTTTTTTAAGAAATATTCAATTAACATTCTCACGATAATTTTATTAACATAAATACGTAAACGAATATTTATATATGTACATACATAAATACATGTGTACATTAGGGAGGGTAGATAAAATTTGTTTCCATATGTACATACGTATACATAGCGCGACTTTAGGTCAGTTGATAGCTAACACTTTGTATAATATTCGTGTAAGTACATTCTAATGTATTTGATTTTTTTATTTCATTTCGTCGTACCATACGAAAACTAGCATACGATTTTTTGTGGTTGACGAAAAGTAACAAGTTCGACATTTGGCTGACGAAAACTATCAACTTCGTTTAAGCAACAACAAATTTAATGTGAAAACAGTATATAAGGCGCATTTCTGTCGTACCCAAGCATGAAAAGAATACTCGCCTATTCATAAAATTACCTTCAAAGCAACAACACCAACTCGACTATTTTTAAAATTGTCGAGTTGGTGTTGTTGCTTCGAAGGTAATTTGATGCATAAGCGAGTATTCTTTCCATGCTTGGGTACGACAGAAATGCGCCTATAATTACTATTACTTTTCGTCAGCCAAAAGTCAAATGTGCTACTTTTCGCACAGAATTTTTTTTTATTGCTAGCTTTCGTCAGAAATTTCAAACGTGCTAGTTTTCGTATGGTACGATGATGTATTATTTTTTTTTTTAACTAGAAAAAAAATTTAAGCATGGATGTAACTACAGATGCTTCACCTAAGATCCCTCTAAGACTCAGGTTACTTTTGCTTCGGCAGGGAATCAACCTTGCGTTCTTGCAGTACAATAACTACAGCTTTAACCCATTTTTTTTTATTTGTATAACTAAAATATATGTATGTAAGTGTGAATAATTGCTAAAACACATTTCGTATAATGAAGTTAATAATTAAATCAGGTTAGATATTTAACAAACAAAGAAAACAAAGTATTAAATCGTAATTCGTTTAGCGTTAAATGTTGTCAAATATTGACTTCGTGCCTTACATCAAAATTATTATTTATGTACATATTTAACCGATCGTGACCTGCAAAGTTGTTTGTATTCACAATTATTTTAAATTATATTTTGAAAGCCTTTTTATATATATTTAAATACTTATACACATTTAATATGCAATGGAAAATAAGCATGATACCTACATACACACATACATACATAAATACATGTTTCTGGTCAGTAAATTTGTTTTTTACTATTAAATGATGCCAATTGTGAACACAAATATGCAACACTTGATCTCAACATTGCAAGAGGAATGAATACCTTTCTTTCTCTGTAAATTTTAGTGGCAATGAACCTTTTAACCATATGCAAATAGTAATAACTTAAGTTTCGTATGATGTATGTATGTAAGTAGGTATACATTTATTTTTGATTTTGTTTAGCTGCGGAGGTATTTACTGCATAATTCAAATGTAGGTACTACATACATACATATATGTAGTACTCAAACAAAATAGTGTGCTCATCGGCCTCGTTTTAGTCTAACAAAAATCAGCACGACCAAAACTAAACATGAATATTGATTTTACAAAAAAAACAAAAAAAAGTTGCAGCAAATATTTAGAAAATAGTAAACCTTGGAATATTTATGTAAATATGTAGGTACCTATGTATATGCTTATAAACACATTTGTAATACAATTTGTAATACATATACAGTTGTGTTCAAAATAATAATAGTGCTGGGAAATCAATGTGCAACGCTCTCATAAAAAGTTTATTTTAACTTCTTTTAGGTTAAAATTGGGTACAAAAGTAGCACAGACATTCATTTCACGCGTGACAAAAGTTTTACGGTGTTAAGTTGCAAGATAACCTATTTAGAAAGACAAAGGTAAAATAACTCAAAAATTCCTTGTTCAAAAAAATAATAGTATTTTTATTCTAGTTTAGATAAATATTTAAAAAAGAGCAAAATCAAAAAATTTGGAATATACAAAATAAAGTAGTGTTTAATATTAGTTCGTGAAACCATCATTGTCTAAAAACACCTTACAGCGACGCGGCATAAAATCGACTAATCCTTCACTGCGTTTCTTGGGTATTTTTCCTCAACAATTCTTTCCTACTTCCCAAAGTTCACGATTATTGGCTGGTTTCCCATTTCTTTATGTCGCCCCACAAGTTTTCTATAGCATTTAGTTCGGTTGATTGTGCAGGACAGGACCATACCTCAATTCCTTTGAACTCCTTGTCTAGTCGACTCGTATGTTTTGGGTCATTATCCTGATGGAAGGTTCATTCCAGAGATATTTTGTATTTCGCATAAGGCAGCAGAGTGTTCTGCAAAATACCCACATAGGCACGTTGATCCATGGTGGTGTCAATACGATCTATGGGCCCAAGACCATAAAAAATAAAACATGCTCAAACTGATATTTTCAGCCCACAACACTTGAACACTTCCATGACTATGCCCCATGACTATCGCATGGCGATGGCCGCCTTCGCATGAATGACTTTGTATAGTAAAAGAAGCAATGAAGTGAAAGCTTCGGGTTTTCATTCCTAACCGCATGCTTTTTTCATATGGTCGTTATTATATTCTTGTTAAGTATTCAGCATGAATTGTAGCAGTATTGTAGTGATGAATATACAGCTGCCTATCACACCTAACTTTGTTATGTAGGTACTTCATTCGTGTAAATTTTTCTGTTTCGGCTTACTCTGCTCAATTTGTGCGTGCCGCTGAACATACTTTAGGAGTACCTGCGGTATATCTAACAAAAACAAGTACCTATCCTGGTATGAAAAAAAAAAATCGCATCACCTCAGAAATGGACCTAGTGGGTTGTTTTATAAATGATACACAACTGTACACACCTACTATAAGAAGATACATATATGTATAAATGTGTAGGTATGTATTCAAATATGCATAATTAAACACAGGCATTTTTAATCGTCTGTTTTGCCTTTCTTATTTACGTCGCATATGTCGATAAAAACAAAACACTTGTGTATATTATAAACTCTAAGAGCCCGTGCACAATTGGCTTTGTCTGCTCCAACTTTGATAGAAAAAACCTTAAAGCAAAGCGAAATTTCAGATGCTTGCTACAATTAACACTTTGACAATTTCCACCTCACTTCTTTGCTTTAATTTATAAACCTGATTTTTGGTAAAATATTTGGGGAATTAGCTTTTTTCTGCTTATTCGAATGTTATTTTTTACTTTTCTCTGTTCACTTCTCACGAAATTGCGCGAAATCGGTAAATTAAGTGTAGCTATACAAACATACACACACACACACAAGGGGAGATGTTGGCAAAGTGTAAAAAAGTTGAAAGATGGCTAACTTTATACCTTGCTTTACTCGCTTCACCTCAATTGTGAACATATCCCTTTGAAAAGCACATGCTGAACGAAACTGTCAAAGCAAAACTCTGAAGCAAAGCGAGGTAGAAGTCAATTGTGCACGGGCTCTAAAAGAGAAAAAGAAAAAAACTAATTAAGCCAGACAAACATCAACAATCAAGTTTTTGTTTTGTGAAACAATACCGGTTTTGACTCCCTGGCTGGCTTTAACGTCAAGTTAAGCTAAGCATTTTCGCTTTTACTAAGCTTTTTTGAGGCACAGTGAAACATTTGGCGTTCATGCGAACATGGAAAACAGGATTAAAATTATATTCTGATAATTTCTAAATTTTATATAATTTTTTCATTATTTTCAACAATCAATTTATTCTGCTTCTTTATTAAGCATAAGTCTATAAGTTAAAATTGAATACCTACTTCAATTATGTTGATCTTACTATGCACGAAACCTTAGAGGTAGGTACCTACATATAAATAAATAAAATATAAAAATAGAGAGGAAACAAAAAATTAAGCAGCACGCCGCGAATTGAGGGAGAATAACGGCCTAAAACTCATTTGCACGACAGTTTGCATTATTATTATTACGAGTATTATAAATAAAAATCAAGCAAACAAAATTTCTTACATCAAAATGTCTATTTCATTCAAATGCATTTTCCTCTAATATATAAGAGCTTTATGTACCTACATATGTACATACATATATGTAAATGCAACCAACACAGAACAACGCTAAGTTCTTTAAAAGCAAACCAGTTTTTAACGTGGCACTGCCATTTCTGACTTAACTGAAGAGTTGTTTGAATCGTTGTACACATCTTTTACTCTTTTCTTACTAAATTTTAATTTAAGCTTCACACGCAACGTTATAATATTGTATGTACCTATGCACATAAAATGACCATAGAAAGGTCTACTAAATTTCTACTTTTTGGTATTCTGTAATTTCGATATACATATGTAGGTACATATAGAAGTAATGTCTATATGTATATTGTTATCGTTGAGAATTGCAAGGTTTTATTGTACATATTTTAAATTGAGTCGAAAGAAATGAAGGATCGGTTTTTGAACACCTTTTTTAAATGCTTTTAATTTATAGATATATGTATATGTACCTACTATACATATAGATATGTATGTATGCATTTAACTTTACCCATTAGGCCCATTTGTATGGTGATGCGAGTTTTATTTTTTTTAAGAACCGCACAACTTTCAGCTTTTTTCTGTCGCATTGTTTTGTTTTTTAACGACTTCATTTTTTTTCGCTGCCTCGATGTGGTTCGAATTTCAATTAACTCAATTTATTGCATTTAACTTTAAAACAATTGACATCATAACCACTTTTTATTAAAAACACAAAAAGCCAGACATTAAAATAAATCGAAGAATTATATTCGTTAAGATTTTATTGCTTGCGCTTTTAATGTATGCATACAAAGATCTGTAAAACAAAATATACATACTTACATATGTACATACACGTGTGCATACCCTGCAGTATTTATCAGCTGGAAAACAGCACATATTTCCTACTGAATATTCAGTAGAGATGTAGTTCTAAAATCTGAAATTTCCCTTTCGTTTTTATATAAAGGTGGCGTCGAAAATCAACTACCTAAAAACTGCTGAACGAGAAGGGAGAGTTTCTGTAGGAAAAAAGGCCTGAATACGCAGGGAGAACTTCCATAGCATGTATTTCAGTACACCTGATGTCTTCACTGCGTGTTCAGTTATTTTTTCAGCAATGAATTTTGAACTTAGTTTCAGGGTATTTTTCATAATGAATATTCTACTGAATATGCACCTCCTTACCTCAAATTCTGCTGGGTAGCATTTTAATGGATATGTATAGGTACATAAATTTAAATGAAAAGTTTGCAAAAATTTCAAATTGATATTTTAACCGCGTTTGACAACGCGAACGACGCTGATTCGCCAATTCATGACCTTCACCTTTTCTTGTTATACCTACTACCTAAATTTTGCTTAGAGGGTTTCTTTTTCATTACGTGCACCTAATAAAGTATTATTTTCACACAAACTGTTATAAAAAAAGAAAGAGTAAGGGCCGATTTCATAATCAAATTAAAAGTTCCTTTAAATTCTAAAGGAGCCTTTAATTTGCTGATCGATTTCATAAAGTATTTTTGAAGATAAAAGTTCCTTTAAAGTTAAATACCCAAAAACGGGCATTTAAGTTATTTAAAGGTTCCTTTTGCCAGAAAAAATTTCATTTCTGCAGTCTGTCAAAATCAAATATCATAAATTTATTAAGATTTTTGAACCGATTTTGTTTGTTGTTTTGTTTGTTGAGTCCTATAATGCAATATTCCTCTCTTCCTCTTTTGTGAGATTGGATGACCGCTTCCTATTTTTTCTGCACTGGGTTTCCAAATTATGCTTCTTTGTTCTTTTTATTTTTTCAAAAAAATAAAATAAAGCCACAATCAAAAAATTTATTTACATATTTTCAGAAAAAAACCAAATGTCAAATTTCAATATTTTTAAATTTATGAAAATCATTTGACGTCAAAGGAGCCTTTTAATTTTATATGATAATGAAATCACTTCCACTTTAAAGAACATTTAAATGGCTCTTTAACTAAAAGGCTCCTTTAACAAAAGGAGCTTTAAGAATTTCATTATGAAATCGGCCCTAAGTATTTTAGAGCTTTTTCTGAATGCCACTTTGAATAAAAATAATATTACGCTAAACTCAATTTATATTAATATATAAATTGAAAAGTTTTTTTATGTATATTAGATATGTATATAATGTATATTAGATTTTATTTATTATATGTATATTAGATATGATATACATATGTACATATTTATTTCTCTAATCATCTTTTCTCTCCTTCCTCAGATACCTTTAACCATCTACTATGAATCACTTTGCCCAGACAGCGCCAAATTCATAAATGAACAAGTCTATCCAGCTGTCAAAGGCGAGCTTAAAGATTATGTCGATATCACATGGGTGCCTTATGGCAAATCTCACGTACGTACATAGCAACCTGCAAAATGTATTAATAAACGAAAAATGTATTAATAAACGAAAAGTCGCTTAATTTCTCTATTTTCGTACTGATTATTTGCTATTATTGCATTTAAATTTGTTTTTTTTTTTCGACTTCAATACATACAATTGCAGTATACAACACAAGGTGCAGATGTGCTCTTCGAATGTCATCACGGTCCAAATGAATGCTATGGCAATAAAGTGCATGCCTGCGCCATCGAACATATCCAAGCTAATTCATATCAAATTGAATTTACCAGAGAATCACTAACATTGGACTTCATCAATTGTATGATGAAGGTGGGCAAGAATTTCCCTGATAATGTTTATCCCGGTGCACGTTGGTAAGTAACTATTGCCTGACTTCCATATGAGTGTATGTACATAATATTTACATATGTGCTAAAAATAAATATTATGTGAATGCATTGAAAATTTGCGTGATCGTCACATATCCGCTATTATTATCTAAACGTTTTTTATCACTTTTCTATATTTATATATAATTTACAGCGCACGCGATAATCATATTAGCACTTGGGAAAATATTCAACAATGCGCCAACTCAACCGAAGGCAGTTATTTGTTGAAGAAGCACGGTGAAGCGACCAATCAGTTCCAAAGCCCATTGAAAAGCGTACCAACAGTTGTTTTCAAACAGGTATGCTACGAGTATACAAATTATACTACCCGAAAAAAAAATATCCACGACATTTGTTTTTTATGTAGAATTTTCTGCTGATTCCAAATACATACATACATATGCATGTAATCAGATAGTTCAAAAGTAGAACAGTTTTCGAGATATTTTGAAATTTCAGTTTTTGAGCTAAGAAAAAAAAGTGGGATTACTAATCTCTCAATATCTCCGCCATTAACGTCTCGATTTTTACATTATTTAATTTCGTTTTGAGACGATAAAATGGCCTTTCCAACAAAGCAAAAATAACTAAAATCGTCGTTAAATTGACAACAAATTGAGGCAACATTAATTTAAAATGAAATAACTAAACCTAAAATTGAACACACTCATTTTTAATAGGGTCTATACACGATGCGTCTGATTCAAGAGTCAGTTTAGGTGTATTAGTGAAAATATAGATGTAGTAGTTACACCGACATGACTCTGGCATGACTCAAGAAAATCAAAATTAGTTTGATATTTTTCTGTGACACGGCGAGTCAACATGTACACAGATGACTCGCGAGTCAGACGCTCTGTGTATAGACCCCATTAGGTCAATTGAACAGCTCTCTTTCATCTAACCAATATTTCTTTAGGCATTTCCAGAGAAAGTGAAGAAGAATGTTTAAGCAAAATGTTTTTATGATTTAAAACTAACTTAGTTAACAGCATAATGACATCCTCCTTAGGGATGATATAATGGGACAATAGCTTTTGAAAAATAAATGTGCATTAATCTAGAAATTGAGAGTTTTAGTATAAAACTTTGCAAACTATTTAAAGAAATTTACCTGAAGTGGATTTATTTCGATCCATATTAAAACTAAATATTCTTTATTGACAACTAACTAGAGGTCACCCGCGGGTTTTACACCACGTGCTTTTAAAAATATTAGCATATTGAGTTTGTTATAAAAATCTACACCGAAAAATATCATTCTTGACGTTACAGATAGTTTCCATATTTTTTTTTTTATACGTTGTGTACGTACGAGTAATTATCTCATATGCCTCCACACTAATTTTCAGTAGGGTAAGGTGGGGTCTTTTTGACTTTGGGGCACCGTTGACTTTGCCATTTTCGGTGTAAAAGCATTATAAAAACTTCACAGAAATTGAATTGAATGCAGCCTTATACAATAACACATGTGTATACCTAATTTGGCAGCTCTGCTTTAATGCCTAGCGAAGTAACACATGATTCGATGATTTTCCGTTAGCTGATGTAATTTTTGGGTAGTACCACGTAAGCGTTTTCACAAGTAAAACTAAATTTTTTTTTTTTAAATTAGTGTTCTTAACTGGCTCTTCGAAGCTTAAAGATTGAAAATAAATCTTAATTATTCAATGTTTTGAAAGAAACAAAATTTTTGTGATGATTATTTTCGATAAAGTCATTTGGGGTACATTTGACCATCCAGTTTGGGGAGCCTTTGACGAATGTCAAATAAAATAATTAGACCAATTAAACGTTTATGTGCCTCTAAGAAAGCTAGACCTTCCAAAACAAACCCATCTAGAACATCTCGATGCCGTATAAAATATTAATTCGATATAAACTTTCAAATATACATTGGGTAATTCACAAGCTCTTTTAAAGTAGTATAACGTTATAAAGTGGTATAGGTTCACAACAATTGTATCAGCAGGGTTAGTTTTTCCCATAAAAATTAGAATAACATCAATACAACAGCGCAGCCTATGTTTATTGAGTTTCCTATTCGATTTTGTTTTTATTTTCTGACTTTTTTTCAAGTTTTTAATGAGTTATATTTTTATAATATTACCTTTTTCACTTTTGCTTGGTGTTTTTGATATTAAAATTTTAGTAAGCATCTGGTAACAAAATACAATACAACCTACATACCACAGGTGTTGCCTTCTAATGCACATTTAATTTACAACGTACAACATTAAAAGAGCTAGTGAATTTACCATATATTTTCGCTTATTATTATAATATTGTCATACTGTTTAAATAAAAACTTTAATTTTGTTTTATGAAATAATGCCTCGTTTTTAAAGTTAAAAACTAATAAAATATAGTTTACATTATGATGGCCAAATGTGCCCCTATTCAAGTCACAGGGCACATTTGACAAAATGGCTTTTTTTAAAAAAGTATCTGAAAAAGATATTTACGTGTTTCTTTATAACTCATTAGCTACTCAAATATTGAGATGAAACTGTTAATTGTTAAAACCTTAGTTTTCCCCAAAAATGTCTGAGATATGAGACTTCAAAAAAAAGGTGTCAAAGGCACCCCAGCTTACCCTACCCTACTATAAATATTTCAAGAGATTTTCGCTGTGATAGTTTCTGCCTGTATGGGAGGGACGTGCCCATCCCTGCTTTATCAAGAGCTAGATTGTTTATCCGTTGGATTTATAATTATGTAATATTCTTCCATACCAATTTTCAATACCCTACTACAAATACTTCAAGAGATATTACGAAATAGAGGAAAATTTTGTATGGAAGGTGCCCATCCCTGCTTTTCAATAAGATTAAAAATATGCCTATATTACTCACCGGATGAAAATACTTAGGTGTGCAAAGTTTCGTGAGGATCCGTTCAGCGGTTTTCCCGTCAATTGATTTTAAACACAATTTCCATTTCACATTTATAATATAGATTTTTATCTTTACATTTTTGTAGCAATATGATGCTGGCGAGAACGAGAATGCCATGTCCAACTTCCTACGCGTTGCCTGCAAGTATATTGCTCAGCCACAGCCCCATATATGCGCTGCCCTAAACTCTGCCGTCGCCACCACCATCACGCCAATTTTGGGTGTGTTCGCATTGATGCTCGTGCGATTCTTCTAAGGAGATGTTTTTCTACAGCGATTTTTAAGAGCCCCTTTATACATGGTTGTACTATGTTACTCTTAGAGATGTTTTGGTTTTGATATTGAATTTCAAAACCTTTAATTTTTTATATGTATTATTTTTGAAATCATCCGTCCAGACACAAGCTGGTGCATTTTTTTTATGCATTTTATAAAGGATGCTAAAAGTTTAATTTATTTTAATTATGAAAATTATCATGCTATATTTTAAAAATTGTTACAGCAAAATTTTATATACCCCTCCATTTAATGGTGTTTATATTTAAAATTTAAAGATAAAACATTTTTATCTATGAATAGCATTTGTAAAATATTTATGTAAAACACATATGTAAGTTGATTCTTATTGCATTTGTATTATGAGTAAATAAATTGAGCTAAAATGTCTTTCTGTAAGGTTTTACTTTTGTGTGGCAGATGTGTTTAGCTTAACTTCATCTCAGCGACAAAATTTTAGCTGAACGTTAACTGTCGAATATCCACGGCATTTAATGGTATCACTCAGACATGGGCATACTCAATTACATTTTGAAATTGATTACACACAACAATTACAATTATTTGTAATTGTAATTGTAATGGAAAATTTTCCAATTACATTTTTGCAATTGTCATTGAAATGCTGCTATTTAAATAACTCAGTAGTATTCAATTACATATAATTGTTACCAAATAGTGTTCAATTACATATAATTTGTAATGAATTAGTTAACTTTTTTGGGTGTTGGCGCATTCTTAAGCTAATACATACCTACATCTAAGAGCATACATAGTTATTTTGAGCATAAAAATCAATCAAAGTGGGTGGGTCATAACAGCAGACTTACATATAAAGGCCTATACGCAGCTCTCAAGAAAACCAAAAAATCTATGTAATTTGACGTACAAGAAATGCTCAAGAAAAATTTCCTTTGTCATATTTTCTTTTGCGGTACGCAGTTCTAAAGAAATTCTACTATTATTTTTTTTAAGATTTTTTAGAAAAAGTGCACAACTGAACTCTGGTTCTGCCAAGAAAAAATGAATTTTCTATTATTTCTTCAAGAAAATTTGACAGAAGAGGTAAATAAACTCAAATGTGACATTTCGTTTGAAAATATAATTACTTTCCTACTACCATTTCAACGTTCAAGAAATAATGGATTTTGTTTTCTTGAGCATTTTCTTGAGAGCTGCGGAGAGGCCTTAATTGATGCATTTCATTCACAATTACCTGTAATTGAAACCTTTTCGATGACAATTACATGTAATTTTATCTGAAGTTTTTCAATTACCATTACAAGTAATTGTAATTGGAAATTTTTAAATTACAATTACAAGTAATTGTAATTGAAAAATTTTGTATTTGCAGATGCCCATGTGTGGTATCACTTGTGTGGCTGGTATATAAAAAATGGCACTTTGAACCAGTTTGATGTCGCCTTAGAAGAACCTATTTAGCACCACGCACTAGATTTAACACATCTCGCATATTAAGCGAGTATTCTACTCCGCGATATTCAGATTTGTTTCGACTTAGAAGAGGAAGTTCTACAAATACATAACTGCAAAGACTAGAACAATATGAACTGCGACAAGGACTTTGTCTACATAAGAAAAAAATGTAGAGTGAGTTGAATGGTAATAGCGTTATTAAGTATTTTGAGCTGAAACGCTAGAAATATATATATATATATATATATTCTTGCCTTTGCAAAACATTCTTTATATGTATGTACATTGAGGATTGAACATCCAAATCCGAGAATGGCTCTACCGATCTAAGTCATATTTCGCCTTAATACTAGGAAGAAACTGGCAAATTTTACGAATATTGCAAACTCCATCATAATATCCCTTACTTACACGATATTTATCACTTCAGCGATTAAATAGTTATTAATAGCAATTGTTTTTCTATGTTTACCACCTAACACCCACAGATGTAAGTAGTAGGTACATCAGCTGAGTTGCCTTATCAATTGTTTACATATATCACATTGGTGAACTTATTAACTAGGTAAGAGGCATAAATGAATTAGATATGAACAAAATACACCCAAATGGTTTTTTATAAGCATAACTCTTAAATTACAAGCGAAAAAATAGTATATGCATATACGTATGTATGTATACATGTACCGTACCTTAGAGACCCCAAAATGTACCCACAAAACTTTTGAAGAACGATGTAGTCAAATATTCTGCTGTGGAGTTTAAGCAGTGAAACTCATACTAAGCAGAATGTCATACATATGTGGACTCGGACGGACTCAGTAAGCACAATTGGCTATATAAAAAGTACAGATGTATTTCTATTAAATATTTCACACGTGATAAGAAAAAGTATTATTGCCGATAACCAGTAGCTCCAACTGTTTTCGTCTAACTTGCAAATGGCTTGAATCAGCGCTGTTCAATGATACTTTTATTTTTTATAATGAATTCCCACGGCAGTCGGCTCTCCAAGCACACGGCTCAGAAAACAACGTTTACAGTTTTACCCTATTATTAATGTCATTACTTTAAAATAATCATTACACAGCTGAACAAAAAAATGTAATTGGAATGTTCATTTAAATATTAGACTTATAGCATTGACAGGCGGCAGCGATAATCCGGAATTCGGAGTTAACTTGAGAATTAACTGGAGGTAATTCGGAATATCTCTTGAGAGACATATGGACACATACACACATATATGTATGTACACAAGGGTGGAAAAGTTTACATCATATTTCCTAAGCCACAACCACTCCTCAATAACTTATTACTAGAGACTAACTTTGAGCTGTAGTTACCTTAGCTTTAAGAACTACCCTAATATACATACATATGTATACATGCATATGTCTATCGATGGTAAACAAACTGATAACAAATATCAAATATTTTCATGTAGGCAACAAGTGGCAAGAGAGGGTTAACGTTGCGGCGTAAAGTGTGTACCATAAAAAACGGCGCGGCAACAAAGTTTGTAAAAAAAATTGCAATTGACGGCAATTGGCAACGGATCAGTAATCATTTAGTTGCAATATCACTGGCAACAAAGTAGATAAACATAAAAACATAAAAAAATAAAAATTCACTTAACAACAAAAACAAATTAAAGTTGAACCAATCGCTTGGTATTTTTGTTAAAGGGTTGAAAGTTGGTGAACACAACGCAGGTGTAGTGTGTGAACTTTAGAAAATGTTTATACACATTCATATGTATGTATATTTGTACGTACATACAGATAAGCGTTTATGAACATCCATGCATACATATGTTTATACTCGTATTTAAGTAGATATGTAGATACATACGTGGGTATAAATTTAATTCATTTGCATAAGAACAATTCTTAAGAAAATCTGTTGACCTTTTTGATTTAAGTTTGACTCTTCTTATACTAAATAAATATTAATACATATATTTTATATATACATATACATATATATACTCATACATATATGTATATCTACGTAGGTACTTATACATCCATATACATAATATGTATGAAATAATTGGAGTAATGACCACGTATGCTTCAAACCTAATGGTATTATTAGCTTAACCAAATAATCGCTTTAATAATATTATACCTACGAACTTTGTATCCCAATCAGACATGCATAAAATAAAATCGTATTTCGAGTTGAGTCTAATATTATATAACAGGTAGTGAGCTTAAATGCGACCTAGAATTCCTTGCGCCTTTTGTTTTATTTTAATATTTACATGACTTCCATTATATGTAAATTACATCCGTAGTTTATTGACCAGACAGGATTATCAATTTATATGGATGTGATATCAATATAATTTTCTCCGTGGACTATCATTAACTCTTAAAATATTACATTTTCAAGCAAATTCAAGTTTTCGATAAGGAAAGATAGTTCTTCTATTTCACTGAAATACTTATCTCATTTTGTCTTTTCCAATTTTCATGTTTACTATTTAAGTAGTTTAGATCTAATGCATTTGCATTAAAATTCCTTAAAAACGTTCCAAATCCCACACAAAGTTATTACACTCACACTACTGGCTATAAAAATATGTACGTGCTCGAAACGCTGGCAAACATACACTCAAAAAAAAATTTCTCTCGATCAAAGACATAATTTTCCTTATTTTGAACACGCGTCCCAATACAAAATTTTCTTTGTTTTGTGTAAATTTTCTCAAAAATGTGGAAAAAACATAAAAAAACATTCAAACAAATTCGTTGCCATGGGGATTTGTATGGGAATTTAATTTCTCAAAATTAAAGAAATCAAGTCTTCAAAACAAGGAAAGTTGGGAATGGAATGGCGCTTAAAGAATTTTTCATTATTTTAATGTATGAATTTTTTCAAAACAAATATATGAAACCATGGTAACGCATGTAACAACAATATTTTATGAACCTTTTAACATGTTTTAAGGAAAATTTACTCAAAACAAAGAAAGTAGTGTTCAAAATAGGTAAACAATTTCTTTGACCCCTCCATATATTTTTTTTCTGTCAGTGTACGCTAAAGATTAACTCAAACAGAATTTATTATTACTTATGTATGTACATTTAAGAAATATAAAACATCTAACAAAATACTTGGTAAAAGTTGCCCACTGAACTACAAATTGTCCTAAGGGAAAATGAAAATACAACAAACAAAATGCAATACATACATACATACACACACAAGCTCAAAAGACAGAAGTCATCAGCAGTTGAAGGAATCGTTTGCGTGTTTCAAGCTTACTTGTTAAACTTTGACCACCAAAACGCCGCCCGCACCTCCCACAACAGCCCAAGGTGTACAGTGGGCGCTGTAGGAAATACTTACATACACATGTACATGTACACATATTCATATGTAAGTACGAATTTTATGTGGGCGCACTTACTTTCACCCAATCACATTCGGCAGCCTTCGGTTACTTTTATCGTTTCTGATTGGCTGAACAACAGAATCCTGTTGCTTGCTCGGTAGGCGCTTATCGTACGTATGCCGAGTATAAAACGCCGAGTCGTATTGCAAAGATCCCATTCAAATTTTGGCGCTTGCATACGTTAAAGTAAATGCTTAAACAAAAAGTCATATTCAAATTGTATTATAACGTGAAGCAACAAGTGTTATTTGTAATAAAACTAAAAGATTTAAGGAAAATATAAGAACTTCAATTAAATTGTAAAATTGCACGCGTGAATCGAAAATTAAAATAGGGGCGCTACTCTTGAGAAAAGCTAGTACCAATATAAAAAGGAAAATATAAGTAATACCTACAGAAGTTCGAAAAAAAACTATATTGACCAGTAGAAACTAATAAAAGTCAAAAGTTTGCACTTACGAAATAATTCATAGGCCAACAACTCAACTTAACCAAATATTACAGTGCTAAGAACTGTGGTCGATATTTTGATAATTGGTAAGTGTGTTTATCATGTACATATGTATATTTTTTGGGGTTTTTATTCGTGGTTCGGTCGGTGTGATTTCTATTTATTTGCGTTATATAAATTATACTTTGTAAATATCATAACCAGAGTCAACATTTATTCTGTTTGTCCTTTTGATTTCCAAATGAATTATAAAATATGTGTATGTATAATACACTAACGTAGATATAACGAGTTTTAGGCCGAGCTTCTTTCCCAAATCGAGGCGTGCTAAATGCGAATGCATTTTTTGCCGCCGTCTCACAATGGGTGATTGCGGCCAAAAAGAAATTCAAAATTAAAGTATTAGTAAAACCATTTTTTTTTAAATAGAGATCAATTGTCATAAAAAAAGCTTACATAAAAATTTTTCAGTCTCTTTTCGTTTAGCCCTACAGGGTGCCCAAAGTTGAGCAAAAAATAGGTTCTTTTATTTCTCAATGAACACACCTCATACAAAATACTCCATCTCATTTAATTGTTAACATACGAACTCGGGTAATACATCATTACATAGATAAATATTTTCTCTTTCCGAAATTATAACTTAGTTGTAAATAGCTTTTACTATTGAATTTATATGAATTTTCAAATATTGACAAAAAATGTCGATGAGAAAAAAATTTTGTTCGACTTTGAATAAAAAAATAAAAGAAAACAACAAATACGACCCCCTCAATATTTTTTTATGTTTTGAAACAATATATCGTCGCTCTGGAAGAAGAAAGACGCGTGTCAGTAATATGTCGACAAAAAAAGGCGCATTAAAAATATGTCGGAGAAAAAAACGCTTTACAAAACACGTCGACGAAGATAGACGCATTAAAAAATATTTCGACGAAGAAAGACGCATTAGCATTAATATTGACGAAGAAAAAAGAATAAAGCGTCTTTCTTCCTCAACAAAACATTTTGCGTCTGTTCTCTTCTATAGCGACGATATGTATTCTTAATCAAACTGTATTTTCATTTTAAAAATCCACTTGCTCCATTTACTTTAATAATTTTTTTTCCCCATTTGCCTAAAACTGCGTTTTTGTAAACGCATTAATTATGTTAGCTTTGACATTATGAAAAACCTTTATATTTAGGCGACTAATCCAATATTTTTTATCATCTTGCAGTAAATGGTGCGTACTTTCAAATTATGAGGTAATTTTTTTGATCGGCGCTAATTCATATCTTTGGCAGGTTTTTTCTTTTGGAATATAAAAAACAATGTGTAAAGATTGTAAATTTTTAAAATGAAATTAAAAAAAAAAACAAAAAAAATGCCTTAAATTTTTAATATTTGATAGTCCTAAATGTCTTTTATAAACAGGGGCCAAATCGTGGCAGTCGTGAACGAGCGAGCATTCGAAACGAATAAAATTTAGAAACGTATCGACTGGCTGAATTGTCCCATTCGAAACAGTTCGTATCGAAATTTTATTATCCAAACTTATATTCCACAAATAAAAAACAAAACAAATGTACATACATATGTCAAATTGAAGGAAAATTATTTTAAAAAAAGTAAATTTTGGTACACATTTTTACTTTTAACGAAGAGTTTTATTAATATACTTACTTCTTTTGCATATGAGTTCTTTTGCACATGAGTTCTTCGGAGTCAGAAGATGAACACAATTGTGCAATCGTAAGGAGATATATGTACATATGTACATATTCGTGATAGAAGCAATCATATGGGATTAGTTTCGATTATTGCCGCCGGGGCATTGCTGCTTTGGGGCAATATATGTATTTCCGAATCGTTTAACAGAAATCATTCCATCAACAGCAACATTCATCCCAGAAACCTGCATGATTTGCCCATTTGTCGCCGTTAAAGGTCTTTCCTCATTAGGGCCCCGCAAGTTCTCTTCTACGACTCCTTGTTAAATGGCAACTTCTTGACATTGGGTTTTTGGTCAGCAAGGACCTAAAAGGTGTGAAAAAATTGCATAATAAAATTTATACATAGGTACCTTAAGCCATGCTTTAGCATCTTTTATAGGGGGACATTTACCATTAAGCTTCGCCATTCGGTATCATATTTGTGGCCCAGTTTATATGTTCAATCATGTATTTGGCCATTATGCCTTTTGGAGGCATATTAATTTTATTCCTATAATTATTCATATCAGGATTGAGCAAAGTGCACTAAATTTTGATTGCATTCAGCCTTGCACTACCCAATCAATAATTAGTGGTAGTGAAAAATTGATTTGCACTACCACTCATCATTTAATAGCAGTGGAAACCTATGGTGCTCCGGCGAAGAAAGTATTTCTATCGAAACTCGCTCAACGCAAAAGAAAGGGGAGAGCTCCACTGCGTTGGGAAAATCAGGTGGACAGGGATGCTGACTCCTATGTATTCCATAATGCCGCCATGCTGCACGAGACAGAAACAATTGGCGCACTTTGTTGGATTTGGCCAGAATCGAAGAAGAAGAATAAGAGGAAACATATGGTGGTAGTTAAGGTATTAAGCTTAGAAAAGTGAACGGAAATCAACACGGCCTATGTCCTATGTTATAACTACATGTATAAGTATTTCTTTACCTTCTTCGTATTTAAAAGAAATTTATTAACAACCTTGCCGTTAATAAATAGATTGCCCACTAAATACCTTAACTACGACCATAGGTTTCCGCTGCTATTAAACGATTAGTGGTAGTGCAAATCATATTTGCATTCCCACTCATTTATTTATTCGTTTGATAATTTCTATTCGAATGAAATTTCGGTCTGTTCGAATGATGAAATACTCGTGAACGAATGAGAGAATATCAAATTTCGATAGTGTCCACTCGTTAACGAATGTGGTGATACCAAATTTAAAAATTTCGAAATTTTTTTCTCGTTCACGACTACGACGATTTGGCCCCAGGTGAAAAAATCGTAAAAATTCATTTGCTCCATTTTGTTTTATGAACTTTTTTATGGAAGTTGTTTTCTAAGTTTTTTTTTACTGGTATAAAATTTTTTTGAATGCGAAAACTTTATGATAAATGCTTATAAAATACTTAGAAGTGCATATATTTTTAATTTAAAAACGGTGAAGTGCTTTACCCCTTTTCCAAAATGATTACTGTATTTGATTTATATTTCAAAAATGTATACACTAATGAAAATTGAGCATTTTAGCTATAATAGGAAAATGCTGAAATTTCAAAAATACCGTTATATGAGAGGTGGGCGTTTTCGTGGATGGATTTTGTTAAAATTTTCATAGTTTACTAATTTCAACCAAAAAAGCTTAAGTTCCGAATTTCAAGATTATAGCTCAATTATTATGCCAAAATATACATATACCAATGTGATCAGGATCATGAACTAGGTCGATTAAGCCATGTCCACTAGACCGTATCGCAAAAAATAAAGTTCGCCGTACTCCTCCGCATATGATTTCTTTTTGGAAAACATTTCCGGAAAATTTTTTAATTTTTTTTTTGGACGCCGCTAGATGTCGCTAAAATTTATTTTTCACATATCTTCTGTGTTTATAGTCCGATCTCTAAGTTTAATACACCAATGTCTTTGGCTTGAAATGGCGGCTTATACTATGGAATATTAATAACCCAATGTGCGCCATTGGGGTCACTACCACCCAGTACTTAGTTTATACCACCCTAATGTACCTTTTTTATGTCTGCATGTTAAACGTAGTCAAAAATCATTAATCTTTTGCAAAATAATTATTTCGATCGTTTGAGCAGAACCCGAAATAAAACACGTTCAACATTTCGAGGAATATAGGTTTTTCGGTTCCTTTGGTCTTTTATGTTAATTTTACAGAAAAAATTTCTGAGGAGACCCCTAGTAAAATTTTATGCCAAATAATTTTCTAGAACATTTTAACCCCCGAGCGACCTTAAAAATATTATTTTTCCTGATTTTCTAAAAAAGGGGGTCAAAATAACCCTTTATTCGCGGTGCTAGAGGGTTAAAGGGTTTCTAGAAAATTATTCGCTATAAAATTTCAGTAGGGGTTTCCTCAGAAGGAATCTTTGTAAAATGAACCTAAAGGACCAAAGGAAGCGAACAACATATATTCCACGGAATGTTGAACGTGTTTTATTTCGGGTTCTATTGAAGCGATCGAAATACTTCTTTTGCAAGCGACATCTAGCGGCGTCAAAAAAAAAATAAAAAACTTTTCCGGAAATGTTTTCCAAAAAGACATCATATGTGGGGGCGTACGGCGAACTTTATTTTTGCGTCCCTATAAGGCGAGAAGGCCTAATGTCCACCTGTCTCCCTGTATGAACTGAGGGACTAGAGTTTTTGAGATATCTGCATGAAATTCGGAACCTGAGCGTATTTTTTGGAAAAGGTGATCATTTGTCGGAATCGGCCTAATCGGACCACTGTAACATATATGCAGGTGCCATACAACCGATTGCTCAGAAATAGACATTTTGGCTAAAGATATGAAACTTTGCAGTATTTGTATCCATATGGACTTTAACAATGTTAATGTGAACTTTCAAGGTCAAAATATGTATGTGTAAATTATACAAAATCAGACCCACTCATGAAAGGTACTCGTATGAAGTCTTCGGTACGGCCGAAGACAGCCGCGCTCTTACTTGTTTTGCTTCTGAAATCCCCAATAATTACATATGTAGATTCCAATTTATTAGAAAATAAATTAATTTTAATTTTGATGTTAGCCCGGGTTCGGACTCCCAACTTAGAACAAAGCTCGCAAAATGGTGAATGTCATTCTGAAGTTAGAACATTGTTTTAGTGATAAAATTCGTTTTAAGTGGACTATGACGGATATAAAAAAAAAACCCATGAAAAAGAAACCGACACACACCATCTCCTTGTCGATTTTAAAGCCGCTTTTGATAGCACGAATAGGAATTGCCTATATGCCACAATGTCTGAATTGGGTTTCCCTGCAAAACTTATACGGCTTTGCCAAATGATGCTGACTAACACCACCAGCACAGTCAGGACTTCTTCTCTTTGGGAACCAGCATTAACACCAAGAATGATATCATGCTACTTTAGACTAAGTAGGCAACTGATAAGTAAAGTTCTCTCTCGACAAACAAAAATCACACTCTACACAACGCTCATCTTTCCAGTCCTCACATACGGCGCAAAAGCGTGGACCATGTCAAAATCAGATGATATGGCGCTGGGAATATTCAAGAGGAAAGTTCTTCGGAAGATTTATGGACCTTTGCGCATTGGCGTGGGCGAGTATCGACGGAGATTTAACGGCGAGCTGTACGAGCTTTACACAACCATCGACATTTTTCAGCAAATAAAGATGCAGCGGCTGCGTTCGGCAGGTCATGTCGTGAGAATTGATGAAAGCGCTCCGGCCAAGAAAGTATTTCTATCGAAACCCGCTGAACGCATAAGAAAAGCGAGACCTCCACTGCGTTGGGAAAAAAGGTGGACAGCGATTCTGCCTGCCTAGGTGTTCCCAAGTGGCGCCATGCTGCACGAAACAGAAACAATTGGCGCGCTCCGTTGGACTCGGCCAGAATCGTCTAGACGGTTAAGCGTTAGCATCATTCTAAATAGTATAAAACACGCCCTCGCAGAAATGCCTCTAAAGGCTGGAAAAAGTATACATATGTATAAAAATGAATGAAATGCCAGAGCTTCCATTTTCTGCATTTCAATAAACTCCATAAATATACGCTTTTTTTAAAATCCTGCAATACAAGGAATTAACCTAAATCTCTTCTCTATAAAAATTTAACATCAACTATCATTCACAATTTTTTCGCCTTACGCCACAAATCCTTATATTTAATGTACAATTATCCTCCGAGCAGATCGTTTGCATGATTTCCATTCATTTCATAGATACCAAAGCATAAGCAAATGGACACAAAAGCTAAACAGGAAATTTAAAGTGAATTAATGCAAAATGCTGTAGGAGTTAAAAAACAAAAAATAAAAGTTATGAATCGCAGAAATTGTGTCTAAAACAGGAAGTTGGATATTGTGCGCAGTTCATTTTCCGCCAATTCCTTTTAGTGTGTTACACTTGAGATATTGACATAAAAACTTATTACATATTTACATATACCTATATGTATGTATATCTCCAACGAAAAGTGCAAAGCAGCCTGCGGTTATGGAAGTTGAATAAAATACTGAAACTTTGCACTTTATATTATTCTGATTATTATTATTAATGCAATTTAGTTACTTATAGGTGCATATTTATATATATACATACACGCATATACATGCATGTATTTAAAAGGGTGGCTATAGGCTATAGAAAAAAAAATAAAATAAAAACAATTCTATGGAAAAAAACTTCTTATCTCAAGTAATGGCACGATTTCTCTGAATGAATTTCTAATGAAATTATTTAAAGGAGCTGTTGGGTGAATTTAGTGTTCATTTAACATATCTTCTTTGGTCTTTATTTTACATCACCTACTTTAAATTACTTATACTTTAAGCTATTAATACCAAAAAATTATTTAATTTTTCTAATTACAAAAATACAATAATTACATGGTAGCAAGCGTACTAAAGGACCTCCGATTATAAATATCAATATATGAATGTAGGTGTGACCTTACTCAGTTTTTCATTGTTAAAAGTGTATTTCTCTCGAAATGGTTTGGAAAAAAATTAGAACAAGAGCAAAGTTGACGCGTTTTAAGACAACCGCTCTCTCTCTTCCTCATTAACATTTCCCTTCGACTGGACTTCTTATTTTTTAACGAAAAAAAAAAGTACATCGGATAACGAATATTCCAGTCTACTGCATAATATCTCAGTGATGCCAGATAATCTCCGCTAAAATTCCCACAGAAATATTGAAAAACTGCCTCAATTTCCCACACCTCACACAAAAAATCCCGAAAAAATTCCCAAAGAATTTAAAGTATTTATTGATTTCAGTAGTATAAGAATACATATATGTAGCAGCCAAATACATTTTTTTTTTGTAGAGATTACACCGATTGTAGGGTAATTTCGTTCGTAGTTTATGCGATATTGCGAATTTCAAGGGTTTTTTCGTTTGACATTTTAGGTATATGACGAAACTAAGTAGTTGATGGATAATTTCGCTGAAGTTACGTCAATGTGAATATATGCTTTTACATTGTTCAAGTTTTGCTTTCAATTCGACCGAAACATGGAAGAGTGTAGATGAGAGGAGCGGGGACGAGTACACTTGCCTCTGTACCGTAAAATCGTTTGAAATTTACATTTGTTTGTCATTTCCTTTTATCTGCATTCCAAAATACAAAACCAATTTTGCTATACCAAATATCAAAGTAGAAGTAAAAACAAAAATGACTTGACAAATGTAAAAGAACACCCAAAAGGGAACGCGAACAGTGTTCAAAGGAAAAATTTAAATTAAAATTTAAATCGACGCTATAGTGAAAAATAAATGACGTAAGAGCGACGATTATTTTAAGCTAAACTATCAATTATACAAAAAATTCCTTCTTTTATATGATTGGCAAAAGAAAATGTCCTCAAAAAGGGGAATTTCCCCTCGATATGGCACCACTGTAATGACGAAGCCTTTTCCACTTTCGTTATTGAATGTGAGACTTGAAAAGTTAATCCACCTCAATGTATGTAGGTATGTACATACATATATTATTCTTTTAAGAATATTATTCTAGCACAATCACTACTATCACTACATCTTTTATTAGCGTTTGCATCCAACAGAATTTACTTGTTGAAAATTCTAAAGGCAATAGTAGTTAATGTAATTTCTTCGCATTTGCTGCTCTTTCAGTTGGCTATTAATTATTCAAAAAGTAAGATGCAAAAATATAATTAAGTGATACGATGAATTTAAATTTAAAATTAAATATTTTATCATCGACAGTAAAAAAATAAATTTCAGGGCTATAATTTCCTTTAAAGTTGTCTTTACCAACGAGCAGTTTTTGTCATCATCTTTTATTGCTCTATATTTAATAAACTTATATTCACTTTTAATGCATTAATATACCTAATGAAAAATGGAAGTTGCAAAAAAGTATTCGTATTTCAAAAGCGCATAATCTAATCGTCATTGTTTAACAAACCTACTTACAAAATGATGTACCTACTTATGTATTTGCTAGCAGTCAGTAACTACTTTTAGAACTCATGAAATTTAAAGGCGCTTCACAATAGTTTCAATGGGTAATATTAAGTGACTTTAGCACGTAATGGAACATAAACTAAAAAACAACTTGTAAAAAAATATTTCCCAGAGATTTTGAACGATTGGGGTCAAGGTTCAAATTACCGCTTGCACATGCAAATGCATTATTTACGTCCTTTGTTGAAAAACAAATTTATAAATGCTATTGCACTTTTTGCTGCATATATATGTACATATTTAGTTATCAATTTTTCATTGATTAATTTATTTACATACATATGTATATGGCGTCGCTTAGGTGTAGCGGGTAGAGTGCTCACCTGTCATGCCATAAGTGCTGGTTTCGTAACGAGCTCGATCCAACGCCAAATTCAAATAACTAGTTTTTCTAATTAATTAAAATCCAATTGCTCTTTCTTTCAAAAGCATACACTCCGATTTTATGTATTTCTGCCATGAAAGAGGCTTCTCACGAAAAACGCATTCGCCGTTCGGAGCCGGCATAAGGCTGTAGGTTCGCCAAATTTGTTGAAAAAAAAATTAAGTATCACGCCTAGAATTGGGAGTAAATCTCGGCCTTAAAACTCATTAGAATATATTCAGGCCAGTATGGTATACATTATAGTACATACATATCGTCGGTCTCCTGCCAGAAACACGAATGTGAAAATTTTTTTAAGCACGATGTCTTCTCTTTATCGGGTATATATTGATGTAATTACAATTTATATTTGTATAAATTCTTGTGTAAACATACATACATAATATGTACTTGTATGTACATAAGCATATATACAAATATTAATTGCTATTATATCAATATATAGCCGATAAAGAGCAGACATCGCACTTAAAAAAATTTTCACATTCGTTTTTCTGGCAGGAGACCGACGATATGTATTATTATATTAATTTTTTTTTTTGGGGATAATATTTTTTTATTTTGCTTTGAAAACAAATACACCGGCTTTGATAGAATTTAATTTTATTTTTATTATTTTTTATTTAAATTTTTTTATTTTTGTTAATTCATTTTAGAATTTGTGAGTTTTTTGCTTCCCTATCAGCTGTGCTATTCTAACAAATTTATTTCACACGTTGGCTGCCAGTGTATCACCGGTGATCACGACGAAAAACCACCGCCAGGTGCCAGTGTATCACCGGTGATACACGCCTAGGCGCTTAAAATTTAAACAACATTTTAAAATAAAAAAAAGCAGATGTTCGCGGGGTCATCACAGCTTAAAAGCATGCTCAGATGCGTCGCAATCATGGCTTTTACTCTGGGTAAAAAATCCCGTTATAATACAAAAGCAAAAGTAATTTTTTTGCTGGCACCTGTGAGTAGTTTTTTGATGTGATCATCGGTGATACACTGGCATCTGGGAGTAGTTTTTTGATGTGATCACCGGTGATACACTGGAATCCAACATGTTAATCAAATTGAGGTATGCATTTAGTTTGTGCTTATAATACTGATTAAGACACTGTTTGTTTTCAAATCACCAGATGCACCTTTTTCTACTCAGCTGTACTAGTACACAGAGTATTATAGTTTTAATCACATAACGGTGGATTGTAACAGAATGAAATAATCGAGATAGATATAGACTTATATATATCAAAATGATCAGGGTGAAAAGAGAAATCGATTGAGCCATGTCCGTCCGTCTGTCCGTCCGTCTGTAAACACTCTAACTCGCGCAAAAATTGAGATATTTTGATGAAATTTGAAATGCAAGTTGGTATCGAGACTGGGACGGTTGGTATTGAAAATAGGCGAAATCGGACCATGACCACGCCCACTTTTCCTATATAGAAAAAATCGGAAGTTTGGTATCTCAGTCACTAATATAGCTGGAGCGATGAAATTTTACCCACGTGTTGAGCTCGGGCCCCTATGAAGAAATTTGATGAAATTTTGGAAAATGGGCGGTGCCACGCCCACTTATTAAGGGTCAAACATGGAAAGTTTTATATGTCATAACTCAGAAACCATTGAAGATATATCGATGAAATTTGGTATGCGTGATTTACTTACTTAGCCAAACATTTGGACGGAAAACAGTTAAAATCGGTTGACGGCCACGCCCACTTTTATATATGTATATTATAAAGTGACCTAATAAAAACATTTTAAGCGATGTCTCTGTCAAATATATAAAGATATATCACTGAAATTTTGTCGCATGAGTCCAACTATGGACATAAAACAGAAAGCATAAAAATTTTGAAAAATAGGCGGTGCCACGCCCACTTATTAAGGGGCAAACATTGAAAGTTTTATGAGTCATAACTCAGAAACCATTGAAGATATATCGATGAAATTTGGTGTGCGTAATATAATTACTTAGGCAAATGTTTGGACTAAAAATTGCCAAAATCGGTTGACGACCACGCCCACTTTTATATATAAGTATTATAAAGTGGCCCAATAAAAAAATTTTAAGCTATATCTCTGTCAAATATAAAGATATATCATTGAAATTTTATGGCAGGAGTCCAACTATGGACATAAAACGAAAAACACAAAAATTTTGGAAAATGGGCGTGGCACCGCCTCTGTTTAGAAGCAGGAATATACTAGATATCTGAGTCCATAACTCGACAAATAATTGATATATAATGACGAAACTTGGTGCGTACACTTTTATTACTTGTGGTAATACATGTTCAAAATTTTAGCGAAATCGGTTGACGACCACGCCCACTTTTATATATGGGTATTATAAAGTGGCCTAATAAAAACATTTTAAGCGATATCTTTGTCAAATATAAAGGTAATTCATTGAAATTTTGTGGAATGAGTTCCACAATAGACCGGAAACAAAAAGTAGAAAAATTTTGGAAAATGGGCATGGCACCGCCTCTTTTTAGACAAAGGAATATACGAGATTTCTTAGCCCATAACTTGACAAATAATTGAGATATTATGACGAAACTTGGTTTATACACTTTTATAACTTGTGTTAATAGACATGCAAAAATTTATTCAAATCGGTTTATGACCACGCCTACTTTTTAACAAAGATATTTCTGGAATGCCCTTTGGGAATTTGTAACGTGACATCTTTGTAACTAGAAGTCATAAAGGAATGAAATTTTGAGCAAAGAATAATATTCATATGCTTAGTTGGATGACTGATAAAAATATTGAAAATAGGCGTGGTTACGCCCACTTTATGCAGCACTCGCTTTATATAAAATACACCGTGATTCTATCAGACGCAAACAAACAATGAAAGCATACAGCTGAGTATCTAATGTTCGATTCCACTCGAACTTAGGCTTCCTTACTTTATTTTTATTTGACTTTGTTTTAAGCGTGTGTATATTATGTATTGTGGAACGAACGTGTGTATATTCTTTTCTATTTTTTTAATTGATAAGAATTTTGCTAGTCGAACTGGCGCTGAATTTATATATGTATGTACATACATATCTACACATATATACATATGTATGTATGTGTCTATTTTGAATACATAATTGTTAACAAACAATTTTTTATTATTTTTCATAATATTTACATATGTACATATGTATGTATGTATAGTGGTATGCCCAAATCTGCATGTTAATATTTGTGGCTGCGTGCTTTCACCGATCTAGATCGGCATCTCATCTAATGTAAAATGTTTGCACTTCTTCCGCTCAATGTGTTTACTATGGGACTACGTGTGGTATGAGCAGCATTATTGCCATTTACATATGTACATACTAAAATAAAGGATATTAACGAAAACGATCGTGTTAGTTTGTTTGCATGGCACAAGAAATGAATATATGAGATAACCAATCTCATAATACATACATATATGTATGTATATATGTACATCCATATCTACGTATTTATTAGTTACTAATAAAGTTAATTATGATCATTAGAAGGGCTATGGCTTCAGCTTTTAATTGGCATCAAGTACCATTTCTCAGTGCTTGAGACTTTTTTGTTTTTTTTTTTTATCGGGAACGTTTTTCCTACCCAACATTATCATACATTATCAAAAAGTTTGGGACATTCAAAAGTAAATCTCGTCGCAAAAGTTGGAACTGATCTTTTTTAGAACGATAGGATCGGAAAACTGCGCTATATGTGTATACGAATATAACTACTATTTTATTCAGGTAAAGTGCACTTGTATCAAAACCGTTTATTTTTTGAATCCATAGTAAAGTGTGCTCGATTTACCAGTTTAAAAAAACATACATACATGAGGCATCTAAACCCGCTCTTCCATATTTTTTATAAAATCCATTTTTTTGCATATTTTCCTTCATAACCTGAAGAAGGAATATAGCTCAAATCAAGCCTATTTCCATCTGGAATGAAAATGAAAAATTAATCAAATTCTAGACGGCTATACCCATGGCATAAAAATTCTACCATGGCTATACCTACAATTAAAAATTTAAAAAAAAAAATAGGCTTCAGAACTGTGAATGCGAGAAGTTTTTTGTCTCTCCTATAAAATTTCCGAAAACGGAATGAGCTGGTTTCGATAGCAAACGTCTCATATATGTATTTATGTATACTTAAGTATTCAAATATTTGCCTTTGACTATTATATATATTGTTCCATTGTTATTATTGTTTTAAAAGTATATTAACCTATGTATCAACGATGCGCAAAAATATATAATTAAAAATCATAAATCCTTTAAATAGAACTTGAGTGAATATTTATAGAACATTTAGTATATTTTTCTATCTTATTAACCGACTTATTTACTTTCTCATACACCATTAAAAAATTAAACACTTACTGGCTGATCTTAAAACTATGTACCTACTGTATTTATTCTTGTTGTTATTATCATTGCGATTACAAATTGTAAACAACACCGGGATGTCATTGTCTGTTGATCATTCTTTTAGGGCCAATGAATTTTAAATAAACACCGAACACGAGAAGCCCACGAGCCACCGAGAATCTATGTATAGGAAGTCTGAAGCAGCAAGAATCCAATAAGTTTTTATTAAAATAAAAATGCATACATACATATTTACATACATATAAAAATGTATATATATATATAGATATACATATGTACGACTACATTGGTTTCAATTTAATATTACGGCTGATGTAAACAAATTTAATCGCTGTAAATCAATTTCTTCTGTAAATTTACAATTCTTTATACAGATTCTTTATTACTAGGGCATGGAATTTCATGTACTAAAAAATAAAAAATATGCACATAAAAAATGCAACAAAAACTGAGAAATATGCATGAAAAATCAAAAAGAAATGCATTAATTCAAATTTTTTCAACTTCAGATAATTCATGTTTATTGAAGTTACAATAGTTAAATAAATTAGGTACAAACATTTTTTAATTCAATTTTGCTCTTACGTTGTACGTTTATACATATCGTTAGCATAGAGTGCAAACTGTGTAAGTCCACTTTTTATGAAAAACTGTATTTTTATGTAGAACGCTACAAAAATCAAATACGCATCACGCTAATGCTAGAGACACACATCGTAGTAGAAATATTGCGATCTATACCAGATATGTGTCACTCTCATATTGTAGTTTAATTGAAAATTTTCATAGTAAAGCCAAATTATAGTATTGATATTATAATATTTCTACCACATGTGTGTCTGAGGTATAAGCAAGTCTGTGATACTTATCATATTTCTAATCGTTCTTATTTAGCGATACGCAAATTGTGTAACTCCAAAAAGCGAAGAAAATTGTGTAAGTCCAAAATATTTACATGAACAGAAATTTTTTTTTTCATTTCGAAATTTGTTAATTTTTTGTTTTTTGTCTCTCCCACAATGTTTGAAAAAGGACTTACAAAATTTGCACTTTAAGCTAGCAATATGTATGTATGTTTTTATAGATATGTACATAAATTCAGTCTTGAACATTTCATAATTTGTAAAGGTTAATCCTTATTTAACGATTCATTAGCATACACAATGAAATATTTTTTCATATTCTCAAAAAGAAAACTTTGCCGATTCGGTCGAAAAAAGCTCTTATACATAGAAAACGAACGTTCTACATCCCCAGAGGTAATAGGAGCATGTTTGAAAACGGCTCTTTGTCGACAGGTATGCACCGTATCGAAAATACTAATAATAGCCGTGTTCACACGAAACTTTATTCGTCGTCAGATGACTGTTATGCATGAATTTCGTTTGTATAAAACTGTCAACTAGCAAATTACAAAAATAGGCAATATAATGCGAAATATGTAATAAAAAATGCAAACAATGCAAACAACGCAAAATATGTAAAAATATGCATATATGACTAAAATATGCAAAATATGCAAAAACATTTGAATGCCATTTTTAAGACAATTTCACGATTCGCAAAGATTGTTTATTTATTTTGCTCTACCAAAATCTAAGAAAAACATGTATTTGCATAGATTTCCATGCCCTATTTATTACATTTAAGTGTATAATTAATATATTACTTGAAATAAACGTACCCTGCAGTAAAAATCCGCAATGAATCCTTAATGAATCACTGATGCAATTCACCTATGACGGGGAGGCATCAGTGAATACTTTCATATAAAGACTGATGAATTTTTCATATAAATGGTTTGCTTTCCTCAGAAAAAAAAACAAGAACAAATAAAAATATACTGAGTTATGACGACAGTGATGAATATTCAACAAAGAATCATCACTGATCCTTCAGCAGTGAAACAAATTTACTGCAGGGTAATTGTATTATTTATAAGTATTACATACATTTATGTATATGTATGTACTTATGTATGTACATATATGCCTATACAAATAAATTTATTAGCCAATCAAATGCGTGTATTAATATTAGTTCCTTTCCCATTGGATGCTCAGACTTAGCTAATACATATGCTTATTTCTGCATGTGTACATAATAATATGTATCTACAAATTATATATGCATGTATGTTTATTTGCACTCTATACTCGTCATTATCCTTTCTAGACATATATGTAATACTTCTATATTGCTAGTATTCAATTGTTTTGTTCGTCAAACATCACAGTAACGATATACTGTTAGAAAGGGAAGCAAGATTCCATGGGCGTCGTTAAACTTTTGTTTCCAAAAACAAAGGGAACCACAGAAAAATGTTGATACTATGAAATAAGTATTTTATTTAACAAAGATATTTGGATACATTTTACTTGAAAACTGGATTTCAACAATTGAGCATGAGTTCAAAAAATAAGTCCAGATTTTATTAATTTGTACATATGTACATACATACATACTTCTGCATATTGGGTATGAATAGGTACATATATTTTATATGTACATACATACATACATACATATGCATGAATAAAAATGAAATTTCAAAGAGCGCCCATTGAACGTTCGCGAATATTCCTTTGCATTCGCGAATTTGTGCGAGGCATTGTACGTTTCGTTTTTGAATGTATTGTCACTGTGTATTTGCGTTCGTGAGAGAGTGGCATATTATAATTATTCGTTTGAGTGAATTGCTGACCAAAATATTGAAAGCAACAGAAAAATTGTATTAAAAATGTCGCATCGATGCTTGATTTGTAACAAAAAAAGAAATAAAATTAATAATATATCCCTATATGCGTAAGTATTTTATGAAGAGTAAAAGTTTAAATTTTTATTTAAATTTTCTTTGATATTTTTCTTTAAAACCTAGTTTTCCAAAAGACGAAATCATTTTCAGGAAATGGGTGGATGCATGTGGCCTAACCTCAAGAGATAATGTAAAGAATGTCCGCATTTGTAGCCAGCATTTCACGGCCAATGATTTTAAAGCCGGACCAACCAACAGAATTAACAGCGGCTTATTAAATAAAAATGCATTTCCTTCCGTTCTCATGGGAAAGCGAAATGTTTCTGCTATTCGTAAGTAAATTTTGGCTAGCCGCACATGACGGCAGAAAACGTGCGTTTTTTGTCATCATTTGTGGCCAGCCTCGGGTATTTAATACTTTAGAAGCAGAAAGATAAAATAAAATTTAACAGGCGAAGAAACTAATATGCAACCACAAAACAATGACGGCGGTGAAAGAACTACGCCTACAGGCAAAAGACGGCGTGGGGAGCCTCGTTTTATTTCTGAAGTAAGAACCCCTGACGTTGCTACGCCAAAGCGTGCCAGGCGTGTTTTATCATTAGTTAAACGATCATTGGCCAAGAAAAATAAAATCATCCTATCCTACGTTATGAATTAATTTTACAGAAGAGCATAAAAATCCTTAATTTCAAACTTATTTCTCCGTATAAACTTAAATTTAAATAGCTATGTAGATCATTTTGTTGACTAAAGCATCAACTTCGTATAGAAGTAAAAACAAATTGAATTATTGGCGAATTTTATTTTTGGCACAAGTGCCGCTTAGGCGGTTATGCAATTCCACTTAGGCGGTTATGAAATTTAAACGACGATATATATTGTGACTTTATTTAATTTACGAAAATATAAATTATCTGCCTTATTTTTTAGCATGTAGGTATGCATAAGTTATTTGGTTGTGAAATACGTTGAAATAATAAATACATTATTTTGTTTTCGAAAGATTGGCATTTCATTGTTTAATCTACTGCTTTGTGTTTTTATAACGATCATGAAACGTTTATATGAAGGGAATAACGACCTCTTTTTAAACCCCTTATGTTTTTTTTTTGTAATGCTACTACAATTTTACAAATGTGTATGTGACATATATTCACATACACGACTTTTGCTTGTGTTGACGCATGCGCACAAATTACATATGTAGTCGGAACCGAGTTCATGAATAGCGTAACTGAAACACATTGATTAGATAGGTTGTTAGCAATATAGAAGTATTACATATATGTTTCTAGATTATGTCAGATGATTTTTTTTAAGAAAATAGAGCACTTTAGACCTATCTTCTTTAAAATTATTTTTTTTCTCCTCTCCTTATACTAAGGTTACTTTATGTGTTCAGTATGAACCAGAATCTGCAATCGTAGTACTATGTGCAATCGATTACATATGTAATCCTTATTGCCCGGCTCGGAACCAGATAAGCTGTGGGGTACTCCAAGTCTAGGATTGGGACTGCCGGTGTTGTAAATTAACCGTCCGAAAAGAGGATGCTAAAGAGATATAAATTCCTTCTTCTTTAGAGATCTTCCCTTGCAAAATACTCATAGCTTCATATTCAGGTTCAGAAAGGCCAAAATTAATTTTCCTAAGCTTCTATGTTTTGGTTGTAGTGATATTTTTTTGTCACCATTACTAATCATCCATTTGCATAATAATACATATATGTACATATGTATGTTAAGGAGAGCGTAAAAAAAATTTTGAAAATATGTATATAAATATGTGTACATAGATAGAGATAACTTAATCTATATCCGTCCGCGCAAGCTTAAATCACTGTTCCGTAGAAATTTTGCCAACACTGCATCGGCAACATTCGAAGATGTAAGTCACAGAGCTCAAAATTGTTCAGCGCTCAATCAATCATAAATTAACGCGAATTATAGAACGCACGTTTAATCTGCGGCAATGATGATATTTGTGTAGTGAAACTAGTGTGAATACATCGATGATTAGCTGAACATAAACAAGAAACTGTATAAAAAAGAATTTTTCTGAAATAATTTCGCAAAGCACAACGTGATAAGCAACAAAGCAGTACAAGAAAAGGTTACTAAAAGTTTAACTATTAAAATATCTGTGATTATTGTGTACCTACATATATTAATTTTAATAAACAAGCGATTATTTTTAAACAAAATAAAACATATTATTGCTTACTTAACTTAAAAGAACGAAATGCGAAACTTTTTTAATAGACTAAAATAAAATACATAATACATACAAACTAAATAATAATCTTAAATTAGCAGCAATTTCAAAGGTGAGTTTCAAATTTCGGAAACGTTTCAGTATTTAACAAGAGAAAAATTTACTGATATTTGAGAAGTGATTAAACAAAAGGCCTTATTTATTTATTTATGAAATTGGCTTGTTAAGACAAAATTGCCCATGTTGTCTTCAATGGTAACTACCAAAACGCCTTATTTCCTATTTAAAAGAACCGTCCAAATAGTGTGTGTTATTATATACATAAGTAGTGAAAATTTCAAGCATTTTAAGTAATAAATGGAAAAAAGGCTTATAATACGCATAGTATAGAAATATTTTGGTATGAAACTTTTATTAAAATTGCACGAGCATTAATTTTGTCGAATATTTTAACCCTCTAACACCGCCACGAAGTGATCGTTTTGATTCCTTTTTCAGAGAGTCCGCCAATAATGGTATTATACATATTCCCAACTAGAGGTAACCCGCGGGTTTCACACCACGTGCTTTTAAAAATATTAGCATATTGAGTTAGTCCAAAAAAGTTACATAGAAAAATATCATTCTTGACGTCAAAGATAGTTTTCTTATTTTTTTTTGTCCGTTGTTGAGTACGTAATTATCTCATATGCCCAACACCAATTTTCAGTACCCTACTATAAATATTTCAAGAGATTTTCGCTGTAAAAATTTCAGTCTGTATGGGAGGTGCCCATCCCTGCTTTACCCAGACCTAGCGTTTTTACCCGTTTAATACATAGTTATCTCACATGCCCTCACACCAGTTTTCAGTACCCTACTACAAATATTTCCAGAGATATTCGCTGTGAAAGTTTCAGTTTGTATGGGAGGTGCCCATCCCTGCTTTACCAAGACCTAGCGTTTTTACCCGTTTAAAACATAGTTATCTCACATGCCCTCACACCATTTTTCAGTACCCTACTACAAATATTTCCAGAGATATTCGCTGTGAAAGTTTCACTTTGTATGGGAGGTGCCCATCCCTGCTTTACCAAGACCTAGCGTTTTTACCCGTTTAATACATAGTTATCTCACATGCCCTCACACCAGTTTTCAGAACCCTACTACAAATATTTCCAGAGATATTCGCTGAGAAAGTTTCAGTTTGTATGCGAGGTGCCCATCCCTGCTTTACCAAGACCTAGCGTTTTTACCCGTTTAATACATAGTTATCTCACATGCCCTCACACCAATTTTCAGTACCCTACTACAAATATTTCCAGAGATATTCGATGTGAAAATTTCAGTTTATATGGGAGGAGAGTGCCCATCCCTGCTTTACCAAGACCTAAATTGTTTATCCGTTGAGTATATATTTTTGTATTATTCCTTCACAAAAATTTTCATTATTCTAGTACAAATATTTCAAGAGATATTACGAAAAAAAGGAAAATTTTGTATGGGAGGTGCCCATCCCTGACTTTTAATCAGATTAAAAATATGCGTATAGCAATTACCGGGTGAAAATACCTAGGTGTGCAAAGTTTCGTGAGGATCCGTTCAGCGGTTTTCTCGCCAATTGAGTTAAACACAATTTCCATTTCACATTTATAATATAAGATAAAATAAACACAACGGATTCGCCTCGAATTCGCGTCGGATTCGCTTTCTCTGATTATATTATCGCGGCAATAGTTCGCGGCGATAGATCGACGAATCCGAATTCGTAGGCATGTCACCTATCACTAGCGATTCGAGAATTTGTTCATTAGCGATTCGAGATTTTTTTATAAATGGCGTTTCGAAAAATTAAAAGTTCAGAATTTTGTTTACTGGCAATGGGTTAAATCCGTATAAAATAGTACAAAGCATTTAAAATATTTTTATAAGAACTATAATGATTTTTAATGCAAAACAACTTAAAAAAATGATATCGCGAAAATTGATTTACTCAAACTTGCAGCGAACTCGAGGCGAGTCCGAGAAATTACATTCGCGAAAATCTGCTTTCGCGAACTCGCCTTGAATTCGCCGCGATATCATCCTCGCGTCTGTGTTAATTGGGTTTTCAAATTATAAAATTAAAAAAATATATACGAGTATAAGAGAAAAAATTTAAAATAATGCTTTCAGTTCATAGCAACCCTTTTTATTTTGGTAACACCACTTAAAAACATTTAATTTTGGTTATTTCACTTTGTCATGGTTTTTTGCGATTTCTGAATTAGTTTTTAATATAGAAATACGGTCTTTTGTTTAATCACTCCTCGTTTATTCTTAGGGCAGTGACTGAAGAGGGACTTCCGAAATTGAACAAATTATTGGGTTCAACATGCTTTTAAGCACATACATACATATATATCTATATACTTAGATACATATGCATACATCTTTGTTCTTTTAAGCTACTTTCCTCTTCTAAATTTCTGCCAGTGTAGTTATTTTGCTCTAATTAAAGTGCATTTTATAGACACGAGCAACTAATCAATTTATATGTAAAATATTTTTAATACAAAACTAAAAAGAAATGTACTTAAATAAGCATTCGTATGTATATTTACACTTGCTTGTAAACATATGTATGTATGCGCAAATGAATTATTGCAATCAAATTACGCTTGATAAGAATATATATATGTATATGTATGTATATACATGGTCCATAGGGGATCCATAGCTTGAATTGCTATTAAATTAATTACTTCATATTGCAAAGCAGTAGCAGATTTACCTCTGTAGGTATTTTATTATTTAATTATCGATTCTCCTTATCGATTTCTTCTTCTCATCCAAGATGAGAATGATAAGAATAATAGAACTCATAATGTCAGATATGTTCTATGTAGAATGTTCTGCATAACATGAATGCAACCAGCTTTTGTTCATACTTGTCAAGAGCCATACAACAGAAATCGAACGCAGTTTTTAAAACACTCCTCACATTTATATTCACGTTGCTTTTTCTTATTATTTTACAACTAAAAATATGTACATATCATCCAAACCGTCGCTTTTTTTTGCTATTAATGGCCAGCCAGTTTAACCTAACCTAAGCAGCAGTCGCTTTGTTACTGTTATTAACCAGCGCCTAAATGTATGCTTTGAACTTATTTATTCGTTAAGGAACCAAAAATCACGCATACGCCACGTGGTGCCGCAAAAACTTGGCTTCACTTTGACATTTTCTATTCATAAAGTATTAATATGGAAATTAAATTTAATTGAATATCGTTGAAATTATTTTATTTGTGACTAGCATATGTCTAATCATATTATTATACAGGTAATCAAAGCAAAAGTCCCTGTGTATGCACATACACATATACATAACATATATACAATATGTACGCATGTATGTATTTACTTTCTAAAATTAGACGAAAATTATGCAACTCACGTCTAAAAGCTTAAGAAGTTAAGGCAAACTTTATTGCGAGTTTTTGGCAGATTTGCTAATATGACACAAAACCGTCATTATGTGTTATAGTTTATATGTTCTCTTAATTTGTTTGATAGATAGACGGTGATAATTTACCTTTTTTATTACAACCGTGATTATAATACATATGTATGTACATATATGTTTATTGGTATTGGCCAATTTTTAAACTCATTTCTGTTTTGTTACATGTTTATATTTTATTAGAGTTTATTATTATTATTTTATTGGGTCTATAATCGAATAAATATATATTTACATATATATTGATTTTAATTCACACGCCTTTTAACTATAATTACATTAATAATGCATATGTATATATATAATAAATAGAAATTTAAATTTCTCTTGTTTTTTATAGTGAAAATGAAATCCTCAGTATCCTTTATATTTGTAATGATATGCGCGTTCGTATTAGCAGCGCAAGAAGGCCAAGCTAAAAGTAAGTTAATTAATGATAAACTTAACTACATATTTTAAACTATACAAAATAAGCCATGCTCAATTAAAAACACTTCAAATCCATTCCAACAACCAAGCGTGGTCAAATTTATTGGTTTAGCAATGACAATTGTGAACTCATCTCTGCCATTTTACAGCTTCAGTTACCGCGTAATTAAGCAACATTATATTCGCGCTTCATCTAAACACCGAAAACAAAAATGATCATACAATATGAAAGAAAAAAATGAAAAAAAAGAATATTGTTCGGTCTAAATTTATTCACAATGTGTATGGCAACCGCCTTGAAAAGGCGTTCATTATCTGTTTCTTTGCAATTTGGTTGATAAGGGAGGAGAAGAAGAACAACAGCCAGCATCTTTGTAACACTTTTTGAAAACAATTGTGTGTATGCATGTATGTAGTATAACTACTAACATTAGTAGGTATGTATGTGTGTATGTATAGTTTAGAAGAGAATCAGCGAGTAAAACGCAGCTTCACAAACTTTTTCTAATACAAATTGAATGCTAAGTGAAGGTTCAAGAGCGTGGAAGCAAAACAAAACTATAAACTGAAAATTTATAGCGTATGTACAGCAGACATACATATGAACATACATACATACATACGTTTTTATATGCAGACGCAACCCTACAAAAAATATGTAGGCATTACCCTTAAAGAGATTTTTCCCGGATTGCTCTCTTATGGGTACAATAGAGCATAAATTGCTCCCCAACTAATCCATTTTGGTACAGTCAACAGTGTCACTAAAGTAAGATGCCGCACTTGTACACTTCGTTCAAGTAGCAGCTTTTTTTAGTGCGGACAGTTTAAAATCTGCTATAACTTGGTATATATTATTAAAAATATTAAAAATATATAAAAAGTTAAAAAATAAGTGCTTAAAGGTATAAAAAGCCGATAAACTCAACAAATCCGATATGGGTATAAAACTGGACTAATTAGTCTTTTCATAGGACATGCTCGAATAAAAGTAAACAATTCATTCCATAGAAAAAGATACAAATGGTCATTAGTCGCAGGCTCCACTGCGAGTGATCCCGGATGTATCTCTGAATAATTGCAATTTTCACTGGGATATGTATCTACATATATACACATATTTATATACTATGTACTAGCACATTTATAAAATGCAGTGTATAAAATGTTGCAAGCAAATTTCGTTGTGAGCTAAACAAGCTGGTTACCTACAGAAATTCACGCGACACACAATGGGATTTTTTGGCCAAAAATAAATTCGAAATTAAAGTAGTGATAAAGAAATATTTTTTAATTGCAATCGACAGATATCTTATGGGACAAAAAAAAGCCCATGTAAATTTTTTTGAGTTCCGTTTCGTTTAGCCATACAGGGTGCTCAAAGTTGAACAAAAAATATGTCATATGAATTATGAATTTTATGACCTGATACGAAAAGCTCTATCTAAGCCATTTATCGACGTATATATGTGGTTTTGACATCTAGATATAGAAAATGACCTCTACTTTTCTAGGAAGTAATCTCGTTTCTTGTAACTTTGAAATCTAATTTTATATGATTTTTCAAATACTGATAAAAAAATATAGAAAAAAATTTTTCTTCGTCCACTTTAAGGAATAAAATAAAAAAAACAAAAAAAAAGGTATCTTGGTTTTTTTTTTGTGTAATGAACTAATATATTCTTTATCAGATCACATTAACAGATATTAATTTCACGCGCGCCTTCGCGTGTTTTAATTATTCTCCTAACTGGCTAAAAGTGCATTTTTCAAATTACATTTATAATGACATATTCAAAATTAAAAAAAATAAAGTGTATAGAAGATCTATCATCCAATTTACATCTGTAATATAGAAAATGGTTCACAATATGAAATACAGCAGCTCATTTTTGAATTAGCTATATAGATTCTATTATATATTGTTTTTTTTGCCTGCTATACCAGAGGTCTCGGGTTCAGTGGCCGCTGTGGTGCAGTGGGTAGAGTGCTCGCCTGCTATACCAGAGGTCTCGGGTTCAAACCACGGTCCGAGCAGAACACCAAAAATTTTTCTAATTAGTAGAAATCCAATTATTGGATTTTTTAAGAGCAGCGGTCACCTCTCGGCAGTGGGCGGCATACCCTCCGAGTGTATTTCTGCCATGAAAAAGCTTCTCACAAAAAATGCATTCGCCGTTCGGAGCCGGCATAAAACTGTAGGTCCACCCAATTAGTAGGAAAAACAAAAAGGAGCACACCTCGAATTGGGAGAGAAGCTCGGCCATAAAACTCGTCAGAGTTATAATAGCGCCATTGTATTATTATTATTAAAAAAAAAAATTCAAAAAAATTCCAAAAGTTTGAAATCAAATAAAAAAAAAATAAAAAAAAAAGGTCTCCTCAATTTTTTAATATATGTTCACCCCAAGTGTGCTTTATAACCCCCCATAGTCAGTTTCATCATTCACGCGCGCTCTTCTCACTAATTCATATTTTTCGACGAGGTGTATATGCGCGCTATCACTATGGATGTACATACATATGTACACATGTGTAGCTAGAGAGAAAAGTATTGATGAGCAGTTTTGACATATGTTTATGTTTATAAAATCGCTAATATATTAACTAATGCAATTTTATATAGAATATTTACATATATACTTACTTTTATCCTATCTACTTCAAAAGTATCATAACTCAAAAACGCGAGTTTTGAGGTAAGGATGGGTATGCATGCATGTGTGTGCATTATATGACGAAATTTCGGTCTGATATATTGAAAATTTAGAGTTTGAGATCAAAAAATTATCTATGCTATATGTACTATTGAAGTACATACATATATAGCGATCGAAAACTTAAACGGCTTTTTCGTAAAATCAGCTTATTAAGGTATGATAGTATAGAAGTAAATGAGCGATATACTATCATTTGCTGCTTTTTATACCAGCCATGAACATGAAATAGTGTTATAACTTTGTGCCGAAATACTATGTATTTTTATGTAAAGTTTATCATTTGTCGGAATCGCCCAAATCCAGTATAAAAATAGCTCTAATACAACGGATTGTTCATATGTACAAGATAAATTTGAGTATTTGTAACTTATTCAATTAAACAGATAAAATTTAATTTCTATCATTCATAAATGGTATAAAGTCTTTGGTACGCATAAACTTGTTGATATTTGCATTTATCTATTTCGTCTCCCACCTGTGCCGTGACCTTATAAATGGGAGTTTACGTGGGGATCCAAGCCCTAAGAGTACAGATTTTAAATAAGTATACATAAACGTCACATAGATAATTAAATAAATATTTTTTAAATAGTTACAAATATATGCTTATACCTATATACATATATAATTGCCCCTCAGCATTCCAACTCAATTAGTTTCGAAAATAATTGCAATTTAATGGTTTTTCGCGACACCCGTTATATGGAGGGTGGGAGAATTTGTCATCAGATTAAGTTCATTTTTACACCATGTACTAATATTCATAAAAAAAGCTTATTTTCAAAATTTGAGCACTCTAGGTCCATTTTTACTATTTATGGCCATTTTTTGTATGAAACGTTCCCATTGTGCGACAGTTTGAAAGTGAAGGCGGGAAAGCCTTTGTTTTCTGTATACATGTTTGTATGTATGTACATATGTATATTTGTACATGCCTATAATAAAAGGCGAAAAGATAGAATAAGACAACAGAGAATTTATAACAATGTTACGAGTATAAAGCTCTCACTTTTAAGCCTCCTTTCTGCTCCACTTTTTGATACCGTACTAAGCTATTTCATGGCAGAAAGCATTATCCCTAGACCTCTCGCGTGTGATTTAAGCAATATCTACTAAACTACATTTCAATCGCTCTTACAATGTTAAAACTTGATCTAACCTGAATCTGCTTATTGTTATCGACGGTATTCGATATTAATACTTTCCGAACCAAGTCATATACTTATGACTGAAGACCCTATTTCACATGCCACGATCTCTAAGCGTTTAAAATTTTAACAAAATAGGGGTATTCGCTATCCATAGCACGATAGCAAGATAGCACGGATTGCAAATATCCTAGACCAAAATATGCTACACATAGAGAGCACCCTATTGCACAGTCGTAGGAAATTTTAAGAAGCAGCCTTCCTTTTTTGCCAAGCGGACGCGTTCATCACTCACTTTTTAATAAATAACTCATTTTATTTTAGTAAATTTAATAAATACACACAAAACATAACATTTCAAGCAAAATTTGGATGCTCAAATTGAAATTTAAATTAGCAATTGGCAAATGTCAGCTGACGCAGGCTCGCAATTAATTTCCTACACTTCATAGCAAATAAATATACATAGGTTTTGCTGTAGCATATTTTTGAGGTCTAGCATATTTCTGTTCGTCTGTATTTTGTTGTTGTGCGTTGTAAAACTTTGCAATCCGTGCAATCCGTGCTACGTGCTAGGGTTATGCTATGGATAGCGAATACCCCTATTGTATTCTACATGAGAATGGGTCGATAACCCATATATTTTGTTTCACGTTTTGAGCAAGGAGCCTTGATAGGGTTGGTCCCCATACGAAAAAAAAAAGTTGTAAAAGTCCGCCCCTAAATTTGAAGCTTATGTTGAGAGGGTTAAGGGACACAAAAAAAAATTTTTTTTTGATCCCGCGAAATACCGCCGAAATCGTTTTTTTATTGTAATTTTGTTATTTTTCATCCGATTTTTAAAATTGATACGTCATTATTTTCATATTTTGCAGCTCTACACTTCCTTCTAATGCTCTTTTGAGCTCTGAAGTCGTTTTCACATAGTTGGGTCAGCTAACTTATTTGTATGTCCATGAATTATCCTCTTTGGTTTGCCAAATCAAAGTGCTTCAAAATTCATGACAATGTTGCCTTTAAAGGGTTTTACTAAATTAATAAACAAAGAAGTTACGTCACTACGAATATTTAAGTAGACTCATTTCTTTTAAGCAATTCAGTATATGTAATTGTGAAAGTCCACCCCTAAATTTGAAGCTTATATTGAGAGGATTAAGGGACAAAAAAACAATATTTTTCTGATCCCGCGAAATTCCGCCGAAAAGGTTTTTTTTGTAACTTTGTTATTTAACATCCGATTTTTAAAATTGACACGTCATTATTTTCGTATTTCGAAGCTCTATATTTTCTTCTAATGTCCTTTTGCACTCTGAAGTCAAATAAGAAAGTTACAATAAAAAAACTATTTCGGCGGTATTTCGCGGAATCAGAAAAAAAAAATAAAATTTTTTTCTTTAATCCTTTCAATATAAGCTTCAAATTTAGGGTCGGACTTTTACAACTTTACATATACTGAATTGCTTAAAAAAAAATAGTTAAATAATAGCTACGTTAAATAACTTCTTTGTGACGTAACTTCTTTGTTTATTAATTTAGTAAAACCGTTTCCAGGCAACATTGTCATGAATTCTGAAGCACTTTCATTTGGCAATACAAAGAGGGTAATTCATGGACAATCAAATAAGTTAACTGACCCAACTATGTGAAAACGACTTCAGAGCTCAAAAGGACATTAGAAGGAAGTATAGAGCTTCAAAATAAGAAACTAATGAATTTTAAAAATCGGATGATAAATAACAAAGTTACAAGAAAAAAACAATTTCGGCGGTATTTCGCGGGGTCAAAAAAAAATTTTTTTTTGTGTCCCTTAACCCTCTCAACATAAGCTTCAAATTTAGGGGCGGACTTTTACAACATTTTTTTTCGACCCTATCTAAAGGAGCCGTGCATACTCATCCAACTAGACATGGTACAAACCATACCTGGGTAATACTGAGTAGTAATTGGACTATTACGTACTTAAATACTTTATATTTTGATCTTGAAGTAATGAGTCCGTACTAAGTACTTTCAGAATATTCAAGTACTAGTACAAGTACAAAGAATTGAAGTTTTAGCAAATACTTCAAAGTACTTGAAAAGAGTTGAAAAATCGATTCAAGTGCATTTTTCAATTCTTTTCAATTACTTTGAAGTATTTGCTAAAACTTCAATTCTTTTTCAATTGCTTGTACTTGTACTTGTACTAGTACTTGAAAATTTGGGAATGCAAATACCAGTACTAGTACAATTCTTTTAAAATGTACTTGTCACAAGTCGTACTGGTACTTGATATTACCCATGTCTGGTACAAACAAATAGAATAATTATCAAATCGCAACTCATACCTGAAATATATGTATACATATCCTCCAAAAATTCCACGCCTTATTTAAAGCTTTTTTCAGACGATGATAAGGCTTTTAAATAAAGCCCGAAATTTCTAAGGGACATAAGTTGTATGTACAAGTTGATGCCTTCTCTCTGAGCGGAAACCGTATTCCCAAGTCTTATACGCCATTAGAGATAAGGCTTAGATAACTCCTTAAAATAAGGTCTTATGTTGTGTTTAAACGACTTATAATTAGGACCATCTCCCATAGGAAATAAGGCTTATTTCATTCCTTATAATAAGTTCTTATATGCAGCTCAATTACCTTATAATACGGCTTAAATAAGGGATTACAAAGGGGCGTTTTTTTTTTTTGTTTATCTGCATAATTCAATACACTGTGGTCTTTTTGCCCATGTTTGCTCATAAAACTCATTTTCCTATTTGAGTTTTGAGCGCATAACAGCAAGAATTATAACACTTGTTTCTATTAACAGATAGTTAGTTTCAAAATATACGAGTATTTAGAGCGGAGCGAATGAGATGATGATTTTTTGCAGCGTACTTATATATGATTTTATGTACATACATACATATGTACCAGACCTGTAAAGTGCAAGTACCAGTACAAGTACTTCAAACTTCCAGTACAGGTACAGGTACTTCAGTACTTGTACTTGAATTTTACAAGTACAAGTACTCTACTGATAAGTACTTTTTAAGTACGTACACATATCTGTGTTTTTGTTCTGCTTTTTTAAATGTTTTGATTGAAATAAAATTTTTAAATCAAAATCAACTGAGGTGATATTTTTTTGTTTGAAACAATCTGAAATAGTTTGTCAAAAAAGTACTTGTATGTACATTGATACATTGGAAATTCCAAGTACAAGTACTGTGGTACTTATACTTATTTTGTACTTAGTACGAGTATATACTGAGTATTTTACAGGTCTGATATGTACATACATATCTTCTTGTATTAAGTAATCTGCATCAACTGCCGCTGTGGTGCAGTGGGTAGAGCGCGCGCCTGCTATGCCAGAAGTCTCGGCTTCAAACCCCAGTCCGGACAAACACCAAACAAATTTTTCTAATTAATTAAAACCCAATTATTGGGTTTTTCAAGAGCAGCGGTCACCTCTCGGCAGTGGGCGGCATACCCTCCGAGTGTATTTCTGCCATGAAAAAGCTTCTCACAAAAAATGCATTCGCCGTTCGGAGCCGGCATAAAACTGTAGGTCCACCCACTTAGTAGGAAAACGAAAAGGAGCATAACTCGAATTGGGAGAGAAGCTCGGCCATAAAACTCGTCAGAGTTATAATAGCGCCATTGTATTACTATTATGTATGTCAACTCAAGTTCATCATCACTACTTAAGCACTTTAAAATAACGAAGTTTGCTTATACTAATACATGGTTTATTTATTATTAAAAAATTAGTTGACAGTCAAAGTATTTCCTTTTAGTCTAAGCTTTGTCATATATATATGTACTTTCTACTTTCTTTCATGTACTTTTTGAACTTCTTGCATTTCCTCTTTTTCTTCACCTGATTGGTTTACTTGATTTCAAAGTTGCAAAATATTGAAGTGGGAAGCATTGAAATGTGACTAGACTTTAAGGGCGATTCCATTATGGCAGCAGCAAAACAATTTTACATTTTTTTATGTATTTTCTAGACTTTGGCTCAAAATAAAAAATAACAGCTGAGGTCATACTTGTGATTTACGAAAGAAATTTTGTCTTCATTTGCGCTAAATAGAGTAAAGGAAAATAGAAGGAAAAATTTTATGTGATTATTGGACATACAAGTAAAACTAATATAATGTTAATCAATAAAACTAGGCTTCAAACATGTGTTCTTTATACTATGTATATTTATGTATATTTTTAAAAATAAACAATTAAAAAAACAAAAAAAACATTAAAAATTATTTTCACTCTATTTATTGTGGCCTTTGGGCAGTATGACACGTACATATGTGATAAGAATATATTCATGTATATGTATATTAAGGTGGAGTGAAAACATATGGAGATTTTTTTTTTTTGTTTTTGTTTTGAACGTACGAGCAATGAAAAGTTGCCTTTATACGAGCTAATGAACCCCACAAAATTTTATGGCGATAGGATGACGTTTTGAACTGCCCCCAGCACCGCAAAGTTAAAAGCAATACGCACGATCTGGTACAAATATGAAATTTTGAAAATTATAAAAACAAAAATCGAGGTATGAGGATTGAAAAATATGGCTAAGCTGAGTATTAAACTGAATTAAACTGAATTAAACAAAGTTCACTTTAATACTCAACTTAGCCATGTTTATCAATCCTCATACCTCGTTTTTTGATTTTATAATTTTAGAAATTTCACATTTGTACCAGATCGTGCTATTTTTTTCAACTTTGTGGGGCTGGGGGCACCTCTAAACATGCGAGTAGGCCAATAAAATTTTACAAACTTATTTCTGGGCTAGAAAGGTGCCGTTATGGCTTTGGAACAAATTGAATTTCCAAAAAAAAATTCTCACTCCACCTTAATGTATATGTATGTACAGTATTTTTTTATTCTAATTATTTATTTCCCATTTTGCATTCATAATAAATGGTTGCGGATGTAGCTGTTACATACATACATTCATGGAATTCGCAAAAATTTCGATATTCTTCAATTACTTCGCTTCCCAAATCCAAAAAGAGGAATTTTCACAGAAAAATTATATCAGTTTAAATAGTTTTGAATAAAAATATTTTCATCAGGCATTTGAAAGCTTTTATCAATGCACACTTTTCGTTTTTTTGGATATTCCCGCCTGACAAAGCAACCAACTAAAAATGGGTTTCTTGCTATTTAATACAAATTGATTATTTTTTTTTCAATTGTCCCAAAATAGCCAGTTAAAAGTCAACTACTTTTAGGAATTGATTTTTTTCTTCCTGCAGGGTTTAGCTATGAATGTACATGTATACATATGTACATATGTATATACATATATAGGGGGATTCTCCTAGAGACAGCTCGCGGCATATTGAGAGACACTCATATTCATATAATAGCAACTAAGTGAATCAAACTCGTTACTGTGCCTCACATTTATTAGTGAGACTGTCGTGTTGTGAATCAATCAATTTTAAGTCAAATACTACCATTCCCATGTACATATATGCATATATACAATATATGTATATCTATTATTTATCTAAGTTTGTTAAAGCAACTTCTTAAAAAATATGTAAACATTCATAACAGCACTTTGAGTTGGTCTCTTGAATATTCGAATATTTATTTGTAGTTAATTTTTTCATACAAATTAAACGCACTCTAATGTACATACATACACACATTTGTACATGTATGCATACCTATGCTTTTTGGTATGTCTTTAATTTATTGTGTACATATGTACATACACATGTGCTTATGGTAACATGACTTATTGACGGAAAACCAATTAAGCCCAAAATAGCTTTTTGCGCATGAATTAGTTTCCGGATTACATATTGCAACCCTTCAACTAATATCTTTAGGTCACAGACAAATGTACTTAGACTAAAACCATTTCCCATTGGAGCTCTTTCGCCGTTTGAAGTCAAAAATGCACCAAAAAATGTGTTAGTTTGTAAATTTGATATCAAAAATACATATGTTATTTTACATACATATGTACATATTTGTTCAGTATTATATGATTGGCTGCACCACAATTTCTAACGTACATATGTATGTACATTAATGAAAGAGCATTTGGGATCACCTCGGACAAATCATTTCATCATTTTTCTATATGTATACCAAATTTCATTAATACATATGTATCTTATATTTCCTATAGAGGGCTGTAATGCTTATGGACATGCATGTTATGGTGGACACGGGAAGCGTTCGTTGGCACCTATAACGGATACGTTGCGTATGAATAACGCATACAGAAATGAGAAAGACACCGAGTCACATCCCGACGGATTGCTGCAAATGATGTCAAATGATGCGGCAGGCATTTTGCCAGAAGGAAAACTTGATACGTTACCAAGATATCGGCTGGTTAAATTTATGAGAGCATTGGTAAGTTTTGAGGAATGTAGTACATATTCTCTTACATATGAAAATATGATTGTAAGGAATAAGAAATTGATAATGAGTTGAATTTTTTGAACTGAGCCACCTAAAATTTTTTCGATGGCCATGTATTTTATGGAAGTGGGTTGTATGGCTCACAACGCTTAAACAAAAATACGTATTTAACATTTTTTCGAAATTCTTAGTTTTTGCCGATTTTCTCACGATTGGTCAAACTATTATTATTATTGTGAATTTTATATGTCATTGGATTACCAATCGAAAAGACTTAAGTTCGATCCTCGGTTGAGGCCGCCCGAAGAAGTCTGATGAGGGGATGTGGTGGTCTCCGAAATGGATCCATAACTTCTACCAAAAAAAATTTTTTCAATTTTCCTTAATTAAAATCTGGCCAATAGCTCATATAAAATTCAAATAAAATAATTATGAGAAGAAACGGCCATGTAAAAAACATACGTATTATTATTATTATTATTATTATTATTATTATTATTATTATTATTATTATTATTATTATTATTATTATTATTATTATTATTATTATTATTATTATTATTATTATTATTATTATTATTATTATTATTATTATTATTATTATTATTATTATTATTATTATTATTATTATTATTATTATTATTATTATTATTATTATTATTATTATTATTATTATTATTATTATTATTATTATTATTATTATTATTATTATTATTATTATTATTATTATTATTATTATTATTATTATTATTATTATTATTATTATTATTATTATTATTATTATTATTATTATTATTATTATTATTATTATTATTATTATTATTATTATTATTATTATTATTATTATTATTATTATTATTATTATTATTATTATTATTATTATTATTATTATTATTATTATTATTATTATTATTATTATTATTATTATTATTATTATTATTATTATTATTATTATTATTATTATTATTATTATTATTATTATTATTATTATTATTATTATTATTATTATTATTATTATTATTATTATTATTATTATTATTATTATTATTATTATTATTATTATTATTATTATTATTATTATTATTATTATTATTATTATTATTATTATTATTATTATTATTATTATTATTATTATTATTATTATTATTATTATTATTATTATTATTATTATTATTATTATTATTATTATTATTATTATTATTATTATTATTATTATTATTATTATTATTATTATTATTATTATTATTATTATTATTATTATTATTATTATTATTATTATTATTATTATTATTATTATTATTATTATTATTATTATTATTATTATTATTATTATTATTATTATTATTATTATTATTATTATTATTATTATTATTATTATTATTATTATTATTATTATTATTATTATTATTATTATTATTATTATTATTATTATTATTATTATTATTATTATTATTATTATTATTATTATTATTATTATTATTATTATTATTATTATTATTATTATTATTATTATTATTATTATTATTATTATTATTATTATTATTATTATTATTATTATTATTATTATTATTATTATTATTATTATTATTATTATTATTATTATTATTATTATTATTATTATTATTATTATTATTATTATTATTATTATTATTATTATTATTATTATTATTATTATTATTATTATTATTATTATTATTATTATTATTATTATTATTATTATTATTATTATTATTATTATTATTATTATTATTATTATTATTATTATTATTATTATTATTATTATTATTATTATTATTATTATTATTATTATTATTATTATTATTATTATTATTATTATTATTATTATTATTATTATTATTATTATTATTATTATTATTATTATTATTATTATTATTATTATTATTATTATTATTATTATTATTATTATTATTATTATTATTATTATTATTATTATTATTATTATTATTATTATTATTATTATTATTATTATTATTATTATTATTATTATTATTATTATTATTATTATTATTATTATTATTATTATTATTATTATTATTATTATTATTATTATTATTATTATTATTATTATTATTATTATTATTATTATTATTATTATTATTATTATTATTATTATTATTATTATTATTATTATTATTATTATTATTATTATTATTATTATTATTATTATTATTATTATTATTATTATTATTATTATTATTATTATTATTATTATTATTATTATTATTATTATTATTATTATTATTATTATTATTATTATTATTATTATTATTATTATTATTATTATTATTATTATTATTATTATTATTATTATTATTATTATTATTATTATTATTATTATTATTATTATTATTATTATTATTATTATTATTATTATTATTATTATTATTATTATTATTATTATTATTATTATTATTATTATTATTATTATTATTATTATTATTATTATTATTATTATTATTATTATTATTATTATTATTATTATTATTATTATTATTATTATTATTATTATTATTATTATTATTATTATTATTATTATTATTATTATTATTATTATTATTATTATTATTATTATTATTATTATTATTATTATTATTATTATTATTATTATTATTATTATTATTATTATTATTATTATTATTATTATTATTATTATTATTATTATTATTATTATTATTATTATTATTATTATTATTATTATTATTATTATTATTATTATTATTATTATTATTATTATTATTATTATTATTATTATTATTATTATTATTATTATTATTATTATTATTATTATTATTATTATTATTATTATTATTATTATTATTATTATTATTATTATTATTATTATTATTATTATTATTATTATTATTATTATTATTATTATTATTATTATTATTATTATTATTATTATTATTATTATTATTATTATTATTATTATTATTATTATTATTATTATTATTATTATTATTATTATTATTATTATTATTATTATTATTATTATTATTATTATTATTATTATTATTATTATTATTATTATTATTATTATTATTATTATTATTATTATTATTATTATTATTATTATTATTATTATTATTATTATTATTATTATTATTATTATTATTATTATTATTATTATTATTATTATTATTATTATTATTATTATTATTATTATTATTATTATTATTATTATTATTATTATTATTATTATTATTATTATTATTATTATTATTATTATTATTATTATTATTATTATTATTATTATTATTATTATTATTATTATTATTATTATTATTATTATTATTATTATTATTATTATTATTATTATTATTATTATTATTATTATTATTATTATTATTATTATTATTATTATTATTATTATTATTATTATTATTATTATTATTATTATTATTATTATTATTATTATTATTATTATTATTATTATTATTATTATTATTATTATTATTATTATTATTATTATTATTATTATTATTATTATTATTATTATTATTATTATTATTATTATTATTATTATTATTATTATTATTATTATTATTATTATTATTATTATTATTATTATTATTATTATTATTATTATTATTATTATTATTATTATTATTATTATTATTATTATTATTATTATTATTATTATTATTATTATTATTATTATTATTATTATTATTATTATTATTATTATTATTATTATTATTATTATTATTATTATTATTATTATTATTATTATTATTATTATTATTATTATTATTATTATTATTATTATTATTATTATTATTATTATTATTATTATTATTATTATTATTATTATTATTATTATTATTATTATTATTATTATTATTATTATTATTATTATTATTATTATTATTATTATTATTATTATTATTATTATTATTATTATTATTATTATTATTATTATTATTATTATTATTATTATTATTATTATTATTATTATTATTATTATTATTATTATTATTATTATTATTATTATTATTATTATTATTATTATTATTATTATTATTATTATTATTATTATTATTATTATTATTATTATTATTATTATTATTATTATTATTATTATTATTATTATTATTATTATTATTATTATTATTATTATTATTATTATTATTATTATTATTATTATTATTATTATTATTATTATTATTATTATTATTATTATTATTATTATTATTATTATTATTATTATTATTATTATTATTATTATAATTATTATTATTATTATTATTATTATTATTATTATTATTATTATTATTATTATTATTATTATTATTATTATTATTATTATTATTATTATTATTATTATTATTATTATTATTATTATTATTATTATTATTATTATTATTATTATTATTATTATTATTATTATTATTATTATTATTATTATTATTATTATTATTATTATTATTATTATTATTATTATTATTATTATTATTATTATTATTATTATTATTATTATTATTATTATTATTATTATTATTATTATTATTATTATTATTATTATTATTATTATTATTATTATTATTATTATTATTATTATTATTATTATTATTATTATTATTATTATTATTATTATTATTATTATTATTATTATTATTATTATTATTATTATTATTATTATTATTATTATTATTATTATTATTATTATTATTATTATTATTATTATTATTATTATTATTATTATTATTATTATTATTATTATTATTATTATTATTATTATTATTATTATTATTATTATTATTATTATTATTATTATTATTATTATTATTATTATTATTATTATTATTATTATTATTATTATTATTATTATTATTATTATTATTATTATTATTATTATTATTATTATTATTATTATTATTATTATTATTATTATTATTATTATTATTATTATTATTATTATTATTATTATTATTATTATTATTATTATTATTATTATTATTATTATTATTATTATTATTATTATTATTATTATTATTATTATTATTATTATTATTATTATTATTATTATTATTATTATTATTATTATTATTATTATTATTATTATTATTATTATTATTATTATTATTATTATTATTATTATTATTATTATTATTATTATATTATTATTATTATTATTATTATTATTATTATTATTATTATTATTATTATTATTATTATTATTATTATTATTATTATTATTATTATTATTATTATTATTATTATTATTATTATTATTATTATTATTATTATTATTATTATTATTATTATTATTATTATTATTATTATTATTATTATTATTATTATTATTATTATTATTATTATTATTATTATTATTATTATTATTATTATTATTATTATTATTATTATTATTATTATTATTATTATTATTATTATTATTATTATTATTATTATTATTATTATTATTATTATTATTATTATTATTATTATTATTATTATTATTATTATTATTATTATTATTATTATTATTATTATTATTATTATTATTATTATTATTATTATTATTATTATTATTATTATTATTATTATTATTATTATTATTATTATTATTATTATTATTATTATTATTATTATTATTATTATTATTATTATTATTATTATTATTATTATTATTATTATTATTATTATTATTATTATTATTATTATTATTATTATTATTATTATTATTATTATTATTATTATTATTATTATTATTATTATTATTATTATTATTATTATTATTATTATTATTATTATTATTATTATTATTATTATTATTATTATTATTATTATTATTATTATTATTATTATTATTATTATTATTATTATTATTATTATTATTATTATTATTATTATTATTATTATTATTATTATTATTATTATTATTATTATTATTATTATTATTATTATTATTATTATTATTATTATTATTATTATTATTATTATTATTATTATTATTATTATTATTATTATTATTATTATTATTATTATTATTATTATTATTATTATTATTATTATTATTATTATTATTATTATTATTATTATTATTATTATTATTATTATTATTATTATTATTATTATTATTATTATTATTATTATTATTATTATTATTATTATTATTATTATTATTATTATTATTATTATTATTATTATTATTATTATTATTATTATCTCCTTTATTTCCACAGGTTTTTCTGGGTAGTAAAACGTATCCGGGTTGGTGACCAAGGTTTACGCTTCTTTACACGTTGAGGGATTCCCTTATGATTGTCGCCGCTTTAAGCAGTACAGCCTTCTGTATTTCTATGGTAACTCCTTTATTTAAGTTTAACTCCTTAATTGATGCTAATGTTTCGTGTGGTATCGTCCCCATAGAGCTGATAACTATTGGTAGTAGCTTTACTTCTGCCATGTTCTGGGTGTTTTTAATAAATTGTGCTAGTTGTATATACTTGGTTTTCTTGGTTGATATTGTTTCTTGTAGGTTGTTATCATATGGTACTGCAAAATCTATTATTTGTGCTTTTTTATTAATTTTATCTATAATTACCATGTCGGGTCTATTTGGGAATGTGGTATTTGGAGGCGTGTGAATTAATATGGATCTGTCCCAGTAGATCTTGTGGTTATTGTTTTCTATTATGGGCTTTGGGTTGTATTGATAATATCTGGCTGTTTCCTCATCAATTTTGAGCGCTTTTAAAACATTAATGTGGATTATTTTTCCTATTAGATTGTGTCTGTCTGTATAATGGTTTGAGGCTAGTGCAGTGCATGCATTCAATAGATGTGGTATGGTTTCCGGCTTTTTCCCACATCTACGACAGCTGTCATCCACTACAGATCGATCCTGTATGACGTATTTGGCGTAGTTTTTCGTGTTTATTACCCCGTCTTGTATTGCAACTATGAGTCCTTCGGTTTCTGGGAACAGGTCGCTATGTTTTAACCAGTTGTTTGTTACTTCTTGGTTTATGTGTGGTTGTGTTATACCGTGTATATATCGCCCATGAATAGATTTAGATTTCCAGGTTTCTATTAAGTGTGCCATGGTTATTGACGTGGGTTGAATAGTTCTATTGTTTTTGAGATCAAGTGGTGTAAGGTTATCATCCGAATTAATTATTGCGTTGTATAACGTAGAGCGTTCCGCCGATTTTATGAAGTAATTGATGAGCTTTTCTGTTTGTTTTTTGTGTAACATTTTAATATTTAGGATCCCTCTTCCTCCCAGATTTCTGGGGATATTTATTCTTTCGATAGAAGATTTCGGGTGATGGTATTTGTGTTTTGTTAATATTGTTCTAATTTTTATGTCTAAATTGTTCAGATCTGTGTTGGACCAAGATAAAACTCCGAATGTATATGTGAGTAGGGGTATCGCATATGTATTTATAGCTTTGGCAATATTCTTCCCGTTGAGCCTTGTTTTGCAGATCGAGTTTAATCTATTGCTGAATTCTTTGGTGATACGGGTTTTCTCTGTTGTGTGGTCTATTGTTAGGCGTTGTTTGATTCCGAGGTATTTATAGTATTCGTGGTTTTGTAGTGGTAGAATGTGTTCGTCATCTTCGGTTACATAATTTTCTGTAACTGTGTGTTTGCCACTTGTAATACTTTGAGTCTTACACTTGTCGAGTCCGAACCTCATTCTGATATCTGTGGAGAAGGTTTCAATAATCTTGAGCTGTTTGTGTAGGTTGGGTTGTGTGTTTGCATATATTTTCAAATCGTCCATATAGAAACAATGCGAGATTTTATATGGTTCTGATGCTTTTAATTTATATCCATATTGGCTTTGTTGTAGCAATAATGATAGTGGGTTTAATGCCATGCAGAATAATAGAGGACTTAGGGAGTCTCCTTGATATATTCCGCATTTTATCTCTATTGGTTTTGATTCTATTTGCTTATCATTGTGTTTTATGTGTAGGGTGGTTGTCCAGTATTTCATTAAGCTTTGTATGCATTGAATAAGTTTTCTATTTACTTTATATATTCCCATTACTTGAAGAAGCCACGATTGTGGAATGGAATCGTAAGCTTTTGCATAGTCGATGAATCCGGTGAATAAGTGTTTCCTGTTTTTAATGGCTTGTTTCGTGATTACACTGTCGATGATTAATTGATCTTTGCAACCTTTTGTACCTTGTCGGCACCCCTTTTGTTCTTCTGCCAAGATATTATTGTTATTGCAATGGGCATTGATTAGTACTGTTAAGCAAGAAGTAAAAAGTTTGTATAATGTATTTAGGCAGGTTATTGGTCTGTATTGAGATGGTTCTTTTGGATTATCGACTTTTGGCTTAAGGTAAGTGATACCTCGACATATGCTTGCAGGTACTTCTGCAGGATTATGTATGAAACTGTTGAGAATCTTGACGATTGGGGTATGTAAAACTGTGAGGTATTTGTAGTAGAAATTGTGAATTTTATCGGGACCTGGTTGTTTCCAGTTGTGTAGCCGCGCTATTGCTGCCTTGAATACTTCTGGTGATATTGACTCAGTGGCCATCGGTGTAATTGATGCGGCATTTTCGTAAATGCTATTGATCCATATGGGGTTATCATTATGCTTTTTATCATTACTCCATATTGATTTCCAGAATTCTTCTATGGCATTTATATCTATGTGTGCATTTTCCACAGGGGTGGCTTCTACAGTGGGCTTGTTTATGCTGTTGTAGAATCGCTTTTCATCTTGTTGGAAGATATGGTTATGTATTGTTCTATTGTAGCTTTTTGTATATCTGCGTAGCTTTTCAGAGAGTTTAGTTAGTTTTTGTTTCATTGTATCTAAAAATTGTTCATTTGTTTCGTTGTGTCTATCGAATTGTGTATGTATCCGGTATTTTCTTCTTATTTTATTTATCTTATTTTTATTTCTTTTACTGATTCGGTTGTTAGAGGCACTGGTTAAGTAACCGATGTCTTTTCGAATATCTTCAATTTTATTTTGCAGTCTGATTTGCCAACCAGGTTTTTGGTTTGGTTTTTTGGGTCTGTGTTTTCTTGTTTGTGGGTTGTTGTTTGTTTTCATGGCGCTATTTTGTTTGGACCGTTTATTGTTTTCCAATGTTTTGTTAGTTTTTGTTATAGTGTAGGCACTACAGTATAGTAGGTCAATAATTTGGTTGTGGGTTATGTTCTGCGCAACTTCAGATGGTAATATTTCTGTGTTTAGTATTGTAGTTATTTCATATGTTTTTCTGTTAGGTTTTAGTTTAGGTAGACTGGGTCTATGATCAGCGCTCATACCCATGAATTTAATTTTTGCTTCGTTAAATGTAAGTGCTATACTTGATATTAAATTGTCTACGGGGTTTGAGGTGATTGGGTTTGCTACCTGTTGTTGTTGTGTTTGTTGAGCTTGTTGTGTGTTGTTTGGCTGTACACCCTCCGAGCTATTTTGATTATTTGTACCAGTTGTTTCTGGTATTGTGGTGTTTAGCTGATGCTGTTGCTGTTGTTGTTCCTCTGCGTTTGTTATGGTGTTTGTCGCGGAGCTGCTTAGGGTTTCGGCTCGAATCTGCTCACGTAGAATAGGTGGTATTAAATTGTTTCTTACAATAGTAGCTCTTCTGTCGGCTAAGTTTTGCATAGTTATAAAGTTCAAGTTAGGGTTTTCCCTTGTGAATATTGAATGCATTTGCTGCCTGTAACTTGTCAAAGTTTCATCGCGGGTGGCACTGTAGTAGGCCTTCATTACGGATACATTCATTTCATGTGTCCATTTTATTCTCCGCCTTGGCAGCCCTGCGTTGGTGGTCCCAAGTCCTGGGGCTTGGGAAACATATCTCGCAGGTGGGTTTGTGCTGTTGTTGACCCTCTGTCCATTTCTTGTTATTGGAGTATTTAACGCGTATTGTAGATTATCCGAGGCTATGTTAGGTTGTGACTCCATTTTGTTTGTTTGTGGGAATTTTTTATCGTCTTCCTTCCCATAGACTGGTGCTTGCAGCCGCCTCTGGCATGAGGTACAGACACTGACCTGGGAGCCGCTCATTATGAGGCAGACGCTTCAGGGTTTTAAGACACCTTTATGCTGCCTGGTTGCCAGTTTAGGATAAAGGATTTTGTGGTTTGGTCCGCGGGTGGTATTTTATTTCCCACCTACCCGATATATCTATCGGGCATTCCCCTATCCGCCACCTGGGGACGCGTCCTCTAGGGATACCACCCCGAGGAATTATTATTATTATTATTATTATTATTATTATTATTATTATTATTATTATTATTATTATTATTATTATTATTATTATTATTATTATTATTATTATTATTATTATTATTATTATTATTATTATTATTATTATTATTATTATTATTATTATTATTATTATTATTATTATTATTATTATTATTATTATTATTATTATTATTATTATTATTATTATTATTATTATTATTATTATTATTATTATTATTATTATTATTATTATTATTATTATTATTATTATTATTATTATTATTATTATTATTATTATTATTATTATTATTATTATTATTATTATTATTATTATTATTATTATTATTATTATTATTATTATTATTATTATTATTATTATTATTATTATTATTATTATTATTATTATTATTATTATTATTATTATTATTATTATTATTATTATTATTATTATTATTATTATTATTATTATTATTATTATTATTATTATTATTATTATTATTATTATTATTATTATTATTATTATTATTATTATTATTATTATTATTATTATTATTATTATTATTATTATTATTATTATTATTATTATTATTATTATTATTATTATTATTATTATTATTATTATTATTATTATTATTATTATTATTATTATTATTATTATTATTATTATTATTATTATTATTATTATTATTATTATTATTATTATTATTATTATTATTATTATTATTATTATTATTATTATTATTATTATTATTATTATTATTATTATTATTATTATTATTATTATTATTATTATTATTATTATTATTATTATTATTATTATTATTATTATTATTATTATTATTATTATTATTATTATTATTATTATTATTATTATTATTATTATTATTATTATTATTATTATTATTATTATTATTATTATTATTATTATTATTATTATTATTATTATTATTATTATTATTATTATTATTATTATTATTATTATTATTATTATTATTATTATTATTATTATTATTATTATTATTATTATTATTATTATTATTATTATTATTATTATTATTATTATTATTATTATTATTATTATTATTATTATTATTATTATTATTATTATTATTATTATTATTATTATTATTATTATTATTATTATTATTATTATTATTATTATTATTATTATTATTATTATTATTATTATTATTATTATTATTATTATTATTATTATTATTATTATTATTATTATTATTATTATTATTATTATTATTATTATTATTATTATTATTATTATTATTATTATTATTATTATTATTATTATTATTATTATTATTATTATTATTATTATTATTATTATTATTATTATTATTATTATTATTATTATTATTATTATTATTATTATTATTATTATTATTATTATTATTATTATTATTATTATTATTATTATTATTATTATTATTATTATTATTATTATTATTATTATTATTATTATTATTATTATTATTATTATTATTATTATTATTATTATTATTATTATTATTATTATTATTATTATTATTATTATTATTATTATTATTATTATTATTATTATTATTATTATTATTATTATTATTATTATTATTATTATTATTATTATTATTATTATTATTATTATTATTATTATTATTATTATTATTATTATTATTATTATTATTATTATTATTATTATTATTATTATTATTATTATTATTATTATTATTATTATTATTATTATTATTATTATTATTATTATTATTATTATTATTATTATTATTATTATTATTATTATTATTATTATTATTATTATTATTATTATTATTATTATTATTATTATTATTATTATTATTATTATTATTATTATTATTATTATTATTATTATTATTATTATTATTATTATTATTATTATTATTATTATTATTATTATTATTATTATTATTATTATTATTATTATTATTATTATTATTATTATTATTATTATTATTATTATTATTATTATTATTATTATTATTATTATTATTATTATTATTATTATTATTATTATTATTATTATTATTATTATTATTATTATTATTATTATTATTATTATTATTATTATTATTATTATTATTATTATTATTATTATTATTATTATTATTATTATTATTATTATTATTATTATTATTATTATTATTATTATTATTATTATTATTATTATTATTATTATGATTATTATTATTATTATTATTATTATTATTATTATTATTATTATTATTATTATTATTATTATTATTATTATTATTATTATTATTATTATTATTATTATTATTATTATTATTATCATATATATTATTTCTAATTGGTGTTTTATAAATATTCCTTTTTCTGCTCGCATAATTCACCAAAATTAATAAGTAAGGCATCGTTTTAAAGGTATTAATTAGCAATGCATGCGAAACGGTGTTTTATTGGGCGTGGTACTTTATATGAAAAGTAAGGGGGGTAAAGGGGGGTTTACCCCCGCAGCGGGGAGTGTTATGGAACCCACATAAAATTTATATCAAATTAAAGGGAATCAAAATACCTATCGAATGGTATAAAAATATTTGAAATCGGTTCAGTAGTTTTTAAGTAATTGCAATTTAAAAAATGCATAATATAAACTTTGATCTTTAATAACTTTGGTTGTTGTTGTTTCCAAAAAAAAAAAATTCACTTTTATACTCAACTTAGCCTGTTTATCAATCCTCATACTTCGTTTTTTTGATTTCATAATTGTAGAAATTTCAAATTTGTACCAGATCGTGCAATTTTTTCAACTTTGTGGGGCTGGGGGCACCTCTAAACATGCGAGTAGGTCAATAAAATTTTAAAGGCTTATTACTGGGCTAGAAAGGTGCCGTTCTGGCTTTGGAACAAATTGAATTTCCAAAAAAAAATTTTCACTCCACCTTAATATATAAGAGTATATCAAAACGATCAGGATGAAAAAAATGATTGAACCATGTCCGTCCGTCCGGTCGTATACACTCTAACTTGCTCAAAAATAGAAATATTTTAATGAAATTTGGTACATAGATTCTAATGGGAACAGACAAAATTGGGGTTGAAAATAAGGCATATGTGTGTATTTCGAAAAGCACGTAAAACATGATAATTCAATCACTAATAAAGCCCGAGTGATGAAATTACGTTATGCAGTTATGAGGAAACGTGCTGAAATTTTGAAAAATGGGCCAATAGGAGCAAATTTTCAAAGATTTATAATTCAAAACTCAGGAACTGTAGCAGATAAATCGATTAAGCAAAGGCAAACGTGTGGAAAAAAGTTACCCAAGTCGGCAAGAACCACAATATACGCACATAAAAATATATATAAAATATATAAAAATATATTGCACATACATACCTATATAGGGATAATAAAAAAATTTTATGCGATATCTTTGTCAAACATATAGGCAATTCATTGAAAGTTCCATAAGGTCCACCAAACCAAATAAATAATAATAATGGGCGTGACAGCACAAACCATACCGACTGGCGCCACGTATGTTTTGTTATTTTTTGCGCAAGATGCGCACGGGTCCGGCTAGTTATTATTATTATTATTATTATTATTATTATTATTATTATTATTATTATTATTATTATTATTATTATTATTATTATTATTATTATTATTATTATTATTATTATTATTATTATTATTATTATTATTATTATTATTATTATTATTATTATTATTATTATTATTATTATTATTATTATTATTATTATTATTATTATTATTATTATTATTATTATTATTATTATTATTATTATTATTATTATTATTATTATTATTATTATTATTATTATTATTATTATTATTATTATTATTATTATTATTATTATTATTATTATTATTATTATTATTATTATTATTATTATTATTATTATTATTATTATTATTATTATTATTATTATTATTATTATTATTATTATTATTATTATTATTATTATTATTATTATTATTATTATTATTATTATTATTATTATTATTATTATTATTATTATTATTATTATTATTATTATTATTATTATTATTATTATTATTATTATTATTATTATTATTATTATTATTATTATTATTATTATTATTATTATTATTATTATTATTATTATTATTATTATTATTATTATTATTATTATTATTATTATTATTATTATTATTATTATTATTATTATTATTATTATTATTATTATTATTATTATTATTATTATTATTATTATTATTATTATTATTATTATTATTATTATTATTATTATTATTATTATTATTATTATTATTATTATTATTATTATTATTATTATTATTATTATTATTATTATTATTATTATTATTATTATTATTATTATTATTATTATTATTATTATTATTATTATTATTATTATTATTATTATTATTATTATTATTATTATTATTATTATTATTATTATTATTATTATTATTATTATTATTATTATTATTATTATTATTATTATTATTATTATTATTATTATTATTATTATTATTATTATTATTATTATTATTATTATTATTATTATTATTATTATTATTATTATTATTATTATTATTATTATTATTATTATTATTATTATTATTATTATTATTATTATTATTATTATTATTATTATTATTATTATTATTATTATTATTATTATTATTATTATTATTATTATTATTATTATTATTATTATTATTATTATTATTATTATTATTATTATTATTATTATTATTATTATTATTATTATTATTATTATTATTATTATTATTATTATTATTATTATTATTATTATTATTATTATTATTATTATTATTATTATTATTATTATTATTATTATTATTATTATTATTATTATTATTATTATTATTATTATTATTATTATTATTATTATTATTATTATTATTATTATTATTATTATTATTATTATTATTATTATTATTATTATTATTATTATTATTATTATTATTATTATTATTATTATTATTATTATTATTATTATTATTATTATTATTATTATTATTATTATTATTATTATTATTATTATTATTATTATTATTATTATTATTATTATTATTATTATTATTATTATTATTATTATTATTATTATTATTATTATTATTATTATTATTATTATTATTATTATTATTATTATTATTATTATTATTATTATTATTATTATTATTATTATTATTATTATTATTATTATTATTATTATTATTATTATTATTATTATTATTATTATTATTATTATTATTATTATTATTATTATTATTATTATTATTATTATTATTATTATTATTATTATTATTATTATTATTATTATTATTATTATTATTATTATTATTATTATTATTATTATTATTATTATTATTATTATTATTATTATTATTATTATTATTATTATTATTATTATTATTATTATTATTATTATTATTATTATTATTATTATTATTATTATTATTATTATTATTATTATTATTATTATTATTATTATTATTATTATTATTATTATTATTATTATTATTATTATTATTATTATTATTATTATTATTATTATTATTATTATTATTATTATTATTATTATTATTATTATTATTATTATTATTATTATTATTATTATTATTATTATTATTATTATTATTATTATTATTATTATTATTATTATTATTATTATTATTATTATTATTATTATTATTATTATTATTATTATTATTATTATTATTATTATTATTATTATTATTATTATTATTATTATTATTATTATTATTATTATTATTATTATTATTATTATTATTATTATTATTATTATTATTATTATTATTATTATTATTATTATTATTATTATTATTATTATTATTATTATTATTATTATTATTATTATTATTATTATTATTATTATTATTATTATTATTATTATTATTATTATTATTATTATTATTATTATTATTATTATTATTATTATTATTATTATTATTATTATTATTATTATTATTATTATTATTATTATTATTATTATTATTATTATTATTATTATTATTATTATTATTATTATTATTATTATTATTATTATTATTATTATTATTATTATTATTATTATTATTATTATTATTATTATTATTATTATTATTATTATTATTATTATTATTATTATTATTATTATTATTATTATTATTATTATTATTATTATTATTATTATTATTATTATTATTATTATTATTATTATTATTATTATTATTATTATTATTATTATTATTATTATTATTATTATTATTATTATTATTATTATTATTATTATTATTATTATTATTATTATTATTATTATTATTATTATTATTATTATTATTATTATTATTATTATTATTATTATTATTATTATTATTATTATTATTATTATTATTATTATTATTATTATTATTATTATTATTATTATTATTATTATTATTATTATTATTATTATTATTATTATTATTATTATTATTATTATTATTATTATTATTATTATTATTATTATTATTATTATTATTATTATTATTATTATTATTATTATTATTATTATTATTATTATTATTATTATTATTATTATTATTATTATTATTATTATTATTATTATTATTATTATTATTATTATTATTATTATTATTATTATTATTATTATTATTATTATTATTATTATTATTATTATTATTATTATTATTATTATTATTATTATTATTATTATTATTATTATTATTATTATTATTATTATTATTATTATTATTATTATTATTATTATTATTATTATTATTATTATTATTATTATTATTATTATTATTATTATTATTATTATTATTATTATTATTATTATTATTATTATTATTATTATTATTATTATTATTATTATTATTATTATTATTATTATTATTATTATTATTATTATTATTATTATTATTATTATTATTATTATTATTATTATTATTATTATTATTATTATTATTATTATTATTATTATTATTATTATTATTATTATTATTATTATTATTATTATTATTATTATTATTATTATTATTATTATTATTATTATTATTATTATTATTATTATTATTATTATTATTATTATTATTATTATTATTATTATTATTATTATTATTATTATTATTATTATTATTATTATTATTATTATTATTATTATTATTATTATTATTATTATTATTATTATTATTATTATTATTATTATTATTATTATTATTATTATTATTATTATTATTATTATTATTATTATTATTATTATTATTATTATTATTATTATTATTATTATTATTATTATTATTATTATTATTATTATTATTATTATTATTATTATTATTATTATTATTATTATTATTATTATTATTATTATTATTATTATTATTATTATTATTATTATTATTATTATTATTATTATTATTATTATTATTATTATTATTATTATTATTATTATTATTATTATTATTATTATTATTATTATTATTATTATTATTATTATTATTATTATTATTATTATTATTATTATTATTATTATTATTATTATTATTATTATTATTATTATTATTATTATTATTATTATTATTATTATTATTATTATTATTATTATTATTATTATTATTATTATTATTATTATTATTATTATTATTATTATTATTATTATTATTATTATTATTATTATTATTATTATTATTATTATTATTATTATTATTATTATTATTATTATTATTATTATTATTATTATTATTATTATTATTATTATTATTATTATTATTATTATTATTATTATTATTATTATTATTATTATTATTATTATTATTATTATTATTATTATTATTATTATTATTATTATTATTATTATTATTATTATTATTATTATTATTATTATTATTATTATTATTATTATTATTATTATTATTATTATTATTATTATTATTATTATTATTATTATTATTATTATTATTATTATTATTATTATTATTATTATTATTATTATTATTATTATTATTATTATTATTATTATTATTATTATTATTATTATTATTATTATTATTATTATTATTATTATTATTATTATTATTATTATTATTATTATTATTATTATTATTATTATTATTATTATTATTATTATTATTATTATTATTATTATTATTATTATTATTATTATTATTATTATTATTATTATTATTATTATTATTATTATTATTATTATTATTATTATTATTATTATTATTATTATTATTATTATTATTATTATTATTATTATTATTATTATTATTATTATTATTATTATTATTATTATTATTATTATTATTATTATTATTATTATTATTATTATTATTATTATTATTATTATTATTATTATTATTATTATTATTATTATTATTATTATTATTATTATTATTATTATTATTATTATTATTATTATTATTATTATTATTATTATTATTATTATTATTATTATTATTATTATTATTATTATTATTATTATTATTATTATTATTATTATTATTATTATTATTATTATTATTATTATTATTATTATTATTATTATTATTATTATTATTATTATTATTATTATTATTATTATTATTATTATTATTATTATTATTATTATTATTATTATTATTATTATTATTATTATTATTATTATTATTATTATTATTATTATTATTATTATTATTATTATTATTATTATTATTATTATTATTATTATTATTATTATTATTATTATTATTATTATTATTATTATTATTATTATTATTATTATTATTATTATTATTATTATTATTATTATTATTATTATTATTATTATTATTATTATTATTATTATTATTATTATTATTATTATTATTATTATTATTATTATTATTATTATTATTATTATTATTATTATTATTATTATTATTATTATTATTATTATTATTATTATTATTATTATTATTATTATTATTATTATTATTATTATTATTATTATTATTATTATTATTATTATTATTATTATTATTATTATTATTATTATTATTATTATTATTATTATTATTATTATTATTATTATTATTATTATTATTATTATTATTATTATTATTATTATTATTATTATTATTATTATTATTATTATTATTATTATTATTATTATTATTATTATTATTATTATTATTATTATTATTATTATTATTATTATTATTATTATTATTATTATTATTATTATTATTATTATTATTATTATTATTATTATTATTATTATTATTATTATTATTATTATTATTATTATTATTATTATTATTATTATTATTATTATTATTATTATTATTATTATTATTATTATTATTATTATTATTATTATTATTATTATTATTATTATTATTATTATTATTATTATTATTATTATTATTATTATTATTATTATTATTATTATTATTATTATTATTATTATTATTATTATTATTATTATTATTATTATTATTATTATTATTATTATTATTATTATTATTATTATTATTATTATTATTATTATTATTATTATTATTATTATTATTATTATTATTATTATTATTATTATTATTATTATTATTATTATTATTATTATTATTATTATTATTATTATTATTATTATTATTATTATTATTATTATTATTATTATTATTATTATTATTATTATTATTATTATTATTATTATTATTATTATTATTATTATTATTATTATTATTATTATTATTATTATTATTATTATTATTATTATTATTATTATTATTATTATTATTATTATTATTATTATTATTATTATTATTATTATTATTATTATTATTATTATTATTATTATTATTATTATTATTATTATTATTATTATTATTATTATTATTATTATTATTATTATTATTATTATTATTATTATTATTATTATTATTATTATTATTATTATTATTATTATTATTATTATTATTATTATTATTATTATTATTATTATTATTATTATTATTATTATTATTATTATTATTATTATTATTATTATTATTATTATTATTATTATTATTATTATTATTATTATTATTATTATTATTATTATTATTATTATTATTATTATTATTATTATTATTATTATTATTATTATTATTATTATTATTATTATTATTATTATTATTATTATTATTATTATTATTATTATTATTATTATTATTATTATTATTATTATTATTATTATTATTATTATTATTATTATCTATATATTAATAGGCTAACATTTTTTCCATACAAACAATTGCCAGGCTGTTTAGCACATTTAACATACTCATATCTACATAAAATTGATATGGGTGTGTTCGTATGAGTCAGGAGCAGTGCATAGGCATATAATTTTTTCTATAAATTATTTAATTTTTTTTTAATTAATAAATAAAATTTTTAGTTAAGAGAAATAGATATCGTAAACGTGTTTACAAATATCGTAAACACAGTTGAAGAATCGCTTTAATTTAAAAGCGCTCTCTCTATTTTATATGCATTGGCCCAGTTCACGCTCAGATCAAAATCAACGCGGCCAAATATCTCCTATTTCTTTTCCATAAAAGCGAAAAATGAGAGGGAGGGCGGGAGAGCACACTCGGCGGCGAATTGAAAAACTTCTTTTTTTATTTACAAAGGTAGAGTTTAATGTCAAAATCAAGGCGAATTCACATCATGGCCAATAGGAAACGACGAGCCGAGCCCCAAGAGAATTCAGATTTTAACCACGGCGAAATATTATTTTGACATTACACTCTACCAATTACAATAACAAAATACATTGGAAATTTCTGAATTCATACATACGTACATATACATATATGTACATAAATTTGCGTCCCCATACTTATTAAAAGTGAAAATGAAATTGAAAATGAAATATTAAAATTAGAATTAAAATTAAAAACTGCAGACCTTAACAGAATCTGAAATAGTAATGTGCAACATGGAGAGTAAAACTTGTAAAACTATCGATAGTACACATTAATATCGATAGTTTTTGATGGTTTTGAAAAAGCCATCGATGGTTTTCGATAGTGTTCAAAAAAATAAAATATCGATAGTGCCATCGACAGTTTCACACCTCTACCCTCAATGAATGCGTTCGCTTATAAAAACGATAAGCATGCGTACATATGTATAAGTAATTATGCTTTTACATATATAAATATGCGCAAACAATCGAAATTCACCCACAATGTTGCTACGCCCCTTGCTGAGCAACGACTAAGGGCCGTTTACTCAACCTCTGATTAACTCTAACCACGGTTAAACTTAATTATCGATCATCAAACCATACATTTAACATGTGGTCGATAATGTAGTCCTTAACTTAACCGGACCTTTATCCTCCGGTTAGCGTTAATCAGAGGTTGACTAAACGGCCCTAAATCGTTTCAAACAAGGTTGATCCATAAGGTTACCGCAGTACCAAAAAGCAACCCTGCAATACATTTTGTTGTTGCACGTTTTGCTATCTCAAGTGTCAAACGCCATTTTCAATTAGCCAAGCAACACATACATACAAGAAAAGCAACAAACACATAAAGTTTGACAATTTAGGTAACGAAAAAAATAGTCAGCTGGTTCTACCAAGCCAACCTTATGTATTAACCTTGGTTTCAAAAGAAAGAGCATAACGTGTCCGTGTGATTTGAGCGCGACCAATTGATCTATGAAACGCCTCTCACTGCATTACACTCAGAAAATCGAACTTTTCTATCATGAGTTCTACGAGCGCCAGAGCGCAAGTAAACTAAAGAGCTGCAAGAGTAATATAAAAGTTACCCGTGAACCACTCATACCCTTTATCGGTTGTAGTGCTCCATACCGTTGTGAAAAACGAGTAACCAATTAAAACGTCCATCGAATACTTTGCTGACGTCATTTTTGGCGCTCAAGTATTTTATATGGATGGCACACTTATGTAGTTTAAAGTGTGCCAATCAAAAAAAATATAAAATAATATCTGTGTGTATGCTTTTTAATTATTTTCATTTAAATTTTTGTTTTAATTTCACTTTATTCGCTGTTATCCCTTTTTTATTTTCATTTATTTATGATTTTATATCTTTTTATTTCAATTTTACTTAATTCGTATTTATTTTATTTGAGGTGCTTTTTAATTACTTTTATAATACTTTGAGTACTAAGTTTGGTAATCCAATACAAAGTTGAAAAAATAAATTACATGGTCGAATTTCGAGCACCGGCGATACTTGTTGTTATTATTATTCTTACTATTGTTATACTTTTATATTTATACACTTATTTAATATAATAAAATTCTTTTGCAGACGGATCATGCTTAGTAACATATTTGTCCAACGGTCATTTAATGGTGCATAGTCTTCCCAGTCTAAAATTATTATTGGATACTGAGTTTTTACCACTAATGGAATTAAGGTAAGTATATTATTTAATATGTTCAAAAAATAATAAAAAACTTTTCTTTACTGAACGAAGTTTAAAAATTAATCTACTTATGTACATATATAAAAGTTAATATTGGTTTGTGACCATTGGAAAACCACTTACATATATATCCGTTGACTTGCTCGAAATATAAATATGAGAAAAATACTTTGTTCAAAGTTTTAATCAAAAATGTAATTGATGTTAACACGAAAGCAGGTGTAGCATATAACGTAGTAAGGGTATAGGGTGTTGTTTTCACTCCAGCAGAGAGCGAGCACGTGCTTGTACCGGCTCAGCAACTTTGGCTTGGGGTGGGTTAATAGCAAGTGCTGGGTGGAATAAAGGAAGCGGGGACTACACATCAGCGAGTTGAGATACGAAACAATATAGAAAAGGGTAGTAATCCAACTGATTATATCGATCAACTGTTTGTTGTCGTTGTTGTTGGTAGTTGTCGGGGCAGCAACTGAAATTGGCCACCCTACCATGATCACTTGTTACCAGTATCAACTTCTATAGTGATGCCTCAAAAGAAACAGAAAACGGTCAAACTATCGACGATAGTATCGATGGTCTAGTCACTTGAAATAACTATCGATAGTTTTACTATTATCGCCACTATCGTGTATACTCTTTCCCAGCGCATTTGACATTTACCCATTTCCACATTAATTCTCAAAGAACAATTTTTTACTGAGAACACATTGCCGTATAAGAAACCAAAAATTTCCGAAGTGTTGAATCAAAAATAGAGAGCAAAAAAGCCGATGTAATCCTGAAGAAGAGCCAGCACTTGGAGCAAGTTAACTCTGAACCAAACATACACCCGCTATTGTATTGGAAGGTAGATACTTACCGGATATCGTATAATTATTATAACAGATATAAAACATATGTATTTATTCGAAACCATCATTTTCTCTTCAGATGTTAGAAAATCAGCTAGTCTCTGCCTGGTCGTGCAAAAAAAATTTTTTTTTGTATCACGGCATCAGCTGTAGCGTCTTAACACATGTTCAGTAAATCTGGGTTAATTGTAAGTGATAGGCGGTCGAGTTTGAAACCAAAAAAAGTCGATGTGTTATTATTCTTACAAAAAAATTTTTATGAATTGTAAAATCAGTTGGTATTTTTAAAAGTGAGGCAGCGAAAAATAAATGGATTTGAAAAAAACATATAAAACTAGTAAGCCCGGCCACGCGATGCTGTGGCTTTCAATTACACTGTGCGAAAATTTGAGGGTGGAAGACAACTTATTGCCACATTTGAAAATTTGTTGATATACCTTCATAACTACTGGTTATTTTTATTTTCTGTGGACCTAGATTTTTTATACATAGATTTTGACCAAGGAGCCCCATAGTGAAGTTTTGTGCCGAATATTTTTCTAGATTATGGTAACCTTAAAGCGACCTACAAAAGGCCATTTGGCGCGCCCCTCCTTTTCTTTCT